>CM044106.1:14221109-14242148 GCA_024174645.1 Lemna minuta
CTCTTCCCTCTCAAATTGTTAAATACAAAGAATTTTATGGGAAATTCAAACTTGTAGATTAAAATATCAAATACATAGAAGGACATTGAATTAAAATTTGAGAAACTAAAGCATCAAGAATAAATGATCTAACCATCTAGAATATATCAAATTCCATCCTTACATGGTTTATTAAAGGAGTTCTTGAAGTTTTTCAAATGTCCAACTTCTTGTGATATCCACGCGGTTATTAGAGGATTAGATCTCGTCTTCAAACTCTTCATTGAGAAAGAGATAGCAAAAAGGAAAGAGTTTCCAAAAAGGCTCGCACAAGCATGAAATGATGGATATTATGCGGCCTGCAAGCCAATCATGCATTTATATTTTTTTATATTCATTAAAATGAAATTTTATTCATTATTATTTTTGTGTGATATTTGTAATGAGTTCTATAAGCATATGTAATGACCAAGTGAATTACGACAAAATCATAATACAGTGATCACTTTTATCGTTAAATATATATATAAAATATTCATATTCGTGAAATATTTGAGAAGGACATCAAATTATCTAGAAAGAATAACATTATAAAATTTGACTCATATGATGAGTATAGTTGACCGTGTGGCCATCGATGCAGAGACATCAAGAATAGATAGTGGGTGTTTTTTGGAGAAAAACTTAACTGAATTGATTCATATGAATCCCTAAATGGTATAATATTAAATTTTCAATTAAGTTAATTCATGTCACCATTGTATACATGGTCTTTTGACTTGAGACATAAAAAACATCTTATGTATAGATGATCGTGTTTTGACTATGACTTACAAAACCCTAGTCATGGGATCTGCAAAATCTTATATATTACATACGACATGAAGTCCTTGAAGATGATTAATTAATCAAGATAGGGTTGTCTGCCCTCGATATAAGATAAGATTGACTTGAGGAATGAGATACAATTTACTCCTTGACCAATGTAGTGGAGATATTAGAGAAGTTGTTTTCAATGATTTCGCACTCGCATCAGTACCAAATTAAGAGATCGTTTAGGGTTTGGCATTTAAGCATGCCCTAAGTCATTCACAAGTCTCGCACAGATGAAAGATTATACGTATACGGTAACTAACGATGACAATGTTTCATGATAGATTTCTCATATACTATATATCTTTCGGAGCACGTGATGTAGCGACTTAACATATCGATTGTATTAAATCAATCCTTTATAAATTGATTTAAATGTTTATATATTGAATTAATAAGAAGGATCGATAAGTATTATTGGGTCAATGGAGTAAATAATTGACGAAATATATTGACCTAGAGGATCACACACATAAGGTCAATAGACGTTTATGGGTATGGATATTATAATAAATGTTTTTGTGAAAAGTTTATATTCCCAAAATCTATAAATAAGGGGAGAACAATTATAACAAAGGTACCCACTGCAATCCTTACAGAAAACTCTCCGTTCTGCTCTTCCTCTTGTGGTGACAAGTATTCCGGAGGAGATTTGGTCGTCTCGAGATCGTGTCAATACCACTAGAGGCCATACACTTGAATGGCTCAAAAATCTCTATCAAATGAATCTTGTAAGTATAATTTTAATCTATACTTGATGATATGATCATCTCCCCTTTGTGATTCTATGAGTTTAATGTTCTATTCGATAGTTTCCACTGTGTTCGTTACTTTAATAGAAGTTTTGGAAACTTTTTCGACTTCAGATCCCAGTACCGCCAACCCTAGAAAATAAGATTGAGAGAAAAAGGGAAGAGAGAAAGAGAGAATGAGAGGAGAGAAAAAAATCCTTCTTATGTGCTCTAGTTTCTTTGTACATACCCAAACTTGCCTCTTTTCCTCAGTCCCCTCTCTATAAATCCAAATCCCCTCTTATTATCTCTTGCCTCTCTCTCTCTCTCTCTCTCTCTCTCTCCCCCCCCCCTTCTCTTCCCTCCTCTTTCTCCAATGGGTAGGCCCTTGACCCATGGACTCGATCTGCCCTCACCACCACCACCCACACCTCAACTAAAAATCACCCATGGATTATTCAAAAACGTACGAAGTAAGAGGAAATATATATATGTAGTCCTTTCGTGCCGTTGGACTTAGTTTGGCAGGAAGTGTAAACCGCAATTTCCATTGATATCGATAAGACAGCAGGCGGCCTTCCTCGCCGAGCCAGAAAAGACGCTACAGAGGCTCAAAACCTTGAAGGCCCGAAATGGGAAAGCCCCAACAACCCTAAAAATTCCAACTGAAGCCCTTCAGTCCTCAAAGATAAGACAAAAGGTCTCCGCTTGCGTCGAAATCGTCTAGTTCGTCGTCTTCGTCGAGTTCCATGCTCCCTCCGTCCAAGATTGTACCTCCCCCGTTCATCAACCTCCCCTCCGCCGGCTTCCTTGCCTCCTGTATCAAGCTTAATATCGCCTCCTCGCTCTGCGCCGGTCCTCCACATTTTTCTTCCGCCACATCTTCCACCGGCAGATTCTTCAGAAACCACGGATGGTTCTCGATCTCCGGTATCGTTATCCTCTGTGCAGGAATCAAACCGTCAATTCCGATCTGGAAAATTATGGCGCGATCATTCGTCGTACCTTTTCTGTATTGGCGACGAATATCCGAGAAATCAGATGGCGGCATTCCGCGGAAATCCTAACGTAATCCGGCATAAAGTACTGGACGTTGAGTATTCTCTGTAAATCATGCGGTAAATTTCATCAATCTCTTTTCCATCACGATTACCAGATTTTGGGGAAACTTACTCCGATCGTTTTCCTGAAATTTTTCGGATCGTCCGGATCCTCAAAAGGATAAGCTCCTACTAGCATCACGTACAAGGTAACGCCGCAGGACCAAACATCTGCGATCTGAAGAAAATCGGGACAAGAAAATCTATTTTTATTTGATCGAATGCATAATTTCAAAATTCATTCTCAAATGAAGGCTTTAAAATGAATAATAGATCGTTGATAGAAAAAAAAAAACAATGACATAATTTATATATAATATCTAATTATTTTTCTTGCTTCAATTTTCCCAGACGATCGGTGCATTTAGAATTCTACTCCGATTTTTCGTATTTTACTCGGAAAAATATATACCTTCCCATCATAATGTCTCTTGGATAACACCTCAGGAGCTATGTAAGCAGGCGTGCCGACCGTTGACTTCGGTTGCGAATGGAACACCGAAGACTGATTTCCAAAAATAGAAAGTCAATGCATGATGAAGGTCTACAAAAATATGAAAGTCAACGAATCCGGAAACAGAACCTTGGAGTATCCGAAGTCGCAGATCTTCACTCTCGGAGCCAGGCTCCCGTCAAGGAGCGTGTTCTCCAGCTTCAGATCTCTGTGACAGATTTGCTAAATTTTAAAAAAGGATCCTCATCAGATCTCCGGGACACCTTTCGAATTCTAGAAAGCAAGAAAATACCATGTTGTGGCAGTAGCTGACTCCTGAAATCAACTGCTGGAAGAAGAACCTAGCCTGCGGAGTCGCACAGGGAAAATCACAGTTCATCCTCAGAATTACTGGAGATCTCGTTCACGCACCTCGTCTTCGCTGAATCTCCCGGCTTTACAGATTCTGTCGAAGAGCTCTCCACCGGCGGCGTATTCCATTACAATCGCCAGATGAGTCGGCGTCAAGAACACCTTTATTTAATAATTAAATAGATATATTAGTTATCGGATTTTTGAAACTGACGGATGTCTGATCTTATAAACACAAAATGGTTATTCCAGATATTAAATGCGTTCATCATTATTATTTGATCTACCTCCTTAAATCGGACGATATGAGGATGCCTCAGGGATCTATGGTTCATGATCTCTCTGTGCACATTCTCGTCAATCTGCCCAAATCAGAGAAGGTAACTCAGAGAGAGACTCGATCTTTCTCTCTCCTGATTTCTCTCTCTTACCTTATGACCTCTCTCTATGAACTTCACAGCGAAGAGCTCGTGGGTCCACTTGTCTCTGACCAGCTTTGCCTCTCCGAAATTCCCCGACCCGAGATCCTTCAGAAGCTCGTATCTCTCCATACCAGGTCTAGAGAGAGAAAGGATGCGCCTAAGTCTAGCATCTTCTTCGGTTCTTCCCCTCTATTTAAAAGGTTTCGGACTGTTCACTGGGACTCCGGAAGTGATCAGTCGCAGGCAAAAGAACAAACAGATGAAGGGAGTGATCTCTTCGTCGGATGACAGGGATGCCTGCTTCTCGAGCCCGCTGCTGCCGCGTGGAAGATTGGCGTGGGTTTCGTTCGGCTCTTCGGTTCGCGTGCTGCCACGTGCAGGGTAATGTATGAAGAGTTGCAAGGTGGCGGACTCTGGACCGCAGGGAGTCGGCTTCCTCCAAACCCTAACATGTCTCGCTCTGCCGACATGTTTCCTTCCCCACTACGTTGTCCAAATTTCGATTTATCGGAGGATGGTAAATTTACGAATTTCCAAAACCCTTCGTGTCTTGCAATTTTCGGAATTAAAAATTCCTTGTAAATTTGGAGTAACAGGAAAAAAAACCTCTTTTCGATATAATATAATATCTAATTTGCAACTCTGTTTTCATCCGAAAAAAATAAGATGATGGGCTCGGCCGCACTGGACAGGTATCCGAGATAGAGAGAGTTCATGTGGGCCACGTGTCCTGAAGTGACGTATGCCATGACGATATGGGAGAATTTAAAAAAGATTGTTTTCCTTTTTCCCCCATTCAATCGACAGAAGAGCTGTGCGAGAAGATTAGAGTTGGGCCATCCCGGTCATAGGTTGTCAATTTTGGGCCCATTTTCAGGTTCGGGATTAATAATTGGGCCCACATCAGCCATAAGAGAGGAGACTAGCCAATAGGCGAAAAACAAGATTCCAGGGCCAAGTAAAGCCACGAGGAGAGAGAGAGAGAGGAGAAATAAGAGGCCAGACTTTTCGAGGAAAGATTAAAGGCAGAGAGAGAGAGAGAGATCAGAAAGAAAAACAGAGAATTGAGATGATGGGAGAGATGAGATTCTCTCTTGAACCCATGAATCCAGCTGTAAAATAGAGCAGCGAAAAAAAGAAACATCAGTCACCCTGCAATAAAACCAAGAGAATCTAGCATTAAACTCGAAGCTACCTGGGGGTAGAAGAGGAAAAAGGTCTCAGACTCCGGGTACCGCGAGAATTGGAAACATGACAAAAAAAATGAAAACAAAAGGGTTTTTGATTTCTTAAACAAATACCGCAGATATTTCACCTCAATTAGTCGCAGTTCATCGCTGTTCTTCGAAGATTAGATCCCACAGTAGGCCCCAAAAAAATTCTAGATAGCGAAATCCACAAAGATATAGATCATCCCGGTCGCCCCAACCTCGGTATGTACAATAATGGAGGACGGAGAATTATACGGAATGACGGACTACTTGTACTTTACATAACAAAACTGCCGCTCACCTCTGTTTTCCCTTATCACTGATCCTTCCACCTGGGGCTGGGCAACGGCAATCCGGGAGAAGGAGGGATAAACAATCCGGGGGACAGCATCATCTGGTATGCCGATCTCGGCGACGGCAGGCAACCGAGACCGAGCGGCGACGGCGGACCGAGAGGAAGAACCGGACCGGCCGGTCCGGGAGACACCGGCAGGGTTCCGCTCCTCAGGCATCTCATGTAAGCGGAGATCGGAGACTCCGCCGCGCCGCTAACCGGGGGGAGCGGCGGGAGAGGAGACAGTGGAGTCGACTTCGGCCAAATCTGTAGCGGATCCGACGGCGCCGAACGGTTGGAGAGCTGCGCCAGAGGCGGCGGCCGGATCTTCTGCAGCCGCGCGGAGGATTTCGAGGTTTCGCGCGGCGAGGAGGAGCGGTTCTGGTGCGCCGGGGAGCCCGTCAGCTTCTGAACCACCTCGCGGAAATCGTTCTTGTTGATGTTGTACACCGGCGGTTGCGGTAGCGGTTGCTGCTGACTAGGACAAGGGGATTTTGTGTCCGGATCTTCTCCGATGATGTCACCGACGGAGCTCTTCGAATTCGGTTTTGAAATCTTGTGAGAGCTCTTGTGGAGCTGCCGGAGAGCGTTCTGGATAGCGATCGACTTTAAGGGAGCGTTGGTCGTGGTGGCACTGCTCTGAGCGGGGAGATCTGCGGCGTTTTCCATGGCTCTGCTCTGCTTTGAACGTTTCCTGGCCAGGTAGCGCGAGAAGAAGGCGGCGATAGAGTTGAGGTCTTATCTTTCTCTCTCTACTTTCGCGTACATCCCCTCGGACCTCGGTCGTCGAGATGACGGCGGATTCGAGAAGCCCTTCGCACGTGCGAGAAAAATTGCGGAAAACCTCTTCGTCTTCCAAAAGATTATAATTTATTTTAGAAGTAGTCTACTTAAATAAGCAAAGCGGGGGTATTTCATTAACTGAAACGTTTTTAGGGTACCATGGAAATTTTTGTCTTTTGAGGCCACTTGCTGAATGCTGACACAGAAGGACTCGGTTCGGTTTAATTTAAAGCGGATGGTCGGCTAAGGTTTGACCGGATATCGGGCTTTGACCGGCCCGACTCTCTCGTACGTTATTTATTTAGTTAAATATTTATTCTGGCTACGCTGGCTTTACTGAAAAATCAAGTCTTTGCATTTTTCGGTCAATTTTTTTTTCTCTGCTAGTCAGGTCAATTCCGTTGATTAGACCAGAAATTCCGAGTTGATTTTAGAGACCAAATTCTAGGGCCCAGCAGGATTATCAGAAAAGTAGGTGGATTGACTTTTATTCGGAAATTTGTGTGCTTGAATTGATTCTTTGGTCAAAATTTTATTGAATCAATGATTATGCGGATTTGAGTGATAGTCAATGGTAAATTATGATTCACTCCTAAATTTAGTCAAGATCACCATCTTCTACCCCTCCTTTTTTTCTTTTAAATTTTGCATTTATTTCTTTTGTCCATTGTGAGGACAAGGGTTGCCTTCTAATTAAGGAACAAGTGATGTCGATTCGGTCGTCATTATGAAATGTCATGTTGAAAACTCATTTTTAGTAATTTAATATTTTTGTCAACTTCATCGTGTTTTCATGAAATAGAACTTGGTTTGAGCAAAGATAGGAGAATTGGTGATAAGAAGATGAAGAATGAGGTGATAAGAACTTTGTTTTATCAATTTAAAACCAAGTGCTTTAGAATGAGGTGATATTTTCAAGTTACCTTGGAATTATTTATTGATTTGTAGACATGGTATTTTCAGTGGTCAATTTTTTTGCATTTTATGAACCTTGGGAGATGAGTGACACCACTCATGTGCCATAGCATGAGAGATATTGACATATGAATGTTGATTTTAATTTAAGCTTACAAAAATGATGTAATACTTATTTCAAAAAAATTTCCATGTTGGGTGAACTCAAGGTGTAAGATGAGCGATCCAATCATTTTTTGTTAATCAAGCATCTTAATTGATGCTCCCAAACTCACTTTATCACCTACAACAAGGGTCTTTGAAAATTTATATTTTGTGACCTACAAGCCCATCATACTTCCATGCATCTCATTTATATTCATTGACATCAAATTTACTCATTATTATATGATGTTTGTCATAAGGTTCTCATGAGCATATGCAATGACCAAGTGAACTATGATGAGGTTATAATATAGTAATCATATGTGTTTAAACGTATGTTTTAAATGTTCATATTCGAGAGATATTTGAGAATAAACTCCAATTTTTTTGAAATAATACTATGATATGATCAAACTTATGTGATATGTATGGTTCATATCACGACCATTGATGTTGAGCCACCAAGGATATATACTGGGTGCTCTTTGGAGAAGAGTTCACTGAATTTGATTTGTATGAATCTATAAAGTGTATTACACTATTGTTTCATGTCACGGTTATATGTGGTCCTTTGAATTGAGACATAAAAGAATTCTTATAGATTAATGAGTGAGTTTTGATTATCACTTACGAATCTCTAGCAACGAGATCTCTAAAATATCATATATTAGATAGAAGATAAAATCCTCGAACATAATTTTGTGGTTAAGATGAGATCATTTGCCCGAGGTTGACTCAAGGAATGAGATGAAATGAAATCTTTGGCCAAGGTTATAGAAATTTCATAGGAGGAGTTCTTGATAATTTCCTTCATAAATCAATACTAACTTGAGCAAAAAGCCAAGGTATGATAGTAGATCGTATGTTTATGTGTTTATAAGTCTCACCCTGTTGAAAGATTATATGTACACGATAACCGATATTGTCAACTTACTGTAAGATAGTTGGTATACACTATATATCTCTTAGAGTACGTGGTGTAGTTTGGCACCTAATTGGCTGACAATTCAACTTGTTGATAGGGTTAAATATATAATTGATTAATTAATCTATATAATGATATAGATAATTAATAAGGCTGACTAATAAAAACTATTGTGTTTATAGAGTTATGACCAACAATATATATGGAGTTAGATGGCCATACACATAAGGTATAAAGGTATGGGAGAATATAAATATAATTGTTGGGATATAAAGTCGATAACCTTCTATAATTTTGATCAAAATATTGAGTGCACTCGGAATACACTCAATTAGATATTCTAAACACCAAGGCGCCAAGAATAGATGATCCTATAATCTAATATATATATATATATATATATATATATATATATATATATATATTAATAAAACATACTTACAATGTTTACTTGAAAGAGTTTTTGAAACTATTTGAGTGTCTAGCTGACGAATCGTTTTCGTGTGTCGTTAAAACACAAAAAATGTTGGTCAAAGAAAATTTATAAAACCGAACTCACAAAGATAAGATATAAAATCAAGTATTGTGTAAGTATCGGGTCGATCCATAGAGAGTAGGGTTGACTTTAATCGTAGAGTTGACTTGATGAAACTTAGGTTTAAAAGGGGTTTTAAATAAGTAAAAATAAGAAGTAATGAGTATAAATGATATAAATAATCTAAATAAGAAGTTTTAAAAATTTAATTATCGGGTTTGACAGAGAAAAGTCAAAAGTCAAAGTCAAAGCATTGACTTTGACCAACAATAGGTATTATGTAAAATCAGAGAATCAAACAAGGTCAGAAGATTACAAAAATTATATATTTAGAAACTATAGAGAAAATCAAATTTATTGATATAAAATTCGTGATTTTTGGATAAGAAATGGATTTACTATGAATTATAGAAAATTAAATATCAGAAAATCCCCGAAATGAACACCTCAAAGGAAATCTTCAAATTGAATGGTCAAATGAAATCCAAATCTTGCAATTTATATGTCAATAGAAATCTAAGAACCATAGGAATCTAACAAGAAAAAATTATGGAGTTCTGATTTGTAAATTAAAAGTAATTGACCCCGAAAGTCAATGTTTGACTTCTGATGAAAGATGAATAGTCCTTGGTCAAACTTCAAATTGGAGGGTCAAATGAACTCAGAATTCAATGAATTTGTATCCATGGAAAGCTGAGGAAAAAAGGAATCCACTGAAATCACAATCAAGTGATTTAGAATTATAATAAGAGATATATCCTATTTTCAAAATTAGTAATTTTTCGGACTGAAAATTAGGGAAATTGAAGAACACTAAGAACTAATTTGCAAAATTAAACTTCTGAATCTAATTAAAACTCAAATTACCTCCTGATAATTGATCGAATCTCACTAGTAACCCGATTGCCACAAGAATGGGGCTTCAATTCTCGTGGATTGAAGCGAATTTGTTCGGGATTCTTCCTCGTGGACGTTCAGAATTCAAGGGGAAAATTCGATGAAATCAAGGGGAAATTCGCGATCAATCCCGCTCCAATTGCGTCGCAATTGAGTTTAAAAGCGGGGGGATCACGATGAACTAGAGATCTTCCTTGAAATTCGCTTAATTTTCTTCACGAATCAATCAATAGTTAGTTTTCAAAGGGAGAATACATGGCTTTTTAAAGAGAATTTTTTGCCCGATTTGGAAGCTGTTTGATCCGTTCGTGGGAGCGGATTTGTGCGGTCGTGGGAGCTGTTCCACTTGGCAACTTTGTGGCTCCAAATTTGGCACTGAATGGGGCACGATGGTGCCACGATCGAACGACGATCAAGCCACAATCGCGCGTCGATCGTGGTTCTTCGTCAGTCTCTATCCACCGTCCGATGAAGAACCTCTGATGATAATCCCATTGATCATGCGCTCGCGACGAATCCAATGACGTTCGTCCGATGAAGATCGAACGTCCTGATCGCTTCCACGTGTCAGCATCTGCGGCGTTAATCATCGTCACTTAACCCAAATATAGCCCACGTGCTTTATATGATGATCGCGTGGACTCGGGTCCACGCGATCGACAAAGCGCGATCAGTATTGACGCGCGTGATGCCGCCACGTCACCTGCAAAAGGTAAGAAATGTGTGGGACATAGTCCCACACGGAAGAAATTTTTAAGAGTAATCAGTATAAATTATGGGGCGCTATAACGCTTTCGCGTTACCGCCCCCACTATCTTACCAGGGCCCACTAACCCGTGGGCCCTCCATATGACAACCCCCCCTGCCACGTGGCACCCCACACGGGCGTCCGCGTGGACGCGTGGCCTTCTGCCATGTGTCCGCGACTTGTGCGCCTCCTGCGCCTCGCGTGGGCCACCCGCGGCTCTGCCACGTGGCCTCAGTGCCGCATCGCACCTGCGCGCCACATCAGTGCGCCACCTGGCTCCGCTCGCCACGTCATCACCTGCAGGTAAGTACCCTCCTTTCTGCGATTTTTTATAGAAAAATTCATTTAAAAATCAAATAAAAATCTAAAAAAGGCATAAACTTCAAAAATTCATAACTTTAAATATACAACTCCTTTTTAATCTAAATTTTCTCCATTGGATCACAAATTTCTTCCTTTTTAACATCATGTCATTTAAAATATATTTTCAAATAAGAAATCAAGATGAATTAGAATTTACTTAACTCATTTCTTAATAAATATTCTAAATCATAAATTTAACTTGAAATTATCCTTCAAAACATGCACTAAAGTAAAAAATGATTAAATAAAAGAGATTAACTTCTATTAATTTAAACTTAACAAAAGATTCATCTTCTATTAAGCATGAAATCATCCCTAATTTATGCATAAATATCGACTTTAGTGAAATGACATACCAATGGAGAAAATTCCTAAAAAGTATGATAACATGAATCATATTCACATAAAATAAGTATGAATATGAGTTAATTAGGATAAGAATTCAAGTTATAAATGCATGTTATCACTAGCCTCTAGCAATATCTAGAAGATCGCTAGATAGTTAGATCTCCTCTTCAAAGCTCATCACTTAAAGAGAAAGACAAGAAAAGTAATAATTCCCACAAGGCTTGGGGCACCTTGAGTTGTGATCGTTCTCTCCCTATTAAAAACATTTGACATGTAAATTTTTTTATAAAAACCCTCATAATTATGTCTTTATCCATTAATATTCATAAAATCTTATGTGTGTTGCCTTATAGGTATTGGGTTCTATAGTTGATAAACATTCAAAATTTTGATCAAAACATTGAATGCAATGGAATACATTGAATCAGTTATTTAAAACATTTAAACACTAATAATAGATGATCCTATCATCAATTATTTATTAGAAAACATACTCACAAGGTCTACTTGAAAGAGTTCTTGAAGTTATTCAAGTTTATAGCCTCTAATAGTATCTACTCACTCTCTGGATATCTTCCTCAAAGCTCTTCACCAAGAGAGAAAGAGAAGAAACAAGTGAATTCTCACAAGGCTTGCATAAGCCCCTTGACTTGCGGTTGTTCTCTCCCTATTTATATGTGAATTTGGTATGTGAATTTTTTTATAAAAACCCTCATAATTATGTATATATCCACCAACCTCCATAGATCTTATATGTGTGACCCTTTAGGTCCATATATCTCACTAGTTAATAACTGTATAGGCCCAATAATACCTTATTGGTCAACCTTAATTAATTATCCACATCAATATATAGATTCATTAATCAATGATTGATTTAACCTAATCTCTCCCTAATTAATCAATGATTGATTTAACTCAATATATAGGTTGAGTTGGCAGCCCGTTGGGTGCCGAGGTACACCACATACTCTAGGAGATATGAATTATGTAAAAACTCTCTTATGGAACCTTTATATCATCAGCTATAATGTATGTAAAATCCTTCATTTGCACAAGACTCATGAATGACTTAGGGTATGATCAACTATCAAACCCTAATTGATGGACATTATGTGGTATACAAGCCAATCACACTTTCATCTTTCATTTATATTCATTCAAATGAAATTTTATTTATTGTAATTCGTGTGTGATGTTTGTAATGAAATCCAAGAACATATGTAATGATCAAATAAATTATAATGAGATCATAATACAGTGATCGTTGGTCTTTAAACATATATTATAAATATTCATATTTGTGGGATATTCGAGAAGGACATCGAATTATCAAAAAAGAATAGCACTATTTGATGTAACTCGTATGATGAGTATGGTTGATCCTGTGGCCATTGGTGTTGAAACACCAAGGATATAGAGTGGGTGCTCTTTGGAGAAAGAGTTTACTAAATTGATCCTGTGATGATCGCGCGGATGCGACGCGGACACGAGGCCACGTGGCAGGGCCGCGCATGGCCCACGTGAGGCGCAGGTGGCGCGGACAAGTGGCAGGAGGCCACGCCGGTCCACGCGGACGCCCGTGAGGGGCGCCACATGGCAGGGGGGTTGGTAGTTAGAGGGCCCACGGGTCAATGGGCCGTAGTAATATGATTGGGGCGAAAACGCAATAGCATTAAACTGCCCCACCTTTTATACTGACAATCTCTGGTTTTATGTTCCGTGTGGGACTATGTTCCCACACGTTTTTAATTTGCAGGCGACTTGGCGACATCACGAGCGGTGGATCTTATCGCAAAGCGTCGATCGCGTGGACCCGAGTCCACGCGATCATCAATCAACGCGCGTGCGCTAAACCGGACTTAAGTGAGATGGATCGACAGCTCACCTGGAGACACGTGGAAGCTTCCGGAGCGTCCGATCTCCAAAAGATGGCGGCGATTCGTTGAGGCTTACGATCGTGGCTCATGATCGCGGCTCGATCGTGGCCCGATCACCGCGCGATCGTGGCCAATTTACCGCACGATTCGGACCACGATCACTGCCAATGGATGGGCCACGATCACCGAGTGATCGTGGCCATCAAACGTACCTCTCGACCGGATCAAACGGCCGCAATTTTCGGGCAAAATTTGACGTGTCATTTTCGTGCGTCGTTAAAACACAAAGACGATGACCAAACAAAATTTCTAAAACTGGACTCACAAAGACAAGATATAATAATCAAGTATTGGGTAAGTATCGGGTCGATCCACAGAGAGCAGGGTTGACTTTAATCGCAGAGTTGACTTGGTCAAACTTAGTTTTAAAAGGAGTTTTAAATGAGAGAAAATAAGATGTAAGATATGGGAATGATATAAATAAGATAAATAAGAAGTTTTAAGAATTGAAATCTCGGATTTGACAGAGAAAAGTCAAAAGTCAAAGTCAAAGCATTGACTTTGACTAGTAGAAGGTTTTCTGCAAAATCAGAGAATTAAACAGAGTCAGAAGATTACGAAAATTACATATTTAGAAACTAGAGAGAAAATGGAATTTATTGATATATGTTTCGTAATTTTTGGATAAGAAATGGATTTATTATGAATTATTGAAAATCAATAATCAGAAAATCCCCGAAATTAACACCTCAGAGGAAATCTTCAAATTGAATGCTCAAATGAAATCCAAATCTTAAAATTTATATTTCAATGGAAAGCTAAGAACCAGAGAAATCCAACAAGACCAAAATTATCAAATTCTGATTTGTCAATCAAAAGTAATTGACCCCGAAAGTCAACGTTTGACTTCTGATGAAAGATGAACAGTCCTTGGTCAAACGTTAAATTAGAGGGTCAAATGAACTCGGAATTTGATGAATTTGCTATCCACGGAAAGCTGATGAAAAGAGGAATCCAATGAAACCAAAATTAAGTGATTTAGAATTATAATCAGAGAGATATCATATTTTCAAAATCAGCATCTTTTCGGACTAAAATTTGGGGAAAATGAAAAACACTATGAACTAAGTTGCAAAATTAAACATCTAAACCTAATAAAAATACAAATTACCTCTTGATAATCGATCAAAATTCACTACTAATCCGTTTGCCGCAAGAATGGGGCCTCAATTCTCGTGGATTGAAGCGAATTTGCTTGGATTCTTCCTCGTGGACGTTCGGAATTCAAGGGAAAAATTCGATGAAATCAAGAGATGAAATCGTGATTATCATGCTTCAATGGCTGCGTCTCTACACTCTTGGAAGCAGAGGATCACGAGAACTTAAGACCTTCCTTGAAACTCGCTTAATTTCTTCACGAGTCGATCAAAAGTTGAAGAACAAGAGAGGGGAAATACATGCTTTTAAAGAGAAATTTGGCCCGAAGAACATGGGTCATTGGAGCGGTCGTGGAGGCGCTTTGCACGAGTGATGGGAGTGGTTTCACTTGGCGAGGACGCGGCTCCACTTTCGCGACAATTTTGACCAAATTCAGCGGTGGATTTAGCCCCCATTTCCACAATTTTAGCACCACGATCGGACCACGATCGGGCTTCGATCGTGGTCCTAGGTCTCCGTCGATCTTCGTCGGATCAAGTAGGGGCGATTCCGCGGCAGAAGGTGTGCGATCGCGGCTTGATCGCGCCGCGATCGCGGCTTGATCGCGCCGCGATCACGGCTCGATCGCGAAGTTCTTCCACAACGTCTCTGCACCGTCCGATGGCGATCCGCATATCGTGATTGCGAACAATCGCGGCCGTCGGATGCATCTCACGCCCTTCGATTCGATGTCGATCGGGAGGTCCTCGGGTTGCCACGTGGTGCGAGGTAAGTCGTCCAATCCTCGTCACTTACTCTTCCTTTTTCGCACGTGATGGATTTGATGATTGCGTGGACTCGGGTCCACGTGATTGTAGCCGTCCGTGAGGAGATCGGACGCTCGCCGCGCGTCCACGTCACCTGCAAGGTAAGACCGTGTGGGAACATAGTCCCACACGGAGGAAATGAGAGTAAAACTTGCTCTTAAATAGGGCGGCGCATAACATAATCAGCCAGTCCATAGTGGATAGGCTTATATGTACGATAACCCTATGATATAATATGATATATGTATACGACACGTGTCACGCTTGCGTCATGCGTGGGCCACACGCGTCCTGCCACGTGGCCTCAATGCCACGTCGTAACGGCGCAGTGGTCCCGCGCGCCACGTCAGCCCGTTGCCACGTCAGCTCGTCGCCACGTCAACCTGTCGCCTGGGCCCGCTCGCCACGTCATCACCTGCGGTAAGCCTACCCCCTTTTATCCGATTTTTTAATAGAAAAAGGCCTTAAAATTCATTTAAAAATCAAATAAAATTCAGAAAAAGAGTATAAAACTTCAGAAATTCATAAATTAAAATGTACAACTCCTTTTTAATCCAAATTTTCTCCATTGGATCACAAATTCTCTTCTTTTTAATATCATGTCAATTAAAATACATTTAGAATGAAGAAATCAAGATGAATTAAAATTTACTTAAATCATTTTTCATTAAACACTTTAAATCATAAATTCATCTTGAGATTATCTTTCTAAACATTTACTAAAGTCAAAAATCATTTAATAATAGAGATTAACTTCTATTAATTTAAACAAAAGATTAATCATCTATTTAACATGAAATTATCCCTAATTTATGTATGAATATCAACTTTAGTGAAATGACATGCCAATGGAGAAAATTCCTAAAAAGTATGATAACATGCATCATATTCACATAAAATAGGCATGAATATGAGTTAATTAGGGTAAGAATTCAAGTTAAAATTGCATGCTATCAAAATTCCCTTTAAAAACAATGTACTCTCTCTTGTTTCAACTTAACTTTTGATTGATTCATGAAGCAATTAAGCAAATTTGGAGCAAAACCTTAAGTTCTTCGTGATCCCCCCGCATTTAGACTAATTGCAAAGCAATAGGAGCGAGATTGATTGCGAATTTCCTCTTGATTTCATCGAATTTTCCCCTTAAATTCCGAACGTCTGCGAGAAAGAAATCGAGCAAATTCGCTTCAATTCATGTGAATTGAAGCCCCATTCTTGCGGCAATCAGGTTAGTAGTGAGATTCGATCTATTATCAAGAGGTAATTTGAGTTTTTATTAGATTTAGAACTTTAATTTCGCAAATTAGTTCTTAGTATTCTTCATTTTTCCCAAATTTTAGTCTAAAATTTTGTTAATTTTGAAAATAGAATATCTCTCTAATTATAATTCCAAATCAATCTATTTTTATTTCATTGGATTCCTCTTTTCATCAGCTTTTCGTGGATTCATCAAATTCTGAGTTCATTTGGACCTTCAATTTAACGTTTGACCAAGTACTATTCATTTTTCATCAGAATTTGAACGTTGACTTTCAGGGTTAATTAAATTTAAAATACAAATCAGAATTTGATCATTTTGGTCTCTTTAGATTCCTCTAGTTCTTAGCTTTCCATTGATATATAAATTTCAAGATTTGAATTTCATTTGACCAGTCAATTTGAAGATTTTCTATGAGGTGTTCATTTCGGGGATTTTCTAATCTTTGATTTTCAATAATTCATAGTAAATCAATTTCTTATCCAAAAATACGAATTATATATCAATAATTTCCATTTTCTTTCTATTTTCTAAATAGATAATTTTTGTAATCTTCTAAAACCTTTTGATTCTCTGATTTTACAGAACTTCAATTGTAGGGCAAAGTCAATGCTTTGACTTTGACTTTTGACTTTTCTTTGTCAAGTACGAGATTTCAATTCTTAAAATTTCTTATTTAGTATATTTATATCATTTACATTCATTACATTTTATTTTTACTTCTTTAAAACTGCTTTTAAACATAAGTTTGACACGTCAACTCTGCAATTAAAGTCAACCTTGCTCCTTATGGATCGACCCAATACTTACACATTACTTGATTTTATATCTTTATCTTTGTGAGTTCTATTTTATAAATTTTGTTTGATCGACGTTTGTGTGTTTTAACAATCGCACTAAAACGCTTTGTCACCTATGAAAGCCTAATGGAAGTTCTTCCCTCTCTTCTCTTCCTCTCTTGATGATGAGTGTTCAAGATGAGATCTGATCGTTTGAAAAATGTATGGATATTTCTAGAGGCGAGACAATTAAATATTTGAAGAACTCATTCAAATGATCCATGTAAGTGTGTATTTTATTCTATATTAGATGATCGGATCATCTAGAATGGATGATGAGATCATCTATTCTTGGTGCTTCAACTTTGTTAATGTTTGGATTCAAAACTTTCTGTTGCAAGCCTAAGATTTTGGAGATAATTGATTTCATCACTATTTTGGAGAGCTTTTCACGACTAAGATCCCAACACCAATTGGTCACTTAAGTTAGTACTGATGCTTGTAAGAAATCATTGGGAACTCCTCCAATATGTTTCACTACCTTGGCCAAGGATTTCATTACATCTCATTCTTTGAGTCAATATTCTCAAATATTGAGGATGTATAATCTCATATTGACTACACAATCATCTTGCAGGATTTCATGTCATATCCAGTATATGATATTTTATATATCTCATGGATGGAGATTCGTAAGTCACAATCAAAACATGATCATCCATCCACAAGATATCTTTGGTGTCTCATGTCAAAAGACCACATACACAACCATGACATGAATTAACGTGTTGAAAATATTATAAGATTCATACGAATCAATTCAATGAACTCTTTCTCCAAAGAGCACCCACTATCTATCTTTAGTGTCTTCACACCGATGGCTACAGTATCAACTAATCTCATCATATGAGTTGGATTAGATAGTAATATTCTTTCTGGATAATTCGATGTTCTTATTAAATATCTAAAAAATAAGAATATTTAGAATATATGTTTAAAGACTAGTGATCACTGACTACATTATGATCTCATTATAATTCACTTAGTCATTGTATATGCTCAAAGACTTTATTTCAACCATCACACAAGAATGACAATAAATAAATTTCATAAGATGTCTTTGGTGTCTCTAGTCAAAAGACCACATACATAACCGTGACATAAATTAATCTGATTGACAGTTAGGTATAATTAATATTTTAAGATTCATACATATCTATTCAGTAAACTGTTTCCCTCAAAGATCACCCAATATCTATCTCTAGTGTCTCCATACTGATGGCTACATGATCAGCAATACTTATCATACAAGTCAGATTAAATAGTGATATTCTTTCTAGATAATTAGATGTCTTTCTCAAATATCTCACGAATAAGGATGTTTAGAATATATGTTTAAAGAGTTGTAATTACTAACTATATTATGATCTCATTATAATTCACTTAGTCATTTTATATGCTTATAGACTTCATTACAAACATCACACAAGAATGAAGATAAATAAATTTCATTTTAATAAACATAAACAAGATATATGGAAATCTGATTAACTTATAGGCCATAGAATATCTAACACTAGGTCCATATATCTACTAGTCAATAACTTTATAAATCTAATAACATCTTATCGATCAACTTTTATTAATTACTTGCATCAATATATAATCAAGGATCGATTTAACCCAATCAATAAGTTGAGTTGCGAGCCCATTGGGTGCCAAGCTACACCACATACTTAGATTTGGATTATATAATAACTCCTTCATGGAACCTTACCGTCATCGATTACCACGTATGTATAATCCTTTTCCTGCACGAGAATCATGAATGACTTAGGGTATGGTCAACAATCAAACCCTAATTGGTCGCTCAAGTTAGTACATATGCATGTAGAAAATTGTTTGGAATTCCTTGTCCAATATCTCAACTACTTTGGCCAATGATTTCATTGTATCTCATTTCTAGATTTAATCTCCTCCAATAAGGAGGGTGGACAATCTCATATTAACAACACAATTACCTTTGACAACTTCATGTTGTATCCAACATATGATATTTTAGAAATATTTTGGCTAGATATTCATATGTCATGATAAAAATAAGATCATATATGCACAAGATTTCTTTGGTGTCTCAAGTTAAAAGACCGCATACACAACTCTGACACGAATCAACGTGATTGATAGTTAGGTATAAGTGTTGGGCTTTGAGGTTGCTAACTTTCCAAAATTTTGATCAAAACATCAAATGCAGCTGAAAACATTGAATCTGACATTCAAAATACCAAGCCACCAAGAACAGATGATCCTATCATCTATTATGAATGAGAAAACATACTTACAAGTTTCCTTGAAGGAGTTCTTGAAGCTATTCAAGTGTCTAGCCTCTAGTGGTATCCACACGGTCTCCGGATGGTTGGATCTCCTCTTCAAAGCTCTTCACCAAGAGAGAAAGCGAAGAAAGGAGATAATTCCCACAAGGCTTGCATGGGCACCTTCAGTTGTGGTCATTCTCCCCCTATTTACAAACATTTGAAGTGAGGTTTTTTCATAAAAACCCGCATAATTATGTCTATATCCACCAACATCCATAGACCTTATGTGTGTGACCCTCTAAGTTCATATATTTCACTAGTTAATAACTCTATAGACCAAATAACACCTTATTGGTCAACCTTAATTAATTATCCACATCCACATATAGATTAACCCAATCGATAGGTGATAACATGCATTTATAACTTGAATTCTTATCCTAATTAACTCATATTCATGCTTATTTTATGTGAATATGATGCATGTTATCATACTTTTTAGGAATTTTGTCCATTGGCATGTCATTTCACTAAAGTTGATATTTATGTATAAATTAGGGATAATTTCATTCTTAATAGATGATTTATCTTTTGTTAAGTTTATATTAATAGAAGTTAATCTCTGTTATTAAATGATTTTTGACTTTAGTAAATGTTTGGAAGGATAATTTCAAGATGAATTCATGATTTAGAATGTTTAGTGAGAAATGATTTAAGTAAATTCTAATTCATCTTGATTTCTTCTTTCAAAATATATTTTAAATGACATGATATTAAAAAGAAAAGAATTTGTGATCCAATGAAGAAAATTTGGATTAAAAAGGAGTTGTATATTTTAAATTATGAATTTCTAAAGTTTTATGCCTTTTTTCGATTTTTTATTTGATTTTTATTTATATTTGCTTTACTAAAATCGCGAAAAAGGGAATTACTTACCTGCAAATGCTGACGTGACAAGCAAGCCCTGGGGCGAGCTGACACGTGGCGTGCGGGACCACTGCACGGATGCGACGCGGCGCTGACGCCACGTGGCAGAGTCGTGGGTGGCCCACGTGAGGCGCAAGAGGCGCACAGGGCGCGACCACGTGGCAGGAGGCCACGCGACCATGCGGGTCCACGTGGGCACCCGTGTGGGGCACCACGTGGCAGAAGGGGGACGACAGTTGGAGGGCCCACGGGTATAGTGGGACCCTGGTAAGAGAGTGGGGGCAGTAACGTGAATTAATTTACATTCCCGCCCCCCCTCCCTATTTAACCGCGTCTTTCTCTACCTTTTCTTCCGTGTGGGACTATGTCCCACACGTTTCTTATCTGTTGCAGGTGACGTGGCCGCATCAGAGTAGTCGGAGATCAACGCAAAGGCGTCGATCGCGTGGACCAGAGTCCACCCGATCTTCATCAAAGCACGTGCTGCAAAAAGAGTTAAGTGAGATGCTGGATGGGCGACACGTGGCATCTTCGAGAGCATCCGATCGGCATCGCAGTCTGATCAGGGGTTCATCGGGTGTGGATGATGGATATTATATGGCCTATAAATCAATCACACTTCCATGTATCTTGTTTATGTTCATTGAAATAAAATTTATTCATTGTCATTCTTATGTGATGTTTACAATGAAGTCCATGAGCATGTGCAATGACTAAGTGAATTATGATGAGATCATAATACAGTGATCACTAGTCTTTAAACATATGTTCTAAACATTCCTATTCGTGGGATATTCGAGAAG
>CM044106.1:14242648-14298852 GCA_024174645.1 Lemna minuta
TCCCAAACACCTTCCCTCTTCCTCTCGAATTGTTAAATACAAAGAATTTTATGGGAAATTCAAACTTGTCGATTAAAATATCAAATACATAGAAAGACATTGAATTAAAATTTGAGAAACTAAGGCATCAAGAATAAATGATCTAACCATCTAGAATGTATCAAATTCCATTCTTACATGGTTTATTAAAGGAGTTCTTGAAGTTTTTCAAATTTCCAACTTCTTGTGATATCCACACGGTTATTAGAGGATTAGATCTCGTCTTCAAACTCTTCATTGAAAAAGAGAAAGCAAAAAGGCAAGAGTTTACAAAAAGGCTCGCACAAGCATGAAATGATGGATATTATGCGGCCTGCAAGCCAATAATGCATTTATCTTATTTTTATATTCATTAAAATGAACTTTTATTCATTATCATTTTTGTGTGATATTTGTAATGAGTTCTATGAGCATATGTCATGACCAAGTGAATTATGACAAAATCATAATACAGTGATCACTTTTATCGTTAAATTTATATTTAAAATAGTCATATTTGTGAAATATTTGAGAAGGATATCAAATTATCTCGAAAGAATAACATTATAAAATTTGACTCATATGATGAGTATAGTTGACCGTGTGGCCATCGGTGCAGAGACATCAAGAATAGATAGTGGGTGCTTTTTGGAGAAAAACTTAACTGAATTGATTCATATGAATCCCTAAATGGTATAATATTAAATTTTTAATTAAGTTAATTCATGTCACCATTGTGTATATGGTCTTTTGACTTGAGACATAAAAAACATCTTATGTATAGATGATCGTGTTTTGACTATGACTTACGAAACCCTAGTCATGGGATCCACAAAATGTTATATATTAGATACGACATGAAGTCCTTGAAGATGATTAATTAATCAAGATAGGATTGTATGCCCTCGATATAAGATAAGATTGACTTGAGGAATGAGATACAATTTACTCCTTGGCCAATGTAGTGGAGATATTAGAGAAGTTGTTTTCAATGATTTCGCACTCGTATCAGTACCAAATTGAGAGATCAATTAGGGTTTGACATTTAAGCATGCCCTAAGTCATTCACAAGTCTCGCACAGATGAAAGATTATACGTATACGGTAACTGATGACGACAAGGTTTCATGATAGATTTCTCATATACTATATATCTTCCAGAGCACGTGATGTAGAGACTTGACATATCGATTGTATTAAATCAATCCTTTATAAATTGATCTAAATGTTAATATATTTAAGTAATAAGAAGGATCGATAAGTATTATGGGGTCAATGGAGTAAATAAGAAATATATTGACCTAGAGGATCACACACATAAGGTCAATAGACGTTTATGGGTATAGATATTATAATAAAGATTTTTGTGAAAATTTTATATTCCCAAAATCTAAAAATAAGGGGAGAACAATTATAACAAAGGTACCCACTGCAATCCTTACAGAAAACTCTCCCTTTTGCTCTTCCTCTTGTGGTGACAAGTATTCCGAAGGAGATTTGGTCGTCTCGAGATTGTGTCAATACCACTAGAGGCCATACACTTGAATGGCTAAAAAATCTCTATCAAATGAATCTTGTAGGTGTAATTTTAATCTATACTTGATGATATGATCATCTCCCCTTTGTGCTTCTATGAGTTTAATGTTCTATTCGATAGTTTCCACTGTGTTCGTTACTTTTATAGAAGTTTTGGAAACTTTTTCGACTTCAGATCCAAGTACCGCCAACCCTAGAAAATAAGATTGAGAGAAAAAGGGAAGAGAGAAAGAAATAATGAGAGGAGAGAAAAAAATCCTTCTTAGTCCCCTCTTATGTGCTCTAATTTCTTTGTACATACCTAAACTTGCCTCTTATCCTTAGTCCCCTCTCTATAAATCCAAATCCCCTCTTATTATCTCTTGCCTCTCTCTCTCTCTCTCTCTCTCTCTCTCTCTCTCTCTCTCTCTCTCTCTCTCTCTCTCTCTCTCTCTCTCTCTCTTCCCTCCTCTTTCTCCAATGGGTAGGCCCTTGACCCATGGACTCACCACCACCACCACCCACACCTCAACTAAAAATCACCCATGGATTATTCAAAAACGTACGAAGTAAGAGGAAATATATATATGTAGTCCCTTCTTGCCGTTGGAGTTAGTATGGCAGGAAGTGTAAACCGCAATTTCCATTGATATCGATAAGACAGCAGGCGGCCTGCCTCGCCGAGCCAGAAAAGACCCTACAGAGGCTCAAAACCTTGAAGGCCCGGAATGGGAAAGCCCCAACAACCCTAAAAATTCCAACTGAAGCCCTTCAGTCCTCAAAGATAAGACAAAAGGTCTCCGCTTGCGTCGAAATCGTCTAGTTCGTCGTCTTCGTCGAGTTCCATGCTCCCTCCGTCCAAGATTGTACCTCCTCCGTACATCAACCTCCCCTCCGCCGGCTTCCTTGCCTCCTGTATCAAGCTTAATATCGCCTCCTCGCTCTGCGCCGGTCCTCCACATTTTTCTTCCGCCACATCTTCCACCGGCAGATTCTTCAGAAACCACGGATGGTTCTCGATCTCCGGTATCGTTATCCTCTGCGCAGGAATCAAACCGTCAGTTCCGATCTGGAAAATTATGGCGCGATCATTCGTCGTACCTTTTCTGTATTGGCGACGAATATCCGAGAAATCAGATGGCGGCATTCCGCGGAAATCCTAACGTAATCCGGCATAAAGTACTGGACGTTGAGTATTCTCTGTAAATCATGCGGTAAATTTCATCAATCTCTTTTCCATCACGATTACCAGATTTTGGGGAAACTTACTCCGATCGTTTTCCTGAAATTTTTCGGATCGTCCGGATCCTCAAAAGGATAAGCTCCTACTAGCATCACGTACAAGGTAACGCCGCAGGACCAAACATCTGCGATCTGAAGAAAATCGGGACAAGAAAATCTATTTTTATTTGATCGAATGCATAATTTCAAAATTCATTCTCAAATGAAGGCTTTAAAATGAATAATAGATCGTTGATAGAAAAAAAAACAATGACATAATTTATATATAATATCTAATTATTTTTCTTGCTTCAATTTTCCCAGACGATCGGTGCATTCAGAATTCTACTCCGATTTTTCGTATTTTACTCGGAAAAATATATACCTTCCCATCATAATGTCTCTTGGATAACACCTCAGGAGCTATGTAAGCAGGCGTGCCGACCGTTGACTTTGGTTGCGAATGGAACACCGAAGACTGATTTCCAAAAATAGAAAGTCAATGCATGATGAAGGTCTACAAAAATATGAAAGTCAACGAATCCGGAAACAGAACCTTGGAGTATCCGAAGTCGCAGATCTTCACTCTCGGAGCCAGGCTCCCGTCAAGGAGCGTGTTCTCCAGCTTCAGATCTCTGTGACAGATTTGCTAAATTTTAAAAAAGGATCCTCATCAGATCTCCGGGACACCTTTCGAATTCTAGAAAGCAAGAAAATACCATGTTGTGGCAGTAGCTGACTCCTGAAATCAACTGCTGGAAGAAGAACCTAGCCTGCGGAGTCGCACAGGGAAAATCACAGTTTATCCTCAGAATTTCTGGAGATCTCGTTCACGCACCTCGTCTTCGCTGAATCTCCCGGCTTTACAGATTCTGTCGAAGAGCTCTCCACCGGCGGCGTATTCCATTACAATCGCCAGATGAGTCGGCGTCAAGAACACCTTTATTTAATAATTAAATAGATATATTAGTTATCGGATTTTCGAAACTGACGGATGTCTGATCTTATAGATACAAAATGGTTATTCCAGATATTAAATGCGTTCATCATTATTATTTGATCTACCTCCTTAAATCGGACGATATGAGGATGCCTCAGGGATCTATGGTTCATGATCTCTCTGTGCACATTCTCGTCAATCTGCCCAAATCAGAGAAGGTAACTCAGAGAGAGACTCGATCTTTCTCTCTCCTGATTTCTCTCTCTTACCTTATGACCTCTCTCTATGAACTTCACAGCGAAGAGCTCGTGGGTCCACTTGTCTCTGACCAGCTTTGCCTCTCCGAAATTCCCCGACCCGAGATCCTTCAGAAGCTCGTATCTCTCCATACCAGGTCTAGAGAGAGAAAGGATGCGCCTAGGTCTAGCATCTTCTTCGGTTCTTCCCCTCTATTTAAAAGGTTTCGGACTGTTCACTGGGACTCCGGAAGTGATCAGTCGCAGGCAAAAGAACAAACAGATGAAGGGAGTGATCTCTTCGTCGGATGACAGGGATGCCTGCTTCTCGAGCCCGCTGCTGCCGCGTGGAAGATTGGTGTGGGTTTCGTTCGGCTCTTCGGTTCGCGTGCTGCCACGTGCAGGGTAATCTCTGAAGAGTTGCAAGGTGGCGGACTCTGGACCGCAGGGAGTCGCCTTCCTCCAAACCCTAACATGTCTCGCTCTGCCGACATGTTTCCTTCCCCACTACGTTGTCCAAATTTCGATATATCGGAGGATGGTAAATTTTTCGAATTTCCAAAGCCCTTCGTGTCTTGCAATGTTCGGAATTAAAATTCCTTGTAAATTTGGAATAACAGGAAAAAAAAACCTCATTTCGATATAATATAATATCAAAAATTGCAACTTTGTTTCATCTGAAAAAAATAAGGAGATGGGCTCGGCCGCACTGGACAGGTATCAGAGATAGAGTTCATGTGGGCCACGTGTCCTGAAGTGACGTATGCCATGACGATATGGGAGAATTTAAAAAGGATTGTTTTCCTTTTTCCCCATTCAATCGACAGAAGAGCTGTGCGAGAAGATTAGAGTTGGGCCATCCCGGTCATAGGTTGTCAATTTTGGGCCCATTTTCAGGTTCGGGATTAATAATTGGGCCCACTTCAGCCATAAGAGAGGAGACTAGCCAATAGGCGAAAAACAAGATTCCAGGGCCAAGTAAAGCCACGAGGAGAGAGAGAGAGAGGAGAAATAAGAGGCCAGACTTTTCGAGGAAAGATTAAAGGCAGACAGAGAGAGAGATCAGAAAGAAAAACTGAGAATTGAGATGATGGGGAGAGATGAGATTCTCTCTTGAACCCATGAATCCAGCTGTAAAATAGAGCAGCGAAAAAAAGAAACATCAGTTCACCCTGCAATAAAACCAAGAGAATCTAGCATTAAACTCGAAGCTACCTGGGGTTAGAAGAGGAAACAGGTCTCAGACTCCGGGTACCGCGAGAATTGGAAACATAACAAAAAAAAATTAAAACAAAAGGGTTTTTGATTTCTTAAACAAATACCGCAGATATTTCCCCTCAATTAGTCGCAGTTCATCGCTGTTCTTCGAAGATTAGATCCCACAGTAGGCTCCAAAAAAATTCTAGATAGCGAAATCCACAAAGATATAGATCATCCCGGTCGCCCCAACCTCGGTATGTACAATAATGGAGGACGGAGAATTATACGGAATGACGGACTACTTGTACTTTACATAACAAAACTGCCGCTCACCTCTGTTTTCCCTTATCACTGATCCTTCCACCTGGGGCTGGGCAACGGCAATCCGGGAGAAGGAGGGATAAACAATCCGGGGGACAGCATCATCTGGTATGCCGATCTCGGCGACGGCAGGCAACCGAGACCGAGCGGCGACGGCGGACCGAGAGGAAGAACCGGACCGGCCGGTCCGGGAGACACCGGCAGGGTTCCGCTCCTCAGGCATCTCATGTAGGCGGAGATCGGAGACTCCGCCGCGCCGCTAACCGGGGGGAGCGGCGGGAGAGGAGATAGTGGAGTCGACTTCGGCCAAATCTGTAGCGGATCCGACGGCGCTGAACGGTTGGAGAGCTGCGCCAGAGGCGGCGGCCGGATCTTCTGCAGCCGCGCGGAGGATTTCGAGGTTTCGCGCGGCGAGGAGGAGCGGTTCTGGTGCGCCGGGGAGCCCGTCAGCTTCTGAACGACCTCGCGGAAATCGTTCTTGTTGATGTTGTACACCGGCGGTTGCGGTAGCGGTTGCTGCTGACTAGGACAAGGGGATTTAGTGTCCGGATCTTCTCCGATGATGTCACCGACGGAGCTCTTCGAATTCGGTTTTGAAATCTTGTGAGAGCTCTTGTGGAGCTGCCGGAGAGCGTTCTGGATAGCGATCGACTTTAAGGGGGCGTTGGTCGTGGTGGCACTGCTCTGAGCGGGGAGATCTGCGGGGTTTTCCATCGCTCTGCTCTGCTTTGAAAGTTTCCTGGCCAGGTAGCTCGAGAAGAAGGCGGCGATAGAGTTGAGGTCTTATCTTTCTCTCTCTACTTTCGCGTACATCCCCTCGGACCTCGGTCGTCGAGATGACGGCGGATTCGAGAAGCCCTTCGCACGTGCGAGAAAAATTGCGGAAAACCTCTTCGTCTTCCAAAAGATTATAATTTATTTTAGAAGTAGTCTACTTAAATAAGCAAAGCGGGGGTATTTGCTTAACTGAAAATTTTTTAGGGTGCCACAGAAATTTTTGTCTTTTGGGGCCACTTGCTGAATGCTGACACAGAAGGACTCGGTTCGGTTTAATTTAAAGCGGATGGTCGGCTAAGGTTTGACCGGATATCGGGCTTTGACCGGCCCGACTCTCTCATACGTTATTTATTTAGTTAAATATTTATTCTGGCTACGCTGGCTTTACTGAAAAATCAAGTCTTTGCATTTTTCGGTCAATTTTTTTTTCTCTGCTAGTCAGGTCAATTCCGTTGATTAGACCAGAAATTCCGAGTTGATTTTAGAGACCAAATTGTAGGGCCCAGCAGGATTATCAGAAAAGTAGGTGGATTGACTTTTATTCGGAAATTTGTGTGCTTGAATTGATTCTTTGGTCAAAATTTTATTGAATCAATGATTATGCGGATTTGAGTGATAGTCAATGGTAAATTATGATTCACTCCTAAATTTAGTCAAGATCACCATCTTCTGCCCCTCCTTTTTTTTTCTTTTAAATTTTGCATTTATTTCTTTTGTCCATTGTGAGGACAAGGGTTGCCTTCTAATTAAGGAACAAGTGATGTCGATTCGGTCGTCATTATGAAATGTCATGTTGAAAACTCATTTTTAGTAATTTAATATTTTTGTCAACTTCATCGTGTTTTCATGAAATAGAACTTGGTTTGAGCAAAGATAGGAGGATTGGTGATAAGAAGATGAAGAATGAGGTGATAAGAACTTGGTTTTATCAATTTAAAACCAAGTGCTTTAGAATGAGGTGATATTTTCAAGTACATATTTAATATAGAGTAAAGCAAAAAAAAATTACCTTGGAATTATTTATTGATTTGTAGACCTGGTATCTTCAGTAGTCAATTTTTATGCATTTGATGAACTTTTATGATTTGTCATTAGAATTTCTTCTGATTTCAGTGAGTTTTATATGTTAATTTGAAAGCTACGGTTATGCAAGATGTGGTGTTGGTTCTGGCATCTCGTAGTGGCAACAAGCCTCGTTGTCTGACAATTATGTGGCACATAGCGTGGCCTAGTTGACACTCACATACTGTTCATGTAGCACACGTACTTGCTCATCATGTGGCACATGTGTGATGTCCTTGGTACATGAGTGACACCACTCATGTGCCATAGTATGAGAGAGATTGACATATGAATGTTGATTTTAATTTAAGCTTAGAAACCTGATGTGATACTTATTTCAAAAAAAATTCCATGCTGGGTGAACTCAAGGTGTAATATGAGCGATCCCATCAATTTTTTGTTAATCAAGCCTCTTAATTGATACTCCCAAACTCACTCTATCACCTAAAACAAGGGTCTTAGAGCATTTATATGTTGTGACCTACAAGCCAATCATACTTCCATGTATCTCATTCACATGAAATTTACTCATTGTCATTACTATATGATGTTTGTCTTTTGGTTCTCATGAGCATATGCAATGACCGAGTGAACTACGATGAGATTATAATATAATAATCACATGTCTTTAAACATATTTTTTAAATATTCATATTCGAGAGATATTTGAGAAGAATATCAACAAATTTTGAAATAATAACACGATATGATCAAACTTATGTGATATGTATGGTTCATCTCACGGCCATTGATGTTGAGCCACCAAGGATATATACTGGGTGTTCTTTGGAGGAGAGTTCACTAAATTAGTCTGTATGAATCTTTGAATAGTATTATACTATTATTTCATGTCACGGTTATGTGTGTAGTCCTTTGACTTGAGACACAAAAGAAATCTTATAGATGCATGACTGTGTTTTAATTATCACTTATGAATCTCTAGCCACGAAATCTCTAAAATGTCATATATTGGATACAACATAAAGTCATTGAATATAATTATGTGGTTAAGATGAGATCATTTGCCCTCATTATTTAAGACAATTGACTCAAGGAATGAGATGAAATGAAATCTTTGGCCGAGGTAGTGGAAATTTCATAAGAGTTCTTGATAATTTCCTTCGTGAATCAATTCTAACTTGAGCAAACAACCAGGGTATGATAATTGATCATATGCTTATGAATTTATAAGTCTCGCCCTATTGAAGGATGATATGTACACGATAATCGATAATGTCAAGTTACTATTGATGGGTATTATGTGGCCTGCAAGCCAATCACACTTCATCTTTTGTTTATATTCATTGAAATGAACTTTTATTCATTTTCATTATTGTGTGATGTTTGCAATGAAGTCCATGAACATATGTAATAATCAAGTGAATTATGATGAGATCATAATACAGTGATCGTTGGTCTTTAAACATGTGTTCTAAATATTCCTATTCATGGGATATTCGATAAGGACATCGAATTATCCGGAAAGAATAATACTATCTGATCTGACTCAAATGATGAGTATGGCTGATCTTGTGGCCATCGGTGTTGAGACACCAAGGATAGATAGCGGGTGCTCTTTGGAAAAAGAGTTCACTAAATTGATCTGTACGAATCCCTTAATGATATTATGCCAAATTGTCAATCAGGTTGATTCATGTCATGGTTGTGTACATGGTCCTTTGACCTGAGACACCAAAGACATCTTGTGGATGGATGATCGTGTTTTGACTATGACTTACGAATCCCTAGCCACGGAATCTCTAAAATGTCATAGATTGGATACGACATGTGACGGAACGAATCGATGAGGTCGTTAACTGCACACCGATTCGTGTCAACAATAAAGACAAATTTAATTATTTAATTATGAATTAATTATAAATAAGGGTATAATGATAAATAAGGGTTGAATCCACAGAGAAATAAGGGATTTTCGAAAGATCTTTTGGAATTTGATCAAATCGGATGATGAATTGGTGATAGAAACTAGGGAAAATGATAGATTCAGAAAGATAATCAAAGACGAATCCATGGAATTAAAAATCACTCGATTTGGATTAGTATTCGCAGAGAAATTAAAGAGCGAAGTGGAGAGAAATTTTTGACACAATTTAACAAAAATTACGAAAAGAAAAGACTAATTAAACTAAATTAACGATCCTAAATTATAAATTGATGATACATGATGAATGATTAGAGGAAAAACACGTAATCTAACCCGAGATAGCGATCGAAATGATCCAATTAATCGCCGCATTCAAGGCTTTTCATTCGCGATTTCGGAAACGATCATCGATGTTCAAGAGACAAATTCTCCTTAATCGATAAACAAAATCTCATTTTTAATCACTCCGTGGACGCGGAAATGAGTCTTGAAATGATTAGAAGCAAGAGATTCAAGGATAGATATGTGTAAATAGATCAATTGAGAAAAATCCTCCAAGAATACATCAAAATGACAAAGAACATCCTCAATTTATAGTGATTTTGGGCGTAACTGTCCAATCAGGCATTTCCTCTTTGATCAACGGCTCTGATTGATCGCGTTAATGCTAATCGTTACCGTTAAGTCGCAACCGTTGGATCGCGATCAGACGCTCGAGATGAAGCTGCTGGGATCTGAGGCTCTAAAAGCTTTTCAAATCTTTGTCCAAGATAATGATTGCAGCGGAAGGTGTTGAATCAAAACATTCAACATCGTTGAAGCACCAAGAATAGATGATCTCATCATCAATTCTAGGTGATCCTATCATCTAGTATAGAATAAAATTCATACTTACTTGGATCATTTGAAAGAGTTCTTCAACCGTTCAAGCGTCCGGCCTCTAGCGGTATCCACACAGTCTCCAGACGATCGGATCTCTTATTGAACACTCGTCACCACGAGAGGAAGACAAGAGGGAGGAGAAGTTCCACTAGGCTTGCATGGGCACCTCTATTATGGTCGTTCTCCCCCTATTTATAGACTTTGGGAATGTGAACTTTTCACAAAAACCCTTATTATTATGTCTATATCCACCGACGTCCATTGACCTTATGTGTGTGACCCTCTAGGTCCATATATCTCGCCAGTTAATGACTCTATCAACCCAATAACACTTATTAGTCCTTCTTATCGATTAACTATATCAACATATAGATTAATTGAATAAGGATCGATTTAACCCAATCGACAGGTTGAGTCGCCAGCCCGGTGGGTGCCAAGCTACAGCACGTGCTCTAGGAGATATGGAGTATATTAGAACTCTTTCATGGAACCTTTCTGTCATTGGTTACCGTGTACGTATAATCCTTTATCCACACGAGACTCATGAATGACTTAGGGTATGGTTAATTGTCAAACCCTAATCCATCACTCAATTTAGTACTGATGCGAGTAGGAAATCATTGAGAACAACTTCTCTAATATTTCCGCTACCTTGGCCAAGGATTTAACCGCATCTCATTCCTTGAGTCGATCTCCTCATATACCGAGGGTGGATGATCCCATCTTGACCACACAATCATCTTTGTGGACTTCATGTTGTATCCAATATATGACGTTTTAGATATCCCGTGACTAGGGATTCGTAAGTCATAATCAAAATACGATCATCCATCCACAAGATATCTTTGGTGTCTCAAGTCAAAGGACCACATACACAATCATGACATGAATCAACCTGATTGACAATTAGGTATATTACCATTCAGGGATTCATACGGATCAATTCAGTGAACTCTTTCTCCAAAGAGCACCCACTATCTATCCTTAGTGTCTCCACACCGATGGCTATAGGATCGGCCATACTCATCATATGAGATGGATCAGATAGTGCTATTCTTTCCAGATAATTCGATGTCCTTCTCGAATATCCCACGAATAGGAATATTTAGAACATATGTTTAAAGACTAGCGATCACTATATTATGATCTCATCATAATTCACTTAGTCATTGCACATGCTCATGAACTTCATTGCAAACATCACACAAGAATGACAATGAATAAATTTCATTTCAACGAACATAAACAAGATTGATGAAAATGTGATTGGCTTATAGGCCACATAATATCCATCAAAAGCCACATCGTTGCGCGTTATAAAATGCTTTGAAAAGCATATGTTGGATCGCGGTCAGACGCCTCAGATGTGTTTTCCGTCGGTTTAATCATAGCCGTTATAACTCCTCAGATCAACGGCTCTGATTAAATCATGTATATAATGATTCGTCGACTAATCCCATTGCGCCACGTACCCCCTCCTCCTAAGTGAAGATTAAGGGCCATGATTCATCGTACGATCGAACGTCCCTTACACTGTCACGTCACCTCCATCAACCGTCCAATCGCGATGCGATCGGATGACTCTGATTGCGCCACATCACTTGCGCACTTAAAATAAATTAGAAAAATCGATTTTTAATTCCAGAAAATCCTTAGAAATTCATTAAAAATACATAAAATTCAGAAAAATTCTGGAAAAATCCCTAAAAATTAGAAAATTTATAACTTTCAAAATACAACTCCAAATTAATTCAAATTTCTTTCATTAGATCAGAAATTCAATTATCTATCATTATAAAAAGTCAAAATATTTAAATAATAAGATAATAAATTATGATTTAAATAATACACTCATTTCTTTTTGAAAAACAAAACTTTAGAAAAATAAATGAGTGTATATAAACATTTTCTCTTATTATTTATCATTAAAAACCTAATTATAATCTCAAATTTAGATGGGAATAATTTATTCTAAAATATATTCTTAATTATGCATAATTATCCCTAATTTAGTGTATTTTGATATTATAACTTAAAATTGCATGAAATGATAGAAATGTACTCAAAGTATGATAACATGCTAAAAATGGAATGTTTTATGCCTTAATTTGTATTAATAATCATGTATTATCATGTTAAGATTGCATGTTATCAACATGAAGTCCTCAAAGGTGATTGAGTGATTAAGATAAGATCATCCGCCCTCGGTATATGAGGAGATCGACTCAAGGAATGAGATGCGGTTAAATCTTTGGCCAGGGTAGTGGAAATATTAGAGAAGTTGTTCTAAATGATTTCCTACTCGCATCAGTACTAAATTGAGTGACCAATTAGGGTTTGACAATTAACCATACCCTAAGTCATTTATGAGTCTCGTGTGGATAAAGGATTATACGTACACGATAACCAATGACAACAAAGTTCCATGAAAGAGTTTTAATATACTCCAGATCTCCTAGAGCACGCGGTGTAGCTTGGCACCCACCAGGCTGATGACTCAACCTGTCGATTGGGTTAAATCGATCCTTAGTCAATTAATCTATATGTTGATATAGTTAATTGATAAGGAAGACCAATAAGTGTTATTGGGTTGATAGAGTCATTAACTAGTGAGATACATGAACCTAGAGGGTCACACACATAAGGTCAATGGACGTCAGTGGATATAGACATAATAATAAGGGTTTTTGTGAAAATATCACATTCCCAAAGTCTATAAATAGGGGGAGAACGACCATAATAGTGGTGCTCATGCAAGCCTATTGGAACTTCTTCTTTCTCTTCTCTTTCTCTTGTGGTGACGAGTGTTCAATAGGAGATCCGATTGTTTGGAGATTGTGTGGATACCGCTAGAGGCCAGACGCTTGAATGGTTGAAGAACTCTTTCAAAAGATCCATGTAAGTATGAATTTTATTCTATATTAGATTATAGAACTATCTAAAATGGATGACAAGATCATCTATTATTGGTGCTTCAACTTTTTTAAATATTTTGATTTAACACCTTTCGTTGTAATAATGTTTTTGGTCGATATTTTGGAGAGCTTTTTGATATTTTCTAACACTAATTGGTCGCTCAAGGTAGTACTGATGCATATAAGAAATCATCGGGAACTCCTCCGATATTTTTCACTACCTTGGCCAAGGATTTCATTACATCTCATTCTTTGAGTCAATCTCCTCAAATATTGACGACGTATAATCTCATTTTGACTACACAATCATCTTGGAAGATTTCATGTCGTATCCAATATATGAAGTTTTAGAGATCTCGCGGCTAGAGATTCATAAGTTACAATCAAAACACGATCATCCATCCACAAGATGTCTTTGGTGTCTCAGGTCAAAAGACCACATACACAGGCATGACATGAATTAACGTGTTGACAATTACACATAATTAATATTCCAGGATTCATACGAATCAATTCAATGAACTCTTTCTCCAAAGAGCACCCACTATCTATCTTTAGTGTCTCCTCTCCGATGGCTACACAATCAACTATACTCATCATATGAGTCAGATTATATAGTAATACTCTTTCTAGATAATTCGATGTCCTTGAATATCTCACGAATACGAATTTTTAGAATATATGTTTGAAGACTAATGATCACTGACTATATTATGATCTCATTATAATTCACTTAGTCATTGTATATGCTCAAAGACTTTATTTCAACCATCACACAAGAATGATAATGAATAAATTTCATACGATGTCTTTGGTGTCTCAAGTAAAAAGACCACATACACAACCGTGACATTAATTAATCTCATTGACAGCTAATATTATAGTATTCATACGATCAATTCAATTAACTCTTTCCCTAAAGAGCACTAATAACATGCAATCTTAACATGATAAAACATGATTATTAATGAAAAATAAGGCATAAAACATTCCATTTATGTGCATGTTATCATACTTTGAGTGCATTTCTATCATTCCATGCAATTTTATGTTATAATCTCAAAATACGTTAATTTAGGGTTAATTGTGAAGAATTAAAGATTAAAGATTTTATAACCTATCTTTACTTGAGATTATAAGTGGTTTTTAAAGTTAAATAATAAAAGAAATCATTTTTATGAACATTCATTTAATCTTCTAAAGTTAAAATCTTAAAAAAATGAATGTATTTTTAAAATAAGAATTAAATCTCTTGTTATTTAAATAATTTGACTATTTAGAATGATAGATAATTAAATTTCAGATCAAATGAAAGAAATTTGGATTAATTTGGAGTTGTATTTTGAAAGTTATGAATTTTCTAATTTTTAGAGATTTTTCTGGATTTTTTCTGATTTTATTTTTGATTTAAATCGTTTAAAATGGATAAAAAAAAGAGTAAAAAGGGGATTGATTTTCACGCGAGTCCCCCGTGGGTGCGACATGGCACGCAAGGCCACGTGGCAGAGCCACGCGAGCCCACGCGAGCGCCTCCGTGACGTAGAGGTGACACGTGGCTCTATTTATATTTACTCGTATTAATATATGGTTGTAGTACATATAGTCTCCCGATTATCGGGAGATGATTATTAACCTTCTCGTCCGCCTCATATTTTAAACCGAATGTTTCTCTTAATTTTTTTTCCATGTGGGACTAAGTCCCACACAATTTATAAGTGCAGGACATGTGACGAAGGGAGAAGCGTCGGATCGACGATGCATTGGAAATCCGCGCATCGATCGCGTGGACGCGCGGACCACCGGATCAAATCAGAGCACGTGCCGGAAATCCAAGAGTTATAATGGCTGTGATTTAATCGGGCGCTACGCATCTTGATCGTTGAATCGTGATCCAACGGGCGCGATTCAAGGCATTTTTATAACGCTTATCAGCGAGATCATCCTGGCATTCCATCCGCAATCTAACGGTCACGATATATTCATAACGGTTCATATTGATGCGTTTAATCCGGACCGTTGATGAGGATTAAACGCATCAATCAGACGGTTACGCCCAATTCGCCTATAAAATAAGGCGTTCTTTGATCTTTGTAAGACATTCTCGGAGGATTTTGCTTAATCGACCTATCTATACGCATCTATCCTTGAATCTCTCATTTCTAATCTCTTCTAGACTCGATTCCACATCCATGGAGTTATTAAAAGTGAGATTTCGTCGATCGATCAAGGAGAATTTGTCTCTTGAACACCGATGTTCACGTTCGAATTCGCGGAATGAATAACCGTCGATCCGGCGATCAATTGGATCGATTTGATCATTATCTCGGGTTAGAATACTTGTTTTCCCTCTAATCTATCGTCATGTATCATCAATTTGTAATTTAGGATCGTAATTTAGCTTAATTTACTCTTTAATTTTGGTTTATGTTCTTCTGATTTTCGGAAATTTCATCCCACTTTGCTCTTTGATTTCTCCGCGATTACTAATCCAAATCGAGTGATTTTTTATTCCGTGGATACATCTTTGAGTTATCTTTCTAAATATAACATTTTCCCTAATTTCTCACCTCAATTCATTATCCAATTTGATCAATTTCTAAAAGATCTCTCAAAAATACCTTAATTTCATGTGAATTCGACCCTTATTTACCATTATACCCTTCAATTCGATACATTTTCATCAAATTGGTAAGTTCAGAAATATTTTTGACACGAGACCGTGTGAAATCAACGACCTCGCGGTCTCGTCTCGTCAAACACCCAATATCTATCTTTAGTGGCTCCACACTGATGGGTACATGATCAGCTATACTCATCATATGAGTTAGATTAGATAGTAATATTCTTTCCGGATAATTCGATGTCCTTCTCGAATCTCTCATGAATAAGAATGTTTAGAATATAAATTTAAAGACTAGTGATCACTGACTGTATTATGATCTCATTATAATTCACTTAGTCATTGTATATGCTCATGGACTTCATTACAAACATTACACAAGAATGACAATGACTAAATTTCATTTCAATAAACATAAGCATAATATATAAAAGTCTGATTGTCTTATAGGCCATATAATATCTAACACTAGGTCCATATATCTCACTAGTCAATAAATTTATAAATCCAATAACATCTTATTGATAAAATTTTATTAATTCATTGTATCAATATATAAATTAATTAATCAATGATTGATTTAACCCAATCAATAAGTTGAGTTGCGAGCCCATTGGGTGCCAAGCTACACCATATACTTAGATATAGATTATATAATAACTCTTTTATAGAACCTTCTCATCATCGATTATCATGTATGTATAATCCTTTGTACACACGAGACTCATAAATGACTTACCATATGGTCAACAATAAAACCTTAATTGGTCACTCAAGTTAGTATAGATGCATAGAGGAAATTGTCGAGAACTCCTTGTCCAATATCTCCACTACTTTCGCTAATGATTTCATTGTATCTCATTTCTAGATTTAATCTCCTTAAATAAGAATGCGGACAATCTCATATTAACAACAAAATTACCTTCAACAACTTCATGTCGTATCCAACATATGACATTTAGAAATCTTTTGGCTAGATATTCGTATGTCATAATAAAAATAAGATCATATATGCCCAAGATTTCTTTGGTATCTCAAGTCAAATTGATGCAGGATCGGGTGCGAAACCGGTCTCACACCGTGAAACTAGGAAAGAACTAGGGTTGTGTGTACCTTGGAAGTTCTAATAAGATGAAATGTACTAATAATGCAGACAAGCAGGGCACCGTCTCGGACGTCGCCGCCGTGGATCCTGGGGTGCGCCGAGTAGAGTCAGTCCGGGATTCCTTCCGGTCAACGTCCTCGCGGATGTAAGGCCGTGAGTCGTCGAGAGGAGCTCGACAGTCAACCTGACGGCTTGGACCACGATAGGAATCCTATCAGGTCATCTAATCACTCGTCCTAGTCTAGGTTCCGACGGCGGTGGAGAGAAGCGCGGGAAATACTGTAAAAGATATAGACTTCGATGTAAAGTAAAGGGGAATGTGTGCCTAACCTTCGAGGTGCAAGCTCGGTCGGTCGTGACGAGGGACGCCAATCGTACGCAGCACGGGCGGGCGGCGGGGAGGAAAACGAGTAGGCGTCGTGGCGGTAGCGGGAAGATTACCGGTGGTGTGGTGAGGCGTTGCCGACGGGGTGGACAATCACTCGGGCAGTGCGCGTGAGCTGGTACAAGGTCACGAATCGAGCAGGGAGTGTACCTTGAGAGGGGGGGAATACGGCGGCGGCTCGAGCGGAGGACGCGCAGGAGGTGGGGCGTCCAGGAGCTATCCGGTGACGTGAGGACAGTGGGTAGTAGGATCGGACAGGCCCTGCGCTGGACAGAGGTGTGGTATGTGGATTTCCCAGTATCGCAGGGGGGTAATGGGGAGGAGAGAGATGTGGGGAAAGGCCCGTGTGTCTCGGGCGGAACGTGGCTGTGGCGATGTTTGCAGGAGAGGCACGCGCAACCGACCGACGTCCCTGAGCAGGGCAACTTGGTGAGGAATTATTCCACGATTTTGTTGACAGGTCAGTGATAGGCAGGGCGCGGGCGTCGATGCAGAGTGAGGAGATTGGGACGGGAATAATGGTGGTCGTATGGTATGGGAGCGATGAGGGGTAAGGGGGCAGGGCGCGGAATTAATTCTGCTGATAGGGATCTTGCGGGCGATGTATGTTGGGGGCGAAATTCTCGTAATTGAAGGGAGGGGTGAAGAGGTCGATGGAAGTGGATGGGACGGCGGACGAGGGAAGGAGGCTTCGCGGGGAAGTCAACCGGTTTAGAAATCGGGATGAAGAGGGGGCGGTGAATCGAGGTGGGGACGATCGCGCAAGGGAAGCGACGATCGATTTTGTGAAAATGGAGGGGAAGCGAGAGGAATATTCCAGTGGTCACGTAGAAGCGGGAGAGGAAATTCTGATTGGGAAAGGGGCGTTCGCGCGGATTGGGGGGAAAACCGGGATCTGGGAGACGGTTTCACCGGGAAGAGGAATCGACAGGGAGGGGATTGATTCTCCGGATAGGGAGGAAAAGACAGAATTCGAACCTGAGCGGAGGGGACACGGGAGGGGACGTGGGGAGGCAGCCGGAAAAGGGGAAATGAGGGGAATCGTGGCAATAGTGGAGGAGGATGTGTTCCGTGGATGGAAGGGGTTGCAGGTCAGGGTAGAAGACGGGTAGAAGATGATGGGATGGGGAAAACTGGAGGCTCGTGGAGGGGATGATCGGAGGAGTTGGCGGTGCAGCGATCTGGTGGCGGCGGCGGCGGCAGGATGGCTGCACGCTGGTAACCAGCGAACAAGGCAAGGGGAGGCGGTGGGCACGGCGGCGGTGGTGGCGGCGGCGGAGGCGGCGGTTGGTCTCCTTCCTTGTTCTTCCTTGAGCAGCCACTTGAGAGGGATGATAATCCTTTCTTTCTTCAAATGATGGCTAGGGTTTGTGGGGGGGTCCCTTCCCCTCTTGTAGAGCCCATAGTGGGCCGAGAGAGGAAAGGGCCCACTTGAGGCCCACAACCCACACCTAACATAATCATAGAGAATAAAAAGGTCCACAAAGAGAAGGGCTTAACGAATGGGATCCCAAAAAAGGGAAGAACCCACCCGCAAGCCTAAAAGGGAGAGAAGAAGATATGCAAAGGCCCGCTTAAACACGTGCGGGCTAATAAAGTTCATAATGAAATAAAAGACTGGAAAGATAACTCCACGCGTGCGCGAGCCCTGTGAAATGTGTCGTGGCGAGATGAGGTCCTCACTTGGTGTAGTGAAACTCGACATCCTTCGTCTTCTCCTGTCGAGGGGGCTGGACGCGCGCGGGTATCGGCTCCTCCAGCACCGTAGTATCATGCCTTGGTGGCGACGGGGGTCGTACGCCACCACAAATTCTCACATACACAACTTTGACACAAATCAACCTGATTGATAGTTAGGTATAATATCATTCAGGGATTTATACAAATTAATTTAGTGAACTCTTTCGTCAAAGAGCACCCACTATCTATCATTGGTGTCTTCACAATGATGTTTAAAGGATCAGCCATACTCATCATATGAGTTAGATCAAATAATATTATTCTTTCTAGATACTCTAATATCCTTATCAAATATATCAGGAAATAAAAATGTTTAGAACATATGTTTAAAGAGTAGTGGCCATTATATTATGATCTCATTATATTTCACTTATTCAGTGCATACGATCATAGAATTTATTGCAAACATTACACAAGAATAACTATAAATACATTTCATTTCAATGAACATAAAGGAGATATATGGAAGTATGGTTGGCTTATAGGCCACATAGTATCCATCAAAGTTCACATATCCAATGTCTACAAAGAAGGGAAGAATAGCTGAAACTCAAGATGTCTATGCAAACATTGTGGAGAAATTTATCTTAACTCCCTTTCTATCTAGGTGAAGAGTGTTAACAAGGAGATCATATTGTTCATTGATAATGTGGATACCACTGGAGGGTAGACACCATATGATAACACTGGATGATAAATTTTGAGAACTCCTTTAGTAAACTCTATAAGTATGTATTATAATCTATACTAGATGATAGGATCATTGGTTCTTGGAGCTTTGGTATTTTTAATGTTAGATTCTATGTTCATTGTGTTCAATGTTTTGATCAAAAGTTTGAGAGTCGATTGAGCATCAAATCTCATCATCCTCGATGCCTATCATCGTGGTATTAAACAAAGCACCCTCTCGATCACGTGGCAGCAATACTAGGAGCATCTTTTTGGATTAATTATCTATTAAACCACTAAGACTTAGCACTATGATTATACAAGTGTAACCTTGATCTAACACTAATTGGGTCAATCTGTCACTATCACTAGGTCAAGGATAACAATATCTATCAAGGCACTACCTATTGAGAATTTCATTTTTGGCATTTGGAAAAGATAATAAGGGTTGAGGCCTAGTGACTTGACAAACATGAGGGAAATGGTTGGTGAATTGGACAACATAGTGAACTCCATTCGATTATGTTGCCTAGTACGAAATGGCTGGACCACTTCTCTAACTAATCAAAAAATAATTTAAAAACTATAAAAATAATTACGATCTCTTTGTATGATTAAAATTATTCTCTTCATAAGTTAAGAGAAAGTTAGATGCACATATAGTTAGATTGATATAGTCCTTTTTAAGATAAATTTCTTGATATGAGAATAATTATGATAGAATATTTATATCCCAAATAATATGACCAAAATAGTATAAATATTTTTTACGTTAGTGGTCTATTTTGAGAGGCTTGATAAGTTTAAATGGTAGCTTAGGAACCATGGTATATTCTAAAGAAATCAAATTAATCAAAATTCATTGTTAGTAAATTAAAAAATGAGTTTAATAAATTTAATAAATCTCATCATAAAAATCAATTTATGAATCCAGATCACATCATAATATCTTTATGGATTGAATCAATTAAAATTTTTTAGGTTCAATATTTATATTGATCAACCTATAAACTTAATCCAAAGAAAATTTGAAAAATGTTTTTAGTACACTAAAAATCCTCAAAACTCAATTTCATCTATTGATCAAAGTAAATGATTTTTTATTTAATTTATTCCAATTAGAAGGGTTAATATTGATGTGAAATTGTCAAATAAAATTTTCAATTTTTTTACTTTGTTAGGAAATTACTGAAAATATATATTGAAATGCTTCTACGGAAATGTTGGTAAATTGGACCTACAAGCAAATTAAACTATACACATGTGGTTCATTTTATTATAAACCGTACTTTTATCATCATACATGTGATATTTTATAATGAAGTTTAAGTATGTGAAAAATGATCAATAAATTTGAGGAGACGATTTTAAGGTGATTACTTATCGATAAAAACATATTTTAAATGTTCTTATTCATAGGATATCCAAGAAGGACATCGGGAATCCAAATAGAATAACACTACATGCTCTTGCTTTTATGACAGGGATGGTTGATCCCATGTCCTAGAGTCACCTTTGTCTTCTTATATTTCAATCAAATTTGTGTGTTAAGGAAAGTTACAGAGACCAAGATAGATGGCGTGCAAGGGGAGGAGATGTATTGTGATAAAAATCATGAGGATGCCGCTAGAGGTTGGACACGTGCACAACTTTCAACAATCCCTTCGTGGAACAAAGGGGATTGTTGATTTAATGAAGAGTAGTAGCGCAAGGCGATTTTTATCACATTTTTTTGTTTTTTTATTATTGATTTGTAATTTTCTCTCCCGTCGCTGTGGAACAATGCTCGTCGTCACGACGTGTCATTTGTTGCGTCCCTTACCCATCAACCATCTCCAATGGTTTATACATTCTTCTTAAGGTGGACATGTATGAGGTTGAGTCTGACTACTCTCTGAGATCAGAAAAGAAAGAGGTAAGGAACAAGGAAATCAGCTCATGAATTACAACTTCAATGGTTGATTGCTTATGGGAAAACAAGAACCCATGCCATTGAGCGAAAACAGGTCTAATAAGATGGAAGATCTATTGGAGGGAGCCGTCTTAAAGGATATAAATCGTAAGTTACAAGCACATTGGTGTTTTTTATACATGGATATACATGGATTTTAGGGGGATTCTTGGATGCCCCATGAACGAACACCATCCTCTTATTCTCTTCTACAGCTTCTTTGTCGATATTTCCAGATGTTTCTTCTCACCCATCTGGCAATAGGACAGATCCATCATCATCTAGGTAAACATTCTTCTTCTTCTACATAGTTATGATTCTTCATCATCGACTTGAGATCGTCCTTAGAGGAAGATTACCCTCTGATCTAGTCTATCAGATGAGAAATACAAGGCTCATCTAGACGAAGAGTAGATGATAATCTGCGAAGATGTTTCTAGATCTTGAAATTACGTCATAGCAAGAACGCTCACAAGAACTCTGGACTTTGATCCTTCAACTTCATTCATCCAAATGGGAGGAGGAAAATCGGGAAACCTATTCCAAAGAAAACAGCGACAGATACATCTATCATCGTTATATCTTTACATTTCTATTTTCTACATCATTTGGTTCAGGGAAAGGATGGAATCGAGATGCATGGAACTTGGATAGAGGGTGGGGCCCTCTGGTGCGGCGTTTCCAAGGTTGAAGGACCGAGTCTCGCAGTCTGGAGGGCAACCAAGTTCTCCTCTTCGTCCTCGTCCTGGTCGCCAGAGGAAGAGACTCTTCTCCTCCTGCTGCTGGAATGGACGCGTCTTCGTCCTGAAAGCTCTCCTTTTTGCACTCGGAGGCTTTGATCGCGTGCATCGCCGCTGCAGCAAGGAGATCGAGACCCTCGCAGCGAGAGGATGGAGGGGCCGAAGAGGGAGAAAAGCTTGAAGCAATGCTGTCTAAGAGCCACGGCGGCCGAGGTAGCGCCAATAATTCTCATCGTCGAGATGGGGTCGGAAGCGACCATTGGGGACAGAGAAGGAAGAGGAAAAAAATAAATGAATTAAGAAATAAAACGGGTATTCATAAATCAATTAATAGCTTTTCATTAATTACCAATAATCACTTAATTAAAACGTAGCCAATCCTCTTTCCCACATGCAAGTTCGACGAGCAAGGTTTTTAATCTCCAAAAGCCTAAGTCACATCCATCTCAATTGATGAAGTGCTTGAGATGTTCATTTTTTGATAGTATATGGAGATATAATGTAAAAGGATATTATATTAGCAAATTTTGACAATCAAAACCTTTGATGTTAGGAAATGCACAAGTATAGCCAATTCTAGACAATGGACATTGCAAAGTATTCAAGGAAATAAAAAATTCCCTTTTTTTCCGCTATGTGGGGAGAATAGGAGGATATGGAGTTGGAAAAATTGAATGTGAAGACAAAATTTCTCCATGTAGTTTTGAAGGAAAAGATTTCTTGGCTTGCCCTTGACATGTTTTGTGCATTGATCTACGTCACTTATTTGTGCATTGATCTAGACCATGAGGATTTATATATGAATTTGTTATTAAATATTTAAAGCATACTAAATTCTGAATGTATTCAAAGAATCACTAATGTTATCATCTAACGGATGGATCCAATAATAAAAAATGAATAATTCGTAGAAATTTCTTTGTAGATGAGTTGACTAGATCATTGCATGTGACTTGATAGATCTATCAATGCTCACTAGAAGAAGAGGAATGAATCCAAAATTCTCACCTTGGTGACCTTTTATGACATATTTGATGGCATTGACCATTACTTCCGATTAGTAAATTCATTTTAGATTGTACGAATCTTAATTGAAACTATTTCTAAGGAATTGAGAATATTATGAAGGAGTCAACCTTGTCAAAATATTCTCATTGTATAAGACTAAAATCAATACCACAAATTAAATCCATACAAATGTCTAAATTTATATTGAAGTATTTTGCATTTTGGACTTGATGGCAACAATTCCATTAATAATGTATGTAATTAAATAAACTATTTTCATTGAGAGTGAAAAATGATTTTGATCATCAAATGTTCAACACGTGGAATGTGTTCATGGTGTTTGGTGGACCTGTTATTTCAAAATTAATGCTTAAATCAAATATCGTATTATCTAATAAGGGAAAAGTTCATGGTAGCCACCCAAGCAGCAACAAGGGCTTTTGGGTTTATGGAATTGATAAAGGATCTAAATATCAAAAAATTAAGAATCCTTCATTGTGTGGTAATTGATGAATATTATGTGGCCTAAAAGCCAAATTATACTTCTATGTCTTGATCATTACTTTTATGGAGACCTGTAATTTTTTTATCTACATTACATCATAAGATCATTGGTTCTCTATGACCTATCAATTAAATGTTCAATTCAATGCTTTCCGTTGTGTTTGATATTTTGATCAAAATTTTGAGAGCTTATCAAGCCTCGGATCTTAGCAATAGTTAGAGTGCTATTTGGTTCATGAGGAATGATTTCAAATTGATGTAGCCCAAAATATAGCCCATGAGCCCATTTTCTATTATTCTGGGCAAGTTCATATTGGAGGCCCATTAAATGCTTATTGGGTCAAGGGAGAATCCCTAGGACCTGACACATACTGTGGAATATTACCTAGGGACCACAAATATTTATGACTTGTCTTGGAGTCTACAAATATCTTTCTATAGAGGTCTGACAAGGCCTAGAGATTTACTTTTTCTACAGAGGTCTGACACATGTCTTGTATCTGACACATGCATGTTGTCAAAGTTGTCTTTTCATTACTTTTGTGTTGTCTAGTCATGGGTCAAATCACTTAGACGACCCTTCACTTTTTGAGGCCTATATAAGGCCCCCCTTGTAACACTTGAAAACACAATTTGAAGTTATCCCTTTTGAGAGCTTTGCTTTCTTCTCTTGAGTATTCTCTTTGTTAGAGAGTGCTTTGTGCTTGTGGATTCAAGGGTTGAAGAGGTTAGTTCTGCGGACTCAGAACCTAACCCTTCTTGAAGATCAAGGTTTGTGGATTCAAGCCATGTTCTTCATTGTTCCTTGCAATTTCAAATGAATCATTAATCGATGACTTCAGAAGAGATCACTCTTCAAAAGTTCCCCACGGAGAGTATCTCAAAAGTTCCCCACAAAGGTTGTTACCATCAAGAAATTCAAGCAATTTCCTTGAAGGCGGAGTTTGATGGGTATGTCGCCTAGATCACATCAACAATTGGCCCATCTCAACTTGATCTTTACCCACTTACTCCATGTCATAGTTGTGACGCAGCCTTAGCGTACTCCATGTCATAGGAGAAGCCCAATACTACATGGGCCCAGACTAGTCACCTTTAAACGCTGGAATCGAGAGACCAGAGAAGTGTACCCTGCAGCAAATTTACGGCGGCGGAGTTCGGGAAATGGCGGAAGCGGCGCAGCAGGAGGGTACACCGAGTCTCGCCGAGGTTTAATCTCAACCCTCAGTCGCTTTCGTGTATCTTTTTCCCAAATTTAGAATCGCCGTGTCATTCCATTTTTCCTCGGATTTCCCTTCGCCGATCTCCCAATGCTTTCACATTCTTTGCTTATTTCACGTTCTCTGCATCTACCAGATCTTCTTTTAAGGACTTTTCTTTCATCCATGATTTCATTTTTGCCGTTAAATTCGGCAAAAACGACGCTTGTTGTTGTTGTTAGTTGCGGTAGATTTTCGAGTTGAATTCCAGAGAAACCCAGAAAAATAAATCGTTTATTGCAAAGAATCTCTCGTGTCCACTTGCTAATGGATCTAGATCTACCTCAGAATCCCTTTACTCTCTGTGGGGAAGGGGCTCCATGAAGAAATTACAATTAGTTTTTCCTTCCTAAATTAGGATTGCAATTCAAGTGCTGGCACGCGATTATCGCGGTTTCGAACACGCGTTTGACTCGGAAATCAAATGAAGACTCCCGATTACACCAAGGAACTCGTTCTCTTGTTGTTTTCGAGGATGACTTTGTGCGAGATGTTATTCTGGCTGTCAGGTTTCTCTAGAATTCAAACAATGCCATTCCCTTGAGAGCAAAGTGATCCCAAAGTCGTGCATTGATGTCAATGCTATATTTCTAGTTTTAGTAATGTGTTCTGTGATATCGTCTGTGTTATATGAATTCGTTTTCTATTCTGATACAACTGCCTGAGCTTCCTACACGGGAAGAGAAAGGGAGAGAAACATGCCTCTGGTAGGATCTAGAACGTATATTGATGAAATATTGTAGAAGATGAAATGAACGAGTGAGAGAGAGAGAGAGACTAGACCATTTTTAAAATCAGAGTTGTTGGTAATTGATCTACTTTTCTGTCATTCCTTTAGAAGTTATTGCTTGGGTTGATGAACTCTAGACTCAATCCTCATTCTCTCTTTGTCTCTCCTTGTCCTTCTCTCTTGGTGTAGCTCTCTTCTCTCCAACCTCCTCTCTCCCCTCTATTTGTATAGCTCTCCTCTCTCAGATCTTCTCTCTGTGATTTCTTTCTCTTTGTACTTTCTCTTTCTCAATTTACCTCTACTCTTTTTAATCCTTTATTTCTCACTGTCCCTCTCTTTGTGTAGCCCTTCTTTCTTCAATTTGTTGAGATCTGAGACTTGACAAGCCTTTGAATTTTAGATCAAAATGTTAAATACAAGGGAAGACACTGAATCAAAAATTTAAAATGATGAGACATAAAGAATTGATAATCCTATTATATAATGTAGATAAAAATCTATACTTATAGAATTTATTGATAGAGTTCTGAAAGCTGTTTAAGTGTCTAACCTCTAACCTACTTATACGATCAATAGACTATTATATCTCCTCTTTGATGTCCTTTAGTAAGCGAGAAATAGAAAAAAGAACAAGTTCATTGTTTGAAATTTATGAATGACTGAGGGTATAGTTTATTACCAAATCCTAATTAGAAATCATCAAAAAAATTTTCTCTGATATTTTTACTATTTTCGGTCAAGAATTTAATTGTATCTCATTCTTTGTGTCAATCTTTTATAATACTATGGGCGAAAGATCTTATCTTAACTATACAAGCATCTTGAAAAACTTCATGTCATATCCAATTTATGATGCTTTGGAGATCGTGTAACTAAGATTTCATAAGTCATAATTAAAACATTATTATCTACTCATAAGATGTTTATGATGTTTTAGGTCTAAGGACTACACACACAAGCATGACAGTTTAAGTCACATAATATATATATAAAAAAAATCTATCATGACCTTATTTCTCTCTTTCTCTCTCTATTTATGTAGCTTTTTCTCTTAAATCTTCTCTGTCAATTCTCTCTGTGTACCCTTTCTCTCTCCAATCCTCTTTTTCTCGCTTTATTTACCTCTCTTCTCTCCAATCTTCTCTCTTTCTCTCTCTCTCTTAGTATAGCTCTCCTCTTTGTGATCTTTCTTTCTGAATATGTCTCTCCTCTCTCTAATCATCTCCCTCTCTTTCTTTCAGAGTATATCTCTCTCTCTCTCTCTCTCTCTGTAGCTCTCTTCCCATCCTCTGTCTCTAGCTCTCCTCCTTGTAATCTTCTCTCTCCCTCCCTGTGTATCTCACCTCTCTCCAATCCTCTCTCTGTAGCTTTCTCTCTTGGTGTAGCTCATCTCTCTCCATTATTCTCTTACCCTTGATCTCTCTCTCTCTCTCTCTCTTGGTGTAGCTATCCTCTCTTCAATCTTATTCGTCTCTCTTGTAGCTTCTCTCTCTTTTTCTCATTTTTTAGCTCTCTGATAGATTTTCCTCATCTGCGGAGAACTTGGGTTTTCTGTGATGAGATTTTTCAAATTTTTTGTATATTCTTCATCTATTTTTTATCAGCTTGATGTTAAACTGTGCAGCAATGGGCTTTAGACAATGAAGATAATAAGGATATTGGGGAGAATACCGAAGAAAGAGATGTGGGTGGTGACCCAAAATGAGGCAACCGAGGAGGCTGATCAAAAGCAAACAGAGTCGACAGACGTCACCACGCCTGCAGTGGACGAAGAGGTAGCTTTGGAGGATCCTGTTACCGAGGGAGTGAATGAAACGTCTGAAACTGCAGAGGAAGAAGAAGCTCCTGAAGAGGCACCCGTCGTAAAGGTATCATTCAATCCATCTCAATTACCATTTATATTTTAGTAGCAGCATTTTTGCAAGTTGCATATGCGTAGAGTTTCTTTTTACTATGGACAACCCTCGTTAATCTTTGAAATCTTTCCCTGGAAGTGGTTTCAGAGAGCTGATTTTTTTTAGAGAATGTCAGTATTTTAATATCTTCTGTTATTTGAAACATTGCGGAAGTCAAAGAGGATGGTGGAGAAGGTAAGGCAGTGTTAATCTTACTGAGAATAGACATGTAGAGATCCGCGTAAGCGAAAAATTACCGAAATTCCTCTATAATATAAGAGAATCGAAATACCCCAATGCTTTAGCGGATGTGATTTACGGCAATAAACATTTTTTTTTTTTGATTTCAGATCGAGACAGCGCCGGCAGACTTTCGTTTCCCAACGACAAACCAGACAAGGCATTGCTTCACCCGCTACGTTGAATATCACAGGTGCCAAACTAGTTGTTGACTCGAGGACTTGAATATTTATTCACTTCTGTAATTTCCACGAAGAGATAATTATTTTTAGAAAGCAGGTGCGTTAATGCCAAAGGAGATGGCGCACCGGAGTGCGACAAATTCGCCAAATATTACCGCTCCCTCTGTCCCAGCGAATGGGTAATTTCTCTCTCTTCTCGCTGTCATTTCGTTTGCGTGCGTTTCCACTAAATTCTCTCTCTCACTAGGTGGAGCGGTGGAACGAGCAGAGAGAGAACGGCACGTTCCCCGGCCCTCTGTGACCTAGCAATCAACATATCTATCTTGGTTCTACCTCATCTATCCGAATAAGCGAATTTTTCTAATTTTGGCATTTAATTAGTGAAAATAAATAGAGGAAACGATTTCGCATTGCTATTTATTTGGCGGGCGTCGAATCGACATGGAACCGATTCTCCGTCCACATAATTTCTAGAGGACGACGAACGATAGATAATTGTCTGATCAACAGCGTACATACCATTCTTACTCAGAGATAACATCCAAATGACACAGAGAGAGAGATACAGACTACTATGCGCCCAAATCACCAGGGAATTCACTAGGGAAAGGGATTTGTCTAGACGGATAACGAGATGGTTAACAGGACACGAGGGTTACATGAGACTAGGACGAGGAGTTTGTCTCTCGGTTCTAGGCCCTTTCGCCACGGATCCTCCTCGCAAGCTGGATGTCCTTGGGCATGATCGTGACGCGCTTCGCGTGAATGGCGCACAAGTTTGTGTCCTCGAAGAGTCCCACCAGGTAGGCCTCCGCGGCTTCCTGGAGGGCCAGGACTGCGTGGCTCTGGAACCTCAGATCTGTCTGCAATCACCCAACAAAAACGACTTCAGATGTCGGATTGAGGAAGTTGGTGGAATGACAGCAGGAGTTTAATTGGCAATCGACAACCTTAAAGTCCTGCGCAATTTCTCGGACAAGCCTCTGGAAGGGTAACTTCCTGATCAGAAGCTCGGTGCTCTTCTGGTACTTGCGGATTTCACTGAGGGGATATGACTGTGTAAGCGGATGCGAATAAAACGGTGAAACATCTGGTATTTGGAATAATTAGCGTACCGAAGAGCAACGGTTCCGGGACGATAGCGATGGGGTTTCTTCACGCCTCCGGTGGTCGGGGCAGACTTGCGAGCAGCCTTGGTAGCGAGCTGTTTCCTGGGAGCCTTTCCTCCAGTGGATTTGCGAGCAGTTTGCTTTGTACGAGCCATCTAAAAATTTGAAGACTCCAATTAGTTTTGATTCTCAAACTTCATGCCATAAAAGAGGTTAAAGAGTGATAAAAAAAGCTAGAGTACATTATAGCAATCCAAAATGGATGCGCTGAAAAAGGTAAAACATCGCCTTACTAATTAACCAAACTTATCATCCGACTCGAGTTTCGTTAGACTCAAACTCTTCAATTAGGATTGAAGAATAAAAACCGCTGACGAAAAACAACCAAAACGACCAATTCGACTCCCGGAACTGTTTCCGCTGTAAATCCAAACAATCTTTGTGGAGAACAACAGTCGCCAAAATCAAGCGGCGCACACGTAGGATAGGACCCTCTTTCGCATAATACATTGGAGGCAAGAACGACTCATAAAATATCTACCCGTCCTCCAAAGAAATTTGCCGGCCCGCCGAGAAGAGCATATACTATCTTCACAAATCCAGAACAGGAAACTAACCTAGACCTCTAAACATAGGCAGACCTTCTGGTCATCATAAAGAGGAATTGACGCCTATTCACATCCGGATTAAAGCCACTCCTTCCGGAACAAATTAGGCACAGAAGGAAATAGATCGCTAGGAACCGCTGTACCTCTGAACTCCGCGAGATTCCTTCGGCACGCTTCCTCAAGAGTGATCGCTCGCCGGACTTCGATAATAACCAAAATTCTTTGAAAGTGGGGAAGTCATCCGTTATTTATACTGGCTTTTGGGACCAGACTTTCGAATCGAACGGCTGTGAGAGTCCAAGCGTGTGTTTCCAGATGGATGGGATCGAACCGTCCAGACTCCCTCGACCTGTGTTTCCCGTTTCATATTGGACGGTCCAGATTCTTTTTTAAATGCAGCCCAAGGATTGCCACGCTGGCAATCTGTTTTTAATTGGTTGATTTTTGATAACTCGGATTGTCAGGCTGGCAATCTCTCTCTTTCTCTCTTGACTCAAGACGGGAATAAAAAAAAGGTCCAATAAAAAGAGAATTACACGTGTCAAGTAACCGCCCTCAAAACCCTAAGGGAAACGTCGTACAAATGAAACGGATGGAATAAATTGGACCGAATAAATCGTTATCTACACTCAACCCGCAAATTTACAGTTCTTTTCTCACAGCAGATTTCTCCTTCTCCCCGTTGGCGTCGGAGAGTCTGAAGCGGCCGGAAACTCCAAGCTCCTCCGCCACCAGCCTGAGAGAGGATTGCACCGCCGAGGATTCCGGCGACACAGACGCCGGCAGCTCCGGCCAACTCTCCGGAAGAAGGTGATCATCGTCGTCCCCTTCTTCTCTGCGTAACAGAGATAGTGCAGATCTACAAAAGATGAATCTGCAAAAATAAAGAGCATATTAATCGAGATTTGTACAAGACATTCGATCGGTATCTAATGACCCACAGATATCTCTATTCGGATAATGATAAAGAAGAATTGGATCTAGCTTCTCTATTCGGGGATGTCTCCATTCGGAGAAAGATCCGCATAGAGACGAATTGGATTTTTCGCAATCATCTCGAAGAAGATTTTGCACTTCGATGATTTGGGAAGCCTCGTACGACATAGAAAAGACGGATGAAGATTATGAAATGCATGAGTCTCCAAAGCCGATGAAAGATGATGCTCTGCGAATAGCAGAGAATTATTCTGAATGCTGATGGAAGGAAATTCTGCTATTCAATAATGTCGAGTATATAAAGAAGGTGCACGGATGAATTGGATTGCATTTCTCCGCATTCTTTTTCTAAAAACGTGATGATCTGGATAACACAAAGCGGACTATTAAAACCCATCTGTAGACGAAATTTTAGCCTGAATTGGAATTTATGGGGAGTAAGGCCAACCTCGTGATTAAGCGTCGGAGATATGGATCCGGGAGAATACGGACGTAAGCTGGATTTAATCGAGCGGACGAACACAGAATCACCTCCCACTTCGCCATGACAGCTGAGATGATGGACTCTGCGTCCCTGACTTTGTCCTGCGGAATAAAAAAAGGGAAATAATCAACACTGGGTCGACAGCCCCGTTGAAATGTCAACGTCCGAAGCCAGGTGACGATGAACACACCTGGTCAACGTCCGACAGCCCCACCAGCTGGCAAAACGCTTGCAGGGGAGATGACAGGAATAGTGTAAACTGGTTTCCGTTGACCGTCAAACCTCCTTCCACCGTTGACTTTCTAGGAGAAAGCAGTAACACGGGCGGCTCTCCCATGTCTGAATCACGCAGAGCCTGCGCCCGTTCCGAGTATAAAATTAGTGACGAAGAAATCAATTTCAAGAAATGAATCCCATCGGAGCCAACCCATAACTAATCGAACATTTTACCCCTTTTTGTCTAGAATTTTAACAAACCTGCCTTGAATGCATGGCTGTTATCGCCGTCGATGATCAAGAAAAGCGGGTGTCGCGTGAAGGGGAAAAGATCGGATGAATGCAGGCTATTAAACCCTGAAAATGCTCCACAAATTATTTCAGATTTTTTTTTTATAAGTAAATTTATAGACGCTGATACTAACTCGTGTTTCCGTGAGTCCCGAGAATCAGGCCATGATTTGTAGTCCCATGATTTCTCGAAACTGCTGAATTACCTGCAACAGACGGTTAAGCAGACTGACACACAGAGAGAAAATCGAAAAGTTAACTCACCAGAAGCGGAGATATACAACAGCAAGATGCTGTCCGGAGACAGTTGCTCGCAGATCGCAGCAATGACCTGAATTGGCAAAGATCAGCAAAGAGTTCCTTTTTAGAGAGAGGCGAGGGGTTCGTCTAAATAGATTTACGCACTGCGATCAAATGGGAGGCAGATGCACGGTGGAGAATACATTTCCTCGGAAACGGGGGCAGATTCGGGTCAACCAAATCGGAAGAAAATTTCATACTGATGAAACCCGAAGCCCCGCTGTGATCTGTCAGCGCCGAATGGTTAGTGTATTCTACTGGTGCCGTCCGACGAACGGACCCATCAGGTTCCCACTCCAGACACTGCGCCATTCTGTACGTGTCCAGCGTGAGCTCCGAGAACTTCACCTGCACGGTCAAAAATGTCAGCCCGGAAGCAACATAGAACCACAAAAAGTAACTGATTGAGGAAAAGGTCAACGGACCTCGTTACGGTGGTAACTGGTCAGAATAGCTTCCTGCAGTCTGAGACTCCTGTTTGACTGCAGTCTAGCCAGATGGGCAATCGACGAGGCTTGCAAGTCAAACACGGGAGAATATCTCAAAGTTCTACCGCAGACGAATCCGTCGTCAGCTTTCAGAAATCTCGAAACATCGTGCAACAGCTGTCTCCACTCCCTAAAATTCGTCTCCTGAAATTCAAAGATCCGAACTCTCATCATTATCATCAAATTCAGAAAAATGCTGAAGCGCAGAAGGGCGTACCGGGAAAGCAATCCTACAGTGCTCCACAAGCGCCGTCCACCTGTCCACGAGCGACGCCACCAAGTCTTTCCTGCCGAGGAAAATCGCAACGAGCACAAATCTCGCGTAAAATCTCAGCTCCTTGAATCTCACACCCAGATCCGACAGCAGATCCTGCTTCCCTCTCCACACCCCGATCCCGGCTTTCCCCCTCTCGAAGTACTCCTCTACTAAGGATCGCCTCGTAGAACACATAGGCCTCCCCCAGAAACCTCACATCACTCGTCCGGACGTACTGCCCGTAATAGAGCTGCCCGATCCGGGACGCCACGTCACCGATCTCCCAGCGCCTCATTCCCCCCGCTATTAACTCCTTTCTGTGCTCTTGCTGAAATCTCCAGGCCTTCGTGTACGCCTGGAACACTTTCCTCCTGTAGTGCGGACTCGTGTCTTTCTCGTACGCTTGCAAATCCCTAACTCGGCCGAATTTTCTGTCCGCGGCCTCCACCAAAGTCCGGAAAGTGCGGTACGCGCTTGCGGCGTCGCCGACGCCGCCTGAGCGCGCCGACGACAATTCCGAGCCTCCGCCGCCGCCGGCGGAATCCGTCATGGCTTCCAAGCTTGATCTGCGTTCCTCGAACACACCAGAGTTTGAGGCCAGTTTCTGTTAGACGGAAATTTCTATCAGTACCGGGAAACTAAATGTTCCGCCGGAGCAGTCGAATTATTTTGGTCCAGTGAGGCCGTTGACCATATTGGCCAGCTGGCGGTCGGTGACAGGCCATTTATTATGTGCCAACACGCCACCCGACCGCGCGAGTCGTCCCGTCCACGTGGGAAGCCGACCATTGGATGCCCATCGAACGGCTGCGCAGATGATTCCGTCGTTTCGGTGGCGTATGCCGTAGTTTTTAACTAGATGAGAGTAAATCGAAGGGCACTTGAGAAAACAAGTCTCTCGAAGAAGAGGAGTCTATGCACAATTAAAATTAATAGGAGGGTAGAGGAAAAAGGTTAAGCGATGGAGAGGGGGCTGATTGGAACGGGGAGCTGGAAAGGTTGAAAGCCAGAGAGATTAGGGCGGTCCACTGGTTAGTTAGGAGGCGGCAGGAGTTGACTGCCCGGAGGTTTTGCCAAGTCCCTTGAGATAAGGAATATAAAAACTAGGTCAACAACGGAATCTGCAAATGTCAGAGAGAGAGCGTGTTTAAATATCCACGTGGCTTTTTTAAATTTGTTTTTCTTTTGACAGAAAAAATTGGACTTTGAATCGGTCCTTTTCCCGAGGCAGTTAATGAATGCCCTGGGAAATGACGCGAAATGAATTGGCTGATCAATGCAATCTAAGAAATGATATTACATTTTATTGATATCTTGAGTTTTTTTTTAAGTAAAAATTTGGCTTTAATTTTGAGGGTAATGAAAAACTAATTACATTTAAGTAGCTCTTTGCAATTTTCCTGAGAAATTCTTTGTTTTATCAACTGCTGGATTCCACGTTGATTTGAGTTGTTTTTCACATTTATTATGCTTTTTGATAGATTTGAATTTTTAGATTTTCAATCACTTTTTTGTATTTTTTTCAACATTTGTTGATGTTATTGTATATTTAATTGATAAATTTATTTTTGGTGCTCCGAGGATTCTTTCATTAATGATAGATTTTTTAGAGGTCATCAAACACTTGCACTGATTGCTTTGTTTGTGTCCTTCATTTTTTTTATCTGTCCAATTTAATTGGCTAAAATAATTTATTATTTTAGCGTATTTGATATTTTTTTCCCGAGCTTTCCACATAATTTTGATAATATCCCTATATTTTGTGCAGTTCTCACCATTTATTCATCTTTTGACTAAATTTGATTATAAATGATTTTTTAATTTCCTTGGATTGTTCGGTTTTTTGATATTTTTTGTTGGAATTTCATGAAAACTTGTTTGAATACTTTTTAAGCATTTTTGAGATTTATGTTGATATTATCTTATGCAAAAGTCTTTGCATCATTTAGGTCTGTGATTATTTGTCACATTTTGGGATACATGATATTTTTGGGAATTTTTGGAAAATTTTGGGAATTTTGGCTAACTTTGAATTCTTTAAAAATTAGCATTTTCTTCATAAAGCTATTATGATTTTTCTCAAAGTTTTTTATTTTGATCATGCTTAAAATAAGAAATTTTCATTAATGGAGCTTCTAGTGATATTTGGTTATTTTGTTAAATATTTGTCCATTATTTTGAGCATGCGGGTGTATATATGTGCCCTTAGGGGCAGTTTGGCAACTCTCTCTCTCTCATGATTGTAGGGTTTCTACTCATGACTGTGTTGGGTTCTGAAGTAGATAAACTTTTATGGTTTTGATCAAGACATTGAATGCAGCGGAAAACATTGAATCAGATATTGAAAACACCAAGCCACCAAGAACAGATGATCATATCATTTAGTATGAATGAGAAAACATACTCACAGGGTTTCCTTGAAGGAGTTATTTGATGTAGCCCAGATTGGAGCTCAAGACCCTATTTTGGAAGAAGCTGAGGCATCCCACTTCATATGCCTATTTAAAACTTAATGGGCCTAAACAGAATCTCTAGGAACTATCAATATCTATAGAGAATCTCTTAGGGACACCAAATAGTCTTGATATTTTAACAAATCTGTTAGAATATCTCTATGGAGGCTTAAAAAAACCTAGAAGCATTACTTTTGCTTTTGCTAGTTCTCTCTTTGACAACTCCATGTTGTCCGAGTTGTATTATTAAGACTTTTGTGTTATCTTTTCATGGGTCAGATCACTTGGACAACCCTCATTTGTTTTAGGCCTATATAAGGCCCACCATTGTAACCCCTGAAGATATAATTTGAAGTCATTCTATTTTGAGAGATCTGATTTCTTTCTAAGTGTTCTCCTTGATGGGATCTGAGGTCGATAACTTCCCAAAATTTTGATCAAAACATCAAATGCAGCAGAAAAACATTGAATCAGACATTCAAAATACCAAGCCACCAAGAACAGATGATCATATCATTGACGAAGCGTTTTAGTGCGGTCGTTAAACACACAAACGTAGGTCAAACAAAATTTATAAAACCAAACTCACAAATATAAAGATAGAAAATCAAATAATGTGTAAGTATCGGGTCGATCTATAGAGAGCAGGGTTGACTTTAATTGTAGAGTTGACTTGGTCAAATATAGGTTTAAAAGAGGTTTTAAAGAAGTAAAAATAAGATGTAATGAATAGAAATTATATAAATAGATTAAATAAGAATTTTTAAGAATTCAATTCTCGAATTTGACAGAGAAAAGTCAAAAGTCAAATCCAAAGCGTTGACTTTGACCAACAGTAGGTGTTATGTAAAATCAGAGAACCAAAGGTGTCAGAAGATTACGAAAATTATATATTTGGAAACAAGATAGAAAATGGAATTTATTGATATAGAATTCGTGATTTTTGGATAAGAAATAGATTTACTATGAATTATTGAAAACCAAATATCAGAAAATCCCTGAAATGAACACCTCAGAGAAAATCTTCAAATTGACCAGTCAAATGAAATCTAAATCTTACAATTTATCTATCAATGGAAAGCTAAGAACCAGAGAAATCTAAAGAGACCAAAATTATTGAATTCTAACTTGTAAATTGAAATTAATTGACCCCGAAAGTCAATGTTTCACTTCTGATGAAAAATGAACAGTGCTCGGTCAAACGTTAAATTGAAGTGTCAAAGGAACTCAGAATTCGACAAATTTTCTATCCAAGGAAAGCTGATGAAAAGAGGAATCCAATATAACCAAAATCAAGTGAAAATGGAATTTATTGATATAGAATTCGTGATTTTTGGATAAGAAATAGATTTACTATGAATTATTGAAAACCAAATATCAGAAAATCCCTGAAATAAACACCTCAGAGAAAATCTTCAAATTGACCAGTCAAATGAAATCCAAATCTTACAATTTATATGTCAATGGAAAGCTAAGAACCAGAGAAATCTAAAGAGACCAAAATTATTTAATTCCGACTTGTAAATTGAAAGTAATTGACCCCGAAAGTCAATGTTTCACTTCTGATGAAAAATGAACAGTGCTCGGTCAAACGTTAAATTGAAGTGTCAAAGGAACTCGGAATTCGACAAATTTTCTATCCAACGAAAGCTGATGGAAAGAGGAATCCAATATAACCAAAATCAAGTGAAAATGGAATTTATTGATATAGAATTCGTGATTTTTGGATAAGAAATGGATTTATTATGAATTATTGAAAACCAAATATCAGAAAATCCCTAAAATGAACACCTCAGAGAAAATCTTCAAATTGACCAGTCAAATGAAATCCAAATCTTACAATTTATATGTCAATGGAAAGCTAAGAACCAGAGAAATCTAAAGAGACCAAAATTATTTAATTCTGACTTGTAAATTGAAAGTAATTGACCCAGAAAGTCAATGTTTCACTTTTGATGAAAAATGAACAGTGCTCGGTCAAACGTTAAATTGAAGCGTCAAAGGAACTCGGAATTCGACAAATTTTCTATCCAAGGAAAGCTGATGAAAAGAGGAATCCAATATAACCAAAATCAAATGATTTGGAATTATAATCAGAGAGATATTCTATTTTCAAAACCAGCAATTTTTTGGACTAAAATTTAGGGAAAATGAAGAACACTAAGAACTAATTTGCAAAATTAAAGATCTAAACCTAATAAAAACTCAAATTACCTCTTGATAATCGATCGAATCTCACTACTAACCCGATTGCCGCAAGAATGGGGCTTCAATTCATATGGATTGAAGCGAATTTGCTCAATTTCTTCCTCGCGGACGTTCAGAATTCAAGGGGAAAATTCCATGAAATCAGTGAAGAATTCGCGATCAATCCCGCTCCAATTGCTTCGCAATTGAGTCCAAATGCGGGGGGATCATGAAGAATTTAAGATTTTGCTCCAAATTTGCTTAATTGCTTCACGAATCAATCAAAAGTTGAAAAAGAAAAGAGAGGATACATCGTCTTTTAAAGGGGAATTTCCGCCCGATTTTTAGGACCATTTGATCCGGTCGGGGAAGCGGCTTGATGGCCACAATCGCTCCATGATCGTGGGCCATCAATCGTGGCATGATCGTGTGCCACGATCTCTCCAAATGCACCACGATCGCGGCTCGATCGCACCGCGATCATGGAATTCTTCCACGAATCTTCTCAGCCATCCGATTGCATGTCTAGGTGAGTTGGACGGTTCCGATTGCGCGCATCAATGCTTTGATGCTCCTCTCCCACGTCATCGCTTGCGTCGCCCGTTTGATGGAGATCTGGTGCTCCGGAAAGCTCCAAGCGTCGCCACGGTGAGAGGAAGATCGGGTTTCATCGTGGCCGTTTGATCACGATCGCGCGACGTTTAAGTTGATGAAGATCAGCGCTCCTCGTGATGCCACGTGGCGATCGGTGAGCTCTTTGATCGCGGCCACTTAAAGTGGCTTTCACGCACGTGCTGATTGACGATCGCGTGGACTCGAGTCTACGCGATCTCCGTCGTCCTGACCGAATCCGACGCCTGCCGTTCGTCCACGTCGCCTGCCCATTAGAACCGTGTGGGAACATAGTCCCACACGGAAGAAAACACGGGAAAAAGTAAGCTTAAAATGTGGGGCGGTTTAACGCTATTGCGTTACCGCCCCAATCATCTTACCAGGGCCCACTAACCCGTGGGCCCTTCACTTGCCGACCCTCCTGCCACGTGGCGCCCTCACAAGCGGTCCGCGTGGACCGTGTGTCCTCCTGCCTTGTGTCCGCGCCTTGTGCGCCACCTGCACCTCACGCGGGCCCGCACGGCCCTGCCACGTAGCCTTGCGTGCCGCGTCGCATCCGCGCGGGTCCCACGTGCCACGTCAGCCAGCCCTGCGCGCCACGTCAACCCTGTGGTCCTGCGGTTAAAACAACCATTTTTTGATTTTTTTACTAAGAAAACTTCATAAAAATTAATTTAAAAATCAAATTAAAATCTGAAAAAGGGCATAAACTTTAGAAATTCATAACTTAAAATATACAACTCCTTTTTAATCCAAATTTTCTCCATTGGATCTCAAATTTCTTCCTTTTTAATATCATGTCATCTAAAATATACTTTCAAAGAAGAAATTAAGATAAATTAAAAATTAACTTAACTCATTTCTTAAGAATTCTTCTTAATCATAATTTCATCTTGGAATTATCTTTCAAAACATACACTAAAGTCAAAGTAATTCAAGAAAAGAGATTAACTTCTATTAATTTTAACTTTTCAAAAGACTAATCATCCGTCAAGCATGAAATTATCCCTAATTTATGTATAAATATCGACTCTAGTGAAATGACATACCAATGGAGAAAATTCCTAAAAAGTATGATAACATGCATCATATTCACATAAAATAAGCATGAATATGAGTTAATTAGGATAAGAAATTAAGTTATAAATGCATGTTATCAATTATGTAGTATGAATGAGAAAACATACTTACAGGTTTCCTTGAAGGAGTTCTTGAAGCTATTCAAGTGTGTAGCCTCTAGCGGTATCCACATGGTCTCCGGATGGTTGGATCTCCTCTTCAAAACTCTTCACCAAGAGAGAAAGAGAAGAAAGGAGAGAATTCCCACAAGGCTTGCATGGGCACCTTAAGTTGTGGTCGTTCTCCCCCTATTAATAGACATTTGGAATGAGGTTTTTTCATAAAAACCCTCATAATTATGTCTATATCCACCAACATCCATAAACCTTATGTGTGTGACCCTCTAGGTCCATATATCTCACTAGTTAATAACTCTATAGACCAAATAACACCTTATTGGTTAAACTTAATTAATTATCCACATCCACTTATAGATTAACTAATGAAGGATCGATTCAACCCAATCGATAGGTTGAGTTGCCAGCCCGTTGGGTGCCAAGCTACACCACGTACTCTAGGAGATATGGAGTATGTAAGAACTCACTTATAGAACCTTCTCGTCATTGATTACCATGTATGTATAATCCTTCATCCACATTAGACTCATGAATGACTTAGGGTATGGTCAACTGTCAAACCCTAATCGGTCACTCAAGTTAGTACTGATGCGTGTAGAAATCATCGAGAACTCCTTCGATATTTCTACTACCTTGGCCAAGGATTTCATCGCATCTCATTCCTTGAGTCAATCTCCTCAAATACCGAGGGTGGATGATCCCATATTGACCACACAATCATCTTTGTGGACTTCATGTCGTATCCAATATATGACGTTTTAGATATCCCGTGGCTATAGATTTGTAAGACATAATTGAAACACGATCATCCATCCACAAGATGTCTTTGGTGTCTCAAGTCAAAGGACCACATACACAACCATGATATGAATCAACCTGATTGAAAGTTAGGTATAATAACATTCAGGGATTCATACGGATCAATTCATTGAACTCTTTCTCCAAAGAGCACCCACTATCTATCCCTAGTGTCTCCACACCGATGGCTATAGGATCAGTCATACTCATCATATGAGTTAGATTAGATAGTGCTATTCTTTTCGAATAATTCGATGTCCTTCTTGAGTATCCCACGAATAGGAATATTTAGAACATATGTTTAAAGACTAGTGATCATTATATTATGATCTCATCATAATTTACTTAGTCATTGCACATGCTCATGGACTTCATTGCAAACATCATACAAGAATGAGAATGAATCAATTTCATTTCAATAAACAAAATACATGGAAGCGTGATTGGCTTATAGGCCACATAATATCCATTACTCCGTGATGAGAGTGCTTAAGTGTTTATGGATTCAAGCACACCCCCTTGTGGATTCAAGGTCGAAGAGGTTAGTTTTATGGATTCAGACTCTAATCCTTCTTGAAGAGCAAGGTCTTTGGATTCAAGCTGTTCTTCTTCGTTGTTCCTCCGCTAAGGCTGAATCATTCTTAAAGCTATCCAAGTGTCTATTCTCTAGCAGTATCCACACGGTCTCCGAATGGTTGGATCTCCTCTTCAAAGCTCTTCACCGAGAGAGAAAGATAAGAAATGAGAGAATTCTCATAAGACTTTGCATGGACATCTTGAGTTGTGGTCGTTTTTCCCCTATTTATAGACATTTGGTATGTGGATTTTTTGTAAAAACCCTCATAATTATGTCTATATCTACCAACATTCATAAAACTTATGTGTGTGACCCTCTAGGTCCAAATATCTCACTAATTAATAACTCTATAGACTAAATAACACCATATTAGTCAACCTTAATTAATTATCCACATCCATATACGGATTAATTAATCAACGATCAATTTAACCCAATTGGTAGGTCAAGTTGACAGCCCGTTGGGTGTCAAGCTTGACCACGTACTCTATGAGATATGGAGTATGTAAGAACTCACTCATTGAACCTTTCCGTCATCCACGTGAGACTCATGAATAACTTAGGGTATGATCAATTGTCAAACCCTAATCGGTCACTCAAGTTAGTACTGATGCATGTAGGAAATCATCGGGAACTCTTTCTCTGATATTTCTACTATCTTGGCCAAGGATTTCATCGCATCTCATTTCTCTAGTCAATCTCCTCAAATACCGAGGGTGGATGATCCCATCTTGATCACACAATCATCTTAGTGGACTTCATGTCATATTCAATGTATAACGTTTTAGATATCCCGTGGCTAAGGATTCGTAAGTCATAATCAAAACATGATCATCCATCTACAAGATTTCTTTGGTGTTTCAAATAAAAGGATCACATACATAACCACGACATGAATCAACCTGATTGATAGATAGATATACTATCATTTAGGGATTCATACGAATCAATTGAGTGAACTCTTTCTCCAAAAAGCACCCACTATCTATCATTAGTGTCTCCACACCAATGGCTACAGGATCAACCATACTCATCATATGAGTTGGGTTAGATAGTCCTATTCTTTATGGATAATTCAATGTCCCTCTCAAATATCACACGAATAGGAATGCTTAAAACATATGTTTAAAGACTAGTGATCACTATATTATGATCTCATCATAATTCACTTGGTCATTGCAAATGTTTATGGACTAAATTATAAACATCGCACAAGAATGATAATGAATAAATTTAATTTTAATGAACATAAACAAGATACATGAAAGTGTGATTGGCTTATAGGCTACATAATATCCATCATCTAATCTTCTAGTTTCATACATTTCACCAGTTAATTACTCTATAAACCCAATAAAATCTTGCTAGTTTAACTTTATTCATTATTTACATTAACATACAAATGAATAAATGAATGATTGTTTTATCCCAATTGACACGTCGAGTTCCTAGCTCGTTAGGTGTTGAGCTCCACCACGTGCCCTACGACATATAAAGTGGAGTAGAATTGATAGATATTATGTGCCTATAAGTTAATCACACTTTCATGTATCTTGTTTATGTTTATTAAAATTAAATTTATTCATTGTCATTCTTGTGTGACGTTTGTAATTTAGTCAATGAGCATTTGCAATGACTAAGTGAATTATGATGAGATCGTAATATATTGATCACTAGTCTTTAAACATTTGTTCTAAACATCCTATACGTGGAATATTTGAGAGGGACATCAAATTACCCGGAAAGAATAGGACTATCAAATCCAACTCATATGATGACTATGGCTGATCCTGTAGTCATTGGTGTGGAGATACTAATGATAGATAGTGGGCGCTCTTTGGAGAAAGAGTTAACTAAATTGATCCATATGAATCTCTGAATGCTAATTATACATGTTCATGGTCATTCTTGTGTAATGTTTTCAATGAAGTACATGAGCATATAGAATAACTAAGTTAATTATGATAAGATCATAATATAATGATCACTAGTCTTTAAATATATTTTCTAAACATTCCTATTTGTGAGATATTCGAGAAGGACATCAAATCATGTGGAAAGAATAACACTATGTGATTCAACTCATATGATGAGTATGGCTAATCATGTAGCCATCTGTGTGAAGACTCTAATGATAGATAGTGGGTAAAGTTGACTATACCATAAGCCATTCATGAGTTATTCCCTAAGTTTTTCATGAGTCTCGTGTGGATGAAGGATTATACATACATGATAATTGATGACGGAAAGGTTCCATAAGTGAGTTCTTACATACTCCATATCTCCTAGAGTACGTGGTATATCTTGGCACCCAAGGGGCTGTCAGCTCTACCTACCAATTGGGTTAAATCGATCGTTGATTAATTAATATATATGTGAATGTAGATAATTAATTAAGGTTTACCAATATGATGTTATTTTGTCTATAGAGTTGTTAACTAGTGAGATATATGGACGTAGAGGGTCACACACATAAGGTTTATGTATATTGGTAGATATAGACATAAGTATGAGGGTTTTTTTTTTAAATCCACATATCGAATGTCTATAAATGGGGCAAGAATGATCACAACTCAAGATGCCCATGCAAGCCTTGTGAGAACTCTCTAATTTCTTATCTTTCTCTCTCGGTGAAGAGCTTTGAAGAGGAGATCTAACTATCTGGAGACCGTCTGAATACCGCTAGAGACTAGACACTTGGATAGCTTTAAGAACTCCTTAAAAGAGACCTTGTAAGTATGTTTTCTCATTCATACTCGATGATAGGATCATCTGTTCTTGGTGGCTTGGTGTTTTCAATATCCGATTCAATGTTTTCTGCTACATTCGATATTTTGATCAAAATTTTAAAAGTTTATCGACATCAAAACCCAACAAGAACTCCTTTATGGAATCCTTTTACAATTTAGTACTATATAAGTATAATCCTTCGTCTGCACGAGACTCATGAATGAGTTAGGGTACGGTAAATTGTCAAACCCTAATCGGTTGCTCAAGTTAGTACTAATGTGTGAAAGAAATTATTGGGAATTCCTTCGCTAAAAATTTTATTACCTTGGCCAAGGATTTCATCGCATCTCAATCCTTGAGTTACGCTACTTAAATATCGAGGGTGGAGAGTGTCATCTTGTCTACTAACGGGCCAAATTGGTGCAGTCATTGAATACAAACCAATTCATGTCAAAATTATTACCAAACTCACCAATTTTATTAAATAATCACGAATTATGGAGCATAGTGGTGAGTAAGGGTCGAATCCATAGAGAAATAAGGGAATTTTGAGATATCTTTTGAAATTTATCAAATTGGACAATGAATTCTGGTGAGAATTTAGGGATTTTGATAGATTTGGAAAGATAACTCGAAGAAATGGAAAGAGAAATAAAAAATCACTCGATTTGGATCAAGATTCGTGGAGAAATCAAAGTACGAATTCGGTAGAAATTTTTGAACGAGAAGAGAGAGAAATCTGGAATGAAAAATAAAATTAACTAAATCTACGATCCTAAATTACAATCTAATGATACATAATAAAGATTAAGAGGAAAACACATAATCTAACTTAAGATAGCGATCGAAATAATCCAATTAATCACCGGATTTAAGGCTTTTCATTCTGCGATTTTGAAGACGATCATTTGACGGATTCAAGGCTTATCCTATTTTGTGATAACATACAATCTTAACATGCAATTACATGATTATTAATACAAATTAAGGCATAAAACATTCCATTTTTATGCATATTATCATACTTTGAGTGCATATCTATCATTTCATACAAATTTAAGTTATAATATCAAAATGCACTATTTTAGGGATAATTATACATTTTTAAGAATATATTTTTAAAGTAGATTATTTCCATCTATATTTAAAATTATACTTAGGTTTTAATGCTAAATAATAAGAGAAGATAATTTTTATGTACTCATTTATTTTTTTTAAGTTGTAATTTTTAAGAGAAGTGAGTGTATTTTTTAAATAAAAATTTATTCTCCGGTTATTTAAATAATTTGAATTTTATAATGATAGATAATTTAATTTCTCATCCAATGAAATAAATTTGGATTAATTTGGAGTTATATTTTGAAAGTTATGAATTTTCTAAGTTTTAGGGATTCTTTTATAATTTTTCTGAATTTAAAATCGATTTATTTGATTTAAATTTATTAAAATATTATTTTTATTTTTGAGTTCTGACATGCCAGACGACGTGGTGCGAGCGGAAAAAAGCGCACCACGTGGCGACATATGAGACCGCCATGTGTCACACGATGTACTTGTGTGCGAATGTGCATGTGCGCGCGTGTGTACACGTGTGTGCGTGTGTGCGCACATGTGTGTGTAATTAAGGAGAAAGCACCTTGTTAAGGATTTTCGCTAACTCCTTAATTACGCGCACCTTATATACATGTGATTTCTATTTTTTTTTTTTCACGTGGGACTTTGTTTTGTTTTTAATTTGGGCAGGTAACATGACAACGTGTGGGGCGTTCGATTGCACAATTAGAACGCGACTGTTGATTTTTACTTAAGGTAGGGGGTACGTGGCACATTCTTACTTGTTGGTGAATCATTTTTAAAATGATTTAATCTCAATCGTTGATCTGAGGAGCTATAATGACTGCGATTAAAACCGACGAAAACGCATCATTTCTTCACGCGTGACGTGACAAAATCTCGGCATTCCATCTCCGATCCAACGGCCATGACTTAACCGTAACGATTCGTACTCTTGCGTTTAATCAAATCTATTGATAGAAGATTAAATGCTCTATCAGACGGTTACGCCCAAATTTGCTGTAAATTAAGATGTTCTTCGACACTGTAAATCATTATTGGATGTTTTCAACTAATCGAATTTTCTAGACACTACCATCGTTGAATATCTTGCATCCAATCACTTCTAGACTCATTTTCGTGTTGATGGATTGGTTGGAAGTGAGATTTCATCGATAGAATAGGGAGAATTCGTCTCTTGAACGCCGATGATTGTCTTCAAAATCGAGGAATGAAAAGCATCGATTTTGGTGATTAATTGGATCATTTCGATCGCTATCTGGGGTTAGATTTTATGTTTTCCTCTTAATCTTTTGTTTGTGTCATTCAATTATAATTTAGAATTGTATATTTAGTTAATTTCATTCTTAATTTCGAATTTCTCTCTCTTTGCGTCCGAAGATTTCTACCTAATTCGCTCTTTAATTTATCTGTGAATGTAGATCCAAATCGAGTGATTTTTTATTCCATGGATTCGTCTTTGAGTTCTCTTTCCATATCTATCAAAATCCTGACTTTCTCACCTCAATTCATCGTCCAATGTGATCGAATTTCAAAAGATATCTTAAAATTCTCATATTTCTCCAGGGTTTCGACCCTTATTCACCACTATGCTATTCAATTCGTTATTTAATCTTTAAATTAGTATGTTTTATCCAGAATTGAAATCGTAATGAAAACACTATCATCTATTCATAATATATCTTTGATGTCTCAAGTTAAAGGATTATATACATAACCATTACATGAATTAACTTGATTGCCAATTAGGTATAATATCATTTAAGAATATATATGGATCCATTCGGTAAACTCTTTCTCTAACTATCCTTAGTGTCTCCACATCGTTGGCTACATGATCCATCCCAAATCTTAAAAATGAAAGTTGGCTTGATGAGTGCACATGAGGAAGTAGTAGCAAGAAAATCAAGATCTCATCTATTTAAGGTTCATCATAAATTTCCTTATTGAGAAAGTGAATGGTTAGCGCGAAGGTTTGATGAATTAACCGAGCGTTAGCGAAGTGTCATTTTCATTGCGAGGCGTGAGTTTACGAGCGAAGAGCTGTAGTCGGGGTGAAGCCCTATGTGCTATAATGTTGAACCAAGAACTATATGCCTTATCTATGGAAGCAGTCAACTTACTCTTGAACGAATGGGATGTTTGGTAATGCCTCTATCTATCGATAGAAAGCCCTATGATAGGAAACTACTGTGTTAGGTCTAGAGAGAGATGAGATCGGTTATAGTTTACAAGCTTTTTCTTTCAATATTCGACCAAATGACAATGGCTGCTTTTGTGATATACTCTACCTCAATTCATTATTTAAAACCTCATATAAAAGGTTTTTTCGTACTAGCTCCTTTTACCTATATCACAGTTGAAGCCACTAAAGGAGAATTTGGTGTCTTTTTGGTCATCATAAGAGTCAGATCAGATAGCACTATTATTTTTGGATAATTTGATGTCCTCTTTAAATATCCCACAAATAGGAATGGTCATTCCATATGTTTAAAGACTAGTAGTCTTTATATTACGATCTCATCATAATTCACCGAGTCATTACATATGTTCATCTATTTCATAACAAACATCACATATAAATGAGAATGAATAAATTTTATTTTAATAAACATAAATGAGATACATAGAAGTGTTGTTGGCTTATATGCCATATAATATCAATCACTCATAATCTAGTTGCTCACGAGGTGGGCTTCTTTGACCAATATACTTCAGCTCGAGGGGGATTGTGAGTGAATATGTGCCATAGGTGAATTTTTTTAATTCTCTCCCTCTCTCTCTTGATTTTGTCGGGTATGTACCCACGATTATATGTTACCCTCTTGCTTCTTCTACCTTCTCCTTCTATTTCTGCCAATAAATCTCTTCCACAAAGGGGTATCACAACTTTTGAAGGTGATTTTGCAATTTTCTCAAGATTTTGGATTTTCGAAATAGGTGGAATTGTTTTTTTCATTTAATTTTAATTTTCTAGGATTTAACAGTCATTCCAGGGATTTTCAAGAATTTTGCTCATTTCTTCATATTCTTCTTTACGCTTTGAGTTTTACATCGTTTTAAATTTTTCAAAGAAGGACAAGGCAAATGGATGGTTGTACTCCTCGAGAGAAGACTAATCCCTATATATAAAAGAATGAGTACGACCATATATAGTAAGTCTAGTAAGAGGTACAACAGGAAGGTCAAGTAGTCAAGATAAGAGCAGTAAACACATACCAATGTTCAACCTCCCCCCTCTAAAGCTGGAGGAGCCCCATGTGAAGGACATCCAGAAGGGAGCAAGAGCATCAAACTTGCATGTTTTTTCAGCTTCTTTGAACACCAGTATGCATGTTTTCTGTCTTAAGGAGGAGGGTGAGTGCCCAACAGATCTCCATTTCTATAGTGCCTATTTTGTGCAGTGTGCATAGATGCATAGGATTCCTCCATCCATTATCTTCCAATGGATGCCCTGCAAGTTTGAGAGCAGCCAAGGGGCGATCAGGTTGCTTGATTTGTTGATCAAGGACAGGCAAAACATAGATCCGGGCAGAGGAACCGAGGAGAAATGTTCCAAATTCTAAGCGGACAATGACGCATTCGATTCAAATAGGGGAGTAAGATTCAGCTCATCTAATATACGACTCAGTTAAAAGAAATGTCATAAATTTGGAGAGAGAGAGAGAGAGAGAGAGAGAGAGAGAGAGAGAGAGAGAGGAGAGAAGAGAGAGGAGAGAAGAGAGAGGAGAGAAGAGAGAGGAGAGAAGAGAGAGGAGAGAAGAGAGAGGAGAGAGGAGAGAAGAGAGAAGAGAGAAGAGAGAAGAGAGAAGAGAGAAGAGAGAAGAGAGAAGAGAGAAGAGAGAAGAGAGAGAGAGAAGAGAGAAGAGAGAAGAGAGAGAGAGAAGAGAGAAGAGAGAAGAGAGAAGAGAGAAGAGAGAAGAGAGAAGAGAGAAGAGAGAAGAGAGAAGAGAGAGAGAGAGAGAGAAGAGAGGAGAGAGAGAGAGAGTTCTTTCTGGACTGTCATATGAAAAATTGCTCAATTACCACGGGAATATTCGGGATGACAACGGCTACTTTTTTTCTCGATCGTTTGTTCCTTTTTCCTTGAATCTTCTTTGGAGGCAAAAGAAAAGGCATGTGCCAACAATCTTTGCAGAGAGGAAGCCACCTCTTTGTACCGTTTTCTGCAACTGTTCTTCAATAATTAGCAATCTTATGGTGACTACAACTAAATGACACTGGCCATCTGCATCCTTGACATGGGCCCATGGGATCCATGAGAGCCCCACAGCATGTCTGCAATTCCAACCCATGGGATCCATGAGAGCCCCTCAGCATGCCTGCAATTCCAACCCATGGGATCCATGAGATCCCCACAGCATGTCTGCGAGCCCCACGGCCATAATCTGACCCATGGTAGTTGTGCTTCCCACTCATGCTAGATTGAATTACTATTGTATCAAGGCCATTATAGTCAGACTAGTCTATCGAGGAGCAATGATTGGTTCATGGAGTAGATGGTCGAAGGTCAAGTGGATAAATTGACGATTACATAAGCAGTTGAAGAAGTTGTAGATGATCTATGGATGCTCATTCGACGGGCCTGGGCTCTCTGTCCTTTGGTGACTTCCGGGTCATTTGCTTCCATCAATCATCTTCCCTGCTCTCCCAATTGCCAAGATCAACTCAAGTTGCTTTCGCTGTTGTTCCTGTTGAGATTACCAAAGCCATGATAAGTAAATCCGCTGGATACTAATAGCCATTTAATGTGACGGGTATACAGACCAAAGATCTGGAGTAGACTGATAGACTAGAAGAATAAAATGCAAGTTATTCAACTGAGAAATTGCTTATATTTATCATGAAATAAAGAGAAGGATTGAATCAATGGAATTCACCTGCATAGCGAGTAAGACTTTTTGAATTTCAGAAAGCTCCTTCTCGAGAATATCCTCCCGCATCGCGAGTATCCGCGTGGCCTCAGAGTTCTTTTGAGCTATAGCAGATGTCTGCATAAAAACGGTGAATTTTCATCGGCATGCAGTCATAGGATTTAACACATTTATCTCAGGTGAAGAATGAAATTTCGATATATAAGTATGTATATAAACAGAAATGCATGATTATGGATCCATACATGCATATCGTCTCTTTCTTATGTATCTAATATATATCCATCCCTCACTATGTATCTCTCTTTGATTCTGCTTCCTCTTTGTCTCTCCAATTCAGTTTTTCCCTCTCACACACATAGATTCTCTTTCTCTCCCCCCTTCTTTCTCACCCTCTCTCTCTACAAACACACGTACACGCACATATACAATCTTTCTCTCCCTCATTCTTTTCTTCTCTCTCTATCAAATTCTGTCCAGCGCACCGACCCTACAACAGAAGTAGAATCATTCATTCCATGAAAATAACAGAACACAACAGCGAATGTAACAGCTACTTCGTGTAAAAGAATTCAATTACCCAATTTCCATAGAAATCAATTCCAAGAGCGAATGATGATACCACAAGCTCGCGCGCGCAAGACAATTGAAATCAACTTGCAACTCAAAGAAAAACAGGAGCACAGAAAACCCGCGACAAATTCGTGACAGTAAGATTTCGAGTTTCTACGGATTAACAGAACGGGGAGTGTGAGAGAGGGAGGGAGAGAGATTACCTGGGAAATGGGATCTTTCAGAGTTCTCCTCGTGACTCTAAACCGAATTCCGAGCTTCTCGAGCTGCCGTGAAAGTATCCGAACGATAGTCGTCGAGCTCCGGAGATCCTTCTCCACTTTCTCGATCCTCTCCATCAAATTCACACTCGTTCCGTTCTCTCGACAGAATCTCCGCCACTGACGCACCCGAATCGTTCTCCCAATAACCACCGCACCGACGAGAAACACGAATTGCCACGCCAAAATCGATCTCCCCAAAGAAGACTGCAGAGGCTTGATCGCTCCAGGAAAACTCAAGTTCACTAAATTACCAACTGCAAGTACCGCAGCCGGCGCAATACAAAAGGTTTCCGCGAAATCCAGAAAATCGTCCAAGTTCGCCGGATCTGACCCAGGTCCGGTAAACAATTCGCCGTCATTTTCGCCTGAAAGACAAGTAACTTCATTATTTCCGGAACAGAAGAAATCGATGAGAATGCGATTCAACTTACCGGAAACGGAGACACGCGGACGAAATCGATGTCTGACGGATGACGAATTTCGGGTCCGCGAGGGGATAACGCGAAGAACGCACCATGCGCGAGGTAGGCAGGATTGTGAGTCGGGCAAGAAGAGGAGTTCACTTCTCGAGCGCTCCACGGTGAAAGAAATCGGGCAGGATAACGAAGAAGGACGAGTAAAAGGTAAGCTACCGGCAATTGCTGCGGCAGGCATCTCTACCCTTTATTTTTTCTCTCTCTCTTGAACTTTCTCTCGGCTTCTCAGTCTTCCATCGGCGTTGGTGCCGAAGAGACAGTCGACATTTTTCTTCCTCGCCGGAGGGAAGAAAGTGAGGAGACATTTATGGATGAGGGCATCTTCGCATTCTGCTATTGGGCCGCGCCCAGATTCCTCTCTCACTCTCTCTCATGATGATGATCTCATATCTCCCTCTCTGTCTCTCGCAGACTAACTCTCTCATTGCTCTCTTCCTCCCTCTTTCTATCAAATTTCTCTCTCGCTCATTTCTCCCTCGTTCGTATCTCTCAATTTTCCCCTATCTTTTCTGCTTTAGCTATCCCTCCATCTTATTCGCTCTCCATCTCGATCTCCATCTCCATGAATTTCAGAGCTGCAAGACTTTCATTACTAACAAGGTAGTGAGATTGGGGAATTTTAGATAATACCCATACACGATCGAACTAAATTTCAACAAAAAATCCTAGCCAACCAGAATTTCTCCGATAGATTTCGGAATAGGAATTACCTTCCAGCAAGAGATTAACTTAGAGAGAAAGATTCACAGGTTCAGAAAATCCAAACCATTCTGGGAAGAAATTGAGAATCAAACATCCAGAAAGTAAGCATTCATTTGGGTCAAATACCAAAGAAAAGGCATCTGGTAAGAGCTAGAAGAACTCAGCAGTCATCAGCAACCCAACAACAAGGATACATTGTTAGAGAGAGAAAGCAGATACCTTTGAATTCCTGCGCCTTCTGCTCATGCCTCAGGGGAGTGTTTTGGCCTCTTGACAGATCGAACAGCCCTGGAAATGGACTCCAAAATTTGTCTCTGAGATTCGAGCAACATTTCCGATCTCCTGCTTTCCATCTCGATCCACTCTCTCTCCATCTCTCTCATCATCTCCATCCTCCTCATCTCCGTCCTCACGAACCCTTCCCTGAATCTCTTCACCGTCAAAACCAAATCCCTCAGCGCTCCTTTCGCCCCATCTCCGCCGCTATCTTCCTCTCCTGAACTCTTGGATCTGAAATTGTCCTTCACCGTACCGTTTATAACCTTCGTGCTTCCCTGAAAGCCTAATCCATCCTCTCCATCATCATCATCATCATCATCATCCTCATCCTCCTCCTCATCATCATCCTCTTCGCTCTCATCCTCTTCTTCCTCCTCTGCTAGACGTTTCTTGAATTCGATCAACGGCGGAGGAGGGCGAACGGAGATCGGAGACGGTCCAATCTCCAGCCGCTCCATCCGATCGAATAAGGGCCACCGGGAGCGACCAGATCGCTTCCTCTCGGCGCGATACCTCCGACGGAGCTTCTCGATCTTGTGGCGGCACTGGGTCCCAGATTTGGGGGCGCGAAGTAACCCTAATCTGGCCCCGACGCCGGACGCCACTTCTTCCCACTGGTGCGCCTTGAGTTGACCGCGCTTAAGAGCGTACCATCTCTCCTCGTAAGCGTCGATCAAGAACGCAGTTTCCTGTTCCAGCCAGGGTTGGCCGGGTCCGCCGTGCTTCCTCGGCGGTGGCGTGACTTCCCCGACGACCATCGCCGGCTATGTAGAGGATCGGATGCGGAGATCAGGAGAGAAGAACATGCTCGGGCAGAAGGAGGCGGCGGAATGGCGGTGGATGGGCTGTGGAAATGGTGGCGGTGAGGGGAAGGGAATGTGGAGTAGAAGAGGTGGTGGCGGCGGCGACGGCGGCGGTCGTGGGTTGGGCCCGCTGGGCCCCACACTAACACTCTCATTGAGGGGCAAAATCTAAATACTCATGGTCATATAACCTGATAGTTTTGGGGATTACTACTAATCCCCAGAAGATTAATTGAAAATAATATAAAATAAAATTACGCGCTATCCGCCTGGGCTATTTTTTTATTAATTTCTTTTTTTTAAGAAAAAATTCCTGAAATAAATTTAAAATAAGCGGGAAATAAGCTGATTTCTGGTGAAGAAAAATAATTTCTGTTTGCAGGATATCGACATTCCTCAACCAATAAAATGATTTCTCGATCGATTAAAATTTTATATTAAAAGTCCGCGCTCCATCTCATCATTCTGCAGGCAGATATTTATAAGATTAGATCTAGAAAAGTCAATGCTAAGTATGCAGACGGGGTCTCTCTCTCTCCCCCCCCTTCAATAAATCGGGGAAGAGGGCTTTTGGACAGCAGCAGTTTCTACGTCAGCAATGCAACGAGTTTACTTTCCTCTGATTGGGGGAACTTCAGATGGACCCACCTACGAGAGAGAGATAGAGAAAGAGAGATAAACAGAGATAGAGAGAGAGAGATAGATAGATAGATAGATATATAGATAGATAGAGAGGGAGAGGAGTATCTGGGAAAACATGGACCCACGTACGAGAGAGAGATAGAGAAAGAGAGATAAACAGAGATAGATAGAGAGAGAGATAAACAGAGATAGATAGAGAGAGAGATATAGATAGAGAGAGGAGTATCTAGGAAAACATGGACCCACGTACGAGAGAGATAGAGAAAGAGAGATAAACAGAGATAGATAGAGAGAGAGAGATAGATAAATTAAGATAGATAGATATATATATATATATATATATATATATATATATATATATATAGAGAGAGAGAGAGAGAGAGAGAGAGAGAGAGAGAGAGGAGTATCTGGGAAAACACTCGGAACTCAAGGAATTTCTTGGGCAGTCTCTTGACGAAGGCGAGGTGATCGGGAAGAGAAGACGTTCCGGATGAGGACTTCACAATCTTTTAGCACTCATTTGGGTTGAACATCCCAGAAAAAACTACAAGGATTGGGCTCTCTGCTCATGCCTCAGGTGAGCGTTTTGGTTTCTTGACAGATCGAACAGCCCTGGAAATGAACTCCAAAAATTGTCTCTGGGATTCCACCAGCATCTCCGATCTCCTGGTTTCCGTCTGCATCCACTCCCGCTCCATCTCTCTCATCATCTCTATCCTCCTCATCTCCATCCTCACGAACCCTTCCCTGAATCTCTTCACCGTCAAAACCAAACCCCTCAGCACACCTCTCTCCCCGTCCCTGTCGCTATCCTCATCGCTATAACTCTTGGATGTAAACTTCCCATTATTAACCTTCCTGCTTCCAGGAAAACCGAATCCATCCTCCTCCTCCTCATCATCGTTGCTCTCATCATCGTCCTCTTCGCTTTGTCGTCTCCTCAATTTGATCAACGGCGGAGGAGGGTGAACCGGTACCGGAGACGGTCCCGTCTCCAACCGCTCCATCCGATCGAATAAGGGCCACCGGGAAGGACAGGATAGCTGCTTCTCGGCGCGATACCTCCCCGAAGCTTTTTCGATCTTGTGGCGGCACTGAGTTCCGGATTTGGGTGCGCGGAGTAACCCTAATCTGGCCCCGACGCCGGACGCCACTTCTTCCCACTGGTGCGCCTTGAGTTGACCGCGGTTGAGCGCGTACCATCTCTCCTCGTAGGCGTCTATCAGAAACGCGGTTTCCTGCTCCAGCCAGGGTTGGCCCGGTCCGCCGTGCTTCCTGGGCGGCGGCATGACTTTCCCCGCGACCATCGCCGGCTATGCGGACGACCGGATGTGGAGATATGCAGAGAAGAACATGCTCGGGTTGAAGGCGGACGCGGAATGGAGGTGGATTTTCGGTGGAAATGGTGGAGTAGAAGAGGGAGGGTGGAGGCGGTGGCGGTTGTGGATCGGTTGGGACGCGTGGGCCCCACGCACGCAGGCAATCTCATTTCACCTCGGCTAATCAAGAAATCCAGAGCAAACTTGTAGCGCGCCGGCGATGGAACCCGGTTTTTATTTCAATTTTTCGAGAGAATTGAACGTCGTGGATAGTTCAATAGAAAACTAGACAAAGTCACCTGAAATTTTCAATATCATCTTGTTACTCGATGAAGCTGGTTCGAGCGAAGAACAGTATCCCATCTTCGTTTGAAGTTCGGTGGAAGAAAACTCGGATCAAGAGACTGGTGAACGGGATGGTATAAACAGAGAGGTTTAGGATCTCTGGATGCCCATATAAATCGAAGTCCTGACTTTTGAAATACCTGAAATGAAACCTATACGTTTCTTTCTGTATCAGATTAAACCGACGTTCATGATATACAAAAATCTGAGGAAGAATTGAAGAATGCGACCAAGTAACCATGATATTTATAGATGTATATGATTTGCATGAACCCCAAAGACAAGAAATTACATCAATGTTGTTGGACCAGACCTCAGTTCTCTCTCCCTATCCTGGTGTGAGGGGCCACAAGTTATAAGTGGCCCACATAGGACTGGATGGGTCACACGTGTGACTTTAAGTGGTCACACGTGTAACTCCTTTAATGAGTTCGTGGACCTTCTATAACTGACCCTATAAAAGGGTCAGGAACTTAACCCTAACCCGTAAGAGTTTTTTGTTTTTTTCTTCTCCTTTCTTTGTCTTTAGGCGCCTCGCCTCTGGCTGGAGCTCTTCCTCTCTCCTCTCGCTCCATCTCTCCCACCAAATTGTCATGGTATCGTAGCACCGATCCATCAAGGACATCCCCGCTGGTGATTGAGTCTTCCGCCAAGGGGTATTCAATCCTCCTCGTAGATCTCTTCCGGAAGAAGTCTTTCTTTCTAGTTGTTTCTTTCTGAAGGTAAGTTAGTCTTTGAGTTTCTGAAAATGGACACGCAGAAGGAGACCAATGAGGTCGAACAAGCACAATAAACCGTAGGGTTAGAAGTGGTCTAATCAAGACATAGGTAGGTCAGCCTATGTTTCTCCTCCTAGAAGTATAGTTTGATGGCGTAACATGTTCAAGTGTCCATGATGGTCACTCATATTGCATGGTTGCCGCTAGGTGATCACTTGACAGAGCCCTAAGAGTGGTGCAGATCCGTAATATAAGAGGTGGGAAAGTCGGTGAATCCCTTATCCTCACTGATGCTCGTGTCTACATTACCTAAGATGAGACGAGATTTTGGTTAGATACAGCTAAAGAGTTGTGGGACAACATCCAGAAATTCAGTGTGAGGAGCAAAATCAAGATTGGCGCATTTATGAGGCTGAATGGACAAGCATCGCATGCACGCCAAGGGAGTGAGAAACGTACTCTAATATGCATCAAAGCTGAAAGCAATTTCGCGGGAAATTGATTATTTATGGCCCACCCAAAACTCGAAATCCGTGGAGAGGTAGTACACTATGAAACAACATCACTTTCCTCATGGATTAGAACTCCATCTACCAATCCGTGAGGAGCCGACTCGCTTTCATCGAGAAAATAAGCCGAAGGTGCTGGAGCGATAGGACAGGCGTGTAGACAAGCAGAGAAATCGACTCGTGGTTACGAAATCTGCAGTGCAAAATTCTTGCTGCTTTGCTGCTAACCAAGAAAGGCACAGACTCGAGACAGCCACTGCTAGAAGTTGGACAACGCGTCCCCTAGCGCTGGAAATTCAGCTACACAAGCTATGAAAGGAGAGGATAGTTGAGATGCACTATCGTAGTGCCCACAAAGACCAAGCATAGACAAACAAAGGAAAATT
>CM044106.1:14299352-14363314 GCA_024174645.1 Lemna minuta
CGGACGTACTGCCCGTAATAGAGCTGCCCGATCCGGGACGCCACGTCACCGATCTCCCAGCGCTCTCATTCCCCCGCTATTAACTCCTTTCTGTGCTCTTGCTGAAATCTCCAGGCCTTCGTGTACGCCTGGAACACTTTCCTCCTGTAGTGCGGACTCGTGTCTTTCTCGTACGCTTGCAAATCCCTAACTCGGCCGAATTTTCTATCCGCGGCCTCCACCATAGTCCGGAAAGTGCGGTACGCGCTTGCGGCGTCGCCGACGCCGCCTGAGCGCGCCGACGACAATTCCGAGCCTCCGCCGCCGCCGGCGGAATCCGTCATGGCTTCCAAGCTTGATCTGCGTTCCTCGAACACACCAGAGTTTGAGGCCAGTTTCTGTTACACGGAAATTTCTATCAGTACCGGGAAACTAAATGTTCCGCCGGAGCATTCGAATTACTTTGGTCCAGTGAGGCCGTTGACCATATTGGCCAGCTGGCGGTCGGTGACAGGACATTTATTATGTGCCAACACGACACCCGACCGCGTGAGTCGTCCCGTCCACGTGGGAAGCCGACCATTGGATGCCCATCGAACGGCTGCACGGATGATTCCGTCGCTTCGGTGGCGTATGCCGTAGTTTTTAGCTAGATGAGAGAGACTTAAATCGAAGGGCACTGGAGAAAACAAGTCTCTCCAAGAAGAGGAGTCTATGCACAATTAAAATTAGTAGGAGGGTGGAGGAAAAAGGTTAAGCGATGGAGAGGGGGCTGATTGGAACGGGGAGCTGGAAAGGTTGAAAGCCAGGGAGATTAGGGCGGTCCACTGGTTAGTTAGGAGGCGGCAGGAGTTGACTGCCCGGAGGTTTTTGCCATGTCCGCTGAGATAAGGAATATAAAAACTACGTCAACAACGGAATCTGCAAATGTCAGATAGAGAGCGTGTTTAAATATACACGTGGCTTTTTTAATTTTGTTTTTCTTTTGACAGAAAAAATCGGACTTTGAATCGGTCCGTTTCCCGAGGCAGTTAATGAATGCCCTGGGAAATGACGCGAAATGAATTGGCTGATGAAATGCAGGCTTCGCGGCTTCGATGTTTGAAAGGGTCCGGAGAATTTAGCCATTGATCTTTGATCTCAGATGGACGATCAGATCCTCGGCTACCCTACTCATCCCTGCTCCCACTATCCCGACACTCCGTGATCTCAAATTCCCACGTTTCCTTCTCCCTTTATATCCTCATATACGGTTGGCCAATTTTGATCGAGTCCACAATCTGATCGTCGCTCTTCGATTGATGATCATTGATCGATTCGATTGATCGATCGATCGATTGGTGACCTGACTAAACTCTCTTTTTTTAATGATCATTGATCGATCGATAAGATCACCGTGATCAACCAGTTTTCTTTTTCTTATTTGTCATGGCATGCGGGAAATCAACTAGAAATGAGGTTATTTTTGTATCACCTTTTGTCGTTGACTTTTTCTGTAAAAATGGAAGGGGTGTTTGACGTGTCGTTTTCGTGCGTCGTTAAAACACAAAGACGATAGTCAAACAAAATTTATAAAACCGAACTCACAAATATATAATAATCAAGTATTAGGTAAGTATCGGGTCGATCCACAGAGAGCAGGGTTGACTTTAATCGCAAAGTTGACTTGCTCAAACTTATGTTTAACAGGAGTTTTAAATAAGAGAAAATAAGATGTAAGATATGGAAATGATATAAATAAGCTAGATAAGAAGTTTTAAGAATTGAAATCTCGGATTTGATAGAGAAAAGTCAAAAGTCAAAGTCAAAGCATTAACTTTGACCAATAGTATGTATTCTACAAACTCAGAGAATCAAAAACAGTTAGAAGATTACGAAAATTAGATATTTGGAAACTAGAGAGAAAATGGAATTTATTGATATAAATTTCGTAATTTTTGGATAAGAAATAGATTTATTATGAATTATTGAAAATCAATGATCAGAAAATCCCCGAAATTAACACCTCAGAGGAAATCTTCAAATTGAATGCCCAAATGAAATCCAAATCTTGCAATTTCTATGTCAATGTAAAGCTAAGAACTAGAGGAATCCAAAAAGACCTAAATTATCAAATTATTATTTTTAAATCAAAAGTAATTGACCCCGAAAGTCAACATTTGACTTCTGATGAAAGATGAATAATCCTTGGTCAAACGTCAAATTGGAGGGTCAAATGAAGTCAGAATTTGATGAATTTTCTATCCACAGAAAGCTGATGAAAAGAGAAATCCAATGAAACTAAAATAAACTAATTTGGAATTATAATCAGAGATATATACTATTTTCAAAATCAATGTCTTTTCGGACATAAAATTGGGGAAAATGAAGAACACTATGAACTAATTTACAAAATTAAACTTCTAAATCTAATAAAAACTCAAATTACCTCCTAATAATCGATCGAATCTCACTACTAACCCGATTGCCGCAAGGATGGGGCTCCAATTCTCGTGAATTGAAGCGAATTTGCTCGGATTCTTCCTCGTGAACGTTCGGAATTCAAGGGGAAAATTCGATGAAATCAAGGATAAATTCATGATCAATCCCGCTCCAATACCTTCGGAATTGAGTCTAAACGCAGGGGGATCACGATGAACTAGAGATCTTCCTCGAAATTTGCTTAATTCCTTCACGAATCGATCAAAAGTTTAGTTTGAAAGGGAGAAATACATTGGTTTTAAAGAGGAAATTGGGCTTGAAATCGTGGGTGATGGAGCGGGTCGTGAGCGCGGATTTGCAGCGTCGAGGGTGCAATTCCGTGGGCATGGATCGTGGCTTCAATGTCGCGACGGATTGGCCTGGAATTAGCGGTGAGTTGGATTGACTTTGCTTCAAAATGAGACCACGATCGCACCACGATCGGGCCACGATCGGGCCACAATCGGGCGTCGATCATGGCATGGATGCTTCAACGATCATCATCTGCTCGAATGGCGGCGATTCCACCACGTAATCACCCCAATCGCAGCTCGATCGCGGCTCGATCGAGCCGCGATCGTGGAGTTCTTCCACAACCCCTCCACGTCGTCCGATCGATCATCAGGTGACTGGAGGGTCACGATCGTGCGATCGCGATCCACTTTCCTCGTCTGTCCGATGGCGATCCAACCGTGCTGATGAGACGCGCCACCACCTGTCTTAAAAAATAAATTAATCAGTTAAATGCAGGTATCAATGATGTGGCCACGTCATCAAATTCGCTTCGGCGAATGCGGAGCGACACGTAGGGCCGAGCGAGGGCTGAAACCGCGTTGCATTTAATGCACGCGGTTTTCATTTAATGAAGCCTTTAATGCGCCGCATTTCTATTCGTTTAAATTGTGGCGCATTTAATGCGTCGCAGGAGCATCATCCACCGTTTTTGTCTTGTTAGGCGGCGAAAAAGGTAATCCTTTTTTTTCATTGGTCCACGTAGCTGTTCCTGAAAAAGAGAGAATTAAATGCATTTGTCTTATTAGGCGGGAGAAACTCCCTCTTTTTTTTCATTGGCCGCCGCCTCCTCGACTGGCGTGCATCGAGTTAAGCGGAAGAAAGACACTTTTGTCTTATTAGGCGGGAGAGAGTATTTCCATTTTCATTGGCCGCCGCCCTGACTGACACGTGTCTTGATTTCCGCCGTTCTTAGTGAATCCAACGCCCATCGTGCGTCCACGTCACCTGCAAAAGAGAAACCGTGTGGGAACATAGTCCCACACGGAGAAAATGACCGCGTTTATCGCGTTTAAATAAGGGGATGAATTATAGTAAATAGCTAGTTCTAAGAATAGGCTTATATGTACGATAACCTATGTATATTATAATATATATGACACGTGTACACGTGTCACCCTTGCGTCACGTGGGACATACGCGGCCCTGCCACGTGGCCTCAGAGTCACGTCGCATCTGCCGGTGGTCCCGCGTGCCACGTCAGCGCCTCGCCACATCACCGCCTTGCCACGTCAGCTTACGGGGGCCTGTGGACCAAAATACCCCCCCTTTTCGCGATTTTAACAAGGAAATTAATCAAAAAAATTACTTTAAAATTCAAATAAAAATCAGAAAAAGGGCTAAAACTTCAGAAAATCATATCTTAAAATATACAACTCCTTTTTAATCCAAATTTTCTCCATTAGATCAAAAATTCTTTTCTTTCTAATATCATGTCATTTAAAATATATTTAGAAAAAAGAAATCACGATGACTTATAATTTACTTACATCATTTCTAATTAAACATTTTACCTCATAAATTCATCCTAAAATCATCCTTCCAAACATTTACTACAGTCAAAACTCATTCAATAATATAGATTAACTTCTTTTAATTTAAACAAAAGATTAGTCATCTATTACGCATAGAATTATCCCTAATTAATGCATAAATATCAATTTTAGTGAAATGACATGCCAATGGAGAAAATTCCTAAAAAGTATGATAACATGCATCATATTCGCATAAAATAAGCATGAATATGAGTTAATTAGGACAAGAATTCAAGTTATAAATGCATGTTATAAGTGTTCATGGCTTTGTTCAGAGCCAAAGAGGAGTCTTTCGATGGAGCCATGAAGGGAGGTCAATCTTTTTTCGCTTTCCGAAAAAGGAAAATAAATAGAGTTATCGGCGCTAGGAGAGACGATGTTGAATTTCGGATCGAACACGGAGATGCCATGCACGACTCGATAGAGCACGGGAAGAGTGAAGGCGGCTTGGCTCTCGTACTGCCCCACAGTGTTCTTGCAGAAATAAAAAAAATTATCAATCGGAAAAATATATCATAATTTTAATTAAATACCTTCCGAAGATGATAAAGCCTGCGTTGTCCACGACGATCAGATCTGCAGAGAATTGACAGGAAAAATGGTACTTCTCATCGTAGGTTTTCCAGTAGATGTCCGATTCAGGGTACTTGGTCTTCTCCAGAGCATGAGCGATGTTGCACTTGTTAGAGCACTAGTTTTGATGTACGTCCTCTTTCTTGAATTGCTAGTGTCATAATTAAGGCATTAAAGACTCACTAAGTATACTGTTAATCATGAATTGTTCTTATGTTATCAAGGTGAATTATTACTATTTTATCCCCTCTATGATTATTTTGACTAACCCACTAATGTTTTTTTTAGTGCATGGGTGTATTAAATTTCAGGAAATTTAAAGCTATCAATTCCCTCATATCCTTATGCATACCTTGATAATCATCATATCATAAAATATTAACTATGCAGCTAACTATAACTATATTTACTCATTAGAGAATATCTCTAGTTTATTGTCTCTAGTTTAGTCTATATATTACTAATATCGTTGAGGGCATTATCGGTATTTTTCTTCTCCTATCTAACTCCGCGCATGAAAGAAAAAGGCAATAGCTCGATCGTCTCCGCGCATGAAAGTTCCCTTCCCTGCGATTTGATCGAAGAAGAGAAAAGAAGAGAAGAATCCCGAGCATTCAGAAAAAACCCTCATTTTGTCTTCAGTGATCTGATTCTTCATTCTTCACTGCGGTTGACAAAGAAAACACCATCAGCTTCAGTCTTACATTAGGTTGCATAATCGTCGTCGACATTAATTCATTTGCAAGTTTCTTTCTTTTTTCTTCTTTCGATCATTTTTCGTCAACAAATCTCAAATCTTCACGTTGCTTATTTCATTTTTGTTTTTGTTTTACGGATATTAATACATTCCTCTTTTAGTGTTTTAATCTTTCCACTTACCGATTGTCTCGCAAGTACTTCCTATAAACTTTCTAATCAATTGCACACTCATCTTACTCTATCTTCTATAGGTAGTAATTTTTAGTTCGTTTCTAATCTCACAAATGGTTGTCTGTCATGATTAATCATTTTATAAAGTGTGATTGTCCTGATTACATCTCTCATCTGATTTTCTTCTTCAACAGTTATTATTATTACTTCCTTTAAATTTCATACATAAATATAAACCTCTTACTGCAGATTAAATTTTAGATCTACTGTAGCAGGTACTCGGTAATCTTGATTTTCAATTCTTGTGATTACCTACTTAAGACTGAATTATATATACATAGACATACATGCTTGGCTACAATTAAACTTTTTGATATCCATTATCAAACATTTGGTAAGTATCATTCTAAAACTCTTTCATCATTTCTGATAATTTAGAATATACATATATACGTTTAATTGCAGTCAAAGTTTCAGATTTGAAGTGGCAGATACTAGGTAATCTTCATTCCCGATTTATGTCATCATTTTCGTTAACTTTGAATACAAATATACATGTTTGATTGCAGTCATAGTTTACAGATTTGTAGAAATGGTAATTGGTAATCAATCCATCTAATTGTTATTCTTATCTCTTTAATTGTAACTACATTTATAATCATCATATTTTCCTCTCAGATTAATAATTATAATAGCAGGTGTCCTCAAGTTGAAGCTCATTAGTGAGTTTATCATTATTACTTATCTTTCATCGTTGCTAGTAATTGAATATCGTTGTCTTCCTAGCTACAGTTGTCAGAAAAGTCAACCTTGATTTGATAAAGTAAACATTAGGTCAGAAAGTCAACCATTGTCAAAAGGTCAGCATTGATTAGTTAATGTCAACTATATTAGTCAAAGTCAACCCAAATAAGTCAAAGTCAACCTGATTGGTCAAAAGTCAACCCTAAGTCAAAAAATAACTGTGTATTAGAAAGTCAACCCTGATTTGATAAAATAAACCCTAGGTCAAAAAAGTCAACCATTTGGCAAAAAGTCAACTATATGTCAAAAAGTCAACTACACTTCAGAAAGTCAACCATATGTCAAAGATCAATCTTAGATCAAAGAATCATCATCGGAAGTTAATGTTTTGTGTGTGTTATATACTCTTAACTTAATTCTCACATATTTGCCATCATCTTATCACATAGCTATTAGCAGTTAGACAAACAGTCTCTTGCATTTACACATACAGAGGTCAGGGAGTGTCTCATTCGTTGAGACGAGGAGTCAAGACGTGGGAAGCAAGAAGATCAAGAGAAACCTGAAGACGAGGTCTCGCGTTACCAGAGGTCGGTAGTACTAGGGGGAGAGGAATGACAGGGCGTGATGGGACGAACGATTGTGTGGAGATCGGCCTGAGGGAGTCAGGGCATCCAGGAGCCAACGAGGTCGAGGCCTAGAGGATAGTACTGTAAGGGTCAGTAAAGGTGAGTGTTAGGGTTGCCGTTGGGGGCAAACCTAAACCCTTGTATTGAACATTGTCTTTCACCCATTTGAAGGGTGAGAGGATTAAGTTTCTTTTGGTGAGGATTGAGGCTTCAAGTCGACAGTACTTGGAACTAAGGGACGTTAGGTCCCCCAACTAGTATAATAATCCTTGGTACATCGTGAGGACGGGAAGAGAGTACTTAACCAACAAATCTTAGTAGAAGAAAAGTTGAGATTATCAATTAAATAACACATAAACCTAATTCACCCCTCCCCCTTCTTAGGTTAAACCACCGCCCTATTGGGACTTTCAACACTAAGGAGAAAGAACTTAAAAAAGTAAAAGAAAATCAAGAAAATGATCTTATCCGCATCTGCGTGATTCCAAGTTTATAGGCTAACAGTGATGCGACGAGATTCACGTGGCTGTAATTTCTGATGATCAGGTCCAGAATTCCCTGCAACTCTGCTGCAATTTCGCTTGAAGCATCTTGCGTGGAAAATTCAATTATCCAAATTATAAAAAATCCAAAAAACTGATTCTTAATTCTGGTTTTACCTCGGCGAAAGTTTAGAGGATAGGCTAGACGTCGAATCTAGAGATCCATTTACCAAGAATTCTGATGCATGGAGGGGTGTGTAAAACCTCGTACCTGATCAATGAGACGCGACGTCCGATGGATGGGGCAATCAGTCCGATCAGATAGTGGTGTAAGGACCCTAGACTCTAGGTTGACCTCCTAGCATCAGAAATCACGATCCTATACTCCGTTCTAGCCTATCTACGACCGTCTAAGGCGGTAGAAGCAAGCCCTTCGAAAGGTAATTAAACTTAAATAAAGAGGGTACGGAGTTCACCTTCGGGGCGGTGTTGCCCGATGAGTCATGATGGAGCGGGGACTCGACGTGGAGAGGGGCGCCCGAGAAGGGGAGAGGCTCGGTGCCGAAGGTCGGGCCTCACCTGCGATCGACGGAGTCGCCGTCGGCAGGCGTGAGGAGGGAGGCATCGGCGTGCAGGCGTCGCTGGCAGACCGGTCCAGGAGTCCGGCACGATGACGCGAGGTCATGGACAGAGTGCGCGGAGCCTGGGGAAACTTCCCAAACGAGTCGCGAGGCGGACTCCCTAACGGCACGCACGCCGTGCGAATTTCTGGAGTCCCGTATGGAAGTTCACTTCCCGACTTCTCGAGAATCTGCCGAACCCAGGTAAGGCGGAGTAGCGTGCTTACGCTCCAGGGGCTGGGGTATTTTCAGGTCGGAAGTTTCGACCAGGCGTGACGACAGGACCCGCCGGGAAAGATAGAGGGAGTGGGCCCGGTCCGAGCACGTGTTGGCAGAGGAAACCACTTGCAACGAGCGATCACAGGTGCGAGTGCCGCGGGCGAGGAGGAGGGAGAGTCGTGAGCGTGGTGGAAGACGAGTCGTGAGTCAGGAGGAGGACGCGTCGCAGATGTGGAGGAGGGTGAGTCGCGGGGGATGAGGCGGGCGAGTTGCGGGTGAGGAGGAGGGCGTGTCACGGGGAATGAGGAGGGCGATTTGCGGAAAAGGAGGAGGGCGCGTCGCGGGTGATGAGGAGGACGTGTTGCGGGTGAGGAGGAGGGCGTGTAGCGGATGAGGAGGAGGGTGTGTCGCAGGTGGTGAGGAGGGCGAGTTGCGGTCAGGAGGAGGACGAGTTGCGTCAGCTTCCTTCCGCGGTGTTTTCTGGCATCAACAGGTCGTCCACGACTAAGTTGCCCCCACTCGTAACCGCGAGCGAGACGTTCCGGGGTCGTGGGCGATATCGTGGCACGGGCTTTCGCGACGGGGTCGGACAGAGATGGTAATAAGTAGAGGGGGAGGGGATGGATATATATATATATATATATATATATATAATGGCAGGAGGGTGAGTGAAGGGACTCCACCGTGGCGCGGAGGAGCGTCGCTGGTTCTTCTTCACGCAGCTGACGGAGAGGGTGATCACGGCGCTTGGACGGACGCCAACTACCTCTCTTGCTTCCTCTTCCTCGGTGTCCTTTCGCAGCTTCTCGTGCAATCGGGCGACGGGTCGGAGGACTACTCATTCTCTTCGTCTCACGGTTTCCCTCCTCTTCTCCCCCTTCCACTCCTCCAACAAGACTAAAAAAACTACGGTAGTTTGTATCAAGCTCACAAAACGGCGCAAGTTCTCTAGGGTTGAGGGGAGGTCCTACCCTCCGTTATATAGGGCCCACACGTGGGCTAAGGGAGGGTGGACCCACTTGAGGCCCTCTCCCTTTAGGGATTTAAGTGGGCCTCCAGAATAGAGACCCAAATAAACACTAAAAGGGAAGAAGAAAAAGACAAACACAAACACACACACATGTTATTGGGCACGCTAACACACAAATACGAGGCCCCATAATCCAAGGAAAGAAAAGAATTATCAAGGAAGATAGGGTGAGGGTGAGCTCATCGTTGTCACGAAGGTAGATGTCGTCTCGATGGCTAGGTCGTGTACCGAAAACCGGGCTCCCTCGTCGTTGTGCGTCGATCGGGGTGGACTCGAACAGCCGGTATCTCCTCAGCTGATGGAGATGGGTCCTGCTCGCCATCAAATTCCCTTCTCCGTCCTGAATGGAAATATGAGGATGTGAGAATGTTGCGTTCCGGATATCCTCTCCAGTCGTTGTTTCCATGTTGTCCCCTTTGCTTCCAGGATCAATCGCGTGACCTTCCACAAATGGAAAACAGTTAGCCATGAAAGGCAAATTCATTAGCAGAGTATAGTCGGAGTTGTACCACGAGAATCCTTAGATCCACACTCAGACCTTGGCGGTGAATCCTGACGAGGTGCTGCTGGTGGCTGAGAGAGCTTGGGAGGAGAGTTCCTCCAAGAAAGGCAAATATAGAGAGAAACAATTCTCTCTCTCTCTCTCTCTCTCTCTCTCTCTCTTACTCATTGTCGACCTCGATCGATCATCGCACAAACCATCTTGATCGATCGAGGCGGCGACCTTTTGCTGATCGATCTCGATCGATCGTGATCGTCCAACCCTATCCTTGTATAATCGATCATTGATGATCAATGCAATCTAGGAAATGATATTTACATTTTGGTGATATCTAGAGTTTTTTTAAGTAAAAATTTGGCTTTAATTTTGAGGGTTATGAAAATGAATTACATTTAAGTAGCTCTTTGCAATTTTCATTAGACATTCTTTGTTTTATCAACTATTGGATTCCACATTGATTTGACTTATTTTTCACATTTATTATGCTTTTTGTCATTTTGAATTTTTTGATTTTCAATAAATTTTTTGTATTTTTGTCAACATTTCTTGATGTTATTGTGTATTTAATTGATTAATTTATTTTTGGTGCTTTGAGGATTCTTTCATTGACGATAGACTTTTGAGAGGTCATCAAACATTTGCACTGATTGCTTTGTTTGTGTTCTTCATTTTTTTATCTGTCCAATTTAATTTGCTAAAATAATTTATTATTTTAGCGTATTTTGATTATTTTTTCTGAGCTTTCTGCATGATTTTGATAATTTCCCTAGATTTTGTGTGGTTCTCACAATTCATTCATCTTTTGATTCAATTTGATTATAAATGATTTTATAATTTCATTGGATTGTTCAGTTTTTTGAAATTTTTTTGGAATTCGTGAAAATTTGTTGAATACTTTTAAGCATTTTTGAGATTTATGTTGATATTATCTTTGGGAAAAGTCTATAATTATTTGTCACTTTTTGGAATACATGATATTTTCGAGAATTTTTTGAAAATTTTGAATTGTTTAAAAATTAGCGTTTTCTTCATAAACCTATTATGATTTTTCTCAAAGTTTTTTATTTCAATCATGCTTAAAATAATAATTTTCATTTATGGAGCTTCTAGTGATATTTGGTTATGTTGTAAAACATTTGTCCATTCTTTTGAGCATGTGGGTGAATATGTGTGATGCAGGACACGGTGGTGAAAACCCTCGTGCCTGATCAATGGGACTGAGGTTGACCGGAGGTAGCCGGTCAACCCTAACCTATGGGTAGGTAAATCCTAGACCCTAAGTATGAGACCTCTAACCTAACCCTAAGTGCAGGGCAAAGGGCGTGCCGATCGCGAAAGTCGACTCCGGGTGACCCGGGGAAACTCGCGATGATGGATAGGGTGAGGTCCTCTCGATCCACGTCCGGAGGCGTGGAAGTCGCTCGTCGTGGAGTAGCCAGGAGGCTGCAGCCCACGCTCGGTACCGGATCTGACGCACGCGTCAGAAGTCTCGAACCTACAGCCGTACTACCCTATCTACGTCGTCCGATGGCGGAGGAAACGAGTAGAGGAAATGCTTCGAAAAGTAATTAGACCTTTAAAGGAGGGGTCGAAGCTAACCTGCGGGGCGCGAGCCCGGTCGGTCGAGGCGGGGGAGGTCGTTGGACGCGACAGCGAAGTCGGACACCGGGCGAGTCGGCGATGGAACGCGGAGGGGGGAATCGGCGCGGGGCGAGCGATGTCGAGTCGAGGCGAGTCGGAGGGGTCGCGACGAACACGGTGAAGGCGGGCGGTGGCGTCCTGGGCTGGGTCTGGGCGGACAGGAGCGGTCAGGGCCGACCGGGGGAGATCAGGACCGGTCTGGACCGGTTTGGGCCGGTTTGGACCGGTCTGGGCCGGTCTGGACCGGTCAGGGCCGGTCTGGACCGGTCAAGGCTGGTCTGGGCGACCTGGACCGGCCTGGGCTGGCGGGCCGGTCTGGACCGGTCGGCCGGTCTGGACCAAACGGGCTGGCCGGGACCGGTCTGGGTCGGGGCGGTCCGGTCCGGCCCAGCGGTTTCGGCCAGGGGCCTGGTCGCGGCCGAGTCGGGCTGACTCGGCTGGCTCGGGCCGGCCTGAGTGGGGCGGGCGGACCCGGGCTTGGCGTGTGGTCCGGGCGGCTCGGTGAGGGCTGGCCTGGCTGGGGGTCCGGCCTGGGCGGCCGCGACTGGCTCGGGCTGGTCCGGGTGGGGAGGGGAACGGTTCCCGCTGAGTTGACTCAGCGGGAATCGTTCATTTCCCAACCTTTCGTCTAGGGCTTCGTTTCAGGGCAGAGCGGCGCGCGGCGATTCCGGAGCTCGTGGCGGCGATTCCGGGCGGAGGAGGGCTCGCCGGGCGGCGGGATGGAGAGAGAAGGCAGGGGCGGCCGTCGCCTGGGCGGAGCGGGCTCGGGCCCTTGCGTGGACGCGTGAGGCGAGCGGACGGCGGCGCGGAAGATCGCGGAGGAGTTGAGGGAGACGAGCGGGAAGGCGGCGGCGTCGGCGGCCGGGTGTGGCGTCGACGGCGACGGGATGGGAGGGCGGCGGCGGTGGTGTTCGTGGCCTGGGTGATCGATGGAGGGGTAATCGATGGGGAGGAGGGTGATGGGTTGCGGCGGCTGGAGAAGTTCGCCGGAGATGGTGGTGGAGGGGGAGTTTGGGAACGGTGGTTCGTGGAGGAGATAGGGAGGCGGAACCGTGGGGAGGAAGGTGATCGGAACGGCGGCTGGGCGGTTCACCGGAGGTGGAGGAGGAGGAAAACCGGGGGAAATCGGGGAGGGGAAATGCAGGCGGTGGAGGAGCGGAAAGGGTGGTGGGGTGAGGAGGATGATCGGCAGGAGGGGTTCTGGGGATGCTCGGGAAGATGGCCGGGGTTTGCAGGAGGGTGAGCGGGAGGGGAAACGGGGATGGCCGGAGATGGAGATGGGGATGGAGGTGGAGATGATGGCGGTGCGGCGGTCCGGAGGCGGCGGCAGCGGCGGCGGCCTGAGGCGGCGGCAGCGGCGGCGGCCTGAGGCGGCGGCGGCTTGAGGACGGCGGCGTCGCGGAGATAGTGGAGAAGAACCAGTGGCCGGGGCAAGGAGTGGCGGCGGTCGTCGCGGCGGCGGCGGCGGCGGCGGTTGGACTCCTTCCCCGGCCTTCCTTGAGCAGCCACTTGAGAGGGAGAGCACTCCTTTCTTTCTTCAAATGACGGCTAGGGTTTGTGGGGGGGTCCCTTCCCCTCTTATAGAGCCCTTGTTGGGCCAAGAGAGGAAAGGGCCCACTTGGGGCCCACAACCCACACCCATACTCATAGAAATAGAAATAAGGTTCACAAAAAGGGAAAGGGCCTTAGGCTAGGGTCCCGAAACAAAGGGAAACCCACCCAAAGGCCTAAAGAGAGAGAGAAATAAACGAGGACCCGCTTAAACACGTGCGGGTCAAAAGGTCCATAATAAAGAAATAAAGAAGTAAAGATGAGCGGATAGATCCGCGCGCGCCAAAAGGGCTCCTCCGGCGCCGTGGTATCGTGTCTTGGTGGCGACCGGGGTCGTACGCCACCAATGTGCCCTTAGGGGCATTTTGGCAACTCTCTCTCATGATTGTAGGATTTCTACTCATGATTGTGTTGGGTTCCGATGTAATTAAACTTTCTAAGGATCACATAGATAACGACGACATGAATCAACCTGATTGACAGTTAGGTATAATACCATTCAGGGATTCATACGGATCAATTCAGGGAACTCTTTCTCCAAAGAGCACCCACTATCCATCCTTAATGTCTCCACACCGATGGCTACAAGATTAGTCATACTCATCATATGAGTTGGATTAGATAGTCATATTATTTCCGGATAATTCGATGTCCCTCTCAAATATCCCACAAATAGGAATGTTTAAAACATATGTTTAAAGACTAGTGATCACTATATTATGATCTCATCATAATTCACTTAGTCATTGTAGATGCTCATGGACTAAATTGTAAACATCACACAAGAATGACAATGCATAAATTTAATTTTAATAAACATAAACAAGATACATGAAAAGTGTGATTGGCTTATAGGCCACATGATATCCATCATCTAATCCTCTAGTTTCATACATTTCACTAGTGAATTACTCTATAAACCCCGTAACATCTTGCAATTTATAACTTTATCTACATTAACATACAAGTTAATTAATTAATGATTGATTTATCCCAATCGACACGTTGAGTTCCTAGCTCGTTAGGTGTTGAGCTACACCACGTGCCCTACAAAATATAGATTGTAGTATAACTGATGGATATTATGAGGCCTATAAGCTAATCACACTTTCATGTATCTTGTTTATGTTTATTAAAATTAAATTTATTCATTATCATTTTTGTGTGATGTTTGCAATTTATTCCATGAACATTTGCAATGACTAAGTGAATTATGATGAGATCATAATATAATGATCACTAGTCTTTAAACATATTTTCTAAACATTCATATTCATGGGATATTCGAGAAGGACATCGAATTATCTAGAAAGAATAGGACTATCTAATCCAACTCATATGATGAGTATGGCTGACCATGTAGCCATCGGTGTGGAGACTAATGATAGATAGTGGGTGCTCTTTGGAGAAAGAGTTCATTTAGTTGATCTGTATGAATCCCTTAATGATGGTCTACCTATTTGTTAATCAGGTTGATTCATGTCGTGGTTATGTATGTGGTCCTTTGACTTGAGACACCAAAGACGTCTTTTGTGGATGGATGATCGTATTTTGATTATGACTTACAAATCCCTAGCCATAGGATATCTAAAACGTCATACATTGAATACGACATGAAATCCACGAAGATGATTATGATCAAGATGGGATCATCCGCCCTCGGTATTTAAGGAGATTGACTCAAGGAATGAGATGCGATAAAATCCTTTGACAAGTTAGTAGAAATATCAGAAAAAGAGTTCTCGATGATTTCCTACATGCATTAGTACTAACTTTAGTGGCTGATTAGGGTTTGCCAATTGACCATACCCTAAGTCATTTACGAGTCTCTTGCAGATAAAGGATTATTCATACATGGTAATCGATGACGGAAAAGTTCCATAAGTGAGTTATTACATACTCTATATTTCCTAGAGTATATGGTATAGCTTGGCACCCAACGGGCTGGCAACTCAACCTACCAATAGTGTTAAATCGATCGTTGATTAATTAATCTATATGTGGATGTGGATAATTAATTAAGGTTGACCAATATGGTATTATTTGGTCTATAGAGTTATTAACTAGTGAGATATATGGACCTAGAGGGTCACACACATAACGTTTATGGATTTTGGTAGGCATAGACAAAATTATGAGAGTTTTTTATAAAAAAATCTACATACTGAATGTCTATAAATAGGGGGAGAACAACCACAACTCAAGATGCCCATGCAAGCCTTGTGAGAATTCTCCCATTTCTTATCTTTCTCTTTCGGTGAAGAGCTTTGAAGAGGAGATCCAACTATCCGGAGACCGTGTGGATACTGCTAGAGACTAGACACTTGGATAGCTTCAATGACTCCTTCAAGGAAACCTTGTAAGTATGTTTTCTCATTCAAACTAGATGATATGATCATCTGTTCTTGGTGGCTTTGTGTTTTTAATATCCGATTCAATGTTTTCCGATGCATTCGATGTTTTGATCAAAAATTTGAAAGTTTTTCAACATCAGAACCCAATAAGAACTCCCTAATGAAATCCTTTTATCATTTATTACTATGTATGTATAATCTTTCATCTACGCGAGACTCATGAATGAGTTAGGGTAAGATCAATTGTCAAACCCTAGTCGGTTACTCAAGTTAGTACTAATGTGTGAAATAAATTCTTGGGAACCCCTTCTCAAATATTTTCATTACCTTGGCCAAGGATTTCATCGCATCTCATTCTTTGAATTACGATGCTCAAATATCGAGGGCGGATGGTGCCATCTTGTCTACACAATCATCTTTGAGGACTTCATGTTTTATTAATATATGACGTTTTAGAGATCTTGTGGCTTGAGATATTAAACATCGTAATGAAAACACTATCATTTATCCAAAATATATCTTTGATGTCTCAAGTTAAAGTAATACATACATAACCATTACATTAATTAACTTGATTGCCAATTAGGTATAATATCATTGAGGAATACATATGGAACCATTAAGTAAACTCTTTCTCTAACTATCCTTAGTGTCTCCACATTGTTGGCTAAATGATCAATCCCAAATCTTAAAAAAAGAAAGTTGGCTTGATGAGTGCAAATGAGGAAGCGGTAGCAAGAAAACCAAGATCTCATCTCTTTAAGGTTCAACATGAATTTCACTATTGAGAAAGTGAATGGTTAGCACGAAGGTTTGATGACTTAGTTGAGCGTTAGCGAAGTATCATTATCATTGCGAGGTGTGAGTTTATGAGTGAAGAGGTGTAGTCATGGTGAAGCCCTATGTGCTACAATGTTGAACCAATGACTGACTATATGCCTTATCTATGGAAGCAGTCATCTTACTCCCAAATGAATGAGATGTTTGGTAATGCCTCTATCTATCGATAGAAAGCCCTATGATAGGAAACTATTGTGTTAGGTCTAGAGAGAGATGGGATTGGTTATAGTTTACAAGCTTTTTCTTTCAATAATCGACCAAATGACAATGGCTGCTTTTGTGATATACTCTACCTCAATTCATTATTTAAAACCTCATATAAAAGGTTTTTTTGTACTAGCTCCTTTTACCTATATCATAGTCGAAGCCACTAAAGGAGAATTTGGTGTCTTTTTGGTCATCATAAGAGTCAGATCAGATAGCACTATTATTTTTGGATAATTTGATGTCCTCTTTAAATATCCCACAAATAGGAATGGTTATTACATATGTTTAAAGACTAGTAGTCTTTATATTACGATCTCATCATAATTCACCGAGTCATTACATATGTTCATCTATTTCATAACAAACATCACATATAAATGAGAATGAATAAATTTTATTTTAATAAACATAAATGAGATACATAGAAGTGTGGTTGGCTTATATGCCATATAATATCAATCACTCATAATCTAGTTGCTCACGAGGTGGGCTTCTTTGACCAATATACTTCAGCTCGAGGGGGATTGTGAGTGAATATGTGCCATAGGTGAATTTTTTTAATTCTCTCCCTCTCTCTCTTGATTTTGTAGGGTATGTACCGACGATTATATGTTACCCTCTCGCTTCTTCTACCTTCTCCTTCTATTTCTGCCAATAAATCGCTTCCACAAAGGGGTATCACAACTTTTGAAGGTGATTTTGCAATTTTCTCAAGATTTTGGATTTTCGAAATAGGTGGAATTGTTTTTTTCATTTAATTTTAATTTTCTAGGATTTAACAGTCATTCCAGGGATTTTCAAGCATTTTACTCATTTCTTCATATTCTTCTTTACGCTTTGAGTTTTACATCGTTTTAAATTTTTCAAAGAAGAACAAGGCAAATGGATGGTTGTACTCCTCGAGAGAAGACTAATCCCTATATATAAAAGAATGAGTACGACCATATATAGTAAGTCTAGTAAGAGGTACAACAGGAAGGTCAAGTAGTCAAGATAAGAGCAGTAAACACATACCAATGTTCAACCTCCCCCCTCTAAAGCTGGAGGAGCCCCATGTGAAGGACATCCAGAAGGGAGCAAGAGCATCAAACTTGCATGTTTTTCAGCTTCTTTTGAACACCAGTATGCATGTTTTCTGTCTTAAGGAGGAGGGTGAGTGCCCAACAGATCTCCATTTCTATAGTGCCTATTTTGTGCAGTGTGCATAGATGCATAGGATTCCTCCATCCATTATCTTCCAATGGATGCCCTGCAAGTTTTAGAGCAGCCAAGGGGCGATCAGGTTGCTTGATTTGTTGATCAAGGACAGGCAAAACATAGATCCGGGCAGAGGAACCGAGGAGAAATGTTCCAAATTCTAAGCGGACAATGACACATTCGATTCAAATAGGGGAGTAAGATTCAGCTCATCTAATATACGACTCAGTTAAAAGAAATGTCATAAATTTGGAGAGAGAGAAGAGAAGAGAGAAGAGAGAGAGAGAGAGAGAGAGAGAGAGAGAAGAGAGAAGAGAGAAGAGAGAGAGAAGAGAGAGGAGAGAAGAGAGAGAGAAGAGAGAAGAGAGAGGAGAGAAGAGAGAGAGAAGAGAGAAGAGAGAGAGAGAGAGAGAGAGAGAGAGAAGAGAGAGAAGGGAGAGAGAGAGAGAGAGAAGAGAGAGAGAGAGAGAGAGAGAAGAGAGAGAGAGAGAAGAGAGAGAAGAGAGAGAAGAGAGAAGAGAGAGAGAGAGAGAGAGAGAGAAGAGAGAGAAGAGAGAGAAGAGAGAGAGAGAGAGAGAGAGACTTTTTTCTGGACTGTCATATGAAAAATTGCTCAATTACCACGGGAATATTCGGGATGACAACGGCTACTTTTTTTCTCGATCGTTTGTTCCTTTTTCCTTGAATCTTCTTTGGAGGCAAAAGAAAAGGCATGTGCCAAAAACTCTTTGCAGAGAGGAAGCCACCTCTTTGTACCGTTTTCTGCAACTGTTCTTCAATAATTAGCAATCTTATGGTGACTACAACTACATGACAATGGCCATCTGCATCCTTGACATGGGCCCATGGGATCCATGAGAGCCCCTCAGCATGTCTGCAATTCCAACCCATGGTATCCATGAGATCCCCACAGCATGTCTGCAATTCCCACCCATGGTTCGGCCATAGTCTGACCCATGGTAGTTGTGCTTCACGGGTTCTCATGCTAGATTGAATTACTATTGTATCAAGGCCATTATCGTCAGACTAGTCTATCGAGGAGCAATGATTGGTTCATGGAGTAGATGGTCGAAGGTCAAGTGGATAAATTGACGATTACATAAGCAGTTGAAGAAGTTGTAGATGATCTATGGATGCTCATTCGACGGGCCTGGGCTCTCTGTCCTTTGGTGACTTCCGGGTCATTTGCTTCCATCAATCATCTTCCCTGCTCTCCCAATTGCCAAGATCAACTCAAGTTGCTTTCGCTGTTGTTCCTGTTGAGATTACCAAAGCCATGATAAGTAAATCCGCTGGATACTAATAGCCATTTAATGTGACGGGTAGACAGACCAAAGATCTGGAGTAGACTGATAGACTAGAAGAATAAAATGCAAGTTATTCAACTGAGAAATTGCTTATATTTATCATGAAATAAAGAGAAGGATTGAATCAATGGAATGCACCTGCATAGCGAGTAAGACTTTTTGAATTTCAGAAAGCTCCTTCTCGAGAATATCCTCCCGCATCGCGAGTATCCGCGTGGCCTCAGAGTTCTTTTGAGCCATAGCAGATGTCTGCATAAAAATGGTGAATTTTCATTGGCATGCAGTCATAGGATTTAACACATTTATCTCAGGTGAAGAATGAAATTTCTATATAGACGTATGTATATAAACAGAAATGCATGATTATGGATCCATACATGCATATCGTCTCTTTCTTATGAATCTAATATATATCCATCCCTCACTATGTATCTCTCTTTGATTCTGCTTCCTCTTTGTCTCTCCAATTCAGTTTTCCCCCTCACACACATAGATTCTCTTTCTCTCTCTCCCCCCCCCTTCTTTCAGACCCTCTCTCTCTACAAAGACAACGTACACGCACATATACAATCTTTCTCTTCCTCATTCTTTTTTTCTCTCTCTATCAAATTCTGTCCAGCGCACCGACACTACAACAGAAGTAGAATCATTCATTCCATGAAAATAACAGAGCACAACAGCGAATGTAACAGCTACTTCGTGTAAAAGAATTCAATTACCCAATTTCCATAGAAATCAATTCCAAGAGCGAATGATGATACCACAAGCTCGCGCGCGCAAGACAATTGAAATCAACTTGCAACTCAAAGAAAGACAGGAGCACAGAAAACCCGCTACAAATTCGTGACAGTAAGATTTCGAGTTTCTACGGATTAACAGAGCGGGGAGTGTGAGAGAGGGAGGGAGATATATTACCTGGGAAATGGGATCTTTCAGAGTTCTCCTCGTGACTCTAAACCGAATTCCGAGCTTCTCGAGCTGCCGCGAAAGTATCCGAACGATAGTCGTCGAGCTCCGGAGATCCTTCTCCACTTTCTCGATCCTCTCCATCAAATTCACACTCGTTCCGTTCTCTCGACAGAATCTCCGCCACTGACGCACGCGAATCGTTCTCCCAATAACCACCGCACCGACGAGAAACACGAATTGCCACGCCAAAATCGATCTCCCCAAAGAAGACTGCAGAGGCTTGATCGCTCCAGGAAAACTCAAGTTCACTAAATTACCAACTGCAAGTACCGCAGCCGGCGCAATAAAAAAGGTCTCCGCGAACTCCAGAAAATCGTCCAAGTTCGCCGGATCTGACCCAGGTCCGGTAAACAATTCGTCGTCATTTTCGTCTGAAAGACAAGTAACTTCATTATTTCCGGAACAGAAGAAATCGATGAGAATGCTATTCAACTTACCGGAAACGGAGACACGCGGACGAAATCGATGTCTGACGGATGACGAATTTCGGGTCCGTGAGGGGATAACGCGAAGAGCGCACCATGCGCGAGGTAGGCAGGATTGTGAGTCGGGCAAGAAGAGGAGTTCACTTCTCGAGCGCTCCACGGTGAAAGAAATCGGGCAGGATAACGAAGAAGGACGAGTAACAGGTAGGGTACCGGCAATTGCTGCGGCAGGCATCTCTACCCTTTAACTTTCTCTCTCTCTTGAACTTTCTCTCGGCTTCTCAGTCTTCCATCGGCGTTGGTGCCGAAGAGACAGTCGACATTTTACTTCCTCGCCGGAGGGAAGAAAGGGAGGAGACATTTATGGATGAGGGCATCTTCGCATTCTGCTATTGGGCCGCGCCCAGATTCCTCTCACTCTCTCTCTCATGATGATGATCTCATATCTCCCTCTGTCTCTCGCAGACTAACTCTCTCGTTGCTCTCTTCCTCCCCCTCTTTCTATCAAATTTCTCTCTCGCTCATTTCTCCCTCGTTCGTATCTCTCAATTTTCCACTATCTTTTCTGCTTTAGCTATCCCTCCATCTTATTCGCTCTCCATCTCGATCTCCATCTCCATGAATTTCAGAGCTGCAAGACTTTCATTACTAACAAGGTAGTGAGATTGGGGAATTTCAGCTCTACCCATACAGGATCGAACTAAATTTCAACAAAAAATCCTGGCCAACTAGAATTTCTCCGATAGATTTCGGAATAGGAATTACCTTCCAGCAAGAGATTAATCTAGAGAGAAAGATTCACAGGTTCAGAAAATCCAAACCATTCTGGGAAGAAATTGAGAATGAAACATCCAGAAATTAAGCATTCATTTGGGTCAAATACCAAAGAAAAGGCATCTGGTAAGAGCTAGACGAACTCAACAGTCATCAGCAACCCAACAACAAGGATACATTGTTAGAGAGAGAAAGCAGCTACCTTTGAATTCCTGCGCCTTCTGCTCATGCCTCAGGGGAGTGTTTTGGCCTCTTGACAGATCGAACAGCCCTGGAAATGGACTCCAAAATTTGTCTCTGAGATTCGAGCAACATTTCCGATCTCCTGGTTTCCATCTGGATCCATTCTCTCTCCATCTCTCTCATCATCTCCATCCTCCTCATCTCCGTCCTCACGAACCCTTCCCTGAATCTCTTCACCGTCAAAACCAAATCCTTCAGCGCTCCTTTCGCCCCATCTCCGCCGCTATCTTCCTCTCCTGAACTCTTGGATCTGAAATTGTCCTTCACCGTACCGTTTATAACCTTCGTGCTTCCCTGAAAGCCTAATCCATCCTCTCCATCATCATCATCATCATCCTCATCCTCCTCCTCCTCCTCATCATCATCCTCTTCGCTCTCATCCTCTTCTTCCTCCTCTGCTAGACGTTTTTTGAATTCGATCAACGGCGGAGGAGGGCGAACGGAGATCGGAGACGGTCCAATCTCCAGCCGCTCCATCCGATCGAATAAGGGCCACCGGGAGCGACCAGATCGCTTCCTCTCGGCGCGATACCTCCGACGGAGCTTCTCGATCTTGTGGCGGCACTGGGTCCCAGATTTGGGGGCGCGAAGTAACCCTAATCTGGCCCCGACGCCGGACGCCACTTCTTCCCACTGGTGCGCCTTGAGTTGACCGCGCTTCAGAGCGTACCATCTCTCCTCGTAAGCGTCGATCAAGAACGCAGTTTCCTGTTCCAGCCAGGGTTGGCCGGGTCCGCCGTGCTTCCTCGGCGGTGGCGTGACTTCCCCGACGACCATCGCCGGCTATGTAGAGGATCGGATGCGGAGATCAGGAGAGAAGAACATGCTCGGGCAGAAGGAGGCGGCGGAATGGCGGTGGATGGGCTGTGGAAATGGTGGCGGTGAGGGGAAGGGAATGTGGAGTAGAAGAGGTGGTGGCGGCGGCGACGGCGGCGGTCGTGGGTTGGGCCCGCTGGGCCCCCACACTAACACTCTCATTGAAGGGCAAAATCTAAATACTCATGGTCATATAGCCTGATAGTTTTGGGGATTACTACTAATCCCCACAAGATTAATTGAAAATAATATAAAATAAAATTACGCGCTATCCGGCTGGGCTATTTTTTTATTAATTTCTTTATTTAAGAAAAAATTCCTGAAATAAACTTAAAATAAGCGGGAAATAAGCTGATTTCTGGTGAAGAAAAATAATTTCTGTTTGCAGGATATCGACATTCCTCAACCAATAAAATGATTTATCGATCGATTAAAATTTTATATTAAAAGTCCGCGCTCCATCTCATCATCCTGCAAGCAGATATTTATAAGATGGGTTAACATCATATAGTGGCACGACATTTACGGTAAATATTAAATACTGGCACGACCTTTTTCCAGGCTCACAAACTGGCACGACCTTTTTCAAGGCTCAGATACTAGCACCACCTCAGCATTCCCGCTGAGGTGGCATTTTTTATTCTTTCCTCCCCCACCTGGCTGCCACCTGGTCCTCCTTATTCTCTCTCTCTCTCTCTTCATTCTCTTACTCTCTCTTCATTCTCTCTCTCTCTTCATCTCACGCGGTACTCTCTCTTCATCTCCTACACGAGTGCACGAGCATGAAGAGGGTGCTGCAGAAGATCAACCGAGGAGGCCCCGCTCGCCGCCACGCGGCGAGCGGCGAGTCGGTGGCCTGCGGCGGATGGAACTCTTTTACGAAGAAGTTCAGGTGCAAATTCAAGCCGCAGGTCTGTGATTCGCGTGATCAAGCGGTGGTGGAGTCGCAGCGGAGCAGGGTTGGGGCCAAGGTGTTGGATGACGAACTCCATAGCGCGCTTCAGGAGAGCCAGCTTCGTGCCCGCCATGCTCTCGCTCACGTCCAGCACCGTCACGAGGTCCAGTGAAGCTCTGGATGTCCAAGAGGATGCAGGAGAAGAAGAAGAAGAAGAAGAATCGCCAGCGGAGGAGCGGGCTTTGAGGTGGACCAGGACGGTGAAACCGTCAGAGGCGGCGCTGCGGGAGAGAGCGGGTACTCCGGGCAGGTGGTGATCTCGACAGAGCTGGAGCGTGTGCGGTTTAGCTCTGGCGAGTTTGCCGGCGGAGAGTTCAGCGGCTCGTCGTCGTCGAAGAGAGCGAGCTCGCTGAAATGGTGGCGGCGGCGGCCGGAAACAACAGAAGAAGAAGAGAGGGAGCGAGGGAGAGGACGGTAGACGGTCATGCGGCCGCCTTGCTCGTCGAGAGGACTGACTCTCGATCTTCCGTGGAGGAGGTCGGGAGCGGGAAAGGGGACGTCCTTCCACTTGGCGCGGCAGACGGGGCACGCCTGGTTTCCGTGCTTGACGCTGGAAGCGATGCAGTGGAAGTGGAAGGCGTGCGAGCACTCCGCCGTGAACAGAGCATGCCCCTGCCCCGCCCTCATCGCCCCAAAACAAATCGCGCAGGTCCTCTGCTGTAGCAGCATATTTTCTTTTTAGAAAAAATACTCGAGGATAGAGAAAATCGGACAGGGAGGTCTGTCGTTTCGAGGAGGTAGGGGAAGGGGTAGGTGGTATATTTTATCTACATAATGAAAAGGTGCCGGAAGGGCAGCGGGGAGCTGACTTGAGGAAACCATCGGAAAGCTAGATCGGACGGAGCTTGCTTTTTCTCTTTTTCTTCTTCTTATTTTTTGTTTTCCAAGGTAGGGAGGACAGCCCTGGGTCTCAAGTTCTGCGACTTGGCGCTCGCTTCTTCTTCATCTTCGTTGACCGCTCCTCCGAGTGATTTCTGCTGTCCTCGAGAGAGAGAGAGACTGATGAGAGAGGAAGGAGTACCGCGTGAGATGAAGAGAGAGAGAATGAAGAGAGAGGAAGAGAATGAAAAGAGAGAGAGAGAATAAGGAGGACCAGGTGGCAGTCAAGTGGGGGAGGAAAGAATAAAAAATGCCACCTCAGCGGGAATGCTCAGGTGGTGACAGTATCTGAGCCACCGAAAAAGGTCGTGCCAGTATTTGATAATTATCCTAAAGGTCGTGCCACTATATGATGTATCTGAGCCATCATCCTGCAAGCAGATATTTATAAGATTAGATCTAGAAAAGTCAATGCTAAGTAATGCAGATGGGGTCTCTCTCTCTCTCCCCCCTCTTCAATAAATCGGGGAAGAGGGCCTTTGGACAGCAGTAGTTTCTACGTCAGCAATGCAACGAGTTTACTTTCCTCTGATTGGTGGAACTTCAGATGGACCCACGTACGAGAGAGAGATAGAGAAAGAGAGATAAACAGAGATAGATAGAGAGAGAGAGAGAGAGAGAGAGAGAGGGAGAGAAGGAGTATCTGGGAAAACATGGACCCACGTACGAGAGAGAGATAGAGAAAGAGAGATAAACAGAGATAGATAGATAGAGAGAGAGAGATATAGATAGATAGATAGATAGAGAGAGAGAGAGAGAGAGAGAGAGGGAGAGGAGTATCTGGGAAAACATGGACCCACGTACGAGAGAGAGATAGAGAAAGAGATAAACAGAGATAGAGAGAGAGAGAGATAGATATATAGATAGAGAGAGAGAGAGAGAGAGAGAGAGAGGGGAGGGAGAGAAGGACTTCGCAATCTTTTAGCACTCGTTTGGGTTGAACATCCCAGAAAAACTACAAGGATTGAGCTTTCTGCTCATGCCTCAGGTGAGCGTTTTGGTTTCTTGACAGATCGAACAGCCCTGGAAATGGACTCCAACAATTGTCTCTGGGATTCCACCAGCATCTCCGATCTCCTGGTTTCCGTCTGTATCCACTCCCGCTCCATCTCTCTCATCATCTCTATCCTCCTCATCTCCATCCTCACGAACCCTTCCCTGAATCTCTTCACCGTCAAAACCAAACCCCTCAGCACACTTCTCTCCCCGTCCCTGTCGCTATCCTCATCGCTATAACTCTTCGATGTAAACTTCCCATTATTAGCCTTCCTGCTTCCAGGAAAACCGAATCCATCCTCCTCCTCACCATCCTTGCTCTCATCATCCTTGCTCTCCTCATCGTCCTCTTCTCTTTGTCGTCTCCTAAATTTGATCAACGGCGGAGGACGGTGAGCCGGTACCGGAGACGGTCCCGTCTCCAACCGCTCCATCCGATCGAATAAGGGCCACCGGGAAGGACAGGATAGCTGCTTCTCGGCGCGATACCTCCCCCAAAGCTTTTCGATCTTGTGGCGGCACTGAGTTCCGGATTTTGGTGCCCGGAGTAACCCTAATCTGGCCCCGACGCCGGACGCCACTTCTTCCCACTGGTGCGCCTTGAGTTGACCGCGCTTGAGCGCGTACCATCTCTCCTCGTAGGCGTCTAAAAGAAACGCGGTTTCCTGCTCCAGCCAGGGTTGGCCCGGACCGCCGTGCTTCCTGGGCGGCGGCATGACTTTCCCCGCGACCATCGCCGGCTATGCTGAGGGCCGGATGTGGAGATATGCAGAGAAGAACATGCTCGGGTTGAAGGCGGACGGGGAATGGAGGTGTATTTTCGGTGGAAATGGTGGAGTAGAAGAGGGAGGGTGGAGGCGGCGGCGGTTGTGGGTCGGTTGGGACGGGTGGGCCCCACGCAGGCACGCAATCTCATTTCACCTCGGCTAATCAAGAAATCCAGAGCAAACTTGTAGCGCGCCGGCGATGGAACCCGGTTTTTATTTCAATTTTTCGAGAGAATTGAACGTCGTGGATAGTTCAATAGAAAACTAGACAAAGTCACCTGAAATTTTCAATATCATCTTGTTACTCGATGAAGCTGGTTCGAGCGAAGAACAGTATCCCATCTTCGTTTGAAGTTCGGTGGAAGAAAACTCGGATCAAGAGACTGGTGAACGGGATGGTATAAACAGAGAGGTTTAGGATCTCTGGATGCCCATATAAATCGAAGTCCTGACTTTTGAAATACCTGAAATGAAACCTATACGTTTCTTTCTGTATCAGATTAAACCGACGTTCATGATATACAAAATCTGAGGAAGAATTGAAGAATGCGACCAAGTAACCATGATATTTATAGATGTATATGATTTTATTCGGTTTCATGCACATGATATTTATGCACATATATATATATATGTATAATTTTTTTTCTAAAGAGAGATCAATCTAGTGTCACTCCCACAGTTTTCCGAAAATTAAAATTACTTTTAAATAAGCTGAATTTCCAAATTCGTGTGTAAAGAGCAGCAGTTTTTTTTTAAGAAATCAAATTAATTATTTCTGACCCAAATAAAATTAATCCTACAAGAAATATACAAATTCTACATCTTCAATTTAGGTCATATTGCAAGCAGATACTCAGACCTGGATTTTGTTTTTTGAAAAATATTTTTTAGACCTGGATATTAATTGAATTAAAATTAGAAAAATAAATACTCAAGACATCAACATGAATGTTTCATGCTTGAGAAATCACACCAAAAAGGAACCCAAAAAATCAAATTTTTATATCATCAGAAACCAAAGAAATGTACTAAAGACATCAATATCAACATCAAAGGGGCGACATGAATCCAAAATCCTCTCCATCTCATACTTGAAGGCATCCAAGAAGAGCCCCATGGAGAGCCCCACCTTCCAATAATTAAACATGCCTATCAGCATCCTAATCTTCTTACTAACGGGGAAAGTACTCCTGTACATGAGCGCCCCAATCCCCTCCACAATTACAACTGCCAGGCCAGCCGAGAGGATGTCCCAGTCACCTGTCTGTCCTATCACAGTGGAGAATGCGGTGGCGCTATAGAATCCAACCAGGAACAGCAACACTTTCCACCGCCAGTTCTTCCTGAATCTTTCAAGTCTTTCTCTTATCTTGAACTGGAAAGCCTGAATCTCTCTTAATAGCCGCGGCCTGTTATTAGGCCCGCTGCTTGCTGGATCTGAATTGCTTTTGATTCTCCACCTCCTGATGAAATTTGTCTTTTGTAATAAATTGACCGAGGGTACAAGATAGTCCTAGAGAACTTACCTTGACTGTTGGATGGAGAGTATAAGATTGTGGAGAAGTATCTGGCTTTTGGTGAAAGCTACCTTGTGTGGACTTGAATTTGAGTGTCTCGCGCATGGAATAATGAAACAATGCGTATAGTTTTGTATGCTCCACACTTTGACCTGACTCAGGAGAATTTATATTTTAACGATGAATGAAAATATTCCAAGGTAATAAATTACTTTGAGAAGTTTATTTTCATGGAATTGCATAGTAAAAACATGATAAACAACTTTGGGCATAAAATGTGGGTGGAGAACAGAATGTGACAAAGACAACTCTTAGAGGACAACACCGATCCACAGGATATCTTCAGTGTCCAAAACATCTCATACTGAGTTTAGCAGTGGGGTGGAGAGTGAGGGAAGACATTCCATTATGTATGGCCTGAGCTTGATGTTGCACTGTGAAATTCCATATCATATGCTGCTTTGTGAGAAATTTAAGCAGGGATGCAGCTGAATTTTCAGCCGATCCATTGTACATCTCCCTCGTGTAGATGGTGAAGTTAGAGTTGGCCGCCCTCTGCCATAGACAACCTTAAAAAAATGTGGTGCCGAAGGACAAATGATAGTTTGTGTAGTAATAGAACACAGCTCACATTAGCCACCCATATCATTGTTGCGGGTGCTTGATGATGATGCACTGCACATATATCCCCAGTCTGCTGTTCACCACTTCTCTCTGACCAACAGATTAAGGATGATATGCTTTCGACCACCCACTCTATGAAAATGAAAATGGCTAACCAATAGACCCGTAGGGATATCTATACCAGGAGGAAAACTAGACAATGCCCAACTCCAAAGCCTCCAAAATATGAAATTTCGTCATTCATGCGGGGGCATAGATGAGAGGCTGTGAAAAGGAAGATGGCAGAATGACACACTTCCCTTTAAAGAGAATGTGAAGAAAAAGGAGAATGAGCTGTAGTTCTGCACTAGTTCCTACCGTCATCCAGTATGTTGATGTCATATGCTCACTCCCTCTCAATTGTGCATATAAAATTGGTGCTTTCAAGTCTGAGACAGGTGACATTGCAAAACCGAATCTGAAGATCAGATACATTTTTAAAAGATGAGGTCTGCAATTATGATTGAAAAAGAGAATTCTGATGTTCTGGTAGAAGCTTTCAAAATGTGTACAGAGGACGCTTGTGATTTGTGCATGCTGGATGCCAAAAACCCATCTGGGCTTCCCCATCTGGCGTGGAAAAGGGGAGATCTAAGGAAAACTTAGGGACTGGATGAAAAATTTAGGGAGATATAAGGAAGAAATGGGAGTGGACGTTCGAGTTCCAACCATGAGCTCTGCCAATAGAGGGGTAAAACTAACGGGGATGGCAGAGAAGGGAGAGACGGGGGTGGGGGGTGTAGAAAGAGCAAAGAGAGCACTCTTGATGGCTCATCTACGAAAATTTGATGAAGAACTGAGTGCCTTAGGCAATGCCTGAAGATCAGTGGAGTGGAAGTCACTCAGAAACTCTCAGCTGGCATGAGCTAAATGAGCTTCAAGATCAAGGATGTATTCAAATCAAAAGCCTGGCAGAAAAGATTTGAGAAGGATACAGTCAGAGATCTTCAGTCAGTATGTCATCACAAAAGATAAGTCTCCACTTGGTAAGTTATCCTCTTCTCCCTCTGAATTCTGTTTGGATGAGAAACCTATTTTGAGTTCAGTGCGCTGCCCAGAGAGTCATAAGTAATGGGTACAGGCGAAATGTCATTGGTGAGGAGAGAAATTGCTCAATCAGGTCAAAGATTCAGTTGGGAGGACGAGTTTCTCACTTCTAAGCTCTTCGTGAAAAAACTTGGACATATATTATCCTTCTTTGAAATCTTCACTGTCATCTGATTTATTAAAGCGAGTGGGCTTCTATGTGCCTAATGGGCTACCTTATTGCCCTTCTTCTCTTCTTTCTCTTCATTTAATGACATCACACTAGATATAAAAGTTAGAGGCCTCCACTCATTCATAGAGCATATTTTTGTTCCACATGGATTCAGAACCCTAGGGTTTCTTACGTTTCTACCAGTGCGATCATCTCCTTGGGCATGGATCTCCTTGGTGTTGCACTACAGCACCATCTCCGAGACAACTCAATCACTCTGGATGCCATCTCCTCGGCATGGATGGAAACTAGATACTCACTGCATCTTCAACTAACTATCTCTACTGAATGCCCTTCATCTACTCATTCACCGATGCTATCATTTGAGCACTGTGCATCTCTTTGAGGCACTTCTTTAAACATCTTTGCACAGCAAACTCAAATGTGCAGCCAAGCAAGCCACATCACTCTGTTGAGCACCACAACCTCGTCGAGTGCAACTGGGTGTGGGCCATGCAGCCACACATATATGGCAGTACAGCCAGCTCACTTGGCCATGCAGCCACACATAACATTGTGCAGCCAGTGTGCCACCATGTAACCCTAGCACACAGCATGCAGCAGGCCACTGTGCTACCGCATGGGCAACCCTACAACAACTCACGTTGTCACATGCTGCCCAGCACCTCTGTGGCACTTGGGTGATATCCAGGAGCTGTTTAGCATCCTCCAGCATTGCCACATCACCAGGGTTTCACCCTGGCATTGCTGACTGCTGCCGCCCTGCAAGGGCTTCACCCAGACACCTCTAAGCACTTTTCACACACCATCTCGTGGCTTCAAATCCCTCCATTGTTGCTGAGCACCTTTAGGCATCACAGCACACCTCCAGGTCCTGATGACCTCTTGAGCAATAATTTTTTTGAAAGTTACAAGGTAAGATTGCCCAAAATTGGTGATCAACCATTACAAGTACTTTTTTCTTCCCACCCAGGCTGTCACCCATCCCTGCGCTGCCCAACCGTGAGAAGCATTAATTCTGGAATTCTTCTCCACCCCAGCGTCACTCTTCCCAGGGCGTCACCCATCCCTGCACTGCCCAAACCTGAGCAGGCTTAACTCTAGAGTTGTTCTCTATCCTGGCGCCCCTCTTCCCGGGAGGTCACCCATCCTTGTGCTATCCAAGCCTGAGCATGTTTAACTTTAGAGTTCCTCTCCACCCCAGTGTCTCCCTTCTACTTAAGAGAGACGCCTTTTGAGCAATAATCAGCACCTCCAGGTGCCGCTAAGCAGGCCCAAGTGTCTAAATGGCATGCACTGACTCTGCAGCTAGGGTATCATCACCCTACTGTTTCCACTAGCACCATTTTCCCCAGGTCATCTCCTCAGCAACTTTATCTTTGGAATATTACTTAGGTCATTTGCCACTCCTCAAACATGGTTGCCATCAGCGGCAGCAGGATGGTCCTATCAAAAGCATACAGTTGTGCATGTCACGTAGAAACAAGGAATCTATCTTTTTTTTGGAATCCAAGAAACAAGAAATCTATTTAATTTGACAATGTCCATGAAAGGATTACCCACTAGGCCCATCTCTGAATGGTCCACTGCAGCCCACCTCCCTAGGTCTTTCCTTTCCCATTGACCTTGTCCCTTCCTCTCTCGTATCTTTGTCTCTTCCTATCCCTAAGTCTCTACATCTTCCTATTTCTCTATGTCTGTCTTACTCTCCCTATATAAACCCATGTACTCTTCTACAGCAAGATATGGATTAAGTGCTCTCTCTACCCTCTTCACTTCCCCTAGTCTCATCAATACCTCAAGATGATCTTCTCTCGTCATCAAAACCATAGTACCAAAGCATGCTTGATGAGGAGACTGATGACCACCAAAATTTTGTTCACCCCTTTGGATGGTGGTAAACCATATACGACATTATTGTCACACAAAGGTGTTGCCATGAGTTGTGGTTGAAAACTTGAAATTTTGTCAAACCAGTTAACAAGATTAGGTACTGAACCAGTTTGGACAATATCACTTTGTCTATTTACAATATTCATTGTTTGCCAAACTAGCCATATCAGTTTATCACATTAGGAGCAGAACCAGCTAGTTTGCCAAATTAAGGATTTGGGAGTTTTTCTCTGGAAAAAGGTTTTGGGGGTTTGACCTTTTTCCAGAGAAAAACCTTTTCCCAGACAGCAAGACGATGTTGTCAAGGCAGCAAGGATGTGCAAGACAATGCTGTTAAGGCAGCATAGATGACAGGACAACAAAATGGAACTGCCAAAAAGTGGGACGATGACAGGACTACAAGCCCCAGGGGTAGAGGCAGCAGGACAGCACAACTGCAGCAGTGTGATAACATATTTTCATCGCTGATGAAAATATGGAGATGTTCCAAACAATGGTGGCACGATGGTGGCAGCGGCAACATAATAAGGCCAAGCAGGAAACCATGCCTCTGATACCATGTGAAGAGAGAAATGAGAGAGAGATGATGTAAGATAACTCCTTACTCATAGTAAAATGGAGGATTACATGGGTTTATAAATGGAAAAGACAGGTACATGAAGAGACACCAAAGATGTAGAGAGACACAGGAATAGGAAGAGAAAAGACACTTGGGGAAACGAGGAGTCATAGGAGGTGAGGACACATAGAGATAGATGGGCCTAGTGAATTGGTCAAATATGACCTTAGTGGGTCATCCTAACCGTTACCTTGGCCCGCTGTGTGGACTCTTCCTGTTCTTCCAGCGGTGTTGTCATCCAAGAACTCACAGGAGAACAGCACATTCAAGTAAAGCATCACATTTCCAATAATGAATCTTAGGACAGAGATGGAGATTCTAATTACCATAAGAGATTGCATTTGGATCAATAGAAGATGATCACATTGATATCAGATGGAGTTTCTTGCTGTAACAATAGACTGCGTTTGAGAACAGACTGGAATTTCCACACAATTAACAGTGCCATTTCATTCTCTTCTTTTTTTTCACAAGATTAGGCCATAAGGAAATGTACTCTATGCGAATATCGAAACCAATACCTGACGAATTGATTTGAAACGGAGTAAAACCCAAATTCGTTAGTATGAATCGACAATTGAAAGCTGGGTATGTATCGGTAACATCCAGAAAGGGGGAAATAATTTTCTGCCAGAGTATTGTTTCTGGTGCCTAATCAGAAGAAGAGAAATTCGTCAAGGTCCAAGAAGAGAAATTTCTGGTGTCTAATCGACTATTGAAAGCTGTATGCGTATCAGTAACATCCAGAAAGGGGACCTTTATTTTTTTACTTTACTGTTTCGGGTGCGTGAGCAGAAGAAGAAAAATTGTTCAAGGCGCAGGTAATCAATAACCTGGGTTAGCTTTATGTCGAGAGAGACAGACAATTTCAGAAGCATTTCAGATCGAAAATCGAAGGAGACCCGGGAATTGAAAATGTAGAGCCGAAGAGGAGAACGAATGAGCGCATACAGAATGTAAGTGTAGCACGACGGGAATGCGAGAGGTTACCGTCATTCTTACTTCTCGAACTGCGATGGAAACTCATTCGCAATTACTCAGTCCGTGATGAAGCCGCGGCGCCGACATTCTTCCGGTAATGAGGAAAACACCTTCGAAGCCGATCGCGAATGAGAAAGAGAGAGAGTGCATACCGGTCTCAGAAAAGTGTACCTGGGAAGAGATTTGTTTCGGATTTTATGTGATCGTAAATCGCGTAGTCAAAGACTGGATTAGGAAATGAAGCCATCCTTCGAATTGACATTTAACCCATTCAGTTATTTTTCTTCAGTTCACCATTAAGATGCTCAGTAGGTTGAAGAACCTTGGCCATGAAAAATTCTCTATGATCAGGCTCCATGATGATGCTCTAAATAACATCCTTGGATTTTTCTCGATTTCATGGCGGACTCTAATGCTTTGTTCCCTGTCCTTGATTGCATAATTGGCAAAGTGTGTTGGGATCATTCCATGCTTCCTCAATCGATCTTCAAGGTGAAGTGACGTGAATCAAACAAAGGAATGACTGTAACCCAATGACATTTAGATAGACGATGGAAGCAAACATGAACAAATTTTTTCAACATAGATTTCTAGTCAAAGTTTTATCATGTCAAATTCAAATTACAAGTAAAAAGAAAAAGGAGAAAGGAATCGATCAAGCTAAGTATATGAAGGGGTCTTGTGGCTTGTCATGATTTTTTTCTTCTTGTATTATCCTCAAGCGCAATTCACCAAGAGCAGAGTTTGGTTCTTTAGAGTTTTTTTTCTTCAAAATAAAGGTAGAAAAAATTTTGAATATAAAATCCAACTCACAAAGATAAATGTAAGTGAAGTTAAGATAGATAAGTTGAATCTATGATCACATTACTTGAATGTAAGAAATTTAAGGTGAATATTTTAATTCATGAGATTTGAGTTGTACATTGAATTAGCATTACACTACATCTATGAATTTTTGAAGTCACATTAAAATCGGATTTTTTAAAAATGAGCGATAAGAATACAAATGAACAACCATAAAAGGTGCTTCATATCCAATAAGGGTGATAAATTAATTTGATAAATATTTTAAATTTTTCCTAGATTACCTTATCTAAATTTTATCAAATTTTTGGCTACTTCCACTACCTTTACTTGATAATCTATCTTTATTCCACTTGGAACAATATCATGTTCCACTCGAAAAGTATATACACATTGCTTGTCACTCACTTTTCCTAAGCAAGTTTTGATGTCTAAGAAGTGAATTCATTCAAGATTACACTTATGACACAAGACTTTGATAGATATTATGTGGTTTATAAGCCAATCACACTTCTATGTATCTTGCATACGTTTATTGAAAATGAAAATTTACCCATTATTATTCTTGTATGATATTTTCAATGAAGTCCATGAGCATATAAAATGACCATAATACAATTATCATGATGAGATCATGATACAACTATCATTAGTCATTAAACATATGTTATATACATTTCGATTTATACGATATCCGAGAAGGACATTAAATTTTCTGGAAAGAATTACACTGTCTTATTTGACTCATATGATGAGTATGGTTGATCATATGGCCATTAGTGAAGAGATACCAAGGATGATAATGGGTGCTCTTTGACAGAAGAGTTCACTGAATTGATCCGCATGAATCCTTAAATAGTATTGTACTTAACTATTAATCAAGTTGATCCTTAAACAATTATCGATGCGGTCCTTTGACTTGAGACACTATAGACATCTTGCACATGGATGGACATGTTTTGATTATGAATTACAAATCCCTAGCCCTGGGATCTCCAAAATTTCATATATTGAATATAACATGAAGTCTTGGAAGATTATAATGTGGTCAAGACAGGATTTGTTAGCCCTCGACATTGAAGAGATCAACTCAAAGAATGAGATAAGATAAAATCATTGGCCAAGTTAATGGAAATATCAGATAAGGTGTTATCCACGCATCAGTACTAACTTGAGTGACCAATTAAAGCTTTGACAATTGACCATACCCTAAGTCATTCATGAGTCTCATGTGGATTCAAGGTTATACGTACATTGTAATTGATGATGCTAGGATTCCATACAAGAGTTTTCATATACTCTATATCTCGTAGAGCGTGTGGTTTAGCTTGGAACCCAATAGAATGACCACTCGATCTATCGATTCGATTAAATCAATCATTGATTAATTAATTTATATGTTGATATAGATAATTAATAAATTTTAAAAATAAATGTTATTGGGTATCATGGAGTTATTACTTAGAGATATATAGACCTAGAGGATCACACACATGTGGTTTGTGAACGTTGAAAGATACATACATAATTATAAGTGTTTTTGTGAAACTTTCATATACCCAATATCTATAAATAGGGTGAAATGACTATAGCTGAATGTGCCCATGAAAACCTTTTTTAAACTCTCTCATTTATTTTATTTCTCTTTTAGTAAAAAAATGTTGAAGATGAGATTAATCATCCAATAATTGTGTGGATACCACTAAAGGTTGGATTCTTGAACACCTATGAGAACTCATTGAATGAACCCTGCAAGTAGGGATTCTAATTTATAATAGATCAGATAATCATTGGTTCTTGGCACCTCAAAGTTTTGAATGTTCAGCTCAATGTCTTACGATAAATTGATGTTACAATAAAAATTTTTTAGAGCTTATCAAGTATCATATCCTAATGTTGGTTACAATGGAGGTCAAGATCATGAAGGACTCTTCCTCTTGGTGAAAACTGTAGCAAAACAAACATTTGTCTAGAAAGTGTTGGGAAATTTTAAGCAAACTTAAGAAGGTTTCTCCCAACACAACTAAGTCTCATATGACATCACCATCGATCAACCTCTACATCATGACATCTTGGATTATTGACTTAGGAGCATCCACCCACATGTCGAGTACTTATGTACTCTTTTACTTTCTTATCTTGTCTCTCCAATCCTCTGCTTGTATCTATTGTGGCTAGTCAAGCTTACCATGTTATATAAGAAAAGGCTTAACTACTCTAACCTTGTCCTTATCTCTTTAAGATGTTCTTTGTGTACCTGATTTTCCAATCAACCTTCTTTCTATTAGCACATTACCCTTGCACTTTACTGAACTATTACTTTCCCCCTTTACATTGCACCTTTCAAGACTTTAGAACAAATAACAGGATTGGATTGAGGGATGAGAATGGCCATTTCATCTATGTGCTAGATTTGAATCATCTTGAAACCTATGGGACAAGTATCATTGACTTCTTGTTCATAAAATTCCTATCTTCAACATCTTGTTTATTGTCATCTTGGACATCCAATCACTTCTAAACTTCACTAAGATCTTCCTTAGACTTTTATCTCATTGCTTGAGTGTGAGTCATGCCAATTTGGGAGGAATCGTCATGCTACCCATGAAAACTTGGTTTTGTTAAAAGTATTTATCCTTTTGATTTGATTCAAAAATGATTTATGGGGTCCCTCATGCATGATAACATGCATTTATAACTTAAATTCATATCCTAATTAACTCATAATCATGCTTATTTTATGGGAATATGATGCATGTTATCATAATAAATATGAATTTTCTCCATTGGTATGCCATTACACTAAAGTTCATATTTATGCATAAATTAGGGATAATTATATGCTTGATTGATTATGAATCTTCTTGAAAGATTAAATTGATATGAAGTATATACTTTCCCTGATATATCTTGACTTTAGTAAATGATTTTTAAAGGTTAATTCTAAGAAGGAATGTATTGGAGGATTTAAATAGAGAGAGATCTCAATAAAGCATTTTAAGTTATACTTAATTCATCCTATGTTCTTATTTTAATTATATTCTTTTAATTTTATAATATTAAAAAGGAAAGAATTTGTGATCCAATGGAGAAAATTTGGATTAAAAAGGAGTTCTACATTTAAAGTTGTGAATTTATGAAGTTTATGCCTTTTTCTGATTTTTATTTTAGTTTTAAATGAATTTTGAAGTATTTTCTTTATTAAAAAATCGCAAAAAAGGGAGAATACTTACCTGTAGGTGATGACGTGGTGAGCAAGCCCAGCGGACGAGCTGACGTGGCGTGCGGGGCCACCGCGTGGATGCGACGTGGCACTGAGGCCACTTGGTAGAGCCACGGGTGGCCCACGCGAGGCGCACGTGGCGCACAGGGCGCGGACACGTGGTAGGAGGCCACGCGTGTCCACGAGGGTCCACGCGAATGCCCGTGAGGGTGCCACGTGGCGAGAGGGGTTGGCATATGGAGGGACCCACGGGTTAGTGGGCCCTGGTGAGAGTATTGGGGCGATAACGCAAAGGCGTTACCGCGGCCCCCAATTTATACACAACATCTTCGCCATTTTTCTCCTTGTGGGACTATGTCCCGTCTAACCTCTTAATGTGCAGGCGACGTGGACGCACGGCAGGCATCGGATTTGGTCAGCGACGATCGCATGGCATCGATCACGTGGACCCGAGTCCACGCGATCAAAATCACAGCACGTGCGTGATTTGAACTTTAAGTGACCATGATCGAAGCGTTCACTGATCGCCACATGGCACCATGAGGAGGGCCCGATCTTCATTCTTTTCAAATGCAGCGATCGCGATCAGACAGCCACAAGTTGATCAGATCAAAGCTCACCGTGGACGCATCTACCTCTTCGCGGAAGCATCGTGAGCATCCGATTCTCATCGGATGGGTGAAATCGGCAGGCAATTGGACGGCTCACCTGACGCTAGGTGGACGCTCGGGAGCGCTGGATCTTCATCAAAACGGTGACATTAATTGGCCGTACGATCTCCATCGGATGGCGGAACCACATCCAGCAAGAGATCCACGATCGAGCCCTGATCGTCATGCGATCATAGCCCGATCGTTGCGCGATCGTGGCACGATCGCTGTGCGATCGAGGGTGATCGCCGCGGCGGAAGCAAGATCACTGGATCGGAATCATTTGACGAGATCAACGGTTGGCGGGAAGTCCACGATCGAGTTCCGATCGCCACACAATCATGGCCACGATCAAGCGCGATCATGGCGTCCTTGCGGTGAAATCAAGGCCACGATCAAGGCGGGATCAAGGCCACGACTCACGAAATCAAAGCCACGTTCAATCCGCCCCCACGACCGCATCAATCGGCCATGATCTTCGGGCTAAATTTCTCTTTAAAAAGCGATGTATTCTCCCTTTGAAAACCAACTTTTGATCGATTTGTGAAGTAAATTAAGAAAATTTTGAGGAAGATCTCTAGTTCATCGTGATCCCCCAGCGTTTAGACTCAATTGCGAAAGCAATTGGAGCGGGATTGATCACCAATTTCTCCTTGATTTCATCGAATTTTCCCCTTGAATTCCGAACGTCCACGAGGAAGAATTCGAGCAAATTCGCTTCAATCCATGAGAATTGAAGCCCCATTCTTGCGGCAATTGGGTTAGTAGTGAGATTCGATCGATTATTAGGAGGTAATTTGAGTTTTTATTAGGTTTAGAAGTTTAATTTTGCAAATTAGTTCTTAGTGTTCTTCATTTTTCCCCAATTTTCAGTCCAAAAAATTGCTGATTTTGAAAATAGGATATCTCTCTCATTATAATTTCAAATCACTTGATTTCTGGTTTCAGTGGATTTCTCTTTTCCTCAGATTTCCGTGGATATCAAATTCATTGAATTCCGAGTTCATTTGATCTTCCAATTTGATGTTTGACCAAGGACTATTCATCTTTCATCAGAAGTCAAACATTGACTTTTGGGGTCAATTACTTTTAATTCACAAATAAGAATTCAATAATTTAGGTCTTTTTATATTCCTCTGGTTCTTAGCTTTCCATTTACATATAAATTTCAAGATTTGGATTTCATTTAACTAGTCAATTTGAAGATTTCCTTTGAGGTGTTCATTTCGAGGATTTTCTGATATTTGATTTTTAGTAATTCATAGTAAATCCATTTTTTATCCAAAAATCATGAATTATATATCAATAAATTCCATTTTCTCTCTAGTTTCCAAATATATAATTTTCGTAATCTTCTGATGCTGTTTGGTTCTCTGATTTTACAGAACACCTACTAGTGGTCAAAGTCAATGCTTTGACTTTGACTTTTGAGTTTTCTCTGTCAAACCCGAGAATTAAATTCTTATAACTTCTTATTTAGTCTATTTATATCACTTGCACTCATTACATCTTATTTTTACTTCTTTAAAACCCCTTTTAAACCTAAGTTTGACCAAGTCAACTTTGTGATTAAAGTCAATCCTGCTCTTTGTGGATCGACCCGATACTTACACATTACTTGATTTTATATCTTATCTCTGTGAGTTCGGTTCTTATAAATTTTATTTGACCGGCGTTTTTGTGATTTAACGACGCACGAAAACGCTTCGTCAATGCACCACTTTCATTATTACTCTTTGTCGATGATTGTTCTCGTGTCTCATAAATCTATATTCTTAAAGATGGCACCAATGTTCTTCCCTCTATTTTTTGATTTCTCAAAAAATTTCACTCAATATTCCATTAAGCTAAAAATTCCTTTTAACAAAAATGCCCTCAAATATATTTATAGCCCTCTAAAAGACCTCTACATCTTTCTCAACATTCTTTATCGAACCACTTTTCAACATACATATGAAAAAATGACATCATAAAGCAGGAACATCACCTCCCTGGCATGACACACTCATGTGTTAGAAATTGGCATCTTGCACTATACATATGGCTCGATGTTGTTCTTACTTCTACTTATGTTCTTATAGCATTTCATCCTCACCTTTACGTGGCAAAGTCCCTCTTCTTTCTATGATCTAATGATAAGCCCTAACTTCATAATTCTTTAAATTCTCTCTCCTTGATACGAGAAATGAATATAAAATATAAGAAATTCACTAAAAGTGATGTTCTATACATGAAGAATGATCAAGCGGTGCTCTCTTTCCTCCTAGCTAGCCAATGCTAGAAGCACACGATGAAGCATTTAAAACCCTAATTTTTATGCACTCCTCAAACATAAAAATGAGACTAGAACATGATTGAAGCAAGAGATTCAAGGATTGAGCTGTCCAAAAGGTTTGATTAATCTAAACATCCAAGCCAACCTAAGAAGGATATTTTCCCTTATCACTTTGAGTGTTTGAGTGTGTGGAATTCAATCAATACCACTTTCCAAACAACTTACAATTGTCTCCATGTGCCTTCAAAGGTTTTTTGTTCAATGTTGTCATACACAATAGGTGGTATAGGGTCTATCGTATTGAAAAATTTAAGTACATAGTTTCAATTGATGTTATGTTCTGAGAAGACACTCTCTTATTTACCACTTGACCATCTAGAAGCCCCACCATTCAGCCCTATCCTTGCTCTATTTCATTGCCACTACCACTACTACTTTCTTTCTTGATGTTGGAAGATATAGCAAATAGTTTTCAGCCTACACTCACTATTATGGAGAACCCTGACGCCTCAGCTTAAGTTGAATACTCTAAATCCTTAGAAGGCAAAATTTTCTCCACTTTCCCAACCCCAAATTCATTTCAGCTTCGAAATCTACATCACCACTAGAGCACGTTGAGCACTAAAGGTCAATGTGCATATAAAACTTCATCTCATCACTAACTTTGTTTCTTATGACTATGTTCACCCTACTTTAGTAGTCTTTGTCATCTTGCTCATTGCTTACTCAAGACCCACACCATATACTAAGGCATTGAAGGTGCTAATAACATATGATTTCCACACTTGCACACACACATTAATGCATGATTATTGATGACTTAAGCCCATATTTATACATTTATGATGTATTTTTTTAGTGCATTTCATAAGTTCTATATGATACATCCTAAATTCTCAAAATGTTGTGTTTAGGCTGATTTTGTGTAAATTCACAAGTTTGAATTTTCAAGAAAAATATATAGTAGTATCCTTAATTTATTTAAATTATGAAATTTTAATATTTATATGAATCTATTTATAAATTGTAAATGAACTTTGAATTCGATCTCGTAGGACATTTATGAGTGAAATGGATACCTTTATATGTAAATATCTTACTCCATTATTAACTTTGAGTTCGATCTCATTTGACTTTTATAAGTGAAATGGATACTTTTATGGGTAAATATTTTACTCCATTATTAACTTTGAGTTTGATCTTGTTGGACTTTTATAAGTGAAATGTATACTTTTATGGGTAAATATTTTACTCCATTATTATATCATAAATTAAAATGACATAAAATGGTATATAATTAAATTTATGATCAAATTTGGAAAAAAGAGTTATAATATGAAAGATATGAATTTTATAAATTTTTGATATTATTATAGATTTTTTTTAAAATTTTAAAATCTTGAAAATATTTTTTTAGATATTTTGTAAGTACAAGTTAATGTGGCATCTAATGGATATTATGTGGCCTATGAGTGAATCACGCTTCTATATATCTTGTTTATATTCATTAAAATAAAATTTATTTATTGTCATTCCTATGTGATGTTTGTAATGGTCCATGAACATATGTAATGACTAAGTGAATTATGATGAGATCATAATATAGTGATTACTAGTCTTTAAACATACGTTCTAAATATTCCTATTCCTAGGATATTCGAGAAGGACATCGAATTATCCAGAAATAATAATATTATTTGATTTAACTCATATGATGAGTATGACAGATCCTATAGCTATTGACACAGAGACACCAAAGATAGATAGTGGGTACTCTTTGGCGAAAGAGTGCACTGAATTGAGGGTATTATATCTTACAATAAATTAAGTTGATTGATGTCATTGCTGTGTATGTGTGATAACGTGCAATTTAGTGCATTAATATCATACATTTTATACACTTCTTCTTTAAATTTAATTATAAATTCATGTTATCATGATTTAAAATGATAAAAATAATAATTCTTATGCTTAAAAGGATAATCTTGATTTTTATAAATTTATAATATTCTATGAGGATTCAATGACATTAATTCATCAAGAAGATAATCTTATTTTTTTATAAAATGAAATTTCTATTTATTTCTTATTTAAAATTCCTTTATGGACATAATATTATTCATGAATTCATTTTATCATTAATTTTATTGAGTAAACTTATTTCTATGAGGGAGTTGACATTTTTCTGTATTTTATGAATTTTTGGGAATTTCTAGAAATTTAAATAATTAATAAATCATTTTGAACAAGAAAATATAAATAAATAATAAAAAATTAAAATAAAGAAAATAAAAGAGAGAGAGAGAGAGAGAGTAAACTCTCTCTCCCTCTCGCCGTGTGATGCAAATTTCTGTCATGCCGCCCTCTCCACATCTCTATCTCCTTCCCCTCATCACTCTTTTCTCTCTATCTCTCCCATCTCACCTTTTCTTTTTCCTTTTCTCTCTCCTATCTCTCAACCTCTCCTTCTCTATCAAGCATGTAAGCCCTCTCTCCCCTCTCTCTTTCTCTCTCAAGCATGCGCGATGGAAAAGAATTTCTGTCGTGTAAGGTCTCTCAATCTCTTCTCTCTCTCCCTTCTTTCTTATTTTCTTTGCTTCAAGCTTCAGTGCTGAATCCTTTCTTCTCATTTTCTCCTTTCACTACCACAACTATCCATGCTCCCTTGCATGTTCTCGTGTGCGCACTTAAGGGAGAGAGAGAATGAAAGAGTTTTTCTTCTATCCTTCTCTCTACTCCCTCTTTCCCTCATGCCATTGTGTGCGCGCATGTGCGCATAAGGGAGAGAGGATAGAAGAAAATTTTCTTCCGTCCTCTCTTCTCTCTCCTCACTTCTTCCTCTGTGCTCTCTCTTGCTTCTCCCATATCTCTTCTCTGTGCTGCCGATCTCTCCTTCATTCTTCTCTACGCATTTTTTTTTGCTCAAGCACGTGCAGGGGAGAGTTCCTTGTGCATGTGTTCCTTGCCACAAGAGAGAAAGAGAAGGGAGAGGAGAGAGAATGAGGGATGAATCAAATTTTTCTTCAAGTTTGACCCATGACGAAATGATTTTGTGCAGTTGTTGAAAACACACTTCCTCATGTCAATTTTTTTTCTAAACTCACTAATTTAGAGAATTAATCACGAATTTATAAGGATAATGGTGAGTAAGGGTCGAATCTATGAAGAATTAGGGAAATTTTTTAGATATCTTCAAAATTCTATCAAATTGGACAATGAAGTGGGATGAGAAATTAGAGATATTGATATTTTTAGAAAGAAGATTCCAAGACAAATCCACATAATAAAAATCTCTCAATTTGGATTAGTATTCACGGAGAAATCAAGGAGCGAAATAAGGAGAGAAAATCAGATTACAAAGAGAGAGAAAATCATGAAATTAAGTAAAATTAAACTAATCTATTGATCGAAATAAAAATCTAAAAGTACAAGACAAAAGACTAGGAAGAAAACACATAATCGAACATGAAATTGTACTTGAAATGATTGACGAGACGAAACCGCGAGGTCGTCGATTTCACGCGGTATCGCGTCAAAAATAATACCGAACTTACCAATTTGATGAAAATGTATCGAATTCAAGGGTATAATGGTAAATACGGGTCGAATCCACAGGGAATTAAGGAATTTCTTGACGTAATCTTCAAATTTGATCAAATCGGACGAGAAATTGATGGTAGAAATTGGGGAAAATGGTATTTTTAGAAAGAAGACTTGAAATTGATTCCACGGAATCAAAAATCGTTTAATTTGGACTTGATTTTGGGGAGAAATCAAATTTCGAAGTGGAGAGAAAATTTCGAGCGTAAAAACCGTGATTTTAGGTGAAAATTGATGAAATTAACTTCTAAATACTAATCTAAACGAAAATTAAACATGATAGGAAGAGAAATGATGAAAAACCGCTTCCACTAAACCCGTTTTGCGATCAAATCTTCGTGATTAACCCGATCAATCGCGAAGAACCTCAAGAATGCCTCGACGAGTTTCAAGCTGCGATTTCTCCCTCAATTCTCCACCAAATCTCGATTTCTAATGCTCCGTGCGTGCGGAATTGAGTGAGGAACACGTTGAGATCGAGAGAAGCGAGAAGAATGGTGTCTAGATAGCTCAATTAGATTGAAATTCAACTCGGATGCTTACATTCGTGAAGAACAGGCCTTTTTATAAGTCGAAATTTCGTAACCGTCCGATCGAAACGATCGACGGTTACGATAAACGGTCCATGATGGACCGTTTTCGGAAATATCACGATCGTCGGATCGCGGATGGAGGGCCCAGATGATCTCTCAATAAAGCGTTATAAAAACGCTTGATTTTCGCTCCTGGATCGCGATCCAACGGGCTGAGATGCGATCCGCGCCGATTGATCTCAGCCGTTATAACGCTCCAAATTGACGCACGTGCTCCTGATTGATCTGGTGGTCCGCAGCACAGAAGATCGACGCTCCTCCGTCAGCCACGTCGCGTTAGATCTGACCGTTATAACTCCCTTTAAATAGCACGTGTTTATATGATTGATCATGGTCCGCTGGTCCATGCGATCAACGCGTGAGATCCTTTGCTCCGCCCGATCCAACGCCCATCGTCGCGCCACGTCACCTGCATCAAAAGAACGTGTGGAACTTAGTCCCACACGGAAAGAAATAAGAGGAAATGTCGGGTATATAACTCCCGACATTTAAGAGGGTTAATACCCTCCCCATCTAGGCGAGGCTGAAGAACCCTTTTCTTATATATATAATAATAATATACTATTAATATATTACGCGCCACGTAGGCGCTGCGCGGGTCCGCGTGGCGCTGCCACGTGGCCTTGCGTGCCACGTCGCATCCACGCGGGCCCCGCGCCCAATTATTTATTTATTTATTTATTTATTTATTTATTTATTATTTATTTATTAAAAACGGTTTAAAAATCAAAAATAAAATAAAAAAATAGTTTAAAAATTCGGAAAAAAATCCCTAAAAATAGAAAATTCATAACTTTTAATATATAACTCTGAATTAATCCAAATTTCTTTCATTTGATCCAAAATTTAATTATCTATTATTCTAAAAAGTCAAAATTAATAAATAATGAGAGTTTTAAATTTTATTTCAAAAATATAGTTATTTTTAAGAGATTTTAACTTAGGAAAATATAAATAAATGTCTATAAATGTTTCTCTCATTATTTTAACTCTAAAAACATCTATAATCTCAAAATAAAGATGGGTTATTAATTTATTCATCTTAAAATCATTATCTTTAACCCTAATTTAAAGTATTTTTGAGAATATAGTGACTTTTCATATAATAATAGAAAAATACATATATGATAACATGCATGAAAATGAAATCATTTATACTTAAATATGCATCAAAAATCATGTTTTATGATGTAAATATCGCATGTTATCAATGATCTAATTTATTGATTGATCTAGGCTTTTAATTCCACGTTTCAATAAAAAATTCAGAGTTCAAGCAGTGAATTATTCCCTATCCCTCGATGAAATCTTGATTTCAAACACTCCTCGAATGTGGAAATGAATCTAGAAGAGGAAGAAATAGAAGAGATTTAAGGATAATGCTGTCCAAAAGGTTCGATTGATAAAAAAATCTAAGAATGGTTTACACCATTGAAGAAGAGTATAAATAGATAAAAATTGGGCGTGGCTTTTAGATTTACGTCTTCATTTTCAATCAATGGTTCAGATGTAACGCTGAGAGTCGAATCGATGTTGTGAAGTTGTGTCTATTAGATTCTTGATGTTGTGAAGCGTGTATACGAAGCATCGTGAAATGCTCACCGTTTGATCTTCTATGGATGCCCACGATCTTGCCACATGTTGCTCGAAGGAATCCATTGAGCGCTTTCAATTTGGATTATTATAACACTTTTGGTGGATGGTTGAGATTTGTTGTTTTTATAAAATGAATCATCGTCGAATCAAAATGTGCCACCTATCCCTCCTACGTAAGTGAAGATTAATGGCAATGATTAAATCCACAAATTGAATGCCTCACATCACGCCATGTCACCTACTTAGAAATAGTCCCACATTAGAAAAATCGAGGGGATGCGACATGTATATAGGAGCAATGATGGGATCTGAGGTCGATAACTTTTTGAAATTTTGATCAAAACATCAAATGTAGCGGAAAACATTGAATCGAACATTCAAAATACCAAGCCACCAAGAATAGATGATCCTATCATCTAGTATAAATGAGAAAACATACTTACAAATTTCCTTGAAGGAGTTCTTGAAGCTATTCAAGTGTCTAGCCTCTAGCGGTATCTACACGGTCTCCAGATGGTTGGACCTCCTCTTCAAAGCTCTTCACCAAGAGAGAAAAAGAAGAATTGAGAGAATTCCCATAACGCTTACATGGGCACCTTCAGTTGTGGTCGTTCTCCCCCTATTTATAGACATTTGGAATGAGATTTTTCATAAAAAACCCTCATAATTATGTATATATTCACCAACATCCATAAACCTTATATGTGTGACCCTCTAGGTCCATATATCTCACTAGTTAATAACTCTATAGACCAAATAACACCTTATTGGTCAACCTTAATTAATTATCCACATCCACATATAGATTAATTAATCAAGAATCGATTTAACCCAATCGATAGGTTGAGTTTTCAGCCCGTTGGGTGCCAAGCTACACCACGTACACTAGGAGATATGGAGTATGTAAGAACTCACTTATGGAATCTTCCCATCATCGATTACCATATATGTATAATCCTTCATCCACATTAGGCTCATGAATGACTTAGGATATGGTCAACTGTCAAACCCTAATCGGTCACTCAAGTTAGTACTGATGCGTGTAGAAATTATCGAGAACTCCTTCTTCGATATTTCTACTACCTTGGCCAAGGATTTCATCGCATCTCATTCCTTGAGTCAATATTCTCAAATACCGAGGGTGGATGATCAAATCTTGATCACACAATCATCTTCATGGACTTCATGTCGTATCCAATATATAACGTTTTAGATATCCCGTGACTAGGGATTCGTAAGTCATAATTAAAACACGATCATCCATCCGCAATATGTCTTTGGTGTCTCAAGTCAAAGGACCACATACATAACCATGGCATGAATCAATCTGATTGACAGTTACGTATAATACCATTCAGGGATTCATACGGATCAATTCAGTGAACTCTTTCTCCAAAGAGCACCCACTATCTATCTTTAGTGTCTCCACACCGATGGCTATAGGATCAACCATACTCATCATATGAGTTGGATTAGATAGTGCTATTCTTTCCGGATAATTCGATGTCCTTCTTGAATATCTCACGAATAGGAATGTTTAGAACATATGTTTAAAGACTAGTGATCACTATATTATGATCTCATCATAATTCACTTAGTCATTGCACATGCTCATGGACTTCATTGCAAACATCACACAAGAATGACAATGAAGAAATTTCATTTCAATGAATATAAACAAGATACATGAAAGTGTGATTGGCTTATAGGCCACATAATATCCATCATATATGCGGTTAGCTCATACCCTAAACATGGTGCTAAACCACTAATTGTGTGAGCTAATGACATGCACACGTGTGCACCATGTGGCGTGCACAAACGTCACCATGTGTCAACACACAAATGTGTTCGCCACTTCAGTTTTCACGTTAGTGCGCGCATATAAAGCCATTTTTTCATATTTTAAATTAAAAGAAATTCAGAAAAAATTAGAGAAATTCTAGAAAAATCCCTACAAATTCAAAAATTCAATTTTTTAAAAATATCACTCCTTTTTAATCTAAAACTTTTTTGATAAAAAATTAAATATTTTATCATTCCAAAATTTTCAATTTAAGAAATAATAAGAGAATACATTTTTAACTAAAAAATATACTCATTTTCTTTGAAAAATAAAATTAGAAAAATAAATGATAGAATTATTTTCTTTTATAAGAGTGTATCATAATAAGTGTGTACACAAATATTTTCTTTATTATTTATAATTAGAGCTTAATTATAATCTCAAATATAAGATGAGAACAATCTACTTAAATATTTCAATATTTAATTATGCATGATTTTCCCTTAAAATAATGTATTTTAAGATTATCACTTTAAATTGCATAGAATGAAAAATATGTACTCAAAGTGTAGTAACATGCAAAGGAATAGAATGTTTGATGCCTTAATTTGCATTAATAATCATGTAATTACAAGTATAAGTTTTATGTTATTAACCCACCGTTTGACCGAAGCAGTTTTGACTGAAGCGATTTGATCGGAGTGATTTGAGGAGAGATAAAACTAAATGAATAGTCTAGATTTCTCCAAATTGAAAACATGATATATGAAAATTCTGACGGAGTTAGGGGCTAAAATTTTATGGGCATGATCTTCATTTCAAACTCTAGAAAATCTAGTTGGATGAAAAAATAGTTTTCAATGTTTTATTATGTGCTTTTATCATTGGCTAGCTAGAAGGAAAGAAGACATTGATTGATCATTCATCATCTATTTGAATATCATTCATAGTGAGTTTCTAATCTTTTCTATTCATTCCTCGCGTTGGATATAAGATGCCAATCTAGGGGAAATCTTCAAGCTCTCGAAGACATATTTTAATTAGATAACATTACTAGAGTTGTTGTTATCATGAATCCTTTGATTAAAATCATTTTTCGTCCATATTTTCCATTTTCTCCTTATTTTCATTCACATTTTCATATTTTCAAACCCTAAAATCAATTTCCCACCATTGATCAACAGTTTTCAATCTTCTAAAGGATTTTAAAAGTGTTTGATTGGTTCATTTCATTTTTCATGCACATTTTTTTCTTTTCATTGATCATCTCTGCTTTCTTGATAAAAATACCAAAATATTCCTTATTTTAACCTTTTAACCTTCCTTCTTGTGAATTCGACCTCAACTTGAAACTATTCTAAATTTCAAAATCAAATTCGAAGAGTTGAGATTAATTTTTGATACGTGAACTTGCACATTTAATGACTACATTTTTACACATATCAATGTGGTCTTTTAATTTGAGACACCAAAGATATTTTGTGGATGAATGATTATATTTTAATTATGAATTAAAAATCCCTAACCACGGGATCTCCAAAATATCATATATTGAATAGGACATGAAGTCCTCGGAAGTGATTATGTGGTCAAGATGGAATCATTTGTCCTCAATATTTGAGGAGATTGACTCAAGGAATCATTTGTCCTCAATATTTGAGGAGATTGACTCAAGGAATGAGACACGATGAAATCTTTGGCTAAGGTAGTGAAAATATCATACGATTTAGTAATAATTTCCTCCATGCATCAGTACTTACTTGAGTATCTAATCGAGGTTTTAATAGTTGACCATACCCCACGTTATTCATGAGTCTCAAATGAATGAAGGATTATACCTATGTTGTTATTGATGATGGAAAGGTTCTATGTGGGAGTTTTTATATACTCCACATCTCTTAGAGTATGTGGTGTAGCTTGGCACCTAACATGCTGAAAAATTGACCTGTTGATTGGGTTAAATTAATCATTAATTAATTAATCTATGTTGATATAGATAATTAATAAATGTTGACCAATAAAATGTTATTGGATCTATAGAGCTATTAATTAGTGAGATATATAGACCTAGAGGGTCACACACACAAGGTATGTGGATGTTGGCGGATATAAACGTAATTATAAGTGTTTTGGTGTAAAATTCACATACCAAATGTCTATAAATAAGGAGAGAATTCCCACAACTTTAGGTGCCCATGCAAGCCTTGTGAGAATTCTCTCATTTCTTCTATCTCTTTCTCTTTATGAAGATCTTTGAAGAGGAGATCCAACTATTTGTAGATCATGTGGATATCGTTAGAGGCTAAGCACTTGAATAGCTTCAAGGACTCCTTCAAGTGAACCTTATATATTTTCTCATAAGAACAGATGATAGGATCATCTGTTCTTGGTGCCTCAATATTTTAAATATTTGATTCAATGTATTCCGATGCATTTGATGTTTTGATTGAAACTTTGGAAGGCTTATCGGCCTCAGATCCCAATAGCATCTTCACTACAACACACTATTCTTTGCCCATGCACAAGTGGTGCTTGCACAACACACATAAACTTTATTTTTCCTTGGTTTTAAACTTACCTCTTCTCTTTAATTCATTTTAGGCAATGTGGCAAAAATGAGAGATGTTGAATAGAGCGAACTGACATGATTTAACGACAATCATATGTTGTCATTTCACAGAAGAATTTTTGATTTATTATCATCCTCATTCATGTTCTAGAAGGATGTTTGAAGAGACACTTAGAAGCCTTGTGATGATCTTGATTTTGAGATATTTTTAGTCATTGTTGTCAATTGATTTCATGCAATAATATTTATGTTTCATCACTTAGTGTAGCATGTTTGTATCCTTAGGGAGAGCCTAGGTAATGAGATTGGATGCTTCTAGAAGAAGAGAGGTTATGGAGAGTTAAAGGAAGATGATGCAAAGAGAGTATAGAAGCAAATGAAAGATGAGATAATGGAATATGATATTAATGTGGTTTTTAATACATATAAGCATATATATTTCATGATTTTCTATTTTTGTTGATGAAAAATGAGATTGTAATAAAAAATTAAGTAAGGAGATAGAAGATGAGGAAGATGGAATGATAGTAGAAAGATATGATGAGAGAATGAAGGATGTATGAGATTTTTAGTTATGAAATGTCAAAAACACTATAATCTAAAATGGGGTTACATGAAGGATAATTTGTGGTCTATAAGCCAATCACACTTCCATGGTGCCTTGATGGATATCATATGATGTTTTGAATGGGGTCTAAAATATCTATGGAAGATGATAGGATCCTTGGTTCTTAGTGCCTTGATATTTTGCATATTTGATTCAACGTATTATTTTGCAATTGATGGTTTGATCAAATTTTTGGAAGTCTTATCGGCCTTAGATCCTAACATAATAAGTAAGAAACAAATACTAATCATAACAATAACCCTATTTTTTATGCCAGGCCAAGTGATGTTGGACTCAATCCAACCTCATTCATTTGCTTGATCTTGCCTCCATGACAAGCTTCAACACCAAACAATGCAAAGGTTGGACCTAAGCTCTTTAATTTCCTTTTGGTAGCCTAATGCTAAGAGAGAACCAAAAATGCAAAAAGAGGAGAAATAAAACATGGTTTTATATATGGAGACTCTTAGGGTTTGAGGGTATCAAGGGTAAAATTGTCCCATTCATAAAATCCTAAAATTTTTAAACTCAATTTCTCAATCAAAGAGTATAACAGATGGGGGAGAAAATAGAAATCTACCTCATGAAATTTCAGCTCCAACATCCTTTGGATCATTATATATCATGATTTTTAAATAGAGCAATTTCGGTTGTTGAAATGTGATTGAGTGCTCTAGAGAGCTCCACATGTCACCCGCTCATTGGTCATGGCATGTAATCCTTAATTATTTAAGTCGAGATCCATTAGGGTCATTCAATAATGTAGATTGAGATTGGATGCTCTAGATAATGACATATGATGCTCGTAGTTTCTAAAGAAGAAATCATTGAAATATTGGTCGTCATCTGATTGCAATTAAGCACTCCTCAAAGCACCAAGAGTCACAATACAATTCATTTTGAAAAACGAGAATGATGTGGTGCACCCCTTAATCATGATCTCGTGGACTCGATCCACAAGATCAAATAGCTATGATTAGCACCAACAATCGAAGCACCCATGATAGCTCCACTTTTCATGCACAATCTTAAACTAATTAGTCCCACATGGGAAAGATCCTAAAAAATTGCCATTCTGGTCTCTCAATGGGCACATTATGCACATGATATCACTGTGAGCTTCCCTCACCTCCATGGTGCCATGCAGGCCACTTGGACTTGACAAAGCATCTTGCGATGTGTTAGTGCAACGTTCAGGGTGCCACATGTGCAATTATGCATATCGCTGCATCTAGGTGGCTTGCTCGTCTAGTGCCACATGGCATCTTGCCTGGTCACTGATATCAACACCCTTTAAAATAATGTAAATCCCAAAAAGTCCCTAAAAAATCTAGAAAAATCCCTAAAACCTTATTAAATCCACGTCTTGAAAAATATAAATAATTTTTTCCCAAAATATCTTCACTAGATCAAGAATTTAATCCTATATATTTTTATGTCATTAGATTTCAAAATCATGAAGATAATAAAGTGATTATTTTCCTTTGAAAAAAGATTCAATCCAAGTTAGATGGAGATTGACCACCCTTAATTTTCCTTAAATTTATGGATCATCCTAAAACTGATCTATCTATTAGTTTCAAACCTGATTGAACACCTTTGATCTTTCATGAGATCCCTTGGACTTTATTAAAACAGAGTTGACTTGGCTCTTGAGGAAGATGAAGACTTCATCTCCTCCTCTCTCATTGTAATTTGTATCAATGTTCTTCTACCTATATACCTATGTCCCTTATATCCACTTAGCTCATAAAAATGTGAGAATTCAACCGCTTGAATTCAAAGAAGTTAAATGGGGTTAGTCTCATAATATAAGCAAAATAAAAGAAATGAGACATAATAGGATATTGTCATGTTTATAATATATTGAGTCATTTATTTTAAAAAAATTTGGTGAATGTTGCTTCTTTTTGTGGTTTCTCTCTCTATACCATTCACTTTAACAAATGTTTAGTCTCCTTGTATTTTTCAGGCTAGAAGAGTGTATCATCTCCTCATTTCTAGGCGATTCATTATCATGCAGGGATAGAGTCACATTCACTCTCTCTCTCTCTCTCTCAATCTCTTTGTCTACCTTATTTCTTGACGTCCTCATCTATTTTTGTCTAGGTATTCAACTCCAACGTCAAACTTTTCAAGGTATTCATGCATTTCTTTCTGGATCAATCTTTAGAAGCACCATTAGCATTTTTGTCTCTTTTATCATTTTGTCTCTCCAAATGGCATGCTTCTTCATCTTCATTTTTCTAGACATTCTAAAGCTCAGTGGATCCTTTCGTGACTAGATTGCATCCAATTCTTGAGTTTTCATGTATGAAAAGATAACCCATCCTATTTTTAACAGCTTTTGAATTTGATATTTCTAATTACCATTTTACTCTTGATTTTCTGCTATAAATTCTCGACTATAAGGAATTGGGGAGTTGGAATATCCGCTCTGACTCCCTTGCATTTCAAACGGAAGCGTTTCACAACCAAACTTGCAGAACATTGCGATGTAGCTCAACAAGAACACGAGAGTCATGGATGGTTAAATAGATATTCATTCATTTGGGATGACCAAGTTCCATGTCTGATCAAATCTACAGATCATATAAGCTCATGATTTTTACTGAATGAGTGACCATTTTGTAGCTTCTCTCTCTGTCTCGGCCATCCTAGAGAGAGAGAGATGATCATGAACAAAGCTGTATGATATGGACCCTGAAGCCTGTAAGCCCACTGGGCCGCAAACAGAATCATAGAATTATGCTGACTATCCTTCAACATCCAAGGTTCTTTAGAGGGTTAGGGGCTTACTTTTACTTGGGTTATTCACCCTCAATCAGAAAAGGAGTCTCACTAGATTTGCAGTGGGACCTGATGGATCAGAACAATGATCAGCCCATTAAGTAATGACCCATCACAGGCCTATTTGAAATATTAATCTCAATCAATTACCCATTAATATGCCCAATACCCAGTATTTTTAACGTCGGCATCTGAAGGGGCGGCCGATTGAAACGGAAAATTACGGTCTGTGAGAGAGAGAGAGAGAGGTGTACGAAGCAGATGTACCAGATCGACCCAGAATGGAGAAACAGAGTGCCGAATACGGAATATTCCCAGTCCGCAGGTCACATTTATTTGCAAAGAACAGAACTTTTCGTGATATCTTCTCTATCACTTATGCGGTGGCTTCACGATCAGGATCGGGCACTTGCAGTGATGCGCACAGTAGTCACTCACGCTTCCCAGAAATGCCCTGCAGCCCACGTCGTACAATTTTAGAGAAAGAAAGTTATAGAGAGAGAGGGGGGGGGAACCTCTTGATCTTGCCGAGGCCGCGGCTGCCGATGAGAAGGAGATCGGGGTGCAGTTTTTCGACCGCTTGACAGATCATTTCTTTTGGATCGCCTTCCAAAACCATAGACTTGAGCTTCACCTATAAAATCAGCGGAGACTTTCAGCGAAATCCATTCATCGATGTCGACATAATGACGATGAAATGCTCACTTGAGTGTGCTTCTCGGAGACGAGATGGGAGATTTTCGCGAGCAGCGCTTCAGCGTTCTGCTGCTGCGCCTTCCTCACCGACTCCATGACCGACGAGGTCGCGTAAACAGCTGCTGGAGAAATTCCAGCGGAGTTAACTCAAAATCTCAAAATAAAAATAGCCCCTAAAGGGCAAGAATCAAAGAGGAAAATGAGAAGAATCATGCCCAAAAAAGGCTCAAACGACTAATAGAAGAGAAGGGCGACGAGAACGACGATTAAAACCTCTAAACTTGGGTTAATCGATTGACGATGCGACTTCAGTTTTTACTAAGTCATCGTCAAAGGGGGAAGAGAGAGAGAGAGAGTACAGGAGAAGAACCGAAAGAATGATGATAGATTGCGGGTAGGTACATAATACCAGGTCCAGCCGGGAAGACGTAGTTCTGGAAGGGCTGTTGAACATGCACGACCACTACTTCGCCGGAATCCGCCACTGATGCGGATGGAGGAAAGAGATGATCGAGCCCCCACGAGAGCGCGTAGAGGCTCCCTTCGCTCTCGTCGACGGCCACCATCACCTTCATCTTCTTCTCCTCTTCCTCTGCTCGCGGCTGCTCGACTGCTTCAGTCCCCTGGTGCTCCATTGTATCTCTCTTCTTTAACGAAGACAGATGCTAGCCTGAGACCAGAGTCTTATAGCAGACAGTAGAAGCTTCCGGAGGAAAGACGAAAAGGCCGTTGAGGATTTATCCAGTAAGCGGACGTGGCATTTTGGCTGAGAAGCAATTGCGATGTGGTGACCGCGGTGAGTGAAGGAACGTCTCACCGAAGACTACGGATGGCGCCTACGGCAGGGCTCGCGATTTCTGTGGGCGCTGGCGTGGAAACCGCGGCAGCCGCTGTCGCTATTACGGAAGAACAGATCGGCCGTTGCACGAGCCTGCGCACGGTAGCGGGGGAGAGATGCTCGGGAAGAGAAAAAGGAGAGAGAGGAGGGGGGAGAGAGAGATAGAGAGATGATGAGAGTCGTTGGCTCTCTCTCTCTCTCTGCCCTATTTTCGGGTGGACCATGAGTCCGCCCGCACAGTTGTAAGTGGAGAAATGAAGGCTCCCTCTACCTTTCCCTCTCTGTCACCCACTTCCCTCTACCTTTCCGAGAAGGGAGAGAGAGACCGGAATACTGGATAAGGTGAAGTCTCAAATTCTAAAGTCGTCGCGGATATGGAATGACAGAGATTCCGTAAACGTATAATGCCCGGTCTACATCGACAATGCACCAACAAGATTATCCTTCTTGATTTCCTTCCTGGCCACATCTCTCTCTCTCTCTAAAATACGAGAGAGAGAGATTACTTTATTTATCAGCATTTTCCTATTCCCTAGAATACGACAGCTCCACACATCCACCTCACGTTCTTCCTGTACTACAGATCAAGATGGTTACTGTACGTCATATTATCTTATCTATATTCTATATATATAATAATAGAATTGGTGTCCGAGGTCTGATTTTTTAATGTGAGGTCAGATTCATAATTACACTCAGGTGGACGGTTTTGTTATTTCGTCCCCACCTCGATGCCACGTTTTTGTCCACCTCTCTCTTCATTCTCTCTCTCTTCATCTCAAGCGGTCCTCCTTCCTCTCTCTTCATTCTCTCACTCTCTCTCTCTCTCTCTCTTCTCTTCTCTTCCTTCTCTCTCCTTATTTACACGGTCTCTCTCGCAACGTCTCCTCTCCCCCTTGCTCTCCGGCACGCGCGTGTGCGTAACAGGAGGGGGAGATTTTTCTTTCCTCTCCTCTCTTCTCGCGCTCTTCTTCTCCTCTCTTCATTGCGAGAGGGAGAAATCGCTTCTCCCTCTCTCACTATCTTTCTCTCTTCTTCTCTTCTTTCTCTCACTCTCTCCTTCTCTTCCTCGCCCGCGTGTCTCTCTCTCACGACGGAAATTTCCGTCGCCGCAGAGTGGATTCGGGACAGAAATAATTTCTGAAAAAGAGAGAGAAGAGAGAAAAAGAGAGACGAGGAGAGATTTCCGTCGCCGCGGAGTGGAGTGGATTCGGGATGGAAATAATTTCCGAAAAAGAGAAAGAAGAGAAGAAGAGAGAAGAGGAGAGATTTCTTTTTCTCTCTTCTTCTCTTCTTTCTTTCACTCTCTCCTTCTCTTCCTCACTTTCTTCCTCGCCCGCGCCTCTCTCTCTCGTGACGGAAATTTCCATCGCGAGGAGAGATTTCTTTTTTGATGCAGGACCGCATCAATGGAACCTCTCCCTCAATAGAGGCGGCGCAGAGCCGGCGGCGCCGCCGAGGGAGAGAGCACCCAAAAGGGGTAGAACTAAAAACTACACTCTCTCAAACTAACTATCTAAAACTCAAACTTCTCAATTTTCTCAATTCATCGTCGTCCCTCTTTTGGGGGAACTCCTTCTCCTTATATATGACCCACGTGGCCCTTAATGGGCGGTGGCCCTTAATGGGCCTAAAACATGACCCACGTGGCCAATTTCAAAGCCACACATCGGATGGTCGTCCATCATCCTCCCGAGTTCAGGAACGAAAAGGGATCCCACGAGGAATCCAGGGCCGGTCGGGACCGACAAGGAGGTCCGTGGGATGACCCGGGGCTGGTAGGAGCCAGCTAGGGTGGGCAAGGGGCCGGCTTGGGCTGGTGAAGTGGCCCAACAGAAGGCCCGCGAGGGACTTGAGCTGGCGGGCGCCAGCTGGAGCGGCCCAATTGAACTTACGCTTGTTTGGGCCAAACGGGTCCGCAAGGGGGGCTGACGGGGCAATGGGCCAAGGGGGCGCCACGTGGTGGGCCGTCATTAATCGCGACGCTCGCAGGCAGCGGCGCGGGCCGCGTGGCGCCTGACGTCGGCAGTACTGGCGTGCCAGGTGGCAGGCGGAGACTGGCCCAAGGGGACTTTGCCAGCCGACAGCGCGGGCCGCGAGGTGGCTATCGCACGCCGCCCGACATGCAACCACCTAAGGGCAACGTGGCAGGCTGCAGTTGGCCCGTGGGCTGACACAGGCGGCGGGCGCGGGCCGCGAGGCGAGCGGCTTCAGTGCCGCTGGTGACGTGGCCGTCTGTGGTTGGCCAGAGGGCTGACGAAGGCGGCGGGCGCGGACTGCGAGGCGGGCAACTTTGATGCTACTGCGATGTGGACGCCTGTGGTTGGCCAGTGGGCTGATGCAAGCGACGGACGCGGGCCGCGAGGCGGGCGGCTTTAATGCTACTGGCGACGTGGCCGCCTGTGGTTGGCCAGTGGGCTGACGCAGACAGCGGGGCGCGGGCCGCGAGGTGGGCGGCTTTACTACTACTGGGCGGCGTGGCCTCCTTTGGTTGGCCGGTGAGTTGACGTAGGAGGCGGGCACGAGCCGCGAGGCGGGCGACTTTAGTGGCACTGGGGACGTGGCTACCTGTGGTTGGCTAGAAGACTGACGCAGGCGGCGGGCGCGTGCTGCGAGGCGAGCAGCTTCAATGCCGCTGGGTGACATAGCCACTTGTGGTTGGCTTGAGGGCTGACACAGGCGGCAGGCGCGTGCTGCGAGGCGGGCGGCATCGATGCCTCTGGGTGACGTGGCCACATGTGGTTGGCCTGAGGGCTGGCGCAGGCGACGGGTGCTTGCTGCGAGGCGGGCGGTTTCAGTGCCGCTGGGCGACGTGGGCGCCTGTGGTTGGCCAGAGGACTGACGAAGGCGGTGGGCGCGGGCCACGAGGCGGGCAACTTTAATGCTACTACGACGTGGCCGCCTGTGGTTGGCCGGTGTGCTACTCGGGCGGCAGGCGCCTGTAATGCTACTCGGGCGGCAGGCGCGGGCCGCGAGGCGGGGCTGTACTACTACTAGTGACGTGACCTCCTTTGGTTGGGCAGTGGGCTGACGCAGGAGGCGGGCGGCTTAAGTGCTTCCGACGACGTGGTCGCCTGTGGTTGGCTAGAGGTCTGACGTTGGTGGCGGGTGATAACATGCATTTATAACATGAATTCTTATCTTAATTGACTCATATTCATGCTTATTTTATGTGAATATGAGGCATGTTATCATACTTTTTAGGAATTTTCTCCATTGGCATGTCATTTCACTAAAGTTGATATTTATGCATAAATTAGGGATAATTTCATGTTTAATAGATGATTAATCTTTTGTTTAAATTAATAGAAGTTAATCTCAGTTATTAAATGAGTTTTGACTTTAGTAAATGTTTGGAAGGATGATTTTAGGATGAATTTATGATTTAGAATGTTTAATTAGAACTTATTTAATGAAATTTTGATTCATCTTTATTTCCTTCTTGAAAACATATTTTAAATGACATGATATTAAAAAGAAAAGAATTTGTGATCCAATGGAGAAAATTTGGATTAAAAAGAATTGTATTTTGAGAAATATGAATTTCTGAAGTTTTATACTATTTTTCCGATTTTTTTATTTGATTTTTTTAATTGATTTTTAAGGAATTTCTTAGTTAAAAATCGCGAAAAAGGGAGGAGAAATTACCTGCGGCCGACGTGGCGAGCGGGCCCGGGGCGGGGCTGACGTGGCGAGCGGACCCACGTGGCGCGCAGTACACCGCGCCGTCTACGACGTGGCGCCGAGGCCACGTGGCGAGACGCGTGTGGCCCACGCAGAGGCGCGCCAAGTGGCGAGGGAGGCCACGTGGGTGCCCGTGTGGGGCGCCACGTGTCACTGAGTAGAGAGGGAGATAAAAGGACGCTAATAGGGGAATCTTCTCCCTCTATTTAACCGCGTCCCGCCTTTATATTTCTTCCGTGTGGGACTATGTTCTCACACGGTCTTACCTGCAGTGTGACGTGACGCGCTGGCGATCGTCCGATCTCCTCACGGATCGGCCACGATCGCAGTGGACCCGAGTCCACGCGATCATCAATCCAACAAGTGCGCCAATCCCTAGCTAAGTGAAGCGGCGAATGGGTGACACGTGGCATGGCGAGGAGACACCACGCCTCAATCGGACGACTTACCTCGCACCAGGTGGCAACCCTAAGACCTCCCGATCGGCATCAAATCGAAGGCTTTATTATGATCATGATCGGACGATCGTGATCCTGTGCGATCTCGGAGCATCACGCGGACGCATCTGGACGGTCCACTCAACATCTGAAGATTGGACGGTGGATCGCGCCTCACGAAGAACCATGATCGACGCGCGATCGTGGCCCGATCGTCGCACGATCGTGGCCCGATTCGTGCGCGATCGTGGCGCATTCAGAGCCAAAATGGAGCGGAAGCATCGCGGAATCAAAGGGGAGTCTATCTTTAGCCTAATCGACGTACGATCAGGCCACAATAGAGGTTTATCACGGGCGATCGCGGCGGAAATGGTGGCGAGGAAGAAGCGGAAATCATGCCAAAAATTGAGGCCAATTCATGGCCAACACGGACGCTGCGATGTCGCCCCAAGGAATCGTTCCCACGAAGACATCAAACCGCCTCCACGATCGCCTCCATCGCCCACGATTTCGGGCCTAATTTCTCTTTAAAAACTCATGTAGTTCTTCATTGTTTCTTCAACTTTTGATCGACTCGTGAAGAAATTAAGCGAGTTTCGAGGAAGATCTCTAGTTCATCGTGTTCCCCCCGCGTTTAGACTCGATTGCGAAGCAATTGGAGCGGGATTGATCACGAATTTCTCCTTGATTTCATCGAATTTTCCCCTTGAATTCCGAACGTCCACGAGGAAGAATCCGAGCAAATTCGCTTCAATCCACGAGAATTGGAGCCCCATCCTTGCGGCAATCGGGTTAGTAGTGAGATTCGATCGATTATCAGGAGGTAATTTGAGTTTTTATTAGATTTAGAAGTTTAATTTTGCAAATTAGTTCATAGTGTTCTTCATTTTCCCCAAATTTCGATCTGAAATTTTTACTGATTTTGAAAATAGGATATCTCTCTGATTATAATTCCAAATCACTTGATTTTGGTTTCATTGGATTCCTCTTTTCATCAGCTTTCCGTGGATAGCAAATTCATCAAATTCCGAGTTCATTTGACCCTTCAATTTAATGTTTGACCACGGACTGTTCATCTTTTATCAGAAGTCAAACGTTGACTTTCGGGGTCAATTACTTTTTATTGACAAATCAGAATTTGATAATTTCGGTCTTGTTGTATTCCTCTGGTTCTTAGCTTTCTATTGACATAAATTGCAAGATTTGGATTTCATTTGGGCATTCAATTTGAAGATTTTCTCTGGGGTGTTCATTTCGGGGATTTTCTGATCATTGATTTTCAATAATTCATAATAAATCCATTTCTTATCCAAAAATTACGAAATATATATCAATAAATTCCATTTTCTCTTTAGTTTCCAAATATCTAATTTTCGTAATCTTCCGACTCGTTTGATTCTCTCGATTTTGCAGTAACACCCTATCGCTGGTCAAAGTCAACGCTTTGACTTTTTACTTTTGACTTTTCTCTGTCAAATCTGAGATTTCAAATCTTAAAACTTCTTATTTACCTTATTTATATCATTTCCATATCTTAAATCTTATTTTCTCTTATTTAAAACTTCTTCTAAACCTAAGTTTGACCAAGTCAACTCTGCTATTAAAGTCAACCCTGCTCTCTGTGGATCGACCCGATACTTACCCAATACTTGATTATTATATCTTGTCTTAGTGAGTTAGGTTTTACAAATTTTGTTTGACCATCGTCTTTGTGTTTTAACGACGCACGAAAACGACACGTCAGCGGGCGCGAGCTGCGAGATGAGCGGGCCGTTCGGGCCATTTTTTGGGCCATTTTTTCGGGGGCTAGCCCTCTCTCCCGCTGGTGGGGCGGTCTGGCTGGTCGGACTGGACCGATTCATGCGGACCGCTGCGGGAGACGGGGGCTGCCCTCGACACCTTGCCCACTCGCATGGGGCGGTTCGGCCGGCCTGACGAGACCAGCTCAGCGGACCGTGCAGGGAGACGGGCTGGCCCTGACACCTTGCCCGCTGGTGGGGCGGTCCGGCCGGTCGGACTGAACCGGTTCACGCGGACCACTGCAGGAGACGGGGGGGGGGGGGGGTCAAGGAAGCCCTAGCCGCTCCCTTCTACCGCAGGATTGTGGTGGCGAGCTCGTTCCGCGGCCGCAGTCTCGGTCGGTACAAACCGAGGCAGCCGGAGGCACCGGAAAGCGGCAGGACGTGGCCAGAGGCGCCAGAAGGGCGGTAGCAGTCAGAGGCGGCGGTAGCCGACGGAGGCGCCAGAAGCGGCTGTAGCGGCTGGAAGCGGCGAAAGCGGTCGGAGGCACCGGAAGCGGAGGCGTTGCAAACGACGGAGGTGCCAAAAATGCGAGATGCTCTGATACAAATTTGATGCAGGACCGCATCAATGGAACCTCTCCCTCGACGGAGACGACAGAGAGCCGTTGGCACTGCCGAGGGAGAGAGCCCCCAAAAGGGGTAGAACTAAAAACTACACTCTCTCAAACTAACTATCTAAAACTCAAACTTCTCAATTTTCTCAATTCATCGTCGTCCCTCTTTTGGGGGAACTCCTTCTCCTTATACAGGAGAGAGAAAGGGGGGGGTGGCTCTTAACGAGCCTAAAACATGACCCACGTGGCCAATTTCAAAGCCACGCATTGGATGGTCCTCCATCACTTTTTCTCTCTTCTTCTTCTTTCTCTCACTCTTCTTCTCTCCTCACTCTCTTCCTCGCTCAGGCTCTCACGACGGAAATTTCCATCGCGAGGAGAGATTTCTTTTTCTCTCTCTCTCTCTTTTTCGTCATCCCCGTGTAGTCCCGCACATGATATTTTTATTACAAAGAGATTAAGGTGTTTTAGTGAAATTTGGAAAACCTTTTGGGGACTCAAAGATAAACATCGCCACCATTTGGGTGATTGATGATGACTCCGGGTCTTGGGTTTTTCTCCATCGTAGGCTATATCGCCGTACATGAAGACGACTGATGTTTTCATCCTTCAATCCACCCTTCTTCAGTATATGATATGCGTGGCAGATATCCGCCTACATGAATTTTCCACTTAAAAATTTTCTCTTTAGATCATACTCTTTTATCGGTAACGTTCATTTCGAGTTATGAACTACGAACGTCGGAGTATATTTTAGAAAAAGATGAAGCCTAATATCCTCGTCGTTTTCACGAAATTATAAGCCCGATAGAAAACCGTGAACTCGACTAAAAATTCAGGAACTCGTGAATTGTGAACGTCGAGTATATTTTTCGAAAAAGAGAGAAGAGAGAGAAAAGAAATCTCTCCTTGCGACGGAAATTTCCGTCGCGAGAGAGAGAGACGCTGCAGAGCGAGGAAGAAAGTGAGGAAGAGAAGGAGAGAGGAGAGAAAAGAAGAGAAGAAGAGAGAAAAAGAAATCTCTCCTCGCGACAAAAATTTCCGTCGCGAGAGAGAGAGAGAGAGACGCGTGGGCGAGGAAGAAAGTGAGGAAGAAAAGGAGAGAGTGAGAGAAAGAAGAGAAGAAGAGAGAAAGATCGTGAGAGAGGGAGAAGAAATTTCTCCCTCTCGCGATGAAGAGAGGAGAGGAAAGAAAAATCTCCCCCTCCTCCTGTTACGCATGTGCGCGTGCCAGAGAGCAAGGGGGAGACGTCGCGAGAGAGACCATGGAAATAGGGGGAGAGAAGGAAGAGAAGAGAGAAAGAGAGGGAGAGAGAGAGAGAGAGAGAGAGAGAGAGAGAGAGAGAGAGAGAGAGAGAGAGAGAGAGAGAGAGAGAGAGAGAGAGAGAGAGAGAGAGAGAGAGAGAGAGAGAGAGAGAGAGAGAGAGAGAGAGAGAGAGAGAGAGAGAGAGGAAGGAGGACCACGTGAGATGAAGAGAGAGAGAATGAAGAGGGACGTGGACAAAAACGTGGCAGCCAGGTGGACTGAATAACAAAACCGTCCACCTCATACGGAATGCTGACGTGGTGCCACAATATGGATATAAAAGGTCACGCCACAAAAATATGTTTACCTCTTTTTATACCGACGTCTCGAGTTAGCCTGGCTGCAGAAATTGCAGTGCTGCAATACACATAGTAAATTGCAGAAATTGCAGGCTGCAATCACGATTCGGTCCTCTAGGTATGTCCTCTCTTATGCCGGCATTGCCTTCTCAATTTCGCCACACATTTTTGGCATTGCCTTCCCGAATTCGCATTGTCACGAGAAAACAAACGCGCGAGAGTTCTCTATTCTCCGAGTTTTCCGCAGCAGTAACAACACTATCAGATTCGAATTATTTTATTTATTCTGTGACTGCTTCGAGAATAGAAGTGGTTCGCTTTGTTTTCTATACAAAATTCGAGCGATTTTGTTTGATGTGAATTCAGTGTAACCAGTATCGCGAAAGTACTTATCTTGCCGGATTTCAAATCAGCGACTGATCGTTCTTCTGATTAAATTCTTTCTTCTTCTTATTTTCTTCTTTCTTGCAGAACGCATATTCTCTATTTAGAATCTCTTCCCGACCAGGCCAGCGGGTTGGGGATGAAAGCACTCCACCTTTTCAGCAAGCGCCTACCAAGCAAAGCTTTCATTGAAAAGGTGATATTAGATTATATGTCGAGTACAAAATCAGTACCTTAGTCCATCTTACTTACTATGCGCGATCAAACAGCTGATGGCAGGCAAAGTTTTGGCTCCATTTGCCCTCCATTTGACCTCCATTTGACCTTGGATGTACTCCGCTGACCTCGGAGGAACGTTGCGAGGAACGGTGAATTTTTAGCTAACCTCTATTCTCCGAGTTTTCCGGCACGCGTGGTAGGTGAAGTTTTGGAGGAACGGTGAATTTTTGGCTAACCTCGGAGCTAACCTGCAGAATCGTTGCGACGAACGGTGACTTTTTGTTTCTGTTTCCTCGCTTTTGATTAAATTCTTTTAGAGAAAGAGGCATGATAAAGATAGGAGGAGATAGGTCTATATATAGAAAGAATCATACTGAACCAAACAGATAGAAAATTGGGAATCTCCTCTCTCGCTAGATCTCTCTCTGCCATTTCCAGTATCAATGAAAAATAGTTTTTCTCATATAGTATATTGCATTGATCTTCATTTAAAAGATTTG
>CM044106.1:14363814-14381589 GCA_024174645.1 Lemna minuta
AGTAATGGACCCAATAATCTGTATGCTACGAGAGGTATAAGGAGAAAGTAAAATAAACTAAAATATAAACACAAACATTCACAAGTAAAATGTCAATGACACATTACACTCATCGTTTATGTTAAACAAAAACCCATGTCATTTTCCATAAATTCCTAAAAGAGAAGAATATTATTAAAGAACCCCTGCAATTATTAAAAATAATTGCAACGACGTGGATAAGGAAAAAAATTCAAAGACCGCGAAATTTTAGTGGACGAAAACGATCAAAATTTCAGGATTGCCCTTAGCTGTTTGTCCTTGTCGTACCCCCTGTGGGGCGTGGTACCAACCGGCGATCCGGTATTTATCCAGAGCCGGAGATACTCAAGGGGTATCACGGGGGTAGCGTCTCCTTGGCCGCACGATGAGAGGGATCTCGCCCACAATGCTCCTCGCGCTCGCTCTCCTCCCCGCCTTGGCGGCGGCGACGCGAGCCGTGGGTGTACTGGAGACGGTCCCGGAGGTCCCCTACGGCGTGGCACTCATCGACGGCAACGATCTTTACTGCGAAAGTTGGAAGTTTTCCGTCGAAAACAACGACGCCGGGATCTGGAAGACCATCCCTCCACGCTGCGTCGAATTCGTAGAGAATTACATGAACGGGCCCAGGTACGCCGCGGACTCCGACGTCGTCACCGACGAGTCCATCGAGTACGCGCGCTCGCTCCCGATCTCTCGTGCCGAGGGCAAGGATGTGTGGATTTTCGATATAGACGAGACTCTCCTCTCTAATCTTCCATACTACGTCGTCACAGGATACGGGCACGTCTTTTTTCTGACCTCTCTTTTCTGAGCCCTTAGTGATTGACAACCTTCTCGTTTGTGACGGAGCAGATCTCGGCCGTTCAACGTGACGTCATTCAACGAGTGGGTAGATTTCGCGGAAGCACCGGCGATACCCGCAAGCCTGAAGCTTTACCGAGAGCTCCAGCGGCTGGGTTTCACGGTGATCCTTCTGACGGGGAGGAGCGAGCACCAGCGCCGTACAACGGAGAAGAATCTCCATATCGCCGGATACCGCGGCTGGAAGAAGCTCATTCTCCGGTAAATATATCTCACCCCTTGTCTGTTCTCTGAATGCAAAGCAAAAAAAAAAAAAACTTATCTCCTTTGCTTAGACAAGCGGCCGACGAGGGGACGACGGCGGAGAAGTATAAGTCGCAGGCCAGGGCTTCTCTGGAATCGAAGGGGTTCAAGATTCACGGTAACTCTGGGGATCAGTGGAGCGACTTGACTGGGGCGCCCATGGCGAGCCGTTCCTTTAAGCTTCCGAATCCCATGTATGCCATACCATGAGCGAAAGAGAGAGAGACCCTTCTTTCCTCCCTTGTTTTAGGATTCGAAGGATGAAATGGGATCACCAAATAAGCAATCTGGAATAAGAAATCTAAAATTTCTGGATTAAGCAAAACTTTACTTTAATAGTACCTATACTTATTTAATTTTGAATAAAATTATATAAGAGTTCTATATGCTTTATTCTTTGGACTTGGCTGTCGGGGCAACCTGGGTTGCCCCGAAGGAATCCTGGGCAACCAAATTAAACGGGGGAAATTCCAATTTTCCCCGGATTCCTTTCTTTCTCTCTTTCTCTCTCTCCTCCTCCATCGCCCAGCCCGGCCGACGCCACCGCTGCCTCCGCATCGCGCCACCGCCTCCGCCTCCCGCCTCCCGCCGAGGCCACCGCCCCCGCCGCCTCCCGCTGCTACCGCCGGCTCTCTCTCTCTCTCTCTCTGTGTCTCTCTCTTCCATTCCCGCCGGCTCGGCCGATCGTCCCCCGAAAAGCTATTTCAGATTACGCCCGATAAAGATTGTTTCTCTATCCGATCTCTCTCACAGCTCTTCCCTCTCTCCTGATCTCTCTCACAGCTCATCCCTCTCTCCTGCTTTCTCTACCTCGCTCACTCCCCATTCCAGGAGACCGAGAGAGAGAGAGAGAGAGTCTCAGTATCATCCACATACAGACAGTGCCAACAGTCCCGCCGCCGGAGTCGAAGGCAGATGAGCTCTGGGTATGGAATCAGATCAAGGCCGAAGCTCGCCGCGACGCGGAATCCGAGCCCGCTCTCGCTAGCTACCTCTACGCAACCGTGCTCTCTCATCCATCTCTCCCCATATCCATCTCCTTCCACCTAGCCAACAAGCTCTCCTCCTCCACGCTCCTCTCTACTCTCCTCTACGATATCTTCCTGGGCTTGTACGCCAAGAGCCCTAACCTCGGAGCCGCCGCCGTTGCCGACCTTCTTGCCGCGCAGCACCGCGACCGGGCCTGCGGTTCCTTCTCGCACTGCCTCCTCAACTACAAGGGATTCCTCGCTGTTCAGGCGCACCGCGTGGCTCATATCCTTTGGTCACAGGCGCGTCGCCCCCTCGCTCTTGCGCTTCAATCTCGAATTTCGGATGTCTTCGCGGTGGACATCCATCCCACGGCAAGGATCGGGAAGGGGATACTCCTGGATCACGCCACCGGCGTGGTGATTGGCGAGACCGCGGTGATCCTCCACCACGTGACACTCGGCGGGACGGGGTGATGGGGATGCTCCAGCTCAGCAGAAGCAGTTACGGGAGCGTCAGCGACCTCCCGACGTTTTCACAAACAGTTTGTTTGCTATTTCTGTTTTACAGGTAGTTACAGCTCTAATCAGGACCGTCCGATCCGGAGGGTTATGACGGCCACGAGGGTGACACGTCAGGAGCGACGGGAGCGGTCTGCAATGGCCGTTGGAAACGCCTCGCTCTCTCTCCTCTTTTGATTGGTTGGGTGAACTATATAATCACCCAACCTGTTCGATGAAATGTATCCTATAGAGCGGAAGTTTCTCCGATATAGATTAAGCGTGGTTGTTTTGTTTTAATCCTCTCTCTCGATCCCTCCCTCTGCTCCGCACACTCGTTCATCCGTTGCGACGAAATTCGACAGGTTACCACGAGCTATTGCCCAACACGGGGAAGGACGTCGGCGACCGTCACCCGAAGATCGGCGACGGAGTTCTGATTGGCGCTGGTGCGACGATTCTCGGAAATGTCAGGATCGGCGTGGGGGCGAAGATTGGGGTGGGGTCTCTGGTGCTGATTGATGTGCCGCCGAGGACGACGGCGGTCGGGAACCCGGCGAGGCTCATTGGAGGAAAGGCTCGCCCATCGCAGCTCGATGATTTTCCAGGAGAATCCATGGATCATACCTCCTTTATCTCCCAGTGGTCTGACTACGTTATCTGATCCCCTCTCTTCCCTTCTCTGCGATGAAGAAACTCCTGCAGTCTGTCGTCTCCTTGCTCCGATCTCCGTCCAGCTGCTGTTCTGAAACCATTCCCATCCCTTCGTAACAGCGGCCCTCCTTATTGTAAAGCGAATAGACAATTGTCAAACGATCTGGAGAGTGAATTCTCAAAAACCCTAACGACAATTGAAGAGCCCGTAGAGGAAATTGGTTAACCTTTGACCGTTGGAGGAAGCCTTCCTCTGTTCGTCCCCTAGTCTCCGGAATACAGAGGGATTTATCCTGATATTTTAACAAATATCTACGTTTTTCATTTATATTCGTGAATGGGGGTAAGAATGAGAAATGCAAGAGTTTTTGCGGTGAATGGGGGATTAAGTGATTGTGGATCAATCGATGATGTAGACATGGCGGAAACAAGAAAGGCTAGAGAAGGGAAATAAGGAAAAGAACTGGTGGTGGATGATAGCAATGTAGGAGTAAATGACGAGTGTCCTCAAAGAAAAGTAGATAATATGCCTTTTATACTTCTCAATAATTGATGAATGGGGAGGTGGCGGAGGAGGTGGCATAGGCGGAGGCCACTTCTTCTACTTCCCAAGAGGTGGGGGCAGATGCGAGAGCCGGGAGGGGGAGGCCAAGGGGGAAATTTCCTTTTTTCTTTTTTTATTCGCATTTGGATGGCTTATATACCGGTTGCCCCAGATTCCTTGGGGGCAACCGGTTGCCCCCGTAGCAGAGTCCTTATTCTTTTCATAAAATCTCGATTCTTCATCATCAATATAGTTGACTTACTGTCACAACAGATCACTATTAGGCTTAATAGTATTCAATTCAGTTCTTTCCCATCCAATTATCTTGATATGATATATATGATAATGAAATGTATTTTGCTTATGAAAATGAGCCATCATCGCTTGCTTCTTGAGGTCCAAGCACTGCAGTTGATCCTAAAAATAACAAATATCCACTAGTATTTTTTTTATCATCACACGATCCATCCTAATCACTATATAAATATCATGATAGATATTGTGGTCTATTAGCTAATTACACTCCCACATATCTCATTTATATTTATTCAAATGAAATTTATTCAATGTCATTCTTGTATGATGTTTATCATTAAGTTTATTAGCATATATAATGACTACTAAGTAAATTATGATGAGATCATAATGCAGTGATCACTACTCTTTAAACATATGTTATAAATATTCATATTTGTAGGATATTCAAAAAAGGTATCGAATTATCAAGAAAGAGTAAAACTGTGTGATCCGACTCATATGATAAGTATGGCTGATCCTGTAGCCCATCAATATGAAAACAACAAGAATAGATAGTGGGTGCTTTTAAAAAAAAGTTTACTAAATTGATATGTATGAATACCTTAATGATATTATACTTAACTATGAATCAAGTTGATTCATGTCATATGTGCTCCTTGATGGATATTGTGAGAAACGCATGGGGGAGAGAGAAGAAATAACGAAAATAGGGAATACTTGATTAGACGCATACATGCAGGTTATATAGAGAAGAAATAGAGAGAGGAGAGAGGAGAGAGAAGAGAGGGCCTTCAGGCCCAATAGGCTTTAACACTCCCCCTCAAGCTGGAGCGTGGAGGTCAAACATGCCCAGCTTGGATCCGATGGTCTCATATGCAGGGCCTGGTAGGGCCTTAGTGAAGATGTCTGCCAACTGATGGGAGGAAGCGACGTGTGGGGTACAGATGGTACCGTTAACAACGTACTATCATATGAAATGACAGTCGATCTCAATATGCTTCGTCCTCATATGGAACGTCGCATTACTGGCGATGAAGGTAGCAGCCATATTATCGCAAGACATCCGCATAGGACCTTCGGGCGGGAAGCCAAGCTCAGTGAGAAGAGAGCGTAACCACAGCATTTCGCCGTGGTATCCGCCATGGCTCGATACTCGTCTTCGGCACTCAGAGCGGGACACGATAGACTCGCTTACGAGCGCCATGTGACCAGGGTTACCTCTAACATAGGTGGCATAACCACCATGTGACTTCCGGTCCTCCTTGTCACCAAAGCGAACCCGGAGTCAAAGTAGGCCTCAATGTGTAGATGACCCCTGTCGCCGTTACAAGAGGCCCTTCCCTGAGCTCTCTTAAGGTATGCCGTAGCCGATAGACACCCTCCGCATGGATAGTGCGAGGAGCCCGCATAAACCGACTCAAGATACTAACCGCATAGGAGATGTCCTGACGAGTCACGGTGAGGTAGATCAATTTTCCCACAAGTCGGCGGTAGATGCCCTGCATCCTCAAGAAGTGCGGTACCATTGTCCCACCAGTCCCACATTCTCGCTCCATAGGTGAGGAGGCCGGCTTGCACCCCAAAGCATCCCCGTCTCCTCCAGAGAGATCCAAGCACGTACTCCGCCGACAAATGGACATCTGCCCTCGACGGTAAGCAATCTCAATTCCAAGAAAGTACCTAGGGGGAGACAGATCGCGTGTGACGAAGTGCCGAGCCGATAAGCCTTGGTCGCAGCCACCTCCGCATCGTCACTACCAAGTGATGATGATGTCATCCACATACACAGCCAGGATAACACATCCATGTGGGGTGCGTTTCCGCATGACAATGGATCGATACAGTGAGAGACAAAGCCATACGCAAAAAAAGCAACTGCGAGAACTTGTGGAACCACGCACGTGGGCTTTGCTTCAGCCCATAGATAGCCTTCTTGAGGAGACACACCTCGCACGACTCCCCCGAGCAACATACCCCGAGCGGTTGCTCCATGAATACCTCGCTCATCGAGGTCGCCGTAAAGGAAGGCATTGGACACGTCCACCGATGAAGCGGCCAGACTCGATCCAGTGGCAATGGAGAAGAGAACCCGGATGGAGCCGAGGCGTGCCACAGTCGAGAAGGTCTCATGATAGTCAAGACCATAGGCTTGAGAAAAGCCACGAGCCACGAGACGCGCCTTGTAGCGAGCGATGGAGCCATCAGGATTATACTTGAGGGAGTACACCCACTTGCAGGAGACAACATTGGCATCGAGGGGCCGAGGAACCAGCGTCCAGGTCTCCCACTAGATGAAGGCCGCATACTCCACATCCATCGCCGCTTTCCACGCCGGTACCTGCAACGCCTCAATATACGACTTGGGAATTGACTCGGTTAGAACGGCAAGAGCAAGGGACTGATAGGAAGGAGAAAGGCGGGCAAGAGAGACATGATGAGCGATAGGGTATTGCGTGCACTGTCGAGTGCCCTTGCGAAGGGCAATGGGAAGGTCAAGATCAGATACGGGAGGCGGTGGGGAAGGTGGGGGTGACAAGGGAGCTGGAACAGTAGATATCGGCGAGGAGGGAGATTCTGGCTCAGAAGATGGGTCAGACGGGAGAGATGCCGAGGGTGGTGACACCTCAGGCAAGGGAAGCGAGACAGTCATAGGAAGGTCAATGACAGTGGTAGCAGATACCGAAGGAAGGAGGGATGAGGGAGGAGAGGTTGTCGCCAGACGGAGTGTAGGTAAAGTAGGGAACGTCCTCATGGAAGGTCACATCTGCCGAAGTAACGTACTGTCGCCGATCTGGAAAGTACACACGGTAGCCCTTCTGAGTCCGAGAGTAGCCGACAAACACACCCTTTTGTGCACGAGGAGCGCCTTGGAGAGACCAGGGGTGTGATCCTGGACAAAGGCAAGGCAGCCGAACACTCGAGGTGGTAGAGAGAAAAAGGTCGCAGCTGAGAGTCAATCGCTGAAGGGGAATAGCTCCTCCAAGTGCGGCAGATGGAAGGCGGTTCACCAAGTATGTTGCAGTCAGGACAGCCTCACACCAGAGAGACTGAGGTACCCTCATAGCCACTAGCAGTGTGCGTACCATATCCAGGAGGTGTCGATGCTTCCGCTCGGCCACCCCATTTTGCTGCGAGGTATATGGACAGGTAGTCTGATGAACTATACCATGAGCCAGACAGAGTTCCTCAATCGCCTTCTGAGTGAATTCAAGTGCATTTTCTGTGCGGAGGATTTTGACCATCGTCTCGTACTGGGTAATAATCTCAAGGAGGAAGTGTTGAACACGAGAAAGTACCTCCTTTCGACTCTTCAGGATATATGTCCAACTCGCCCGAGTGTAGTCATCGACGAACACCATGTAGTACTTGCCTCCTGTAGGAGAGGTATGAGGGGCTGGACCCCATACGTCGCAGTGAACCAAGTCAAACGGGCGATGGGTAGGTGGACCAGTGCGTGATGGGTACGACGATCTATGGTGTTTCCCTAGTTCACAAGACTCACAATGAAACTCAGATAAGTGTAACCAAGGAAGAGTTTCTTTAATTTTGACAAAACTAGGGTGTCCCAAGCGACAGTGCCACAAAAGAGAGTCATGAAGGGAACTAGAAGAAGCAGAGAGTGCAAAAAGGGCTTGAAGACCCGTAGATGGAGAGTCAGCCACTAGCTCGTAGATGCCTCGTCCGTTCTCACGGCCCAGTCCAATCTTCCGGCCCGTGTCGAGATCCTAGAAGACGCAGATGATGAGGAAAAGAAAAACACACCACAGATGAAGGTCTTTGGTGATCGTCACCGATGGACAGACAGATTAGGTGGAATCCAAGAATATACAGGACATGCTGGAGAGGAAGGGAAGAGGTGGCTCGAGACTCGGCCGTAGCCAAGAACAGGACATGAACGACCGTCGCCGATGCGAACATCGGAATGGAGGTTTCGGCCGATAAGAAGTGAGGACAGAGGGAAAACCAGATCATATGGGATGATGCCCCCGAGTCAATAACCCAAGAAGTCATATGAGGGGTTGAGATAGATGGCGTACTCGGAGAAGATCCCCGTCCTCCAAAGATATGATACCAAGCTGCTCGTCGCTGCCGCAAGACCGGCCGATGGTGCCGCAGCTGGGACAAAGTGAGGAGGCCCGTGATGCCCGAATGTAGGCCAGCTCCGAGGGAGATAGTGCAAGGCCGACTGCTCCCGCAGCCCGAGGGAGCAAGTGGTCGAGGATGATCCCTCCATCGGGGACGTAGTCGAGGATGCCCTGCCTCCAGAGGCAGCCAGGGCCCAAGCAGGCTTCCCGAACTCCTTCCAGCACTTCTCTGACGGGTGAGTCGACTTCCCGCAGTACTTGCAGGGTGGATAGGAGGTCCGGGTCTTCCCAGATGATGTGCTCTTCCCAGACGCCCGGGGAGCCCCGCCTGATGCGATCAGTGCCGAAGTCTCGACGGGCTGCGAGGTCTGTGAGGTGGGCAGGCTGTCCTGCACACGAAGTGCGGCTGCAAAGATCTCCTCAGTGGGTAATACCCGGGAGCCCCCAAGCACCTGTCATCGGATCATGTCGGCCAACTCAGGACGTAATCCACTAAGAAACGCTCCCGCTCAGAGCTCATCGCGGTACCGTCGAAGTATATCAAGATCCAAGACCAGTGGCTGATAGAGCTCGAGGTTAGTGAAAATGGCATCGACCGATCCATAGTAGCTCTGGAGAGTCCTGGTGCCCTGGCGACATGCAAATAGCTCCTCATATAGGCGAACTGTCCGGCTTACATTGCTCTTGTTGGCGTACATCGTCTCCAACTTGAGCCACAGGGCACGGGCAGGACGAGTCATGCTAAGCGGCTCCATGATCTGTGTCGCTACACTGGAGATACGCCAGGAACATACCGCGGACTCAAGTCGGCTCCACTCCAAGTACTCCGGGTCTGATTCCTTCGGCGAGGGATCAGTTAGATGATGCCGAAGGCCATGGGCATTGAGGAACTCCACGAAAGCGCCCCTCCAGCGCCCATAATTGGACCCGTCGAACACGTATGCCGGCTTAGCCAGGGCACTCACAATAGAGTGCTTCCCTGATTGCCAGGACAACCCCATCGGCTGAGAGGGCTGAGTGACCTCAGAAGATGACGACACGGGGGTAGGCTCGGCCATGTAGAGATCAGCCGCTGTGAAGATGAACCGGCGGCCACGGAATATGAGTCGACGCGGCAAGGCAAGTCAACCGTAGCAGGGGAGAGCCGTAGCGGCAAGGCAGCGGGGCGCGACGACAGCAGGGCAGCCGGGCGATGGCAGCAGGGCGGCGGCTGGGCAAGGCAACAGCAGGGCAACCGCTGGGCAAGACAACGACTGCCGAGCAATGGCAGCAGGGTGATAGCAGCCAGGCGGTGGCAGCAGGGCGCCGGCTGGGCAAGGCAACAGTAGGCGACTCACGGGCAGGCGATGGCAGCTGGCGTGGCAGCGAGCACATGGGCTGGGCAGCGGTCGGGCAGTGGCAGTAGGCGGCGGCAGAAGGGCGACAAAGCAGTGTGGCGTGACAAAACCGGGGCGCGGCGGCAGGGCGATGCAGCGCGACGTCAGGCGCTAGTCACGGAGCGACAGCAGAGCGCAGTAGGAGGCGCGCAGTGGCCAGGCAGGGCGACGACGCAACAGCAGACGCGCCGGCAGGACGTGGCGGCAGGACACGGCGGTGCGACGTCAGGCGCGACGGCAAGGCGAGACGCAACGGCCGTCGCGGTGGCCAGGCAGGGTGACGGCCAGGCAGGGCGACGGCAGGATGGCGGCGGCGTCGCAAAAAGGAGGCGGCGGCGCTTGAGGGCGGCGGCGTCGCAGGGCAAACCCTAGAATATTTCTCCTATCGCTCTGATACCATGTGAAAAACGCACGGGAGAGAGAGAAGAAATAACGAAAATAGGGAATACTTGATTAGACGCATACATGCAGGTTATATAGAGAAGAAATAGAGAGAGGAGAGAGGAGAGAGAAGAGAGGGCCTTCAGGCCCAATAGGCTTTAACAGATATAACGTGGCCTATAAGCCAATCATACTTCTATGTATCGTGATCCTATTTATTTAAATAAAATTTATTCATTGTGATGCAGGACGCGGTGGTGAAAACCCTCGTGCCTGATCAATGGGACTGAGGTTGACCGGAGGTAGCCGGTCAAACCTAACCTATGGGTAAGCAAATCCTAGACCCTAAGTATGAGACCTAACCTAAACCTAAGTACAGGCAGACATGCCGATCAGCGGAGTCGACTCCGAGTGACCCGGGGAAACTCGCGATGATGGATAGGGTGAGATCCTCTCGATCCACGTCCGGAGGCATGGAAGTCGCTCGTCGTGGAGTAGCCAGGAGGCTGCAGCCCACGCTCGGTACCGGACCTAACGTACGCGTCAGAAATCTCGAACCTTTAATCGTACTACCCTATCCACGTCGTCCGACGGCGGTGGAGGCGAGTAAAGGAAACGCTTCGAAAAGTAATTAACTTTAAAAGGAGGGGATGCGAGCCTAACCTGCGGGGCGCGTGCCCGATCGGTCGTGGCGTAGTGGAGAGTCGTCGTACACAGCACGGACAGGTGGCGGGAGTGACGAAGCCCTTAGCACGGTGATGATGGCGGTCGTGTAGGCAGAAATCTCGGACAAGTCGCGTGGGCTTGGCCGGGAAAGCACGCTGCGGCACGACCGGGTCGATGCGTGGGCGTAACCGGTGGGTGTGTAGGCGAGATCGGGGGGGTCACAGAGGACGTGACTGGGGGCACACGCAGTGCGTGGTCGGGAGGGCACGAGAGGGGCACATGGGCGGACCACACGGGTCACGCCGGCTAGGCGTCCAGGGTGCTGGTCCTTGGTGGCGCAGGGCGGATTTGAGCACAAGCGCGGGGTGCGGTTGCAACAAGGCTCGCGCGGCAGGGAATCGGGCGCCTGTGGGATGCAGGGTTGACGCGGACGGTGGAGGGTCGGTACTGCCTGAGGCGCAGGCGCAACCTGGATAGAAGGCACGATCGCCCGGCAAAAATGGGAGGGGTGACGCCGGCGTGAAAGGGTGCGGCCAACCCAGGTGCAGCTGCGGGAAGTGTTGATCGCGAGTTGAAGAAGTGGAGTTTCGCGTTTGGTCGAACCTCACGGCTGGTTTTAGGCCACGGGCGTTCGAATTATCCAAGGAATGGACTAAATTCCGCGGAAGTGGAGGTCACGTGGCACTGGATTGCGACGCGGATTGACAGGGCACGGGATGGCGGGGATTCGGATCGGAGGGTAGGTGACGGAATTCACGCAACGGGGAGGCGGAGAGAGGAATGCAGGTAATTGACTGAGAGGGCCGAAATTGCTGGGCGAAGTGAGGGAAAATCGGGAACTACGGGAAGGCGGATTCTGAATTTGGGAGGGCAGTGAAGGCGAATTTGGTGAAGTGCAATGTGGGGAGAGGGGAGAATCGAGAATTCCGGATGGGTTGAGTTTCGTGGGGAAGGGAAGATGAACGGTCGGGAGGATGGTTCGCGGCTTACGGAGGGTGGAAGAGGATTCGGCAGGCGAGGCGTGGGATCGTGGTGGAGTGACAATGCGGGTGACGATTAACGTCAGGGGAGGGTTGACGGTGAGATCGCGAGTAGGAGCACGGTGATTTGGAGGAGAATGATTAAATGGGGCACGGGAAGGTCGCGGGGCGTGAATTCGCGTTCTAGGAATTTTGAGAACCCAGGAATTCACATAATCGATTTCGTGTATTGTGAATTCTCGAAGTGGAGAGGTGCGGGCGAAGAGAAATCGAGGAATCGGAGAGCTTGGATGGTGGGGAAGGGGAAAAGTCGCCTGAGCTCAGACGGTTTTCAGGCGGAAGATGGGAGCAGGGAAGGAAGCAAAATGAGTGTGGGGAGAGGTAGGTTCGGATTTCGAAGGGTGAAGGTCGATCGCGGAGCGGGAATAAGGGGTAGGCTTCAACGGGAGATTGGGGAGGGGTGAAGCCGAGGATTCTGCTTCACGGGAGTTCGACGGGAGATGGGCAGGTTGGTGGAGGTAGGACGGGAGGGCGAGCGTGGGGTGGAGTTGCAGGGAGAAGAAATCCTGGAGGAGAATTCGTCGGGGAGAGGAAAGTGGAGGGCTTTGACAGCGGACGGAGGAGGACGGTGGAGGGGATGCAGGAGACCTCGCCGGAAATGGGCTGGTGGAGGAATCCGAGAGAGGAAGGTTGTGGAGAAGGAGGAGGTGGAGACGATGGCGGCGCGGCGGTCCGGAGGCGGCGGCGGCGGCGGCGGCGGCGGCGGCTTGAGGACGCCGGCAGCGCGATGAGAGTGGAGATGAACCAGTGGCCGGGGCAAGGAGGGCGGCGGTCGTCGCGGCGGCGGTGGCGGCGGCACGGAGGCGTGCGGCGGCGGCGGCGGCGACGACGGCGGTTGGACTCCTTCCCCGGCCTTTCTTGAGCAGCCACTTGAGAGGGAGAGCACTCCTTTCTTTCTTCAAATGACGGCTAGGGTTTGTGGGGGGGGTCCCTTCCCCTCTTATAGAGCCCATAATGGGCCGAGAGGGGAAAGGGCCCACTTGAGGCCCACAACCCAAAACCCAAAATACTCATAGAAAACAAAGGTTCACAAAAGAAAGGGCTTCACGAATGGGATCCCGAAAAGGGAAGAACCCACCCGAAAGCCTAAAAGAGAGAGGGAAATAAGCGAGGACCCGCTTAAACACGTGCGGGTCAAAAAGTTCATAATAAAGAAATAAAGATAAGCGGATAGATCCGCGCGCGCAAAAGGGCTCCTCCGGCGCCGTGGTATCGTGTCTTGGTGGCGACGGGGGTCGTACGCCACCACATTGTCATTCTTGTGTAATGTTTGCAATGAAGTTCACGAGAATATGCGACAACTAAGTGGATTATGAAGAGATCATAATAGAGTGATTACTAGTGTTTAAACATATGTTTTAAACATTGCTATTTGTGGGATATTTGAGGACTTCGAATTATCAAGAAAAATAGCTCTATTTGATCTGACTCATACGATGAGTATATCAGATCTTGTTGTTAGAACGATAGTTTTGATGTAAACATTTTTATTGAATTGTCATTGGCACAATTAAGGAATTAAGAACCATTAATTTGAAGTCTTTCTACAATTAAGTTTAATTATATGATTATTTTGGACTAACTCACTAATGCTCCTATCTAAGGCTTATGGGTGTGTTTGATTTCAGGAAAAGCAGTGATAATCTTCTCATAAATATCCTTATGCATACAATTATAATCATCATATCATACGATAATCATCATATCTTCGTAGGCGGCGCGAAGTCGCCCGATGAGCGCGTTGATAACATGCTATTTATGCATGTAATTACATAGTTATTAATACAAATTAATGCATTAATCATTATAAATGTATGCATGTTATCATCTTTTTAGCATATTTCTATCATTTGGTGTAAATTCATGTTATGATCTTAAAATACACTAATTATGGATTATTATGCATAATTAAACATTGAAATCTTTAATTCTAATTATGTGTATGATTATAATCATGTTTTAAGAGTGAAAATATAAGAGAAAATACTTTTGTTAACATTTATGTATTTGTATGAATTTATTTTATATAATACATAAAAGTATAAAATTAATATAAATTAATTCTCTTACTATTTTAATAATTTGACTTTTTATAATGATAGATCATTCAATTCTGAATCCAACAAAACAAATTTGAACTAATTTGGAGTTGTATTTTGAAAGTTATGATTTTTGCAAATTTATAGAATTTTTCTGGAATTTTTCTGAATTTAATTAGACTTTTAATTCGATTTTTATATTTAAATTAATAAAAAAAATGGAAAAAGGGGGTGCTTACCAGCGCGTGTACACGTGGCAGTGCCACGTGGTCGCGTGGACCGCCCACGTGGTGGCGGTGACATGGCGCCTGCACGCGTCATTTCATATATTATTTATATATACATATTTCATATAGTTTAGGGGTCCCCCGTGTATAAGGGGACGAAATATTAATCTCACTTATCCGCTCTACCTTATATAGATATCATTTTCTTCTATTTTCTCTAAGTGCGACTAAAGTCCCTTTGTTTAATTTGATTTCAGGCCATGTGGAACGTCGTGGAGCGTTGGATCGTCCGCGCGTTGATCGAGCGGCGTCGATCGCGTGGACACGAGGTCCACGCAATCAGATAATCAGGCACGTGCGCTAATGTTCACTTAAGTGAACGCATCGGAGCCGTTGATCGTATCTGATTTCCGATTAAATCGTAACCGTCGGATGGATATCCAACGAATCAAATGAAGCGACGATCCATTTGAAAAGACATCAAATCGCGATCGTTCATCGCGATGATCAACGACAGATCGGACGGTCCAAATCAGTTTCAGTTTTTATAAAACCGGTTCTTCGCGCGAAACGACATGTTCGCGATCATTTCTCAAATTCTCCTTGTAGAAAACTCCAAATCGCGCGCCGTTTGTTTCCCTGTGTTCGTATTCCATTTGCGCTTCAATTGAATGCTGGAATTCAAACTTTGATCGAGAGAATTGGATGCAATCACATCTTGAACACCAAACTTCATCTTCGGAATTTCGGAATGAATAGCCTTGAATCCGGCGATTAATTGGATCATTTCGAAGGTTAATTTGGGTTAGATTGGGTGATTTCATCATTATCTTTCATCATTTAGCATTAGTTTTAGTTTTAGAATCATAGATTTAGTTTAATTTAGATTTAATTTCAGTTTTAAATCATTTTTCGAAACGAATTTTTCTCCTCTCTTCAAATTTCGATTTCTCTTCGAATTCTCCACCAAATCACCTGATTTTTGATTCCGTGGATTCGATTTTGAGTTATCTTTCTTAATATACTAAAACGCTCAATTTCTAACCTCAATTCATCGTCCGATTTGACTGAATTTTGAAGATATCTCTCGAAAATCCCTAATTCTCCGTGGATTCGACCCTTAATTACCATTATACTAATTAATTACTTTGATTAATTATAAATTGGTAAGTTTAGGACTTTATTTTGACAGTAAGTCGGGTGCATTCAACGACCATACGATTTAGTCTCGTCACGCGTCTAAGCTTCCCCAAGCTTGTCTTAGAGGGCAAGGACATGGCGCCGGAGGGCTAGGGAGACCGAAGAAAGGGCACACCTGAATGTGCACCTTGGTCTTCCGGAATTGATCCAAGTACCGGAGAAATTCCAGCACGTGGGCGCCGCTGCAGCGAGAGAGAGATAGTGGGGGGCGGTGATTCCTTAGGAAGGCCAGGAGAGAGACGGAGGGAGGGAGGCCGGGAGAGAGAGGGAGGGAGGGAGGGCAGGAGAGGGAGGGAGGGAGGGAGAGAGGCCGAGAGTGGGAGGGAGGGGAGAGAGAGAGGGAGGGAGGGGGCTGAAGAGAGAGAGGAGGGAGGGAGGGCGGGAGAGAGAGGGAGGGAGGGAGGGAGGGAGGGAGGGCGGGAGAGAGAGGGAGGGAGGGAGGGAGCGGGAGGGCGGGAGAGAGAGGGAGGGAGGGAGGGCGGGAGAGAGAGGGAGGGAGGGAGGGCGGGAGAGAGAGGGAGGGAGGGAGGGAGGGAGGGAGGGAGCCAGGGAGGGAGGGAGGGAGGGAGAGAGACTGAGGGAGGGAGGCGGCTGACGTGGACACGACGTCTGACGTGGACACGACGTCTGACATGGACACGACGCGGGAGCCAACTGGACTTAATTTAAGTTCATGTCAGCGGCTGGGATAGATTGAGGAAAGAGAAAAAAGGTTGGGATAGATGGGGCGAAAAAAAGGTTGGGATAGATTAGGGAAAACTTTAAAAGGTTGGGATAGATGAGGCTATTTACCCTTTTTAAAATGCGCGCAGTTTGACCGGGCCTGGAGTAGTTTGACCGACGCGATGTGAGGAGAGAGAAACCATATCAATAGTCGAAATGATCCAAATTAAAAAGCCTGATATCGGACGATCTGGATGAAGTTAGGGGCTGAAATTGCACAGGCATGATCGTCATTTCAAGCTCCATGAATCTGTTGGGGCTGATTTACGTTCTGAGACAAAAAAATTAGGGTTATCAATGTTTTGTTGTTTTCTTCTAGCATTGGCGAGCCAGAAGAAAAGAAAGCAACGATGGATCATTTTTCATGTGTTGAACTTCATTCTCAGTGAATTTCTTCCCTCTTCTGTTCATTCTTCGTGTTAGATGCAAGACGCCAAGTCCGAGAGAAATATATGGCTCTCGAAGGTATGTTTTGATTAGGGAGCATCACTGGATTGTATTTTCATCACGAATCTTAGATTAGAACTATCTTCCATCCATTTCTTCTAATTTTGTCATCTGTTTATCAACATTTTCTTATTTAAAAAACCCTAAAAATCACTTTTCCACCATCGATCAAGGGTTTCCAATTTCTGAAAAGAGTTTGGAAGCACTTGTTCGGTTCATTACATCTCCACGCACATTTTCTTCCTTCCATCGATCATTTTCGGATTCTAAATCTAAAAATACCAGAAAAAATAGCTTCTGATTTCAATCTTTTGACCTTCCTCCCTGTGGATTCAACCTCGACTTGCCACTGTTCTAATTTAAAAATTAGATTTTGAAGAGTTGAGTATAATTTTTTTTGATATGTAAAATCGCGCATTCAACGACCGTGTTTTTACGTGTATCACTCATGCCCCAAACGGGGTGCTTAACCACTAATGGCACGCGCTAATGGTACGCGCTCATGTGCCACGTGTCGACACGTGAGCGCTCGCCACATCATCCGTCACATTAGTGCGAATATAAAAAACTAAATTTTTATATTTTAAATTTAAATAAATTCAAAATAAATCCAGAAAAATTTATTAAAATACAAAAAATTTATAAAAATTCTAGAAAAATCCCTAAAAATTAAAAAATTCTTAACCTTCAAAATAAAACTTCTCTTTAATCCAAAATTTTTTGTTTGATAATAAATTACTTAATCTATCATTCTAAAAAGTCAAGTTAATGAATAACAAGAGAATAAATTTTTATCTTAAAAATAAAATGATTTTCGTTAGAAAATAAAATTAGGAAAATAAACAAGTATATATAAAATTTTTCTCTTATTATTTGTAATTAAACTTAATTATAATATCAAAGAAAGATGGAAATAATCTACTCTAAAATATATTCTTTAATTATGTATGATTATTCCTAAAATAATACGTTTTGAGATTATAACTCTAAATTATATAGAATGATAGATGTGCACTCAAAGTATGATAACATGCATACGAATAGAATGATTTATGCCTTAATTTGCATTAATAGTCATGTAAATAAATTCCATGTTATCACTTTTGTGTGACCCTCTAGGTCCATATATCTCATTAATTAATATTTTTACATATTGGGTCTATAGAAATATTAATTATCTATATTAACATATAAATTAATTAATGATGGATTGATTTAACCCAATCAATAGGTTGAGTTGCCAACTCGTTATGTGCCAATCTATACTAGGTACTCTAGAAGATATGAAATGTATAAAAAATCTCGTATGGAGTCTTATTGTTATCACTTATCATGCACGTATAATCATATGTCCACGCAGACTCATGAATGACTACTGTATGGTCAACTGTCACACCCCTAATTACTCACTCAAATTAGTATTGATGCATGAAGAAAATCATCGAGAACTCTTTCTTTGACATTTCTACTACTTTTTAAGGATTTCATCGCATTTCATTCCTTGAGTCAATCTCCTCAAATATCAAAGGCGGATAAAG
>CM044106.1:14382089-14475314 GCA_024174645.1 Lemna minuta
ATATAATAATAGAATTGGTGTCTGAGGTCTGATTTTTTACTGTGAGGTCAGATTCATAATTACACTGAGGTGGACGGTTTTGTTATTTCGTCCCCCACCTGGCTGCCACGTTTTTGTCCACCTCTCTCTTCATTCTCTCTCTCTCTTCATCTCACGCAGTCCTCCTTCCTCTCTCTTCATTCTCTCTCTCTCTCTCTCTCTCTTCTCTTCTCTTCTCTTCCTTCTCTCTCCTTATTTACACGGTCTCTCTCGCAACGTCTCCTCTCCCCCTTGCTCTCCGGCACGCGCGCGTGCGTAACAGGAGGGGGAGATTTTTCTTTCCTCTCCTCTCTTCTCGTGCTCTTCTTCTCCTCTCTTCATCGCGAGAGGGAGAAATCGCTTCTCCCTCTCTCACTATCTTTCTCTCTTCTTCTCTTCTTTCTCTCACTCTCTCCTTCTCTTCCTCGCCCGCGCGTCTCTCTCTCTCTCGCGACGGAAATTTCCGTTGCCGCGGAGTGGATTCGGGACAGAAATAATTTCTGAAAAAGAGAGAGAAGAGAGAAAAAGAGAGACGAGGAGAGATTTCCGTCACCGCGGAATGGAGTGGATTCGGGATGGAAATAATTTCCGAAAAAGAGAAAGAAGAGAAGAAGAGAGAAGAGGAGAGATTTCTTTTTCTCTCTTCTTCTCTTCTTTCTTTCACTCTCTCCTTCTCTTCCTCACTTTCTTCCTCGCCCGCGCCTCTCTCTCTCGCGACGGAAATTTCCATCGCGAGGAGAGATTTCTTTTTTGATGCAGGACCGCATCAATGGAACCTCTCCCTCAACAGAGGCGGCGCAGAGCCGGCGGCGCCGCCGAGGGAGAGAGCCCCCAAAAGGGGTAGAACTAAAAACTACACTCTCTCAAACTAACTATCTAAAACTCAAACTTCTCAATTTTCTCAATTCATCATCGTCCCTCTTTTGGGGGAACTCCTTCTCCTTATATATGACCCACATGGCCCTTAATGGGCGGTGGCCCTTAATGGGCCTAAAACATGACCCACGTGGCCAATTTCAAAGCCACACATCGGATGGTCGTCCATCATCCTCCCGAGTTGAGGAACGAAAAGGGATCCCACGAGGAATCCAGGGCCGGTCGGGACCGACAAGGAGGTCCGTGGGATGACCCGGGGCTGGCAGGAGCCAGCTAGGGTGGGCAAGGGGCCAGCTTGGGCTGGTGAAGTGGCCCAACAGAAGGCCCGCGAGGGACCTGAGCCGGCGGGCGCCAGCTGGAGCGGCCCAATTGAACTGGCGCTTGTTTGGGCCAAACGGGTCCGCAAGGGGGGCTGACGCGGCAATGGGCCAAGGGGGCGCCACGTGGTGGGCCGTCATTAATCGCGACGCTCGCAGGCGGCGGCGCGGGCCGCGTGGCACCTGACGTCGATAGTGCTGGCGTGCCAGGTGGCAGGCGGAGATTGGCCCAAGGGGACTCTGCCAGCCGACAGCGCGGGCCGCGAGGTGGCTATCTCACGCTGCCCGGCATGCAACTGCCTAAGGGCAACATGGCAGGCTGCGGTTGGCCCGTGGGCTGACACAGGCGGTGGGCGCGGGCCGCGAGGCGAGCGGCTTCAGTGCCGCTGGTGACGTGGTCGTCTGTGGTTGGCCAGAGGGCTGACGAAGGTGGCGGGTGATAACATGCATTTATAACCTGAATTCTTACCCTAATTAACTCATATTCATGCTTATTTTATGTGAATATGATGCATGTTATCATACTTTTTAGGAATTTTCTCCATTGGCGTGTCATTTCACTAAAGTTGATATTTATGCATAAATTAGGGATAATTTCATGTTTAATAGATGATTAATCTTTTTTTAGATTAATAGAAGTTAATCTCAGCTATTAAATGAGTTTTGACTTTAGTAAATGTTTAGAAGGATGATTTTAGGATGAATTTATGATTTAGAATGTTTAATTAGAACTTATTTAATAAAATTTTAATTCATCCTTATTTCCTTCTTGAAAACATATTTTAAATGACATGATATTAAAAAGAAAAGAATTTGTGATCCAATGGAGAAAATTTGGATTAAAAAGGAGTTGTATTTTTGAGAAATATGAATTTCTAAAGTTTTTATACGATTTTTTTCGATTTTTTTATTTGATTTTTTTAATTGAATTTTTTTAAGTATTTTTTTAGTTAGAAAAAAATCGCGAAAAAAAGGAAAAACGTACTGCGGAGCTGACGTGGCGCGCGCCGGCTGATGTGGCGAGTACGCCCGAGGCGGGGCTGACGTGGCGCGCGGGTCCACCGCGCCGTTACGACGTGGCACCGAGGCCACGTGGCGGGGACGCGTGTGGCCCACGCAGAGGCGCGCCAAGTGGCAGGGGAGGCCACGAGGCCACGTGGGCGCCGTGTGGGGGCGCCACGTGTCGCGGAGTAGAGAGGAGAGATTAGGATAGTTAATAGGGGAATCTTCTCCCCTATTTAACCGCATCTTTCATCTTTATTTCTTCCGTGTGGGACTATGTTCCCACACGGTTCTTACCTTGCAGGCGACGTGGCGGCTTGGCGGGCGTCGGATCTGATCACGGCGGTTGAGATCGCGTGAACCTCGGTCCACGCGATCACCAAATCCATCACGTGCTGAATTCGAGGAGTAAGTGAGATGATCGAACGGCTTACCTGACGCCAAGTGGCGACGCGAAGAGCGTCGGATCTTCATCAAGTAACGATCCTCATATCGGACGGCCCTGAGGATGCGTGGAAGAACACCACGATCGCGGTCCGATCGAACCGCGATCGCGGTGCGATCGAGCCGCGATCGGAGCTCCTGCCGCGTGGAATCCACTCCACGACCATCGATCGACAGTTCCGAAGCATTTGGAACACGATCGACGCTCGATCGTGGTCAATCGTGGCCGATCGTGCGAAGATTGTGGCCGATTTTTAGGCTCCTTTTGAAGCGAAATTCAAGCCAATTCGGCCCGAATTTGAAGCCTCAACGCCGCTCAGTGAAAACCGCGTCCACGACGCCTCGATTCCGCGCCCACGACCACCTCTATCGCCCACAATCGCAGGCCTAATTCCCTCTTTAAAAGTATGTATTTCCCTTTCTTTGTTCTTCAACTTTTGATCGACTCGTGAAGAAATTAAGCGAGTTTCGAGGAAGATCTCTAGTTCATCGTGTTCCCCCCGCGTTTAGACTCGATTGCGAAGCAATTGGAGCGCGATTGATCACGAATTTCTCCTTGATTTCATCGAATTTTCCCCTTGAATTCCGAACGTCCACGAGGAAGAATCCGAGCAAATTCGCTTCAATCCACGAGAATTGGAGCCCCATCCTTGCGGCAATCGGGTTAGTAGTAAGATTCGATCGATTATCAGGAGGTAATTTGAGTTTTTATTAGATTTAGAAGTTTAATTTTGCAAATTAGTTCATAGTGTTCTTCATTTTCCCCAAATTTCGATCTGAAAAAGTTGCTGATTTTGAAAAATAGGATATCTCTCTGATTATAATTCCAAATCACTTGATTTTGGTTTCATTGGATTCCTCTTTTTCATCGGCTTTTCCGTGGATACTCACCATCCTTTTCGAAGAACTGGTGCCATTCCTAAACGCATCTCCTTCTTCTTATAGCGATTGGCTAATCTAAATTCATCAAATTCGAGTTCATTTTGACCCTTCAATTTAACGTTTGACCACGGACTGTTCATCTTTCATCAGAAGTCAAACATTAATTTTCGGGGTCAATTACTTTTTATTGACAAATCAGAATTTGATAATTTTGGTCTTGTTGGATTCCTATGGTTCTTAGCTTTCTATTGACATATAAATTGCAAGATTTGGATTTCATTTGGGCATTCAATTTGAAGATTTCCTCTGAGGTGTTCATTTCGGGGATTTTCTGATCATTGATTTTCAATAATTCATAATAAATCCATTTATTATCCAAAAATTACGAAATATATATCAATAAATTCCATTTTCTCTCTAGTTTCTAAATATCTAATTTTCGTAATCTTCTGACTCTGTTTGATTCTCTGATTTTGCAGAACACCTACTATTGGTCAAAGTCAATGCTTTGACTTTGACTTTTGACTTTTCTCTGTCAAATCCGAGATTTCAAATATCAAAACTTCTTATTTACCTTATTTATATCATTTACATATCTTAAATCTTATTTTCTCTTATTTTAAACTTCTTTTAAACCTAAGTTTGACAAAGTCAACTCTGCTCTTAAAGTCAACCCTGCTCTCTGTGGATCGACTCGATACTTACCCAATACTTGATTATTATATCTTGTCTTTGTGAGTTCGGTTTTATAAATTTTGTTTGACTATCGTCTTTGTGTTTTAACGACGCACAAAAACGACTCGTCAAAATGGCGCCGCTGCCGGGGAGCATGCGTTTTTGATTTGATTGCTTTGATTTCTTGATCATATTTAGGTTTCTGTCTTCTGTTGTTACTGACCTGCAGAGAATTTATCAGACCCTCATTAGTGGTGAAAAAGGTATAGCAAGGTAAAATTACCTAAATTTGGCCATTATTTGACATTTTGGTGCATATTTGGTAGTTTATTTGGTGTTTTTCACCTACTTGATCCATTGATATTGATATATCTGAGATTTTATCCTCTGTTATCAGTGACCTATTATTATTATCTTTATTAGTGTGCTTTTTGATAGTGTTTAACTTGTTCTATCTTTTAGGTGGAGTAAGTGAAAAATTTTTCATTTAGATATCACTCTTTTCGTCTCACTCTTTTCTGACATTCTTATATATATATACTTGCTGTTTTTTGTGATCTTTTGGCTTTAGATATGAATAGGAATCATAGGAACCGAGGAGGACGACAGGGTCAGCGACCCGCGAGGCATACAAGGAATAATCCCTTGTATGATGATCTATTTGCCTCATCTAGAGCTCCATCGGAGGCCTCTAGTGATTCTCTTCCAGCGATCGCCACACCAGGGCGAGGAGAGCCGATTGACGCCCCTCTTCCTGCCGAGATAGTGAGACGACGTCTTAGCGATTACGCAAGACCGGTCGTCCAAAGGCAGACTACGCGAGTCAATGCGCCCCTACGACGAGGTGCGAATTTTAAAATTGACTCACATATTCTTGGCCTTTTGCCCACTTTTCATGGACTACCATCGGAGGATCCGTATCGACATGTGGACGAGTTCAGCCAGGTGTGCGAATTCAACCAGTTCCACAATGTCCCCTCCGAGACGGCCAAGATGCGCTTCTTCCCTTTCACGCTTAAGGAAAGGGCGAAGGAGTGGTTCTTTAGCTTGGGCCGCGAGTTTGATTCATGGAGAGAGATGGAAGACGCATTTTTGCGTAAGTACTACTCGGTAGGTAAGACTAGTGCCGTGAGACGCGCCATACGCGAGTTCTCACAAGGGCCGGGTGAGGTTTTCTATGAGGCTTGGGAGAGACTTAGAGATCTCTTGAGACAGTGTCCGCATCATGGTATACCTAAACATGAGATTACTCAGATTTTTTATGATGGTTTAGGTGCACTTGACAGGTATTTGCTCGATGCCGCTAGTGGAGGCACGTTCATGAGCAAGTACAAGGATGAAGCCCTCGAGTTGATCGAGTTGGTGGCGGAGAATAGCCATCATCATGCGGCTAAATCCTTCGGAGGACGGAGCGCTCCCGCGAAGGGAGGGATGTTAGACGCAAAGGCGGCAGAGACAGGTATGCTTTTAGATAAGATTGAGAAACTGACGGAAGCCCAGAACTTGATCATGGACTCGCTTAAAGTCCGACCGGGTTCTGATGGCCTCGCGCCAGTTTCACATATTGATGTCTCACCGTGTTCACATTGCTCTAGTTTTGAGCATGTAGAGTTAGATTGCCCCGTGATGGTAATCCAGGGACAGTTTCCATTTCGGCCAAACCATACTACATATCCAGGTTTGAGCCAGGCGGGTAGGTCGACCTACCCAAATCAGGGTTATTCTAGTTATCATAACCCTACTTATGCGCAGCAGCGGAGCGGGCAGCCCACTTCATATCATCAGCCCTACGGATCCGCGCCGCAGCATATGGGGAACCGGAGGCCGACACCTTTCGCCCCCGGTATTCCCCGAGCGGCTACGCCGCCACGAGCGATCCACCTCCAGCACCCTCGCTGACCCCGTCATGAGTGCATTAGCACAAATGATGAGTAAACTGAATGAGGTTAGTGACCGACTTGATAGAGTTGAGGGGGATAAAACCCCATGCTCCACAGCTTCTACCGAGCATAGGAAGGGTAAGCGAGTAGAATTTGAGCAGCTACCTTCCCAGCCTCTAGCAAACCCTAGGAATGTAGGGCAAGCATCGTCGAGTCGCGCCCATAATGTGAACGAAGTTCGCATTGATGGTGCATCGGAGGAGGCACATGCCATATCGGGCCTACGTAGCGGCAAGGTCTTAGTGGATCCTCATACGGACCACAAGCGCCGCAAGGACCCGTTTGAGGAGAAGGACGACCGTCCATCTCCCACGATTATCCCGGAGGAGGACTCCGAGGATGAGGAGGCACCCGATGAGGAGAATAGGGCAGAGCCCAATCCCGAGGTTTACAAACCTCCGGTGCCATATCCTCAGCTTTTGAGCCGACCTAGAGTCCCTACGAGTGATAGCGATGACACCTTATTAGAGGCTTTTAGGCAGGTTACTATCACCATCCCATTAGTAGACGCCATCCAGCATATTCCACCCTATGCAAAGTTCCTGAAAGGACTTTGCACCCCGGTGAGGAAGCCGAAACGTATCCATATGAGTGAGACTATTAGTTCCATCATGCTGAGTAGGCTTCCTCGTAAGCGACGTGATCCGGGAGCTCCTATGATTAGTTGTGAGATAGGGGGTAGGACTTTCACTCGATCTCTCCTCGACACGAGGGCTAGTGTTAATATACTCCCGAAGGGAGTGTATGACGTTTGTCCACTTGGCGAGTTGCAGCCACTATTTATCGAGTTGAGCTTAGCGGATGGATCCGTGAGACGACCTCATGGAGTAGTAGAGGATGTGATAGTGAAGGTAGAAAACTGTTACTTTCTGGTAGACTTTATTATCGTGGATATGAAATCCACGAAGGACCTCACCGACTCTCCCATCATACTAGGGAGACCATTTTTAGCTACCGCGAAAGCGATCACTGATTGGGGCAAGGGAGAAGTTATTTTTCAGGTTGGAGATAGCACGATGAAGATGAGCATCAACAAGTTGATGCGACATCCTTCACACGAGACCGATGAGGTAGGCGCCGTCGATATCTACGAGGACCCGGAGATTTCGAGTTGTATCGAGGAGACGATGGTGGCTATTGAGGATAGGAGCTTCGAGGAGACCGAGGATGATCCATTTCCCTCCGGCGAGACGGCACCCGAGCTAAAACCGCTACCTTCGACACTGAAGTACGCTTTTCTTGATCATCATAGTGCTAACCCCGTTATTATATCCTCGCAGCTAGATCACGACCAGGAGGAGAGACTATTGGCGGTCTTGCGAGCGAGGAAGGAAGCAATCGGATGGAACTTGTCGGATCTTAAGGGCATTGACCCCTCTTTGTGCACGCATCGTATCTTCCTAGAGGAGGACTCTCGTCCCTCTAGAGAGGCACAAAGATGGCTCAACCCTAAGGTATGGGATGCTGTTAAGGATGAGATTCTTAAATGGCTTAATGCAGGTATCATATATCCCATCTCTGACAGTCCATGGGTCAGTCCGGTGCATGTTGTCCCCAAGAAGGCGGGGATCACCGTGACGACAAATGACAAAGGCGAGGAACTTCAGACGCGTCTTCCGACGAAGTGGAGAGTTTGCATCGACTATCGGAAGCTTAACGCGGCGACAAAGAAGGACCATTTCCCTTTGCCATTTATTGACCAAATTCTTGACAAGCTTTCAGGTCAAGGATTTTATTGCTTCCTAGACGGCTATTCGGGGTATAATCAGCTAGCTATCCACCCCGACGATCAGGAGAAGACGACGTTTACATGTCCATTTGGCACATATGCATTTCAGCGCATGCCTTTTGGACTATGTAACGCCCCCGCCACATTTCAGAGGTGCATGATGGCCATCTTCTCCGATTTTATAGGAGAGAGCATGGAGGTCTTCATGGACGACTTTTCAGTTTTCGGGCCGAGTTTTGATGCATGATTGGAGCACTTAACGCAAATCCTCGACGTTTGCGTTAAAAAATGCCTAGTTCTTAGTTGGGAGAAGTCCCACTTCATGGTGCGAGAAGGTATAGTGCTTGGACATCTAGTTTCAAGCAAAGGATTGGAAGTGGACAAGGCCAAGGTTGAGGTAATCCAAGACCTTGCACTCCCTACGTCGATAAGGGAACTTAGAAGTTTCCTAGGGCATGTCGGTTTTTATCGTCGCTTTATTCAGGATTTTGCTAAGGTTTCAAAACCACTGACTTCTCTTCTTTGCAAGGAAAAGGATTTTATCATTGAGGAAGAAGGGAAGCACGCCTTTATGCAGCTGAAGCAAGCTTTAGTGGAAGCGCCTATCTTACAAAGTCCTAATTGGGACTTACCTTTTGAGATTATGTGTGATGCTTCTGATTTTGCAGTGGGCGCGGTTTTGGGGCAGCGAATCGACAAGAAGCCGACCGCCATTTGTTACACGAGCAAGACACTAGCCGATGCTCAACTTAACTACACTACGACGGAGAAGGAGTTGTTGGCGGTTGTCTTTGCTTTGGAGAAGTTTCGGCCTTACATCTTGGGCAGCAAGATCATCGTCTACACAGACCACGCCACATTGAAGTACTTGCTGTCCAAGAAAGAGGCCAAACCGCGACTGATTAGATGGGTTCTCCTCCTTCAAGAATTCGATTTGGAGATCAAGGACAAGAAGGGAAGTGAGAACTCGGTGGCTGATCATCTTTCTCGACTCAACATTCCATCTTCAGGTGAGATTTGTGATACATTTCCCGATGAGCAGCTCCTCGCCGTGGTGACTAAGGTACCTTGGTTTGCGCATATTGTTAATTACTTAGTCACTAAATCTGTCCCCGATTATTGGAACACGCACCAAAAGAAGAAATTTGCATATGATGTGAAACATTATTTTTGGGAAGAACCCCAATTGTTCCATGTAGGGGCTGATCAGATTATTCGGCGATGCGTTCCGGAGGAGGAACAAGAGCATATTCTAGCGATGTGTCACTCGTCTCTATGTGGAGGACATTTTGCGTTGAGGAAGACGGGAGCAAAGGTGCTACAAAGTGGCTTCTATTGGCCAACTCTCTTCAAGGACGCGATCAAGTATTGCAAGGAATGTCTAAAGTGCCAATCCGCATTGAACATCTCCAAGAGAGATGAAATGCCCTTGCAAACCATCCTTGAGGTAGAAATTTTTTTGATCTTTGGGGGGATTGATTTTATGGGACCATTTCCACCGTCGGAGGGCAAGGAGTATATTCTTGTAGCGGTGGACTATGTGTCCAAATGGGTCGAGGCGATATCGACGAGGACAAACGATCATCGAGTGGTTAATAAGTTCATTGTTAACAATATTTTTTCTCGATTTGGTTGTCCTAGAGCTATTATTAGTGATGGTGGATCTCACTTTACTAACTCTCATTTCAGGAGTTTACTTAAGAAATATGGAGTTCACCATCGCGTCACGACCCCGTATCACCCCCAAGCAAATGGCCAAGTAGAAGTGAGCAATAGAGAAGTCAAGAATATCTTGAAGAAGATCATTCGCACGGATGGAAGAGATTGGGCAGCGAAGCTACCCGATGCTCTATGGGCCTACCGCACCGCATTCAAGACACCCATTGGGATGTCTCCTTTTAGGCTCATTTATGGCAAGCCTTGCCATCTCCCCGTCGAGTTAGAGCATAGAGCATATTGGGCTATTAAAAAGCTCAATCTATCTCTTGATCAAGCCGGAAAGGAAAGACTTTTCCAAATTCAAGAGCTCCAAGAACTCTGGAATGAGGCTTATCACAATGCGGAGATTTATAAAGCCAAAAATAAAGCCTATCATGACAAGCACATTAATAGGAGATCTTTTCATGTTCATGACAAGGTATGGCTTTATAATTCTCGTCTTAAACTCTTTCCAGGGAAATTGCGCTCAAGGTGGGATGGTCCATATGAGATCCTTGAAGTGTATGACAATGTATCGGTCTTGATCTTAGATCCCAAGACCCAAAATTCCTTCAAGGTGAATGGACATAGGTTGAAGCCATACATTGGTGAAGAAGGACCTCCCCCTCCTCATAGGGAAGAGCTGCAATCTCTTGAGATCTCAGCCATTAGTTAGTCGTTGGAGTGAGTTACGTCTAGCTAAAGACGTTAAACTTAGCGCTTGTTGGGAGGCAACCCATCTTTATCTTATTTTTGCATTTATTTTCTACTTTTAGCATTTATTTTTATTTTTATACTTGCTGTTTGCTTTGATGTTTTCTGTGTTTCTTTATAAGTTTTTAGGTACAAAGGAGAAAGGAGCATAAAATGAAGAAATTTAGCTTCAAAGCAACTCCAAAAATGAAGAAAAGAATGCAACCGATGCAAATTCCCGCTAAGTTTTTCTTTTCCCTCTTATGATTGTATTTCTTTTACTGATGTGCATGCCATGTATACTGATTGTCATCACTTTTTCCATGAGCATGTTGAGTTTATTGAGGACAATAAAAGGAATGAGCATGGGGGGAGTTTTCTAGAAAACTTAGAATTTTTCAAAATTTTTGCATCTCTTCATTTAGTATTCTATTCATGATCTGATTTTTAAACATGTGAACAGCAACATGATCTTTTCAAAATCACATGAAATAGAAAAGCATAGAGTTCATTTATATACCTCCATTTGTTTAGAAAGTTGTGGGAAGAGCAACCTTAAGTGTATGTTGAGGAGAGGGTAGAGTTGATGGAATTAGGGATCTAGGTATTCCTTTGGGGAGCCATAAAATCCAAACTAAGGGTGTACTCAAGCTCATAGTATGATTTTTTAAGACTTTCTATACTTCTCATCCACTCATTCTTCTTTCTAAACTTTGAGTTAATGACTCCTTGCACGCACATCCTTCCGCTTTCCATAGCAAGTCGTAGCTTGTATCATCCTTTGTTGGCATTAATATTATTGACATAGTGAAGCTCCCTGATCCATAGAGATACCAAAACCTCTTCGGGGGAATAAGCTGCATGTCTACTAAGGACGGCACATGGGTAGGATGAGCACCATGAAATGAAGTATGTTGTTTTTCAATAAAGTTGCATAAAAAGCCTTGAAAATTTCAAATTCTGAATTCTCTAATCTCCCTCTTGAAAAAGGCTTGCAGCAAGTAGAATTAGGATGAATAAAGTAGAATTAGTATGAAAGAAAAATTAAAAAAAAGAAAAAAAAAAGGTAGAATTAGAATGGTAAGCTACCTCCCATGTGTTTTATCCGATTCTATTTATAGCCACTATGTATATAAGGATGATGCTTGTTTCTACTTCTTGTGCCCTTATCATTCATGTCCATAGTGCAAGGAGAAATCGACGATTGGTTTGGTATGATGAATTTCTCCTAATTATGTATATTCTATTAGTATGTAGAGCAAGAGCATTCTTAGTTTATTTGGTGGATTAAAGTGCTTGCTGGAGGAATGCCTTGATCTTAAGTTTCTAGTACATTAATTTCTTCTTGGCATCATTTAAGGTAGAACATTCATTTCAGATTCTATCAATGCTCAACCCACGGCTTTCTAAACTTGTTAGTCCCATTTCATACTTTTTCTCTTTCCATTGCTAAGGGACTAGCAATAATTTAAGTTGGGGGGTGTGATAACATGCATTTATAACCTGAATTCTTACCCTAATTAACTCATATTCATGCTTATTTTATGTGAATATGATGCATGTTATCATACTTTTTAGGAATTTTCTCCATTGGCATGTCATTTCACTAAAGTTGATATTTATGCATAAATTAGGGATAATTTCATGTTTAATAGATGATTAATCTTTTTTTAGATTAATAGAAGTTAATCTCAGCTATTAAATGAGTTTTGACTTTAGTAAATGTTTAGAAGGATGATTTTAGGATGAATTTATGATTTAGAATGTTTAATTAGAACTTATTTAATAAAAATTTTAATTCATCCTTATTTCCTTCTTGAAAACATATTTTAAAATGACATGATATTAAAAAAAGAAAAGAATTTGTGATCCAATGGAGAAAAATTTGGATTAAAAAGGAGTTGTATTTTGAGAAATATGAATTTCTAAAGTTTTATATGATTTTTCTGATTTTTATTTGATTTTTAATTGAATTTTTAAGTATTTTTTTAGTTAGAAAAATCGCGAAAAAGGAAAACGTACCTGCGGAGCTGACGTGGCGCGCGCTGGCTGATGTGGCGAGTATGCCCAGGCGGGGCTGACGTGGCACGCGGGTCCACCGCGCCGTTACGACGTGGCACTGAGGCCACGTGGCAGGACGCGTGTGGCCCACGCAGGAGGCGCGCCAAGTGGCAGGGAGGCCACGAGGCCACGTGGGCGCCCGTGTGGGGCGCCACGTGTCGCGGAGTAGAGAGGAGAGATTAGGATAATTAATAGGGGAATCTTCTCCCCTATTTAACCGCATCTTTCATCTTTATTTCTTCCGTGTGGGACTATGTTCCCACACGGTTCTTACCTTGCAGGCGACGTGGCGGCTTGGCGGGCGTCGGATCTGATCACGGCGGTTGAGATCGCGTGAACCTCGGTCCACGCGATCACCAAATCCATCACGTGCTGAATTCGAGGAGTAAGTGAGATGATCGAACGGCTTACCTGACGCCAAGTGGCGACGCGAAGAGCGTCGGATTGTCATCAAAGGGAGATCGCGCGATCCCGATCTGACGGCCTCCGTTGAAGCCGCGTGGAACGCTCTGGCGCGTCGGATCTTCATCAAGTAACGATCCTCATATCGGACGGCCCTGAGGATGCGTGGAAGAACACCACGATCGCGGTCCGATCGAACCGCGATCGCGGTGCGATCGAGCCGCGATCGGAGCTCCTGCCGCGTGGAATCCACTCCACGACCATCGATCGACAGTTCCGAAGCATTTGGAACACGATCGACGCTCGATCGTGGTCAATCGTGGCCGATCGTGCGAAGATTGTGGCCGATTTTTAGGCTCCTTTTGAAGCGAAATTCAAGCCAATTCGGCCCGAATTTGAAGCCTCAACGCCGCTCAGTGAAAACCGCGTCCACGACGCCTCGATTCCGCGCCCACGACCACCTCTATCGCCCACAATCGCAGGCCTAATTCCCTCTTTAAAAGTATGTATTTCCCTTTCTTTGTTCTTCAACTTTTGATCGACTCGTGAAGAAATTAAGCGAGTTTCGAGGAAGATCTCTAGTTCATCGTGTTCCCCCCGCGTTTAGACTCGATTGCGAAGCAATTGGAGCGGGATTGATCACGAATTTCTCCTTGATTTCATCGAATTTTCCCCTTGAATTCCGAACGTCCACGAGGAAGAATCCGAGCAAATTCGCTTCAATCCACGAGAATTGGAGCCCCATCCTTGCGGCAATCGGGTTAGTAGTAAGATTCGATCGATTATCAGGAGGTAATTTGAGTTTTTATTAGATTTAGAAGTTTAATTTTGCAAATTAGTTCATAGTGTTCTTCATTTTCCCCAAATTTCGATCTGAAAAGTTGCTGATTTTGAAAATAGGATATCTCTCTGATTATAATTCCAAATCACTTGATTTTGGTTTCATTGGATTCCTCTTTTCATCAGCTTTCCGTGGATACTCACCATCCTTTTCTGAAGAACTGGTGCCATTCCTAAACGCATCTCCTTCTTCTTATAGCGATTGGCTAATCTAAATTCATCAAATTCCGAGTTCATTTGACCCTTCAATTTAACGTTTGACCACGGACTGTTCATCTTTCATCAGAAGTCAAACATTGATTTTCGGGGTCAATTACTTTTTATTGACAAATCAGAATTTGATAATTTTGGTCTTGTTGGATTCCTATGGTTCTTAGCTTTCTATTGACATATAAATTGCAAGATTTGGATTTCATTTGGGCATTCAATTTGAAGATTTCCTCTGAGGTGTTCATTTCGGGGATTTTCTGATCATTGATTTTCAATAATTCATAATAAATCCATTTATTATCCAAAAAAATTACGAAATATATATCAATAAATTCCATTTTCTCTCTAGTTTCTAAATATCTAATTTTCGTAATCTTCGACTCTGTTTGATTCTCTCGATTTTTGCAGAACACCTACTATTGGTCAAAGTCAATGCTTTGACTTTGACTTTTGACTTTTCTCTGTCAAATCCGAGATTTCAAATATCAAAACTTCTTATTTACCTTATTTATATCATTTCCATATCTTAAATCTTATTTTCTCTTATTTTAAACTTCTTTTAAACCTAAGTTTGACAAAGTCAACTCTGCTCTTAAAGTCAACCCTGCTCTCTGTGGATCGACTCGATACTTACCCAATACTTGATTATTATATCTTATCTTTGTGAGTTCGGTTTTATAAATTTTGTTTGACCATCGTCTTTGTGTTTTAACGACGCACAAAAACAACTCGTCAGCGGGCACGGACCGCGAGGCGGGAAACTTTGATGCTATTGCGATGTGGACGCCTGTGGTTGGCAAGTGGGCTGATGCAAGCGACGGACGCGGGCCGCGAGGCGGGCGGCTTTAATGCTACTGGCAACGTGGCCGCCTGTGGTTGGCCAGTGGGCTGACGCAGACGGCGGGGCGTAGGCCGCGAGGTGGGCGGCTTTACTACTACTCGGCGACGTGGCCTCCTTTGGTTGGCCGGTGGGTTGACGTAGGAGGCGGGCACGAGCCGCGAGGCGGGCGACTTTAGTGGCGCTGGGGACGTGGCTACCTGTGGTTGGCTAGAAGGCTGACGCAGGCGGTGGGCGCGTGCTGCGAGGCGAGCAGCTTCAATGCCGCTGGGTGACATGGCCACTTGTGGTTGGCCTGAGGGCTGACACAGGCGGCGGGCGCGTGCTGCGAGGCGGGCGGCATCGATGTCGCTGGGTGACGTGGCCACCTGTGGTTGGCTTGAGGGCTGGCGCAGGCGACGGGTGCTTGCTGCGAGGTGGGCGGCTTCAGTGCCGCTGGGCGACGTGGGCGCCTGTGGTTGGCCAGAGGACTGACGAAGGCAGTGGGCGCGGGCCACGAGGCGGGCGACTTTAATGCTACTACGACGTGGCCGCCTGTGGTTGGCCGGTGTGCTGACTCGGGCGGCAGGCGCGGGCCGCGAGGCGGGGCTGTACTACTACTAGTGACGTGGCCTCCTTTGGTTGGCCAGTGGGCTGACGTTGGAGGCGGGCGGCTTAAGTGCTTCCGGCGAAGTGGCCGCCTGTGGTTGGCTAGAGGTCTGACGTTGGTGGGGGGCGCGGGCTGCGAGATGAGCTGGCCGTTCGGGCCATTTTTTCGGGGGCTAGCCCTCTCTCCCGCTGGTGGGGCGGTCTGGCCGGTCGGACTGGACCGGTTCATGCGGACCGCTGCGGGAGACCGGGGGGCTGCCTCGACACCTTGCCCGCTGACGGGGCGGTCCGGCCAGTCGGACGAGACCAGTTCAGGCAGACCTGTGCGGGAGACGCGGGGGCTGGCCACGACACCTTGCTCGCTGGTGGGGCGGTCCGGCCGGTCGGACTGAACCGGTTCACGCGGACCACTGCGGGAGACGGGGGGGTGGGGGGGGGGCCAAGGAAGCCCTAGCCGCTCCCTTCTACCGCAGGATTGTGGTGGCAGGCTCGTTCCACGGCCGCAGTCTCGGTCAGTACAAACCGAGGCAGCTGGAGGCACCAGAAAGCGGCAGGACGTGGCCGGAGGCGCCAAAAGCGGCTGTAGCGGCCGGAAGCGGCGAAAGCGGTCGGAGGCACCGGAAGCGGAGGCGTCGCAAACGATGGAGGTGCCAAAAATGCGAGATGCTCTGATACAAATTTGATGGAGGACCGCATCAATGGAACCTCTCCCTCGACGGAGACGGCGGAGAGCCGTTGGCACCGCCGAGGGAGAGAGCCCCCAAAAGGGGTAGAACTAAAAACTACACTATCTCAAACTAACTATCTAAAACTCAAACTTCTCAATTTTCTCAATTCATCGTCGTCCCTCTTTTGGGGGAACTCCTTCTCCTTATACAGGAGAGAGAAAGGAGGGGGGTGGCTCTTAACGAGCCTAAAACATGACCCACGTGGCCAATTTCAAAGCCACGCATTGGATGGTCCTCCATCACTTTTTCTCTCTTCTTCTCTTCTTTCTCTCACTCTCTTCTTCTCTTCCTCACTTTCTTCCTCGCCTGGGCGTCTCTCTCGCGACGGAAATTTCCATCGCAAGGAGAGATTTCTTTTTCTCTCTTCTCTCTCTTTTTCGTCATCCCCTGTGTAGTCCCGCACATGATATTTTTATTACAAAGAGATTAAGGTGTTTTAGTGAAATTTGGAAAACCTTTGGGACTCCAGCATAAACATCGCCACCAGTTGGGTGATTGATGATGACTCCGGGTCTTGGGTTTTCTCCATCGTAGGCTATATCGCCGTACATGAAGACGACGATGTTTTCATCCTTCAATCCACCCTTCTTCAGTATATGGTATGCGTGGCAGATATCCGCCTACATGAATTTTCCACGGAAAATTTTCTCTTTAGATCATACTCTTTTTCTCTGGTAACGTTCATTTCGAAAAAAAAGTTATGAACCACGAACGTCAGGAGTATATTTTAGAAAAAGATGAAGCCCAATATCCTCGTCGTTTTCACGAAATTATAAGCCCTGATAGAAAACTGTGAACTGACTAAAAATTCAGGAACTGTGAATTGTGAACGTCAGGAGTATATTTCCGAAAAAGAGAGAGAAGAGAGAAAAAGAAATCTCTCCTCGCGACGGAAATTTCCATCGCGAGAGAGAGAGAGAGAGACGCGCAGGCGAGGAAGAAAGTGAGGAAGAGAAGGAGATAGTGAGAGAAAGAAGAGAAGAAAGAGAGAAAAAGAAATCTCTCCTCGCGACAAAAATTTCCGTCGCGAGAGAGAGAGAGAGAGAGAGAGAGAGAGAGAGAGAGAGAGAGAGAGACGCGGGGCGAGGGAAGAAAGCGAGGAAGAGAAGGAGAGAGTGAGAGAAAGAAGAGAAGAAGAGAGAAAGATCGTGAGAGAGGGAGAAGCAATTTCTCCCTCTCGCGATGAAGAGAGGAGAAGAAGAGCGCAAGAAGAGAGGAGAGGAAAGAAAAATCTCCCCCTCCTCCTGTTACGCATGTGCGCGTGCTAGAGAGCAAGGGGGAGACGTCGCGAGAGAGATCGTGGAAATAGGGGGAGAGAAGGAAGAGAAGAGAGAAAGAGAGGGAGAGAGAGAGAGAGAGAGAGAGAGAGAGAGAGAGAGAGAGAGAGAGGAAGGAGGACCACGTGAGATGAAGAGAGAGAGAATGAAGAGGGACGTGGACAAAAACGTGGCAGCCAGGTGGACTGAATAACAAAACCGTCCACCTCATACGGAATGCTGACGTGGTGCCACAATATGGATATAAAAAAAGGTCACGCCACAAAAATATGTTTACCCTTTTTTATACCGACGTCTGCGGGGTTAGCTGGCTGCAGAAATTGCAGGCTGCAATACACAACAGAAATCGCAGAAATTGCAGGCTGCAATCACGATTCGGTCTCTAGGTATGTCCTCTCTTATGCCGGCATTGCCTTCTCAATTTTGCCACACATTTTCGGCATTGCCTTCCCGAATTCGCATTGTCACGGAGAAAACAAACGCGGAGAGTTCTCTATTCTCCGAGTTTTCTGGCAGTAATAACACTATTAGATTCGAATTATTTTATTTATTCTGTGACTGCTTCGAGAATAGAAGTGGTTCGCTTTGTTTCTATACAAAATTCGACGATTTTGTTTGATGTGAATTCGGTGTAACCAGTATCGCGAAGTACTTATCTTGCCGGATTTCAAATCAGCGACTGATCGTTCTTCTGATTAAATTCTTTCTTCTTCTTATTTTCTTCTTTCTTGCAGAACGCATATTCTCTATTTAGAATCTCTTCCCGACCAGGCCAGCGGGTTGGGATGAAAGCACTCCACCTTTTCAACGAAAGCGCCTACCAAGCAAAGCTTTCATTGAAAAGGTGAAGTGGTTAGATTATATGTCGAGTAAAAAAACAAATCAGTACCTTAGTCCATCTTACTTACTATGCGCGATCAAACAGCTGATGGCAGGCAAAGTTTTGGCTCCATTTGCCCTCCATTTGACCTCCATTTGACCTTGGATGTACTCCGCTGACCTCGGAGGAACGTTGCGAGGAACGGTGAATTTTTAGCTAACCTCTATTCTCCGAGTTTTCCGGCACGCGTGGTAGGTGAAGTTTTGGAGGAACGGTGAATTTTTGGCTAACCTCGGAGCTAACCTGCAGAATCGTTGCGACGAACGGTGACTTTTTGTTTCTGTTTCCTCGCTTTTGATTAAATTCTTTTAGAGAAAGAGGCATGAATAAAGATAGGAGGAGATAGGTCTATATATAGAAAGAATCATACTGAACCAAACAGATAGAAAATTGGGAATCTCCTCTCTCGCTAGATCTCTCTTTTTTGCCATTTCCAGTATCAATGAAAATAGTTTTTCTCATATAGTATATTGCATTGCATTTTCTCCGTTTACCAGTCGATCTAGGCATTGATCTTCATTTAAAAGATTTGGATCAATGATGAACAGCCGTTTTATGTTGTTGGAGGTGTTTTTATCGTTAAGTATTGTTCGCCTTGATTTTTTGCGTTGATCAAGAGAAGTTCTGCAAGAAGCGCAGGATAAGGATTTTCCATTTTCGGAAGTTTCCAGATAAGGATTTATTAAAAAAAATGGCCAGATAGAAAATTGTCTATATATATAAAGAGTCATACTGAAAATTGGGAATAGAAAATTGGGAATAGAGAGGAGGAGAGGGAGATAAGAACTCAGAGAGATCAGAGAACTAGCAGAAGAATAGGACAATAGGGGAACGGGAGAGAGAACCATTGAAGATCATTGAAGATTAGCCTCCGTATTTGGATCTTCACGATTACGTTTACTGTGTCCGCAGTAGACCCCACTCTATGAAAGATAATGGGGACCGGCAGAGTTCAACTCTTCTTTTTCTTTCGTACTGAAGAAATTTTATATGCGTAAAATTCTTGAAGAAATAGTACTGAAATTTTATATTACCAAATATACGCAAAATTCTCGAAGATGTTTTATCTATCATGATTCATCCCATCGTTTTTAAAGTTATAAAGTAAGATGCAAATTCTACAAACATTGCTCCAGTAAATAATTATAGAACTTTTCTCCATTCTCCAAGTTTTCCTCGCTTTTGATTAAATTCTTTTAGTGAATTTTTCTGCATCATATCGGAACTTTATTCTCCATTCTCCAAGTTTTTCGGCACGCGCAGCAGGTGAAGTTTTGGAGGAATGATGAATTTTTAGCTAACCTCGGAGCTAACCTGCAGAATCGTTGCGAGGAACGGTGAATTTTTTTTTCTGTTTCCTCGCTTTTGATTAAATTCTTTTAGTGAATTCAATAATGCATCATATCGGAATACATCACCCTTCGTTTGCTGTGTTACTTTACTTTGGTAACGGTTCAATTTGAAAGTTTTTGTCGTACGTTCATTGACAATCTCAACGTTCATTGACTGAATGGTTGAATTAGTGGATGGATCAGCTACAAGGGCTGAAGAGGAAGAGCATGAATCGGCATCGTCGGTGGCAAGATCCATTTCCCGAATAAGAAAAAAGTTGTTCGTCCTAGATTGTTCACTTTCTCATGCCCAAGTACCCACTTTCCAGCTCTAGATGACTTTCCTACAGAGCCTGCAGATTATTTCTTTTCATTTCTTTATCTGAATCTTCTTATCTCTGGACCTTTATCTCTCTTGAGTTCTTAATTTCTTATTTTTTTCAATCTGTCCATTTCTCTGTTTCTTTTCTGTCTTCTCATCCCCCGATCCTTTATCACTCGAATTCTTTCTTTTAATTCTTTTCTCTGTTTCTTTCTCTGCATCTTTATCACTTGATCTCTTTCTCTGCTTGAAGGCGGCGGGGGCGGCAATCAACGGTTGAGGGTTTATAGGGTGCTGATCGAAGCTTGAAGTTTTTGCATGCCCAAGGTTAGAGGCTTTCACAGAAATTTTAAGAAAAAGCTTCAGCATCATTTGTTCCGTTTAATTGAACTTTCAGTCATTTCTGCTCCATCTTCGTAGATGTGATAAACGCACGGGAGAGAGAGAAGAAATAACGAAAATAGGGAATGCTTGATTAGACGCATACATGCAGGTTATATATAGAAGAAATAGAGAGAGGAGAGAGGAGAGAGGAGAGAGGAGAGAGGGCCTTCAGGCCCAATAGGCTTTAACACTCCCCCTCAAGCTGGAGCGTGGAGGTCAAACATGCCCAGCTTGGATCCGATGGTCTCATATGCAGGGCCTGGTAGGGCCTTAGTGAAGATGTCTGCCAACTGATGGGAGGAAGCGACATGTGGGGTACAGATGGTACCGTTAACAACGTACTGTCGTATGAAATGGCAGTCGATCTCAATATGCTTCGTCCTCATATGGAACGTCGTATTACTGGCGATGAAGGTAGCAGTCATATTATCGCAGTACATCTACATAGGACCTTCGGGCGGGAAGCCAAGCTCGGTGAGAAGAGAGCGGATACCACAGCATTTCTGCCGTGGTATCCACCATGGCTCGATACTCGGCTTCAGCACTAGAGCGGGACACGATAGATTGCTTCTGAGAGAGCCATGTGACCAGGTTACCTCCAACATAGGTGGCATAACCACCATGTGACTTCCGGTCCTCCTTGTCACCAGCGAACCCAGAGTCAGAGTAGGCCTCAATGTGTAGATAACCCTGTCGTCGATACAAGAGGCCTTTCCCCGGAGCTCTCTTAAGGTACGCCAGAAGCCGATAGACACCCTCCAGATGGATAGTGCGAGGAGCCTGCATAAACTGACTCAAGATACTAACCGCATAGGAGATGTCCGGACGAGTCACGGTGAGGTAGATCAATTTCCCCACAAGTCGGCGATAGATGCCTGCATCCTCAAGAAGTGCGGTAGCATTGTCCCACCAGTCCACATTCTGCTCCATAGGTGAGGAGGCCGGCTTGCACCCCAGCATCCCTGTCTCCTCCAGTAGATCCAGTACGTACTTCCGCTGACAAATGGACATCTGCCCCTGACGGTAAGCAATCTCAAGTCCAAGAAAGTACCTGGGGGGAGACAGATCGCGTGTGACGAAGTGCTGAGCCAGATAAGCCTTGGTCGCAGCCACCTCTGCGTCGTCACTACCAGTGATGATGATGTCATCCACATACACAGCCAGGATAACACATCCATGCGGGGTGCGTTTCCGCATGACAGTCGGATCAGATACAGTAGAGACAAAGCCATACGCAAAAAGCAGCTGCGAGAACTTGTGGAACCACGCACGTGGGCTTTGCTTCAGCCCATAGATAGCCTTCTTGAGGAGACACACCTCAGACGACTCCTCCTGAGCAATGTACCCAGGCGGTTGCTCCATGAATACCTGCTCATCGAGGTCGCCGTAAAGGAAGGCATTGGACACGTCCAGCTGATGAAGCGGCCAGGACTGATCCAGGGCAATGGAGAAGAGAACCCGGATGGAGCTGAGGCGCGCCACAGGCGAAAAGGTCTCATGATAGTCAAGACCATAGGCTTGAGAAAAGCCACGAGCCACGAGACGCGCCTTGTAGCGAGCGATGGAGCCATCAAGATTATACTTGAGGGAGTACACCCACTTGCAGGAGACAACATTGGCATCGATGGGCCGAGGAACCAGCGTCCAGGTCTCCCGCTGGATGAAGGCCGCATACTCCACATCCATTGTCGCTTTCCACGCCGGTACCTGCAACGCCTCAATATACGACTTGGGAATTGACTCGGTTAGAACGGCAAGAGCAAGGGACTGATAGGAAGGAGAAAGGCGGGCAGGAGAGACATGATGAGCGATAGGGTATTGCGTGCACTGGCGAGTGCCCTTGCGAAGGGCAATGGGAAGGTCAAGATCAGATACGGGAGGCGGTGGGGAAGGTGGGGGTGACAAGGGAGCCGGAACAGTAGATATCGGCGAGGAGGGAGATTCCGGCTCAGAAGATGGGTCAGACGGGAGAGATGCCGAGGGTGGTGACACCTCAGGCAAGGGAAGCGAGACAGTCATAGGAAGGTCAATGACAGTGGTAGTAGATACCGAAGGAAGGAGGGATGGGGAGGAGAGGTCGTCGCCAGACGGAGTGGAGGTAAAGTAGGGAACGTCCTCATGGAAGGTCACATCTGCCGAAGTAACGTACTGTCGCCGATCTGGAAAGTACACACGGTAGCCCTTATGAGTCCGAGAGTAGCCGACAAACACACCCTTTTGTGCACGAGGGGCAAGCTTGGAGAGGCCAGGGGTGTGATCCTGGACAAAGGCAGTGCAGCCGAACACTCGAGGTGGTAGAGAGAAAAGGTCAGCAGCAGGAGTCAATCGCTGAAGGGGAATAGCTCCTCCAAGTGCGGCAGATGGAAGGCGGTTCACCAAGTATGTTGCAGTCAGGACAGCCTCACACCAGATAGACTGAGGTACCCTCATAGCCACTAGCAGTGTGGGTACCATATCCAGGAGGTGTCGATGCTTCCGCTCGGCCACTCCATTCTGCTGCGAGGTATATGGGCAGGTAGTCTGATGAACTATGCCATGAGGCAGACCGAGTTCCTCAATCGCCTTCTGAGTGAATTCAAGTGCATTGTCTGTGCGGAGGATTTTGACCATCGTCTCGTACTGGGTAATAATCTCAAGGAGGAAGTGCTGAACGCGAGAAAGTACCTCCTTTCGACTCTTCAGGATATATGTCCAACTCTCCCGAGTGTACTCATCGACGAACACCATGTAGTACTTGCCTCCTGTAGGAGAGGTATGAGGGGCTGGACCCCATACGTCGCAGTGAACCAAGTCAAACGGGCGATGGGTAGGTGGACCAATGCGTGATGGATACGACGATCTATGGTGTTTCCCTAGTTCACAAGACTCACAATGAAACTCAGATAAGTGTAACCAAGGGAGAGTTTCTTTAACTTTGACAAAACTAGGGTGTCCCAAGCAACAATGCCACAAAAGAGAGTCATGAAGGGAACTAGAAGAAGCAGAGAGTGCAAAAAGGGGTTGAAGACCCGTAGATGGAGAGTCAGCCACTAGCTCGTAGATGCCTCGTCCGTTCTCACGGCCCAGTCCAATCCTCCGGCCCGTGTCGAGATCCTGGAAGACGCAGTGATGAGGAAAGAAAAACACACCACAGTGAAGGGCTTTGGTGATCGCACTGATGGACATCAGATAGGTAGGGAATCTAGGAATATACAGGACATGCTGGAGAGGAAGGGAAGAGGTGGCACGAGACTGGCCAGAGCCAAGAACAGGACATGAACGACCGTCAGTGATGCGGACATGGGGAATGGAGGTTTCATGTCCTGTTCTTGGCTCTGGCCAGTCTCGTGCCACCTCTTCCCTTCCTCTCCAACATGTCCTGTATATTCCTGGATTCAGGCCGATAAGAAGTGAGGACAGAGGGAAAACCAGTCATATGGGATGATGCCCCCGAGTCAATAACCCAAGAAGTCATATGAGGGGTTGAGATAGATGGCGTACCTGGAGAAGATCCCCGTCCTCCAGCATATGATACCAAGCTGCTCGTCAGTGCCGCAAGACCGGGCTGATGGTGCCTGCAGCTTGGACAAAGTGAGGAGGCCCGTGATGCCCGAATATAGGCCAGCTCCGAGGGAGATAGTGCAAGGCTGACTGTTCCTGAGCCGAGGGAGCGAGTGGTCGAGGATGATCCCTCCGTCGGGGACGTAGTCGAGGATGCCCCGCTCCGCAGGCAGCCGGAGGCCCAAGCAGGGCTTCCCCGAACTCCTTCCCAAGACTTCTCCGACGGGTGAGTCGACTTCCCGTAGTACTTGCAGGGTGGATAGGAGGTCCGGGTCTTCCCAGACGATGTGCTCTTCCCAGACGCCCGGGGAGCCCCGCCTGATGCGATCAGTGCCAAAGTCTCGACGGGCTGCGAGGTCTGGGAGGTGGGCAGGATGTCCTGCACACGAAGTGCAGCTGCAAAGATCTCCTCAGTGGGTAATACCCGGGAGCCCCCAAGCACCTGTCCTCTGATCATGTCGGCCAACTCAGGACGTAGTCCACTAAGAAATGCTCCCGCTCGGAGCTCATCGCGGTACCGTCGAAGTATATCAAGATCCAAGACCAGAGGCTGATAGAGCTCGAGGTTAGTGAAAATGGCATCGACCGATCCATAATAGCTCTGGAGAGTCCTGGTGCCCTGGCGACATGCAAATAGCTCCTCATATAGGCGAACTGTCCGGCTTACGTTGCTCTTGTTGGCATACATTGTCTCCAACTTGAGCCACGTGGGCACGGCAGACGAGTCATGCTAAGCGGCTCCATGATCTGTGTCGCTACACTGGAGATAAGCCAGGAACATACCGCGGACTCGAGTCGGCTCCACTCCAAGTACTCGGGGTCTTATTCCTTCAGCGAGGGATCAGTGAGATGATGCCGAAGGCCATGGGCGTTGAGGAACTCCACGAAAACGCCCCTCCAGGGCCCATAATTGGACCCGTCGAACACGTATGCCGGCTTAGCCAGGGCACTCACAATAGAGTGCTTCCCTGATTGCCGGGACAACCCCATCGGCTGAGAGGGCTGAGTGACCTCAGAAGATGACGACACGGGGGTAGGCTCGACCATGTAGAGATCAGCCGCTCTGAAGATGAACGGGCGGCCACGGAATATGAATCGACGCGGCAAGGCAAGTCAACCGTAGCGGCAAGGCAGCGGGACGAGGCGACAGCAGGGCAGCCGGGCGATGGCAGCAGGGCGGCGGCTGGGCAAGACGACGACTGCCGAGCAATGGCAGCAGGGTGATAGCAGCCGATAGATGGCAGCAGGGCGCCGGCTGGGCAAGGCAACAGCAGGGCGACCGCCGGGCAGGGCGATGGCGGTTGGCAGGGCAGCGGCAGCAGCGGCAGTGGCCGGGCAGGGCAGTGGCGGCGGCAGGGCGACAGCAGGGCTGCTGATAAGGCGACAGCAGGCAGGGCCGGACAAAACCGGGGCGCGGCGGAAGGAGAAAGGGCGATACAACACGACGTCAGGCGCTAGGCACGGCGCGACAGCAGAGCGCGGTAGGACGCGCGCGTAAAGGGCTGGGCAGCAGCGACCGCCAGTGTGGCGGCGGCCGGGCAGCGACGGCGCAACAGCAGACGCGACGGTAGGACACGACGGTGCGACGTCAGGCGCGACGACAAGGCGAGACGCAACAGCCGTCGCGGTGGCAAGGCAGGCAGGCAGGACGTGCGCGGTGGCCAGGCAGGGTGACGACCAGGCAGGGCGACGGCAGGATGGCGGCGGCGTCGCAAAAAGGGGAGGCGGCGGCGCTTGAGGGCGGCGGCGTCGCAGGGCAAACCCTAGAATATTTCTCCTATCGCTCTGATACCATGTGATAAACGCACGGGAGAGAGGGAAGAAATAACGAAAATAGGGAATGCTTGATTAGATGCATACATGCAGGTTATATAGAGAAGAAATAGAGAGAGGAGAGAGGAGAGAGGAGAGAGGAGAGAGGGCCTTCAGGCCCAATAGGCTTTAACAGTAGATGTTTTGTATTGCCGTATTATTTAATGATTTAAGTTCACAAGAACTTTCATTACAAACTTTTGCCCTCCACAACCGTCGATTTTTATTCCTTTTCATTGCTCTGCCCCGCTCGCGCTGCTCTTCTTCGTTCTCCGTTCCGTTCTTCTCCGTTCTCCCCATTCCTCCGTTCTTCGTTCTCCCCATTTCTGTTCTTCCCGCACTCTGCTTGAAGGCGATTTCATACGGTTGTCGATTTCCATCTGTTTTGCTTTCATTCCGTTGTGATTTCATTCAATTCTTTATTCCCGCACTGTCTTTACGAGTCGAAGAGTGTCCATTCGGTTGTGATTTCATTTGGTTGTGATTCTATTTCTGTTCTTCCCGGGCTCTGCTTAAAGGCGATTTCATTCGGTTGTCGAGGAAATCTTCTGTTCATCTGCCGTAGGACTCCAGAAGAATTCAGTTGCAGTCTAAGGTTCGAATTTTTCATTCTGTCCAGAAATTTCATACGGTTGATGGCGATTTTTCTATCGCCTTAGGACTCCAGAAGAATTCGTCTGCGGTGTAAGGTTCGAATTTTTCATTTTGTCCAGAAATTTCATCTATCGATTCAGACTTAGATTTAGGAGTGTTTATTTCAAGCTATGTCAAATAGAATTTATATTTACTTCTTACGACGAAGATTTTGATTTTCATTTCCAATTCGATGGAGAATTTATATTATTTAATTCACGCATTGAAATCTAGACTTCTAATTTAATTTATGCGACTCTCTTATGCATCTTCCCCGTTCGGCGATCCTTCTTCAAATTAAGAAAAAAAGGGCCTTAACATGGAGTCAAATTGGGAGACATGATGTAAAGGAGCGTAGAAACATGCTTGCACGTCAACGTCGTGCCAGCCTTACAGATGCACAACGTGAATCTAACAATATCGCACGATGCACTAGACGTGTTGCACGTGTAGAAGGCCAACCACTTGAGGAACAAATAGTTGCATTACAGCGGGACAGAGAACGAGTGGCACATAGGCATGCAGGTAGTACAATGGATCAAAGGATCTTGGAGTCCCGCACAAATCAAGCGTCACATGCTGCCCGATGGGAAACAAGTGAGGACCAACGACCGTTGACTTTAATAAATTTACCTAAAGGACGGCGCTCGTTTAACGCCAAAGATGAAAAACTTCGACACCAAATGGAACGAATGGACATACGTTGTGTCCATTGTGACGCACTACATTGGATTGACGAACACAACACATCATCACCCCGCACACATCCAAAATTCACAGCCTGGCTACTCCGTGGCAAAGTGAGTCTTCCACCTTTGGCGCAGCCACTGTCTCTTGTGGCAAAGTGATCTACTAGAAGGGCAGACATCGGAGGCCAAGCAATTTTGCAATCAGATTCGAAAGTACAATAATGCCTTCGCCTTTACATCTATTGGTACCAAGATTGATCAAAGTTTAGCCCGTGGTGGAGTTTAAACGTATCGTCTTCAAGGCGAGTTACATCACCGTATGGGGAGTCTTTTGCCAAGTGAAGGACAGACACCAAAATTCGCACATATGTACATTCATGACCCACAGATGCAATAGGAATACCGACTCAACTCCAGTGAAGAACTTGACCTCGAAATTCTTCACCGGTTACAAACAATGTTATAAGACGTCAATCCATATGCACAACTATATGAGAATGCTCGACGACCCCTGTGTACCCACCCGGCGGCACCCTTATCACTACGTTTGGTGACCCTGCGCAATAAAGACTCCCGTCGGTACAACACGCCCACTGCAAACGAAGTTGGTGCTATAATGGTCGGAGATGGGACAGATACAGAAGAGAAGACCCGCGACATCATCGTCAAGAAAAAAAGGGTGGGCCACTCCAACGAATATCGATTCTGCACACATCTTACCTCCCAATGCACTACGTCCTCCTCTTCCCCGATGGATGTGACGGTTGGCACCCCAACATACCACTGACGGGGTTCACTTATGATAACGTTGCGGGTGGCTTCATGGAGAACCCCTACGAAAACATTCAAGTGCAACGGGGACGTGGTGGATCAAAACGTGTGTCGCTCAGTCAGTTCCACACATATACCCTCCACGCACATCATGACGAGCACATCTTTCGAGCCGGATGTCTGCTACATCAATTCATTGTCGATGGATATGCATGCGCTGAGGGAAACCGTCTCAACTTTCTCCAGCAACATCAGAGTAATCTACGCGTCGATATATACAAAGGCCCCCAAGATGCTATGTACCAGCGCGACACGGATGCATACAAAAATCGGTCATAATCTGATTCTGTCGTCCTCTTTTACAGGAGGTCCGCGACAGATGACATAGTCGTATCAAGATGCCATGGGAATTGTGCGCAATTGCGGCAAACCGGACATCTTTCTCACATTTACCTGCAATACAAAATGGGAAGAAATAACTCAATCCCTTCTGCCAGGACAAGTAGCCAATGATCGACCAGATCTGGTTAGTCGCGTCTTCCAGATGAAGCTGAAGGAGCTCATTATCGACCTTGAAAAAGGTCTACTTGGACAACCGGTTGGCAAAGTTTGGGTGGTAGAGTTCCAGAAACATGGACTTCCTCATGTCCACATGCTGGTCATCCTAGACGAACAATCAAAGATGCGCACACCAGACGCAATCGATACTATGGTGTCAGCGGAGCTACCTAACATCACCACACACCCACTTGCCTACGATACGGTGACCAGGACTATGATCCATGGACCATGTGGTGCTATCAATCCGACCGCCACATGCATGAAGGACGGGAAATGTAGCAAGCGATATCCTCGACAATTCAACAATGAGACAAAGATGGACGATGATGGATATCCATCATACCGTCGCAGGGATAACAATGTCACATTTCTCAGTGCACGTGGCAATACCATCGATAATTGTTGGGTAGTGCCTCATAATTTGTGGCTCGCAACAAAGTACAATGCTCATATCAATGTCTAGGTACGTATTCTTCTCATATTTTCATTTCCATTGCCATACACTGAACCGCTGCAAACAACTCTCCTGTAAATTTGTTAGGTGTGTTCTACGATCCATGCAGTGAAGTACCTCTTCAAATACGTTTACAAGGGACACGATTGTGCCACAGCTGTGATGGAAAGGCCTATAGACGAGTTGAAATAGTATCTTAACACCCGCTACGTCTCACCGCTAGAGGCAATCTGGCGTCAGTTTGAATTTCGCCTGCACGCGTCATCGCCGCCAGTAACACGCTTGCAAATTCATTTGCCAGATGAACACATAATCACATTCAATGTGGCCGAGGAGACACTAGAAGACATCGTATCACGAACAGCCCAATACAAGACCAGTTTGATAGAGTACTTATTCATCAACAACATCAATGCGCTCGCACTTGATACCCTACATCAAGGCATGCCGAAATACCTTCACTGAGGACATTTCTTCTTACGCACACTTCTCACGGTTCTTCCTATGCATACTTCACCTGAGCACACGAAAAAGAGACACATCGATTGGCTGCATGTACTTCGTAGGGCCATCAGGGGGAGAACGGTTCTTCCTACGCACACTTCTCACAGTTGTCAAAGGTGCAAGATCATATGAGGACCTCAGATCAGTGGACGGCAATGTGTACGAAACATTCAAAGATGCATGCGTTGCACATGGGTTGTATGAAAGCGACGATGAATGGCATCAATGTCTTACGGAAGCAAGTGTGATGCAAATTGGTTCATAACTGCGATCACTCTTCATCACTATTCTTACCCATGGGCCCCCTACAAATCTCTCACATTTGTGGGAGGACCATAAAGTCAACTTAGTCGACGACTGTGCACATTGGCTGCGTCAACGTGGGATTGATGTTCCAACTGAAGACCAAATCTATAGCCTCGCACTTTTGCATATTCAGGATCAACTTGCAAGAATGTTGGGAAAGACATTGCTAGACTACGGACTACCCGAACCAGATCAGGGACTCGCAGCGGAACTGCATATCAAGGCCATTAGACTTATCAGGGACCAGCTAGAGACAGACCTTCCAGCATTGCAAGAAAAACTCAAAGCCGCAATCCCAACTCTTAACACAGATCAGAGAATCGCACAAAACGCAATAATCGATGCCTACGAAGCGGGAAATCATGGTGTCTTCTTCATTGATGGGCCAGGGGGTACAGGAAAAACTTACCTAGAAAACATCATCCTCCAAAGTGTTCGGAGTAAAAATGATATTGCTCTCGCCGTCGCCTCTTCAGGGATTACAACATTACTATTAGACAAAGGCTGGACATCTCATTCAAGATTCAAAATTCCACTACAGTTTACGCTGACGTCACAATGCGCAATCACACATCAATCGGACTTGGCGAAGCTTCTACGGCAAACCAAGTTAATCCTCTGGGAAGAAGCACCAATGATGCACAAGATGGCATTTGAAACCCTTGATCAAACTCTCAGAGATATCCTTGACAACGACCATCCATTCGGTGGTCTTATTATCATTATGTGCGATGATTTTCGCCAACTCCTGCGGGTTGTTCCAAAGAGATCGCGGTCTCAAATTGTCATGGCATCAATCAGGGAATCATACATTTGGCAACACATTCAAATATTCCATTTGCCGATCAATATGCGCACTCAAGACGTATCTCCGCAAGAAGATGCAGAACTTGGAGGTCTCACTTTTGCTGACTAGTTGTTGGCCCTTGGCGAGGATCGTCTTAGTAGTGAGCCCGGAGGATATATCAAGTGTCCCAAAAGTATGATAGTTCAACAGAGGGATGAAGAACATGGAAGAGCATCACTTATTGAAAGAGTATACCCCGTGATCAAGTAAGTTATACATCACCATTTCTGATAACTCAAGTTTATGACATCACTTAATTAAAACAAATCCTAATGATATATATTTTTCCTTGCTTTCAGGCAACGAGAGAGGAGAGATGATGATGTTGACTACTACAGCAACCGCACAATCCTTGCACCTTTGAATCGTGAAGTTGAGAAGCTCAACACAGATGTGTTCAATCAGATCTCTGGCGAGCATTATATCTTCCTAAGTGTAGATTCCATCCCAGACCCACAGGAGCAAATATCATTCCGATTGAATACCTTAACAGGCTCGAACCCAACGGCTGGCCACCACACCGACTGCAGTTGAAAATTGGAGCACCAATTACGCTACTCCGTAATTTGGACCGCTCAAATGGGCTCTATAACGAAACACGACTATTAGTGGAATGATGTTCACTTCGTGTCATTAAGGCCACTGTGATGACTGGTGACCACAATGGACATCGAGCATTCATCCCCCGCATTGCTATTACTTCGCAAGAAGCAGGTAAACACTGATTGATATTCAAAATGTGTACCATACCTCCTCTTTCATATCATTTTATACAGGACTTCCGTATGAAGTAAAGCGAAGGCAGTTTCCCATTCGCCTTGCATACGCAATGACCATCAACAAAAGCCAAGGGCAAACATTGCGACATGTTGGAATCATATTGAACAGTGATGCCTTCTCACATGGCCAACTTTATGTAGCATTCTCAAGAGCTACTTCACCGCAACACGTTCACGTTCTTCTTGGTGACAACCAATTTGGTAAAGCGGATGTCATGCGCAATGTAGTGTACACTGAAGCTCTCAGTGGTTCAATATTCAAGCATCACTGCATACAATCAACCCATCCAGAACTTCCTACATGATCGCCTCCCACGTCCACTCTCCCTCCACCAACCGTGTGTCCATTCAAAACATAAACACAAAATATAATGTCCACTTCATTTTTCTTCCGTTTCTGTTGACATTTTTTGCATCTTTGCTCATGATTAGTTGAGGCCGCACTGCAAAAGTCTTGCATCACTGCACATGTGGAAGACCATCCATCTCAGAGTATGCCTCCCTCACGATATATATGTTGAAAGGTCTTGGCAGTAATGCAGCTCCAACTAGAGATGAGCTGTGGGTCAGGAGGCACGCAGAGCAAGAGCGGCGGAATAACCTTGACAGAAATTTTGACGCCATGACTGTATACCACCGAAGCCAAAATTACTAAGCTCTGCATTAGGTTTTCTCTAAGTTTATAACATAGAAGGTGATTGATATTTTATCCCTTCAAGCGCCTTTTTCCCAATGTATCCTGACTAACTGATCCATTTTTTCCCAGCCAATCGAAAACAAATAAACAACTCAAAGGGGGAGTGCTGTGAACGGCGGAAACTATTTGGAATTCCTCCATCTGGTTAAAAAGATATTGTAAGTCTGTGAAGGATAGAATTCTTATTCTCCACGTGCCCTCATTTCTGCTTCTTCTTCTTAATTACCATCGAGTTTGTATTATCTTTGAGGCAGGGACCACGCCCCAATGGAGAGAAGATCCAAGGTCGGGAAGGAATCATGTTCAAGGGTCTCTCACAGAAGGTCTCTCCAAGCATTCCGACATTGCGACAAAGGAGAAGGTGATTGATATTTTATCTAGTACGCATGTCGGACCAGTCTATCCAAGTAATGTACATGTCCACGACCTGCTTTTTCCTCACATGACTCGAGATATCTTCGATTACTGATTGCAATTTTTATGGGATTTTGATGACCACAGACCCGATCAAGGGCATAAATGAGCAAAGATCCGCTATGTTTCTTTATTTCAATTCGTCTCTACTTCTTCCTCTGAATCTTTCTACATTTTTTGTGCCTCTGGATATCTTTTGATGTCCTTTTTATATCTGTCGATCGATTTATTTGTTTCTCTCAGTCTTTTGATCTATCAATCTTTTAACCCGATCAAAATTATCTGGCAATATTTCCTCTCTATTTCTTTCTCTGAATCTTTTTATTCTTTTCAATCTGTCGATTTCTCTATTTTTTTCTCTATCTTTTCATCCCCGAATCGTTTATCACTCGATTTGTTTCTTTTAATTCTTTTATCTTCATGAAGCAGCGTGCGAAGAAGAGGCCCAGTGCAATCAGCTAGGGAATTGGGTCTTCGAACGCGGAGAAGGGCGACACAAAGGTCAATGTCTTGGTCAGCACCGCAGCGTCGAGCCCTAGCAGTATGACAACGCCGAGCGGGAGCGGCTGCGTGATGATCCCAACGATTGGTGGCCAACAAGATCGTCATCAGCCACCAAGCTCCCTTCCAGACGCCGCCTACCGCGGGACGAGGCAGATGGCGGTGATAACATGCATTTATAACTTAAATTCTTATCCTAATTGACTCATATTCATGCTTATTTTATGAGAATAGGATGCATGTTATCATACTTTTTAGGAATTTTCTCCATTGGTATGTCATTTCACTAAATTTGATATTTATCCATAAATTAGGGATAATTTCATGCTTAATAGATGATTGATCTTTTGTTAAGTTTAAATTAATATAAGTTAATCTCTTTTATTGAATGATTTTGACTTTAATGCATGTTTTGAAAGATAATTTCAAGATGAATTTATGATTTAGAATATTTATTAAGAAATGAGTTAAGTAAATTCTAATTCATCTTGATTTCTTATTTGAAAATATATTTTATATGACATGATATTAAAAAGAAAAGAATTTGTGATCCAATGGAGCAAATTTGGATTAAAAAGGAGTTGTATATTTTAAATTATGAATTTTTGAAGTTTATGTCCTTTTTCTGATTTTTTATTTGATTTTTAAACGAATTTTTATTAAATATTTTCTATAAAAAATCTCAAAAAGGGGGTACTTACCTGCAGGTGCTGACGTGGCGCGCGGGACCACCGCGCGGATGCGACGCGGCGCTGAGGCCACGTGGCAGGGCTGCGGGTGGCCCACGCGAGGCGCAAGTGGCGCACAGGACGCGAACACGTGGCAGGAGGCCACGTGTGTCCACGGGTCCACGCGGACGCCCGTGTGGGGCGCCACGTGGCAGGTAAGGGTTGGCAGGTGAAGGGCCCACGGGTTAGTGGGCCCTGGTAAGAAGTTGGGGGCGGTAACGCAAATGCGTTACTGCGCCCCCCTATTTAACCGCGCCATTTCCACTTTTTTATTCCGTGTGGGACTATGTTCCCACGGAATCTCTCTTTTGCAAGTGACGTGGCCGCATCGCACACGTCGGATCCAAGCAAGAACCCTCGATCGAGTGGACCCGAGTCCACGCGATCATCCATCAAAGCACGTGCTGAAAAAAAGAAACTAAGTGGATTAGATCGAGGGCTTACCTGGTGACACGTGGAGCCGCCAGGAGCGTCCGATCGTCATCGCGATTCCATCATGCTTTCGGTGGGCGTGGCTTCATCAGACGGTCGTGATCTTTCACGATTTCGGGATCGGGGAGCACCGCGTGGAACTTCTTGGAGCGCAGGATCTCCATCAGACGGTCGCCGCAAGTGGATCAAAGGAAATTGGGGAGCATCGCGTGGAATTTTCTGGACGGTTGGATCCGCATCGCATGGACGACGATCGTGCATCAGCAAACTTGATCAGCGATGATCGGGACCATCACTTACCTAATCTCAATCGGACGGTAGGGAGGCTTCGTGGAAGAATTCCACGATCGCGGTGTGATTGAGCCGTGATCGTAGCACATTTGGAGAGAAATCGTGGCCACGATCGCCACGGATTGAGGGGCCACGCTTGCCGACGATCGTGGCCACCAACATGCGCCCACGACCGGATCAAATGCCCCTAAAAATCGGGCCAAAATTCCCTTTAAAAGCATGTATTCTCCCTTCTTATTTTCTTAACTTTTGATCGATTCGTGAAGTGAATTAAGCGAAATTTTGAAGAAGATCTCTAGTTCATCGTGATCCCCCCGCGTTTAGACTCGATTGCGAAGCAATTGGAGCGGGATTGATCACGAATTTCCCCTTGATTTCATCGAATTTTTCCCTTGAAATTCCGAACGTCCACGAGGAAGAATCCGAGCAAATTCGCTTCAATCCATGAGAATTGAAGCCCCATTCTTATGAAAATCGAGTTAGTAATGAGATTCTATCGATTATCAAGAGGTAATTTGAGTTTTTATTAGATTTAGAAGTTTAATTTTGCAAATTAGTTCTTAGTGTTTTTCATTTTCCCCAAATTCGAGTCCGAAAAATTTCTGATCTTGAAAATAGGATATCTCTTTGATTATAATTCCAAATCACTTGATTCTGGTTTCAATAGATTCCTTTTTTCATCAGCTTTTAGTGGATAGCAAATTCATTGAATTCCGAGTTCATTTGATCCTCCAATTTGACGTTTGACCGAGGACTGATCATCTTTCATCAGAAGTCAAAAGTTGACTTTCGAGGTCAATTACTTTTAATTTACAAATCAGAATTCGATAATTTGGTCTTGTTAGATTCCTCTGGTTCTTACCTTTCCATTGACATATAAATTGAAATATTTGGATTTTATTTGACTAGTCAATTTGAAGATTTCCTCTGAGGTGTTCATTTCAGGGATTTTCTGATATCTAATTTTCAATAATTCATAGTAAATCCATTTGTTATCCAAAAATCACAAATTATATATCAATAAATTCTATTTTCTCTCTAGTTTTCAAATATATAATTTTTGTAATCTTCTAACTCTGTTTGGTTCTCTAATTTTTACAGAATACCTACTATTGGTCAAAGTGAATTCTTTGACTTTGACTTTTGACTTTTCTATGTCAAACCCGAGAATTAAATTCTTAAAACTTCTTATTTAACTTATTTATATCATTTTCACTTATTAATTCTTATTTTTACTTATTTAAAACCCCTTTTAAACCTAAGTTTGACCAAGTCAACTCTGCAATTAAAGTCAACCCTGTTTTTTGTGGATCAACCCGATACTTACATATTACTTGATTTTATATCTTATCTTTGTGAGTTCGGTTTTATAAATTTTTGTTTGACCTACGTTGTTGTGTTTTAACGTTGCACAAAAATGCTTCGTCAGGCAGCATCGGTGAGGAGCGACGCGGCTAACGGCTGCAGCCTGGCACCGTCGCGAAGGCTAAGGCGGCAGCGGAGCGGCAGCGTGGACGACGAGCCGATCGATCCCATAAACTATCGTGTTAATCATGCGGTTAAACTCTTATTTATTTTTAGGTCTTACTCAAGTATAGTAAAATTATCCTACCGATTTTTTTAAAAAAATAAACATTTTTTTATTTCTGTGAAGAGGTGATGAATGTTAATTCCCAGTATTTCAGATATCCCTGTAGTCCGAGGTTTGTTCTTCTTCCTCAATTTTGGGCGATTTTTGAGCTATAGATTCATCTTCAACCGGGATCCTCTTGGAGATTACCTCCACCGGAAAGATGCATAACATTGGGATCTGCGTGCGATTACCTATGTCAACTTTCCACGCCCGATCTGTTTTTGATGCATAACAATGGGATTCAGAAAGATCCATGCCCGATCTATTTTCCGGGCCCGATTTTTTATGCATCTTCCCACTGTTATGCATCTCCATCACTTTCCATCGTTAGAGAATCAGGAATTTTTACTTAGTATGGAGTGATGATCTTCCTTTATTGACAGAGATCGGACTTCTATAAATAATCTTCTTTTACTTGGTTCCATGCAATATCTTCTATCACATAATAGAATTTTTGAGAGTTGAGACTCGAGCCGATGATTTTCAGAGGCGATTTTCATCTCCCGATCTATTTCAGATCAGGTACCCACTAGAGCTAAGTTGAAGACTGGAGCTAAGTTGGACAGATTTACAATTCCTTAGATTTTCTGGTTTTATGTTTATGGCAATGGATTTAATCGTTGTAAATGGTATCAGCTTGGCTTGATTTTATATGGAGGGTTTAATTTTAGAAAAACCCTTGATTTATGAGCGTGATTGGAATACTTATTTGATTACTTTAAATACATATAAAATACGATCACATCGATATTTTATGGGAGCGATCGCGGATTGAGCATAGAATCGATCACACCCTCGATCGATTTGTTAGCTTCGATCTCTCTCCTCTCTTTTCTCTATATTCCCGCTCAGCTGCTCTCCTATCTTTTCCGATGTCTCATCGATAATTCTCTCTCCCTCAACCTTTAATATTTTATTCCGTTTTAAATACATTTTGACTGCTGATTTTGATCGGCAATTTTGATCTCTGAATCGACGACTCCCAGTCAGTACCTTGAGATTTTTATTTTAAAATTTTATTATCTAGAATTGGTATCCGGCGAATTCTATAATCCGTACTGAAATAGAATATTCGGTGAGACGAGGCGGATTTCTATAAATAATCTTCTTTTACTTGGCTCTGCGCAATATCTTTTATCACATAATAGAATTTTTGAGAGTTGAGACTCGAGCAGATGATTTTCAGAGGTGGCAATTTTTGGAGGCGATTTTCATCTCCCGATCTGTTTCAGATCGGGTACCCACAAGTATATTACATAATAGAATTGGTGTCCGGCGAAGCCTATTTTTCTTCCAACTTTACCCCTCTGTATACATACATGAATTTGTATGATTTCCGTTTTTCTCATTTTATGATTTTCCTAATTTCTGATATTTTATAATTTCTGATTTGATTTCCGATTAAGGTTTTGCATAAACTCTATTTTCTGATTTTTTTTCATTCTCAACATTTTAGTTTTATAAATTCCATTTTGATTAATCTATTTCTTGCATTCCATTTTTCATTTTTGTTATTTTTTAAATCTGCCTTCCTTTCCGTTTTCATCAATTTCATTCTAATTTCTTTTCGGTTTTCTAAATATGTACTTTTGATTTCTTTTCTTTCGATTTTCTGTTTTCCTGTATTTCTGATTTTTTATTATTTGTTCTTCTCTCTTTCATTTCTGATATCAATTTCCGATTTAGGTGAGATTTCTAAATCTTCGCGTCTGCTGAGAGACCTCAAATTAAGGCGTATTTGACCTCTCCGCGTCTGCTCCCTCCATTTGACCGCTGACCTTGGAGCTAACCTGCAAATTTAGGTGATTTTCTTCAATCCTCGCCTTTGATTTAGGAGCGAAATTTTCGAGGTTTTCATGCTTTATTTTTTTATTAATGTTCATGTTTTTTTTGTTATTAATTTTTTTGCTCGTTGACCTTGCAAAGGAACGGTGAAGTTCACCAAACATTGCAACAAATTGGGTTGACAAAAATTTGCAAGTATTTAAGCCGCTGACTTTTATGATCTTATGAAGGGCTTTAATGATGTGCTGGGCATTGTAGATGTTTGACATTTTACCATGGATGATGATGTTACTCTCGATTCAGACTTAGATTTACGAATGTTTATTTCGAGCTTTATCAAATAGAATTTACATTTACTTTTTATGACGAAGATTTTCGATTTTATATTATTTAATTCACGCATTGAAATCTAAACTTATAATTTAATTTATGCGACTCTCTTATGCATCTTCCCTGTTCGGCGATCCTTCTTCAAATTAACCAAAAAAAGACCTTCACATGGAGTCAAATCGGGGGACATATGATGTAAAGGAACGTATAAACATGCTCGCACGTCAACGTCGTGCGAGCATATCATACGAACAACGTGAATCTAACAATATCGCATGGCGCACTAGACGTGCTGCACGTGTGGAAGGCCAACCACTTGAGGAACGAATAGTTGCATTACAGCGGGACAAGGAACGAGTGGCACATAGGCGTGCAAGCAGTACAATGGATCAACATGTCGTGGAGTTGCGCACAAATCAAGAGTCACATGCTGCCCGATGGGCAACAAGTGAAGACCATAGAGCAACATTTACAAATTTACCTAAAGGACGGCGCCCGTTTGATGGCAAAGATGACAGACTTCGACACCAAATGGGACAAATGGCCATACGATGTGCCCATTGCGACGCGCTGCATTGGATTGAAGAACACAACACATCATCACCCCGCACACGCCCAAATTTCACAGCCTGCTGCTCTTGTGGCAAAGTGAGTCTTCCACCTTTGGCGCAGCCACTGTCTCCACTATGGGATCTACTAGAAGGGCAGACACCGGAAGCCAAGAAATTTTGTAATCATATTCGAAAGTACAATAATGTCTTTGCCTTTACATCTGTTGGTGCCTAGATTGATCAAAGTATGGCCCGTGATGGAGTTTACATGTATCGTCTTCAAGGCGAATTACATCACCGTATGGGGAGTCTTCTGCCGAGTGAAGGAGAGACACCAAAATTCACACAGATGTATATTCATGACCCACAGATGCCAGAGGAATGCCGACTCAACTTCAGAGAAGAACTTCACCCCTGTATTCTTCACCAGTTACAAACAATGTTACAAGACGTCAATCCATATGGACAACTATATGAGAATGCTCGACGGCGCCTGTCTACCCACCTGGCAGCACCCTTATCACTATGTTTGGTGACTCTACGCAATAAAGACTCCCGTAGATACATCACACCCACTTCAAACGAAGTTGGTGCTATAATGGTCAGAGATGGGACATATACGGAAGAGAAAGACCCGTGACATCATCGTCAAGAAAAAGGGTGGGCCACTCCAACGAATATCGATTCTGCACCCATCTTACCTCCCAATGCACTATGTCCTCCTCTTCCCCGATGGACATGACGGTTGGCACCCCAACATACCACTGACGGGGTTCACTTATAATAACGATGCAGGTGGTTTTATGGACAACCCCTACGAAAACATTCAAGGGCAACGACGGAAACTATTTGGAGTTCCTCCACTGGTTTAAAATGATATTGTGAGTCTGTGAACGACATAATTCTTATTCACTACGTGCCCTCATTTCTGCTTCTTCTTCTTAATTACCATCGAGTTTGTATTATCTTTGAGGCAGGGACCACGCCCCAATGGAGAGAAGATCCAAGGTCGGGAAGGAATCATGTTCAAGGGTCTCTCACAGAAGGTCTCTCCAAGCATTCTGACATTGCGACAAATTAGAAGGTGATTGATATTTTATCCAATACGCATGTCGGACCAGTATATCCAAGTAATGTCCATGACCTGCTTTTTCCTCACATGACTCGAGATATCTTCGATTACTGATTACAATTTTTATGGGATTTTGATGACCACAGACCCGATTAAGGGCATAAATGAGCAAAGATCCGCTATGTTTCTTTATTTTAATTCGTCTCTACTTCTTCCTCTGAATCTTTCTATATTTTTTGTGCCTCTGGATATATTTGATGTCCTTTTTATATCTGTCGATCTATTTATTTGTTTCTCTCAGTCTTTTGATCTACCGATCTTTTAACTCGATCAAAATTATCTCCCGATATTTCCTCTCTATTTCTTTCTCTGAATCTTTTTATTCTTTTCAATTTGTCGATTTCTCTATTTTTTCTCTGTCTTTTCATCCCCGAATCGTTTATCACTCGATTTGTTTCTTTTAATTCTTTTATCTTCATGAAGCAGCGTGCGAAGAAGAAGCCCAGTGCAATCAGCTAGGGAATTGGGTCCTAGAACGCGGAGAAGGCGATGACGAAGGTCAACGTCTTGGTCAGCACTGCAGCGTCGAGCCCTAGCAGCGTGACGGCGCCGAGCGGGAGCGGCTGCGTGATGATCCCAACAATGGTGGCCAACGAGATCGTCAGCAGCCACCAAGCTCCCTTCGAGACGTCGCCTGCCGTGGGACGAGGCAGATGGCGGCATCGGTGAGGACCGACGCGGCTAACGGCTTCAGCGCGGCACCATCGCGAGGGCTGAAGGCGGCGGTGCGAACGACGACTCGATCGATCCCATAAACTATCGTGTTAATCATGCAGTTAAACTCGATTTATTTTTTTAGGTCTTACTCAATATGTTAAAATCATCTTGCCGGTTTTTTGTACAAAATATAAATTTATTTATGCCTGTGAAGAGGTGATGAATGTGAATTCCCAATATTTCAGATATCCCTGTAGTCCGAGATTTGTTCTTCTTCGGCAAGTTTGGGCGATTTTCGAGCTATAGATTCATCTTCAATCGGGATCTTCCTGATAGATTACCTCCGCCGGAAAGATGCATAACAGTGGGATACGCGCGCGATTATCTATGTCAACTTTCCACGCCCGATCTGTGTTTGATGCATAACAATGGGATTTGGATAGATCCGCGCTCGATTTGTTTTTCCGCGCCCGATCTGTTATGCATCTTCCCACTGTTATGCATCTCCATCACTCTCCATCGTTAAAGAATCGGGAATTTTTACTTGGTATGGAGTGAAGATCTTCCTTTATTAACAGAGATCGGATTTCTATAAATAATCTTCTTTTACTTGGTTTCGCGCAGTATCTTCTATCACGTAATAGAATTTTTGAGAGTTGAGACTCGAGCCGATGATTTTCAGAGGCGGTAATTTTCGGAGGCGATTTTCATTTCCTGATCTGTTTCATATGGGGTACCCACTAGTATTTATTACATAATAGAATTGGTGTCCCGCGAAGCTTATTTTTCTTCCGACTTTACCCCTCCGTATACATTACTATTATGATTTTTATTAAGGTAGAATAGGAGTAGTTGGAGAAGAATCGAGACAGGCTGAAGGAGTACATCGAGATATCCTCAATAAGGTTACGATGCCTAAGAAATTCTCGCCACTACTTCGGTCTCACGAAATTCTCAGTAAGGTTATGCTTCTCACGAAATCGCTGCTTTCTACTGCTCGGCGCCCTCATCAGCCTGTCCAAATCGAGATCGATCTTGATCGGATTGTCGTTCTGTGTATGATCGGCCGTCTATTCCTTTTTCCCCCTAAATGGGGCTATTGGGTCCATTTTCGTACCCCCAAAGTCCTTTTCCAGAATTTGAGTTCGTAAGCAAGTTCAGTCAAATTTGTCTTCCCGATCTCAGCGATCGGTTTTTCCTTCGATTCGGAGATCTTTTCCAGGAACCCGATTCCGTATGGTGATCGTTTAAGTCCGCTAGAACGTTGGCAGCAAAGAATGGAGGGGGGAAAGTCGGAGGAAATTCTCTTCGAGACGCAATACCACGCAAAATGTTCGCGTACGCCTCGCCCAGTCTTATTAGAGAGGGTAAAATCATCTCTGAACGATTATGTCTTTTCTCATTTTCTCTTCTTTCTTTCGATTACTGTCGCGAATGAATTCTAATGGAAATTCAGGCGAATGAATCTGGAGGACATATGCTCTCTCGCCTGGCTCGAATTGGTTTGTTCTTGCTCTATCGGTTAAGTTTAATTTCGCAAATGGAGATAAATATGCACCATTGTAGATTACAAGCTGTCAGAAATTCGTAACTCTGCGAGTCACTAGACGGGCATAAATATGTTTCATTTAATTATCTATCATTTAATTCCTATGTCAACCGCGATTGATTGTTTCTATGTCAATTACTATGTCAATTTTTTCCCCTTCTAATAATTTTTTCCCCTTCTAATTAATGAATCAGGAAGAAGAGAGAGAAAGTGAGGGCCTTCCTCTCCGCCATCCTCTCACCTTCTCCCTCTTGCGATGCGCTCATCATCATAAACATGATCATGGTCGTCGAAGTCATCGTCATCGTCAAGATGAACTTCACGGGGAGGAGTCGGTCGCCTCTTCAGCTTCTGAAATATCTCATCCAGAGAAGCAGAGGAAGAAACGTAGTTTTGCGCATCTTGTGGCCCATTATTGAGAGGGAGAAACTTCCTATTTCCCACGTTGACTTTGAAGTTCTGAAAGCCCATCTTCATCGACTGCCACGTCGATGCAAAACCCGTTGAATTGCCGGCCAGACCCCCGTTGTCAGAAGACTTCTCAGAGTCAACGCCCGCTTCCAGAAGCGACACCCTAGCTGGGGACTTCTCTCTCCTGCTGACGCTCTTTCTCTCTTTACTGGAGCTTGTTTCCACCTTCATTTCAACTCCACTCTTTTCCTGCTAATTATTTTTCTCATACAAATTATTTAAAAATGAAATTTCCATAATTACTATAAATATTACCGCATGTATGGAGAGCGGGAGAGAGGGAGGGAGGGAGGGCGGGATAGAGGGGGAGGGAGGGAGGGAGGGAGGGCGGGAGAAAGAGAGGGAGAGAGCGAGGGAGGGCGGGAGAAAGAGAGGGAGGGAGGGAGGGAGGGCGGAAGAGATAGAAATGGAGGGAGAGAGATGGAGGGAGGGCGGGAGAGAGAGAGATGGAGGGAGAGAGATGGAGGGAGGGAGGGAGGGCGGGAGAGAGAGAGAAAGGGAGGGAGAGGGACGAGAGGGAGGGCGGGAGAGAGACGAGAGGGAGGGAGGGTGAGGGAGAGAGAGAGAGAGGAAGAGAGAGTGAGAGATAGAGAGAGAGAGAGGGAGGGAGGGAGAGAGAGAGAGAGAGGGCGGAGAGAGAAAGATAGAGAGAGATAATTTTGCTATGTAAACTTTTGAGAGATGATTATTTAAAACTAAATTATTTCTATTATTTCTTTAAATATTTTTAAAAGTTAAAATTTATATATTTAGGATTTTTATTTCAAATTCTTGATGTATTGTATATTTTGTTCTTGAGAAGTGTTAATCTATTATCTATGTTTGTAAAACATATATTTTTATATTTACTGATCAATTTATTTCATAAAAACATTATACAATTTATTTTCATTTCAAATGACAAATTACCGAAAGTATAGGTTTTACAAAGCAGATGTACCATATCGACCCAGAATGGAGAAACAGAGTGCCGAATACGGAATTCCCAGTCCGCATTTATTTGCAAAGAACAGAAATTTTCGTAATATCTTCTCTATCACTTGTGCGGTGGCTTCACGATCAGGATCGGGCACTTGCAGTGATGCGCACAGTAGTCACTCACGCTTCCCAGAAATGCCCTGCAGCCCACGTCGCACAATTTTAGAGAAAGAAAGTTATAGAGAGAGAGTGGGGAGGGAGGGGAACCTCTTGAGCTTGCCGAGGCCGCGGCTGCCGATGAGAAGGAGATCGGGGTGCACTTTTTCGACCGCTTGACAGATCACTTCTTTTGGATCGCCTTCCAAAACCATAGACTTGAGCTTCACCTGTAAAATCAGCGGAGACTTTCAGCGAAATCCATTCATCGATGTCCATATAATGAATATGAAATGCTCACTTGAGTGTGCTTCTCGGAGAAGAGATGGGAGATTTTCGCGAGCAGCGCTTCAGCGTTCTGCTGCTGCGCCTTCCTCACCGACTCCAGCACCGACGAGGTCGCGTAAACAGCTGCGGGAGAAATTCCAGCGGAGTTAACTCAAAATCTCAAAATTAAAATTGCCCCTAAAGAGCAAGAATCAAAGAGGAAAATAAGAAGAATCATGCCCAAAAAAGGCTCAAACGACTAATAGAAGAGAAGGGCGACGAGAACGACGATTAAAACCTCTAAACTTGGGTTAATCGATTGACGATGCGACTTCAGTTTTTACTAAGTCATCGTCAAAGGGGCAAGAGAGAGAGAGTAGAGGGAGAAGAACCGAAAGAATGATGATAGATTGCGGGTAGGTACATAATACCAGGTCCAGCCGGGAAGACATAGTTATGGAAGTGCTGTTGAACATGCACGACCACTACTTCGCCGGAATCCGCCACTGATGCGGATGAAGGAAAGAGATGATCGAGCCCCCACGAGAGCGCGTAGAGGCTCCCTTCGCTCTCGTCGACGGCCACCATCACCTTCATCTTCTTCTCCTGTTCCTCTGCTCGCGACTGCTCTACTGCTTGAGCCCCCTGTTGCTCCATTGTATTTCTCTTCTTGGACAGATGCTAGCCTGAGACCAAAGTCTTATAGCAGACAGTAGAAGCTTCCGGAGGAAAGATGAAAAGGCCCTTGTGGATTTATCCAGTAAGCGGACGTGGCATTTTGGCTGAGAAGCAATTGCGATGTGGTGACCGCGTGAGTCAAGGGCCGTCTCACCGAAACTACGGATGGCGCCTACGGCAGGGCTTGCGATTTCTGTGGGCGCTGGGCGTGGAAACCGCGGCAGCCGCTGTCGCTATTACGGCAAGAACAGACACGTTACTATCCCCATGCAGATCGGCCGTGGCACGAGCGCACGGGAGCGGGGGAGAGAAGCTCGGGAAGGAAACGAGAAAAGAGAAAAAGGAGAGAGAGAGAGAGAGAGATGATGAGTGTCGTTGGCTCTCTCTCTCTCTGGCCTATTTTCGAGTGGACCATGAGTCCGCCCGCACAGTTGTAAGTGGAGAAATGAAGGCTCCCTCTACCTTTCCATCTCTGTCACCCACTTCCCTCTCTACAGGAGAAGGGAGAGAGAGACCGGAATACTCGATAAGGTACCGGCAGAGCTGAAGATCTCGAATTCTAAAGTCGTCGCGGATATGGAATGACAGAGATTCGGTAAACGTATAGTGCTCGGTCTACATCGACAATGCACCAACGAGATTATCCTTCTTGATTTCCTTCCTGGCCACATCTCTCTCTCTCTCTAAAATACGACAGAGAGGGAGAGAGAGATTACTTTATTTATCAGCATTTTCCTATTCCCTAGAATACGACAGCTCCACACATCCACCTCATGTTCTTCCTGTACGATAGATCAAGATGGTTCCTGTACGTCATATACTATAAAAAAATGATCTCCCCTTGCCAAAATCAAGGGTCATCATCAATGTGAACCAACTAATTAATGAATCAGGAAGAAGAGAGAGAAAGTGAGGGCCTTCCTCTCCGCCATCCTCTCACCTTCTCCCTCTTGCGATGCGCTCATCATCATAAACATGATCATGGTCGTCGAAGTCATCCTCATCCTCATCGTCATCGTCAAGATGAACTTCACGGGGAGGAGTCGGTCGCCTCTTCAGCTTCTGAAATATCTCATCCAGAGAAGCAGAGGAAGAAACGTAGTTTTGCGCATCTTGTGGCCCGTTATTGAGAGGGAGAAACTTCCTATTTCCCACGTTGACTTTGAAGTTCTGAAAGCCCATCTTCATCGACTGCCACGTCGATGCAAAACCCGTTGAATTGCCGGCCAGACCCCCGTTGTCAGAAGACTTCTCAGAGTCAACGCCCGCTTCCAGAAGCGACACCCTAGCTGGGGACTTCTCTCTCCTGCTGACGCTCTTTCTCTCTTTACTGGAGCTTGTTTCCACCTTCATTTCAACTCCACTCTTTTCCTGCTAATTATTTTTCTCATAAAATTATTTAAAAATGAATTTTCCGTAAGTACTATAAAACCATACCGTATGTATGGAGGGATTAGAAGATTCAATATCACTCCCTCCGTTGAAGTTCCTCGCCAGAGGAATCACTTGTTCTCCGACCTTGCGCCCTTGCTCAAGCCATTGTCTCTCTGAAAGAGGGCAAACCAGTAATTTAATTCAAGTCTAGAGAGAGAGAGAGAGAGAGATAGAGAACAGCAAAAACGGGATTTTACCCTTCTGAAGGATGATGACTCCGGATGGATCAAATCCATTGATATCATCCTGCTCTTCTTGGAACTTGAACCTTTTCCATTTTCCGAAGAAGGCAATTATACGGCCAAAGAAATTGCTGGCCACCAGGATAGTGAACACAACCATGATGAGAGGATAGATCCTGTTGAATCCTCGGCCGAAGAAGGGCACCGCGTCGTCAATGTTTCCCATTCTCTAATAAACACACGAAAACATCATTGTAATTTGCTATGAACTTCTTCATTCAACTTGGAATGTATTTCTTAAATAGTCTTGATCACTTCAGTTTGATAGTTTTAATCTTGAGCGATACTTCATTGTAGTTTAGTCATTCTCGTATGGATATTTTTTTTTTTCATTTTAGTCCTCGTATACTCTATTCTTGTGTATTTGAGTATACACATGTACATTTTAGTCCTCGTAAAAAGCATTCTAATATTTTTTATAGGGCCTCATTTCCTATTCGGGATACTCATTGCATCCAAGGCCCAGCAACCTCAATCTCTCTTTCTCATTTCAAAGGATTATAAGTTTTAAGATACAAATAAATACCTTTTCGAAGATGGTTTTGGTGTCGCCAAGGCGGATGAGATTGAGGAAATTGTAAGAAATAGGTGCCGCGTATCTCGCAACCATCCTGATGAGAGTGAAAATTCGATTAATAAGTATATTGGATTGTTGAGAAATTAGGGATAAATAATAACTTATATTCAAAAATGAACTTACGAGCAAATCATGAGTAGACTCACGGAGCTCGTCTGCCTTGGGGTTAATGAATAGAACATGAGCATCCCTATCTTGAATAGTGAGTAGTACGTGCAGATACACATGTACATCAGCGGTATAAATGCAGCCACCTGACATGAAAATAAATGATGAATATCGTTTTTGTTAACCCTAAATATTAATCTATATATTTTACCTGTACAAGCATCTCACGTTGACCCACGGCTTTTATCAGGAGAGAGAAAAGAGAGAGGTCCACAACGCTCGGAAGCAAAGTGGCCTCGGCCAATAGGATTGCAGCTGACATGCATCCAAGAGCAATTGCCAGGATTTTTTCAATTTGTTTTCTTAATATACAGCGCCAAATTAGTTCTGCAAAAAAGAAAATTGAAAAATGTATTTTCTGGGAATTTAATATATAAGAGGTAACATGCCTAATGTGTCCAGTATGCTCCCCAACGAGCCAGTCCGAGTGGGTCTGAAGCTTGAAACATACTTCCTGAAAGAATTAATGAGTAACAATACTAACTAGATATAAAAAATGCAATTGATCAATTCAGTGTTAATTTGACGGACCATCCAGTGGAATCTAGACGATCGTAGTTCTTTATAGTGTCCTCAAGTTCAAGAGCCTCCATCACATATGTCATATATGCACTGCAAAACTCAATATAAAAGTGTCTGTCAATAAAAAAATAATTAATTATACTTAATAGCAAATGATACCTCTTGCAGCGGTAATATTCCTCGCGAGCTATTCGAAGCTGGCGGCGGAGAGCTGCCATTGACTTTTCATCAGTGTCATAATCCATGTCATTTTCACCTAGTCTCCCACCAGATGGCTTGAATGACGGATCTTCACGTAGCTGAACAGAAGGATTGATCGTAATTTCCCAATTGATTTCTCTTACTTGCAAATAGAATATACTCTTAATTAAGAGAAAGATGTGTCTATACCATCTGATTCATCATGTTATCAATGATGTCCATGTATGGTCTCATAGGGTCTCGCTTAGTCATCTGGTTTGATGTTGCCTGTGAAACCTAATGATAATGGAAAATTTCAAAAATTACAATGGTGAAGAAATTTCCATGAACTAGAAAGGGACATAAATAACTGCAGACAGAGAAGAAATCAAGATAGAAAGATTGCAAAAAATATCTTCTCTTAAATAGATGGGTCTCTAAGACTCCATCGTGCATGTGACTACAACAGAAATGTTGATGGTCGTAACCCAATTTGATGCAACAAACCCCATTCAGAACACCAAAAATAGCTTCCAACATCAATGCATTCACTGAGAAAGAGAGAGAATGCATTTAAGGACAATTCTCCTGATGGGGAGCTGGTTTGAGAGCGCTCCCCACTCTCCTAGGTCTTCCAGGTGAGGTCTTGCCTGCCTCTAACACGTGCCTTAGTGTTGATTTCAATTGATGCTCCTGTCTCATCTGGGCCCTTGACAGTCCATCTACCATGGGCCAGTCAACCATCGACCCCCTTTTCTGACAGCCTGTCTGGTCCATTCAAGATGGATGGGCCAGCATTCCTTGCTCACCTCATGTAAAGCAGGATAGGGCATGGTACCATTACTTCCCACCAAAGAGTTCATCATGTCCTCAAGATGGAATTCTGGGAGGCGTACATCAAGTGCAGTGGCTGGTTCCCATGTCGCTTCTAGCTCTGGTAGGCCCTTTCACCTGATCAGCACTACCATAGAGGGACTGTGCTTCTGATGTTTTTGATGCTTTCCATTTCCACAGCCCATTCACCCTCCTCTGTTATAAACCCCAGTAGGAGCTCAGGCTTATCGCTTCTCCCCAAGGCCAGGCAGAGGTGAGAGATAAGGCCCTCAAAAAGTGGAGGGTTATCCAAGTGATTTGACCCATAAAAAGAAAACACAAAAGTCTTGAAAATACAACTCTGACAGTATGCATGGGTCAGATACAGAACTGGTAAAAGAAAAGTAAAGCTTCTAGGTCCTGTCAGGCCTAATTATCCCTAGGGATTCTCCCTTGGCCTAATTAGCTTTACATGGGCCTCGAATGTGAACTAGCCTAGAATAATATAAAATGGGCTCTTGGGCTGTATTCCGGGCTACATCAGGTAGGGAAAGTGTCTGATCTCTCTCATGGAGGTAGAGGTCCAGATCATGATGGGTGGTTTAAGTGTTCCATACTTGACTATGTTTGGTGGCTCATGCTCATACATGACCTAGAAGGGAGATGTCTTATGCCCATGGGAGCCACTTGCTCCATGAGCCTGGCTTGTTGGCCCTGAAACAATGCAGGTAGTTCTCCTGTTGTCGACTACCTTGGTCTGCCATACATCTCGTAAAGATGTGCACGGGGTTCAGCACAATTGATTTCGGCAGTTCGTGTATCCTTACCACTTTGGCAAATACCCCCACCAAATCCTTTATGCTGAAAGGGAGTTTTGGTAGAATAAAGTGGATGTACTTGGATAATCTATTCACCACCACGCAAATGGTGTCAAACCCTCCAGATTTAGGAAATGCTTCTATGAAATCCATGGAGATATCTTCCCAAATCCACTTTGGTATGGGTAAGGGTAGCAAGAGACTAGTTGGAAATAGTGCTTATGCTTATTCTGTTGACATACCATGCACTTATTGACATGTTGTTTTATTTAATTGTTTTGAAGAAAATTGACATGATGCATTATATTCTTCTTCAAATTGATCCAATGAAATTGGACCACCAAAGGTATCCTGCATGGCCAACCTGCGGGGCTGTTGTGGAATTTGTAGTCCACAGTGGAGAGTTTAGGTGGTACCAATCAACCTTTGAAGAGCAATTGACCTTGGTGCACTGAGTAATTAGGTTACACTGCCAACCTGTCCACTCCCTTAATGATTTTTTAATGGTTCAGAGGTGCTTGTTGTTGTTGACTGTTATGGCTAGCAAAGATAGCTCTGGGGAAGTGCTAACTATTACATCAATGAGGGCCACCTGCTCCAAAGTGGGCGTATGCAATGGTGCATCAGCTGCCTTATTGGTTCTTCCTTCCCGATACTCTACTGAAACCTGGAATCCCATGAGTTTAGCTGGTGGCCATATAGCATATTGCAGAGGGATTTCCTTCTGCCCATAATGGAAATTACTCTGTATTGCTTGGTGTGAATGCTGCATGGTTTACATGCGAGGTAATATCACCATTTTCAGACCACCATCAGTACTGCATAGACCTTGATTTCATAAATCAAGTTCTTGACAGTCAAAGGAGGCAACGCGTGACTGTAGAGCATTTTTTTCTTGAGCAGTCATGTAAGAGGCCAGGCGACAGAGGCGAACCCCTTCACAAGTTGATGGTAGTGTCCCCCTAGCCCCAAGAAGCTCCCAATCCACGCCGCAGTCACCCGAATCATATCATTGTTGGTGACAACTCCATGGGCAGAAATCCAGTGTACCAAATACTCCAACCTCTCCTTCCCAATGTGTCACTAAGCATTAACAAGCAATTGATGTGGCCCCAAGATTGAGAAGATAGTAAGCAGATAGTCTTCATGGGTCCACACATCCTTGCAGTAGATGAAGATGTCATCAAAGAAAACCAATACAAATTTCTGGAGTTGGGGCTTGAAGAGGTGATTCACAAAGGACTGGAAGATTGCAGGCATGTTAGACAAGCCAAACGGCATTACCTTAAACTTGTAGTGCCCTTCGTGAGTCCAGAATGCAGTTTTGGGCATATCTTTGGCATTTGTGCGAATCTAATAATACCCCAACTAAAGCTCCAGCTTGGAGAAGATGTACATGCTGTGGAGCTTGTCTAGCAGTTTGTCTACCACCGGAATGGAATAAGTGCAGTGATGTGGTTGTGGCCATGGTGACCCATGCAAAACCTCCAACTGCCGTCTTTTTTCTTGACCAGCAGCGCCTGGCTTGCATATAGACTGTGAGTTCTGAATTATGGCGGCCGTAAGGAGCTCCATCTTTAGTGAATTGGATTTTGTTCCTGCATGAAAGAGTACTTGCACTGTCATCGATTGACTAGTGGGGCACCAGGCAGCAATATGATTTTGTGGTTGCAGTCTCATTGTAGAAGCAGGTCTGTGGGTGAAGCAAATATGCTGGGGTAATGGGTCTGCACAGTCTCCAGCAGATGGATGGTGTCAGGCCTAACATCTCTAATGGCATGTCATGTATGTGGTGGACCTTTACCATGAATAAGCTACTGCCGTTGAACTCATCTAGATCAGTGACTGAAATTTCCCCTTAAGGAGATGGGACTTCATCAGCAGTCCCTTGAAGTGCACGTGTACACAGCCCAACATGACCAACCAAATCATCTTGAGAATGATGTGGACACTGCTTAGGGAAAGTGGGAGAAAATCCAATGTTTTGGTTGACCCTTGGGCCTCCATCGTGACATTATGTTAGATATCACTGCCAGGGATGATTGGTCCATCCTCCTAACTTGACTGTCTACTGTCAGAGGGGACTGATCAATGCCTGTAACAAGCAGTTTAGCTTAGAGCAAATAACCTTAAGATTAGCACCAGGGTCAATCATGACAATCACATTTTTTGAGTGGACCATGCCCCAGAGTTTCATCATAGTGTGCTTCATGGACCCCTGTACCGAGTTGAAGAAGAAATAAACTGTGAATAGCCCCCCTTCTTCCACCGGTTCACTACCACAAGTGCCCAATCTTCCTCAATCCTACCAGAATGGTCTGATTCCACCTCATGGATCAAGATGATATTGAGTTGTTTCATGCACTTGTACCCTAGTGCATATTTCTCACCGCAGTGGAAACATGGCCCTTTCTCCTTATGAGCTTAAAATTTTTTGTTCGTCAAACGATGGTAATTCCCTGTTGGTGGCTTAGGAGCTGTGGCCAACATTGGTGTGTGATATGTAGAGTTGGGGTTGGGCGAGCTTGCCTTTCTGCAGTCCACCTTAAGAACCACGAATGACGGCTAGCTGCTAAGTGATTGCTTGAACTTAGAAATGTGACGAGTCTGCCAGCCAAATATGGAGTCGGGGAAAGGTGTTGGATTCATTACTTGGCTCAGTGCATATATGCGTTCATCAGTCTTCCATGAGGTGTACATGACGTCAACCAAGCCTTTAGGATTCATGAGGGCAATTTTGGCTCGAATTTCAGGTTTTAACCCTTTCAAGTAGACTTGATCCAATGGTCTGAGAGGAAGGCTAGAGAGATGCATGGATGGCCTCTCAAAGTCAGACTGATAGGAAAATACTGATCCCATCTGGTTGATATTCAATAACTACAGATATGCCGAGGATGAATACAAGGTGTCGAATAGCGCACTGAAATCATGCCTCTGCGTTATCACCAGAGAAAACTTGCAATTTCCCCATTCTTCACTATTACTTTCACCTCCTACTCCTATACCACCAGCATCACTGGCGGCGGATTGATTGCTTGCTTCCTCCTCAGTGGCTACCAGCAGATTGATGATCAAAATGTTATCAAGCTTCATCAGCTCCTTGTGATGCTGGTGGTTGACAACACTCTTCCCCATCTGCGCAACAATGGCCCTCCTTATCATGTGGGGATTGCCTGACCCTGATACCAAATGGTAGGAACCCAATTCAATGCAACAAACCCCATTCAAAATGCCAAAATAACTTTTGATACCAATGCATTCAGAGAGAGAGAGAGAGAGAGAGAGATCTTGATCTATCTGTTGATCACATGCATTCAGTCCCTAATCCCTATCAGGCCTCCAGTAATAACAAGTTACCGAGAAGCAGTACGGTAAAGGGAATAGAATAAAACCTGAAATAGTGCCTGAAAAATCAAATCCGACAAAATATAAAAATACCACTATGGCGTTTGAAAAGTCCTGGTGAGCATCATCAAGGCTAACGGCCATTTTAGCAACCCTATGAGAGAGAGCTTTCTGGCGTTTACTCCAATCAGCATTCTTCCAGATACTTTTTGGAATCTCGCTCAATCCAAAACCAAGAAGGAATGCACCCGTTACCAGCCCAAAAGTGTTTGAGCATGCCATTGCCAAGCCAACAACTCCACCACTCCTGAGGGGAAAATTTAAACAAATACAAGTTATAATAACTGGTTGAAGAAAATGCATTTAAGTCTCCAAAATCTCTCTCTCTCTCTCTCTCTCTCTCTCTCTCTATCAGTATATTACTTTCTCTCTGTCTCCATTTATATAGCTCTTTTTTTCAACACTTTCAATTCAAACCTGTAGGGAATGTATCTATATTGTACTCTCTAGAAGAAATAGATGTCTCAGAGAGAGAGACTGATGGACAAAGAAGGATAACATAAGATATATGAAGAGATCTTCAGATGAGGAGAGAGATAAATCGAGGACAGATGAATCAATAGGGAGTGGGAAAGAATGACTGGCAGAGGACACAGAAAAGGGAGAGGGGTGTAGAGAGGATACCAGTCTCTGTGCATGATAATAAGTAGAATAAGACCAAACAGGCCTATAGATCCCACGCTGAGATAAAATATCAAGTTCTCCCTAATGCTCGTCTTCAGTCTTTCAGTTACAGTAAAATCTCCAGCGTCTTCATAGCACTGAATAGTGGGAACCACAGCCCTGAAATAAAGATAAAATATTAACAGAGACAATCGACAGCCTCTGTTTTCTATAACCTAGTGACTTTAGAAAAAATGATTTACACATGTTCCTCTGATCATTTCAACAAGAAGAATAAGGCATAACTGGTTGAGCACCACTGAATGCTCCAGCTGGGTAAGTCATGGTCAAACAGACATAAGTCTGCATATTTAAGGGCACATTTGTCAAAGAACAAGGGCCACTACATCTGAAGTTCCTCTCTCTCTCTCGCGCTCATCTTCACATGGATGAAATTACATGCTTCACTCTTTGGTATGAACTACTGTTTTATTGAGTTTCATATCACTTTTGCAGTCCCAAAATTACACATGAAACAAGAACCATTATGCTCCCACAGATGAGATAGTATAAATGATAGAATTGGTTATACAATTTAACCCTCAGTTTAATCTGTACAGACACTTTCTACTTACTAAGATATCATAAGATAAAATTCAATTTTCTATCTTAATAAGTTCCCTAAAAGATTCCCTAATATATTCCTATCATTAGATGAAGGCTTTTCTGTTTATAACCCTCACTAGAGGGTAGTAAGAACATCTTTCCCAGAGCTATAAATAGAGAGGCATATTCCCTCATTTCAAGGAGGGAAAAGTATTAGGAATTGAATACTTTTCAGGGGTTTAGCGCTCTTCTTTCCATCTCATCTCCCTCTCGCTCTGCCTTGGTATTCTACTCCCAACTCTCTCAGTGGAGCTGCACGGCATTCCTCCTACACATCTGATACCTCATCTCTCTATTCCTATTCACCTTCATCATCAGGGAATCTCATCAGACGTCTAACCAGGGTCATGTCATTCCCTCAAAGGTCTAAAGCTCCCACATCATAGCAGGTCGGCAGTACAGATGGACGAACATCACATCTTTCAACTTTTGACAACTTTTGAACATCGTGTCTTTCTGTGAGAGCTCACTAAGGCCCAAAACGTGCCTATGTTATCTCCTTTGTTTTGTGTAGCCCTACATAGGGCCTCTCTATGAAACCTACTATCTGTTGAATCTACTCTTCCATTCCATCAGCTCGTCTTTAGAAAAATTTAAATTTCTTTCAAATTAGATGAAAACATGTTATTAAATCGTTACAAACTTTAATTTAGATTTTGTATAATTTATAATATCTCAAAGTGACTTCTGAACCTTAGAGATGGGGATATGCCTCTATGAGATCTGAAGTAAATGGATTTTCAAAGCATGTCCAGAACTACTTATCTATCTGGACTGATTATGTAGCAAAGGCGAAAAATCTCTTGAAAAACCCCCTACAGGAGTTAACAGTCAATTTTAAAAATTAACTTTGAGATTAAAAAGAAAGTGAAATTATAGAAAGAGAGAACATAAAAAATTAACAAAAAGAAATATAATACATACCACGTGAGAGCAAAAGTACTCCAGTATGAGAAGCTCCAAAAGAAACCAATGCCTCCCGCATCATGGCCTATGATAGTCTGTTACCGAAATAGCAAATAACTAAACTTTAAAACTATAAAGTAGAAGTCACCGATTACAATTATATCCATAGGCTATAAAATTCAAGCAAAATGTTTAAAATGAAAAGAGGCAACTGATATATATCTTTCCGTTTCATAAGGAGAATCTCTGTTTTATCAGCCCAATCAAATTATCACATATTAAATCGACATTAACTACTTTAAATATCGGAATTCCACGAGTAAAGATTGATGAACGCCATCACTGATCAGATGAGATGGTATTCTTCACTCGGAATTTTTAACTATCTGCCAAATTTCCATAAGATTATAGTGTTCTTTGTGACCGCAGGTTGGGCAATAAACAGAACCAGGTTCCAACAGTAAGCACAGAAATATACAATAGTTATCTTTCTATTACATGGGTATCGCCGTTTTCTATATGGATAATTTTCGCTGCAACAAAATTCCAGTACGACGAATTCAATTTCAACCGAATTCATCTCCTTTGGCTGGTTAAGTTAGATAGATATCACCTCTCGAAATTCAACTGAATTCATACGAAATTTAGCTCTCGAATAGATGTTAACGTTCAGTGAAAAAGAGAATCTGCTCGAGCAATCGAAAAACCACAACGGAATCTGAAAATTCAAATTCATTTCACATGCAGTTACTACTGTATAATACACCCCTGCGCTAAACGAAAAACGTTCAGAAATTCACCGAAAAAATAAACCAAACGGAAACAGTAATTCAAGTGAGATCCTCTAATAAGCTCTTGGGAGGAAAAGCGACCGAATTAGATTTTTAATCCTACTAAATCAGGGTGATCTTCGAAAGGAAAAATGATAGGTTATCAGATGAGAAATCGGACCGTCCATATGTCTGCGGGGACGAGAATGATGATAGAGAGCGAGCAGAACCAAGTATAACCCACGGAGAAGAGCACGTATTTAGGAACATCCGGACCCGCGAAGTACCGCAGAGTCACCGCCACCATCCCCATCGTCAGGGGCAGCGAAATGAAATAAAACACCAACATCTGCTCTGCAGATCCTTCTCCGTACGCCTCCGATTTCTCTCCTCCGGCAGCTTGATCTGGGAGGAGACGTAGGAATTTGGGAGGAAAGAGAAGGGGAAAAATTAGTGTTGGCTGTCTCCACGTCAGCTTGTACATGTCAAATATGGGTGCCACGTAGGATGATATACTTGCTCGTGAGCTTCACTTTTGAGGCATACGGACATTATTACCGACGGAAGTTTCTAGGTCGAAAGATTTGCATTCATTATTCTCGACACGTGGCAAGATCTGTGAGGCTGGCCCACTGAAGATTTGTTATAATTTGAATTGGTCGTGTCGGCGGTCGACGGTTGAAAACTAGAAAGAATAAAATATTTACGAGGAAAAAGAAATAACTGATGGAAAAGTCTCATTGTGTATAAGAGACACATATTTTTTAAATGTGGGTTTTTAATAAATTATCCAACGGAGCACTAAGTAATAAATGAGACTAATATTATGCTAGAATTTGGCCACCGACGCTTAGCAAAATATATATGGTGATTATTATATATGTGAATATTCCATTTCTAGTGGATTGAGAGTCATCAATCCACTTGAAAATTTATACCTTTGGCCATTGACTCATCCTCTCCACCTTGCATGGAGTTTTTATAATGGTTGACTGAATTATTTCACTCAAGTTAGACCAATTGAAAGGTCTATTTCCCCACAGAGCATGAACTACATCCATGAATATTCAAAGATTATCTATTGAATGACTATCATTTTGAGGAAATCTACCATTCAAACATGGGTTAAGACAACGAGGCTTGTGATGGATATTATGTGGCCTAAAAGCCAATCACACTTTCATCTTTTGTTTATATTCATTGCAATGAACTTTTATGCATTATCATACTTGTGTAATGTTTGCAATGAAGTTCATGAACATATGCAATGATCAAGTGAATTATGATGAGATCATAATACATCAATCACTGGTCTTTAAACATATGCTCTAAATATTCTTATTCGTAGGATATTCCAGAAGAACATCGAATTATCCGGAAAGAATATCACTATCTGATCTGACTCATTTGATGAGTATGGCTGATCTTGTGGCCATCGGTGTTGAGACACCAAGGATAAATAGCGGGTGCTTTTTGGAGAAAGATTTCACTAAATTGATCTGTATGAATCCCTGAATGGTATTATGTCAAATTGTCAAACAGGTTGATTCATGTCACGGTTTTGTAAGTGGTCCTTTGACCTGAGATACCAAAGACATCTTGTGGATGGATGATCGTGTTTTGACTATGACTTACGAATCCCTAGTCACGGGATCTCTAAAATGTCATAGATTGGATATGACATGAAGTCCTCAAAGGTGATTGAGTGGTTAAGATGGGATCATCCGTCATCGGTATATGAGGAGATCGACTGAAGGAATGAGATCCTTGGCCAAGGAAGTGGAAATAATAGAGAAGTTGTTCTCAATTATTTCCAACTCGCATCAGTACTAATTTGAGTAACCGATTAGGGTTTGACAATTAACCATACCCTAAGTCATTCATGAGTCTCATGTGGATGAAGGGTTACACGTACATGGTAACCAATGATGGCAAGATTCCATGAAAGAGTTCTAATATACTTCATATCTCCTAGAGCACGTGGTGTAGCTTGGCACCCACCGTGCGGGCGACTCAACCTGTTGATTGGGTTAAATCGATCCTTAGTCAATTAATCTATATGTTGATATAATTCATTGATAAGGAGGACTAATAAGTGTTATTGGGCTGATAGAGTCATTAATTGGTGAGATATATGGACCTAGAGGGTCACACACATAAGGTCAATGGAAGTCGGTGGATATAGACATAATAATAAGGGTTTTTTCTGAAAATTTCACATTCCTAAAGTCTATAAATAAGGGGAGAACAACCATAATAATGGTGCGTGACGAAGCGTTTTATGCGGTCGTTAAAAACACACAAATGTCGGTCAAATAAAATTTATAATTCCGCACTCACTGTAACAAAGATATGAAATCAAGTATAGTGTAAAGATCGGGTCAATCCACAGAGAACACGATTGACTTTGATTGAAGAGTTGACTTGGTCAAATTTAGGTTTAAATAGAAATTTTAAGAAATCAAAGTGATATATAATCCATAGAAATGATATAAATATATGAGACATGATATTTTAAGAATTTAGAAACTGATTTGACCAAGAAATGTCAAAAGTCAAGGTCAAAGTGTTGACTTTGACCCATAGTTGATTTTCTATAAAATTAGAGAATAAAAAGAGCTTAAATTATTATGAAAATTATATTTTCAGAAACTAGAGAGAAAATGAAATTTTTTGATATATAATTTGTGATTTTTCAAGAAGAATTAGATTTATTATGAATTATTGAAAATCAAAGATCAAAAAAATCCTGAAATGAACACTTTTAATCCTGAAATGATATCTAAATCTTGCAATTCACATATGAATAGAAAGCTAACAACCAGAGGATTCCAAAGAGACCAAAATTGTCAAATTTCACCTTGTATTTTAAGAGTAATTGATCCCGCAAGTCAACGCCCAAATTCGGATTGAAAATGAACATTCGATGGTCAAACGTTAAATTAAAGGATCAAATGATGATGAAATTTTATAATTTTTTTATCCACGGAAAGCTGATAAAACAAGGAATCCAATGAAACCAAAATCAATGATTTGGACTTAAGATCAGGGAGAAATCCTTGTTTCAAATTAGCAAAAATTTGCACCCAATTTGGGCGAAAATGAAGAACAATTCGATTTAAAAGATGAAATTAACTACCTAAGTCTAATCTAAATTAAAATTGTTGCAAGATGAATGATCGATTCACACTACTAACCCGATTGACACGGAGATTAGGCTCCAAATCACGTCGATTGAAGTGTATTTGATCGGTTTCTTCCTCGACGTATGTTCGGCGTTCAAGGGGAGAATTTGATCAAATCTTGCAACGAGTCGTGAATAATCCTGCCTCAATTGGATCGCAAACGAGTCTAGAACAAGGGAGGATCACGAAAAATCAGGATTTTGCTCAAAAGTCGTTTAATTCCTTCACGATTCAATCAAGAGTTGTTTAACAAAGGAGGGAGAACACTGTTTTATAGGGAAATCGCGGACCATCCAATTCGGTGAAGACGGATCGACGGCCACGATCGCGCGATTATCATGAGCCACGATCCCATGATCCCGCAAAAATCACCTGTCCGATCTTGATCGGAAGATCCTGATGCGTCCACGTGTCGTCCCACGATCTCCGAAAGCGCGATTTAATTTTGAGCGTTTGATCTCACTTACGCGATCGACGGTCCTCCTTTTCACACGGGCATTTGATGGCGATTGTGTGGACCCTAATCCACAAGATCGACGCGTCTCAGTTGACGCGATTGCATACAACGCGCCGCGCGATGCCACATGTCCTGCATTTTAAAAATTAAAGGGAACATAGTTCCACAAGGAAGAAATAAGCAGAAAACCTGCGTATAAAAGGAGGAAGGCCCTTAAGCCTTTGCGTCGCCCTGTTGGGCCAAGTACGCCCCAATACTCTAACCTAGGCCCACTAACCCGTGGGCCCATCATCTACCAGCCCTATTACTATTCACGCCACGTAGGCACCACGCAGGCGTCCGCGTGGGCTCGCGTGGCCTCGCCACGTGTCTGCCATGCGCCACGTCAGCTCCGCGGCTCCTGTGGGATAATACCACCCTTTTTATGAATTTTAATAATGAAATAAATGCAAAAAAAATTCCCCAAAAATCAAAATAAATTCATAAAAAATCCAAAAAATTCAGAAATTAATATCTTCAAAAATATAACTCCTTTTTTACTCAAATTTTCTCCATTGGCTCAAAAATTTATTCATTTTTAATATCATGCCATCTAAAATATAAATTAAAAGAAGAATATAAGATGAATTCAAAAATAAACTTAAATAATCCCTTAAAAAGTCTATTTTATATCATCCCAACATTCTCTTCTTAAAATTAATTCTTCTAATCATCTACTAAAGTCAAAGTAAATTAAGGAAAGTAATTAATTTTTATGCATTTAACCTTGCAAAAGATTCGACATCCATAAAGCACATAATTAACCCTAAATAATGCATAAATATGATAACATGCATCATAATTACATAAAATAAGCATGAATATTAGTTAAATGAGATGAGAATTTAAGTTAAATATGCATGTTATCAGTGCCCATGCAAGCCTAGTGGAACTTCTCCTCTCTCTTCTCTTCCTCTCGTGGTGACGAGTGTTCAAGAGGAGATCCGACCGTCTGGAGACTGTGTGGATACTGCTAGAGGCCGGACGCTTGAACGGTTGAAGAACTCTCTCAAATGATCCATGTAAGTATGAATTTTATTCTATACTAGATGATATGATCACCTAGAATGGATGATGAGATCATCTATTCTTGGTGCTTCAACTCTGTTGAATGTTTTGATTCAACATCTTCCACTGCAATCATTGTTTTGGTCGAAAACTTGGAGAGCTTGTCGAGCCTCAAATCCCAGCAGCATGCATGGTGGGCAGGTAGAGAATACGTAGGGGCACGAGAAAACTCTCTCTAAGGAACTCTGCCTTGCAATCTTGAACTGATTGATCACTTGATCAGATCCAAGAACATATCTATCTCTCTTATCCAACCAACCTCAAATCACACCTTTGGCTGTCCAACGTGAATTCGATGGATTCAGAAAATTTTGAATATGTCATTTGGTTATATACATCCAATGGGGATCTAAAATTACAATATCAATCCGTTTTCTTTAGTGCATGTCACAACTTATTTCTTTAGAGGCTCAAGTTATACCTATTTTTTTAATATAATTTGGATTTGAAAATTTGAGTTTGATTCATCTCGAAATATACAATTCTAGATATGCATCTTATTTTTGTATTTGGTTTATGATCTACGTCCACAATGGCACCAGCATGCAACTATTGCGTCTATGGCTCATATGGGAACCTAGTTTATGTTTTCAAATTGCCCCAAGCTCTTTTTCCGAAGAAAAAAATACAATCCCTTTATATGTTGAATATATTCTTACTTATTTCCAACGTGGAATTATTTTGGAGAGACACGAGACAGAATGGAGCATGTGTGAATGAAGAGCAAAGATCAATTGGTGGGCCTAACTTGTCGATAAGAGGGGGGAGGGAGGGTCATTGATAACATGCATATTTAACTTGTATTTCTATCATAATTAACTGATATTAATGATTATCTCATATAATTATGATGCATGTGATCATAGTTTTATGACATTTTCACCATTGGCATGTCATTTTACTAAAGTCCACATTTTTGCATTGTTTAAGGTTAACTGCGTGCTTTATTGCTGTTTGACCTTTTTCAAGGTCAAAAAATTTAAAATTAACGATTTTCCTTTATTTTATTTTAACTTTAGCGAATGATTAAAGAAGAGAATAGAAGAAGATAATGATGGGAAGAATTCAAAGTCAACTTTAGAGAGTTGACCTAATTTGGCTTTTAAAGTCAAGTTAAAAATATTTCAGTTCATCAATTTTTCCACCTAAAATTTATTTTTCAGGTGAATGGGATTAAAAAAGAAGAAATTTGTGATCCAATGGAGAAAATTTGGGTAAAAAAGGAGTTCTAGAAATGAAGTTATGAATTTTTTAAGATTAACCATTTTTTTAGATTTTTCAGGAATTTTATTCTAAATTTTTAGAAATAAAAATTTACAAAAAAGGGATTTATTAAGGCGGGACCCGCGCAGTGCTGACATGGCAATGCGGACACGTGGCAGCAACAATTGGGCTGACACAGACCCACGTGGGCGCCTACGTGGCGCGCAGGCTAAGGACAAGTGGGATAAGCATAAAAAATTGGGCCCACAGGCATAGTGGGCCCAGTAACGGGTAGAGATAAGGGGGGCATCATAGGCTCAGTGGGCGACACAAAGCGATAAAGCCCTCTCCCCTTATATAGGTGATAAAATGCATTATTTTCCTCCGTGTGGGACTAAATGTTTCTTTATGTGTGCAAGTGACGTGGCAACTCATGGAGCGTTGGATTAAAGTGTGTGAATAAAGGCACGTTGATCTGGTGGATTTCAGTCCACCAGATCGCGATAACACCCACGTGCTAATTTTAGAGCTGTCAATCGTATTAGTGAAATCTAATGGATGTGATTTAATCTCTCATTCGGCGAATGATAGAGCCACAAGTGGCGACTTGTGGACGCTCCGATGAAGATAAAACGGCGGAAGTCAAGGAGAAAGTGGAGCCCGAGTCGTGGGATTGTGGCCTACTTATCACGCGTGTCGTGGCTTCATTTGAGCCATCCAACCTCTTTAAGCGAAATGGACGGCCCAGACTTCAAGCGGAAATTTCTTCTATAAATTGATGTTCTCTCTTACGGAAATGTAACTCTTGATTAAACGTGAAATTAAGTATTTTTGGAGGAAGATCTTGAGTTCTTCGTGATTCTCTTGCTTTTTAGACTCAATCGCGCATGGATTGAGGCAAGTAAATCATGAAAATTGTGAGAAAACACGTCGAAGAAGGAAATCGTCCCTTGAACGCCGAAATCATATCAAAGAAGGAATCAGTGAAATTCACTCCAATCAACACAATTTGAGGCTCAATCTTCACGTCAATCGGGTTATTAGTATGATTCCTTCATAATCCTCACTTTCTAGATAGTTTAGATTATATTTAGACAAGTAATTAGAGTTTAGGAATCAAACTTTTCTCATTTTCACCCAAATTTTGTTGCAGATTTTTTGCTAATTTCCGAATAAGGATTTCTCCATGATATTAAGTCCACTTCTAACAAATTTAGTTTCATTGGATTCCATGTTTAATTAGCTTTCCATGGATATTTGATTTGTAAATTTTCATCAAGATTTGACCCTTCGATTTGTCTTTTGACTAACTACTATTCAAAATCTATCCGAATTTAGCCGTTGACTTTTAAGGGCTATTACTACAAATATAGAAGGTGAAATTTGATAACTTTAGTGTCTTTGGAATCCTCTGATTGTCACCTTTCTATGTGTGGGAGATTTTCTAGTTTTGGATATCACTTGATCAATCAATTTTAGGATTTTGACCAAAACCTTTATTTCAATGATTTTTTATCTATTGATTTTAGAAAAATGACAGTAAATCCAATTCTTCTCTAAAAATCACGATCTTTATATCAAAATTCTCTTCTTTCTCTCTAGTTTCTGAAAATATAATTTTTGTAATATTATCTCACCTTTTTTTTTCTGATTTTATAGAAAGTCAAAGTAGGGTCAAAGTCAATGCTTTGACTTTGACTTTTCTTCTCTGAATATTTTTCAACATTATAAAAATACCATTTTTATTGATTATATAATATATTTATTTCTTAAAAATGTAATTAGACTTAAGTTGACCAAGTCAACTCTTTCGATAAAAAGTCAAATGTGCTCTATGTGGATTCGACCCGATCTCATCGCTGTACTTGATTTCTTATTTTTAAATCATTGTGAGTTCAAAATTATAAATATTATTTGACCGACGATCATGTGTTTCAACGACCGCACTTATCGTATGTCAGTCATGAGAAAGTCTTATTCGCTGCTAAAGGACATTAGTCATAAGTCCCACATATTCAACCTTCCATTCTCTATTAGCTTAATCTTCTGGCCCAAATATTTTTCAAGGTCCAAGCTTAGTGTGCAACACAACTTCATCATGATTTCTAGCTCGCAATCCAATGGCAATAAGGGCAGTGGAATTTTGCTTCTTGCCATGACATGCGATATGGGTTTGCCATAGGAATTTTGATGGATCTTATTGTGGGCAATAATTGGATCAATTTCTTAAAATTTTTTGTTTAGTTCAGTAGTATTTCCATCAATCTATCATCCTATAGCTTTATACTTATTTAACCCATTTCAGATTTATGTTATTTTTATTTCTCCTGATCAACAACTTTCTCTCACTAAATTCTCTCTTCAATTTCTTCCTCATTTTAGATCTAATTTGCATAGGATTTGAGACATTGGAAATTTTTGAGGTTATCTTTATACGTACATTATTTTTCCAAGATTTAAACCATTTTCAATGTCAAATATTATCCAGTTTCTCTAAGTGTCAAAGATAGTTGCATTCAAAACCTAACTCTCTAAGGACTTGACCCTTCCTTATAATTATACTTAATTAACCATCAATTTAATCTATTTAGACCTTATGCCAACTTGTCAGCACATGCATTAAATGACTGCACAATTTCATCCGGTCATGAGCTAAAAATGTCAATTATGGTGTCAATATGTGAGCCCAAATTTAGCATCAATTTAATTGATTTAAAACTTCTTTTTCATATGAAATTGTGTGCATCAAATGACCCATGATTTCAATGTGCTCATGCGCCACTTTCCTGCATGGGGCATTATCATTCGACATGGATACTCCTCAGTCTAGGCTATCCCCAACATGCATATGCTACCAACAATGGGTAAGGTCTGAATAGGGTACTCTTAGCTAACATGTGTAATTCCCAATGTGATGGTGAGACTAACTACAAAGGGGGGGGTGAATGAGTTAGTCTTCCCTTTTTTAAATTTTAGATATTCTTTACTTAGTTGGATTCGTGATATCTGTGGCACTCTTTGTTTTACCTCACAGTACTCAGTAGATTTATACTGGTTGGGGGACCTAATGTCCCTTACTCCAGTCCCGAGTACTCTTGCCTCGGAGCCTCTTACCTTACCAAAGCAAACCTAATCCTCTCACCCTTCAAATGGGTGAAGGACAATGTTTAGTTACAAGGGTTTAGATTTGCCCCCTACGGCAAATCTAACTCTCATCGATACCCGAACCTACGACACTACCCACTAGACCTCGACCTTCCACCTCTTTGGACGCCACGACTTCCTCGGGCTGACCTCCACGCGATCGATCGTCCCTTCACGTCTGTCGTGTCTCTTACTGCTAGTATTGCCGATTCCGATAACGTGAGACCTCGCCCTTACGGCTTCTCTTGGTCTTCACGCTCCGAAGGCTCTACTCCTTCTCGTCTCAACTAATGAGACTTCCTCAATCTTCACTGTATGCGTAAAAAGAAAAACTTGTTTCTTAGTATGCTGCTATTGACTAAGGACTAATTTTTTAATAGAATTTGAATTACTGTTGACTAGGAGTTGACCTTTCTGAAATTTTTGATTCTCTAATGCAGAGTTGACTTCCAATAAAAATAAAGACTTCTGAATCTAATATTGAATTTGAATTGACCGGTTATTTAAGTGATTATGACTGTAGTTGAGATCACAGAAGTGTAATCAATAATTAAGGACCTTAAGTGCCAGACAGTAGTTTTGTAAATCAGAAGCGTCAATGGTAGTCAAATTGTAATATGTATGTTATACTTCAATTTAAAGATGCGGACTGACCTGAGACTGAATTTAACTCAAATTAAAATACCTGCCTGTAAGTATATTGAAATCTGATTTAAAAGGAAACTAACCTTCAATAATAGTTGATTAAATGGTTGTTCAATAAACAAAATCAAGAGACAGAACAGGCTGAAAGTAAGATTGTAAGAATCGATGATCGAAAAATACACTAGATGGAAGCAGTGTCTAACCTTTGCTGGCGATCTGCTGGTTGTTGGTTAGCTTAAGACAACTCACAATGTAAGATAGGTTATTAATGCAATTTCCGATCGATAACCGATTAGAGATAAGCGGCTCACAGGTTTGACAGGTAATCGGTTAAACCAGATTGCGATCGAAATAGAGATTTTGAAGTCAACGCAGAAAAAGCAGTGTAATATATTTTTTTAGGTAGTCTCAATACAGTTCAGCACACAATCACTCTCTCGCAACAGAAATCAGAATGATAGATTGATTAAATCAGATATGAAATTCGAGAAAGATTTATTTTAAGGGAGGGATAAGATAAGACGATAGACCCTGATCGTTGGAGAGAGGACTAGCACACTCACGATCAACAAGACAACAGGAAAACGATAAATTATTGGATTAAGAAACAAATACGTCAGAGAGCACCAGCACACTCTCGAACCAAGAAACCGAACAAGATACAAAAGAAAAAAACGGTAACTTACTCGATTCGAAGAACGTCAGAGACTGATCACTGGAGAGAGCACCAGCACACTCTCGAACCAAGAAACCGAACAAGACAAAAAGGAAAAACCGGTAACTTACTCGATTCGAAGAACGTCAAAGACTAATCACTCTTGAAATCTTGTTTTTCAGCTTTCAGTGGAACTTCTTGAGTGCGTTTGATGGCGTTCAGCAGGGATCGCAATGCGCGGCAGAAACCCCTTTTTTTTTTCTTTCGAAAATAAAGTGATTAGGGTTACTTGTCTTGAGAGTGATCCGCTATTTATAGCCTTACCTTTGCGGAACTCAACTTTAGGACAAGTCCATAAATACCCTCACTCCCACTTAATATTACTTCTGATATATATAACATATATATTAATATGTTAAGCTATAGTTTAATGTATTAAGTCCAAATGACCTGTAGTTAAGCTGATTCGTACCTGACATCCAAAGACATGTTATAGCGATAATACATGAATATAGAATTATTGCAATGTTATCTAATGTCTACAAAATTCAACAACACTTGCAACAGTTAATGCACATACAAAATGTGGTTCAAATATAACATCAATTGAAGCATCAAAACCCTAGAGTTAACAATCTCCCCCTTTTTGATGGATTACAAAACCTTCAATTGATGACCGTAAATCCTCCCCCTCAGCCTAATATCGATGAATGTTCTCCCCCTTTTTGTAATATGTCAAAAAGACACAGGACGAGAAGAAAACAGTGCTCCCCCTCAACCGATGAATACTTCCGGATTCTACATGGTGGAGGGAAGTGCCCCACTGAGTGGATGGCAGTACAGAGTGGAGGATAGAAAGGGTATGTAGCACACAGTGTCGTAAATCCTAACAAATCGGATAAAGATGGAATCATGGTGAGCGAAGGGAACAGTTCAGAACTTGGGTACACCATACAGCAGTACAATGTTTATAATATAGAAAATGATAGTGGACACGAGGTTAAAAAAATAAAATAAAAGAAAAGAAAATAAAATAAAATAATAATAATAATAAATTTAGGAGGATTATGGGGAAATTTAGAGACAAAATGGATAGGATGCATGCGACCTATAACTCATAGAACAGTGCACAATGCTTAGATAGAAATGCATAAGTGATGAACAGTAGCGAGACTTGACTTCAAACATCGTATATGACACGAGTGACATTGCTCATCATTATTGTTCCCTTTTGCTCACCTACTGACACAAAAAAAAACAAAATAAAAGAAAATAAAAAAATAAAAATTCACACGGTTATAGGAGATGAAGAGTGATAATAGGCAATATGCGAGGTCTTCATCAACCCTGATCAGTGCTTATGTCGATAGCTCTAATCATGCCGAGTTCTCGAACGAGCGAGTGAAATCGCTCAGTTCCTAATGGTTTTGTGAAAATATCAGCAGTTTGGCGAGAGGTTTCTATAAACTTTAATTCAATATCCCCTGTGCTAATGTGATCTCGAATAAAATGATGTCGAATTTCAATATGCTTGGTGCGAGAATGCACGATGGGATTCTTGGCAAGGTTAATCGCACTCGTGTTATCACACATCACGGGGATGTTTTTTAAGGACATCCCGTAGTCCTCCAACTGGTTCTTGATCCAGAGGATTTGAGCGACACACGTCCCACTCGCTACATATTCGGCCTCAGCCGTTGACAAAGCAATAGAATTCTGTTTCTTAGACGTCCAGGAGATGAGACATCCACCTAGGAAGATACACGATCCACTAGTGCTTTTCCGCTCTATTCGACAGCCAGCAAAATCGGCATCGCAGAAACCTAGCAACATCAAATTTTGACCTTTGGGATACCATAACCCGAGATTTTCGGTTCCAATAAGGTACCGAAATATGCGTTTGACTGCAGTCAAATGAGACTCCTTAGGGTTACTTTGAAATCGTGCACATAAACACACGCTAAACAGAATATCTGGCCTACTTGCGGTAAGATATAACAGGGATCCTATCATGCCTCTGTATAGCTTTTGATTGACACTGGCGCCTTTTTCATCTGCGTCTAGTTTGATTCCATTTGCCATTGGAGTGGCCTTCCCTTTGAGATCTTTGAGTTTATATTTGATCAGTAGCTCACGAGTATATTTCTCATGAGAGATAAACAATCCAGTGGTCAGCTGTTTAACTTGCAAGCCTAAGAAATAGGTGAGTTCTCCCATCAGACTCATCTCAAACTCATGTTTGCATCAAGTCAGCAAACTCATCACAGAGCGTTTGATTACTTGATCCAAAAACAATGTCATCTACGTATATTTGAACAACTAGTATCTGCTTATCTAATTTCTTAACAAAAAAAGTTGTATCGACATGGCCTCGACTATATCCATGTGAAATGAGAAAACTACTCAGTTTTTCATACCATGCCCTAGGGGCTTGTTTTAATCCATATAATGCTTTGTGTAACCTATAGACCCAATCTGGGTAATCTGGATTTTCAAACCCGGGGGGTTGTTCAACATACACCTCTTCTTTAATTATTCCATTTAGGAATGCACTCTTGACATCCATCTGGAATAGTCTGAAATCATTTGCACACGCAAATGACAGTAATAACCGGATGGCATCAAGTCGTGCCACCGGTGCATACGTTTCCTCATAGTCGATTCCCTCTTCTTGAACATAGCCTTGTGCTACCAATCGGGCTTTGTTCCTCACAATCTTTCCCTCTTCATTTAGCTTATTTTTGAATATCCATTTTGTGCCAATCACATTATGGTGTTCTGGTCGTGGAACAAGTTCCCATACCTCATTTCTAGCAAATTGTTCTAGTTCCTCATGCATCGCATTTAACCATTCTATCTCAAGGAGAGCTTCATCTACTTTCTTCGGTTCAATCTGAGACGTAAATGCTACATTCATGTCTTCTCTAATTCGGGACCTAGTTTGGACTCCTTCATCAACGTTGCCGAGAATGTTGGAAGGTGGATGATTTCTCGTAAATTTCCAAGACTGGGGAAGACTCGATTTCCCTGTGTCATCTTCGGATTGGGGTGTCTTCTCACTATCCGACGAGCTAAACTCATACATCGACTCTCCAGAGATGTTTGGTGCGATTTGGGATTCAATACCATCCCGCGTTTCAGGAATGTGATTGCTATAGTCTACTTGGCGTTCTATGAACTTAACATGAATAGATTCTTCAACTATTAGACTCCGTCTGTTGAAAACTCGGTATGCCCTAGATCGATCTGAGTATCCTAAAAAGATTCCTTCGTCACTTCGAGGTTCGAATTTTCCAATGTTGCTTTTCCCGTCTATTAGGATATAACATCGACATCCAAAGGTACGAAAATAAGCTACAGTTGGTTTTCTGCCCTTGAGAAGTTCGTAGGGAGTCTTCTTAAGCGTGTTTCGTATCAGGGCTCTGTTGGCTATATGACATGCTGTATTAACAGCTTCTGCCCAAAAATATCCTGGGAGGCGATTTTCTGCCATCATTGTTCTTGACATCTCTATCAACGTACGATTCTTCCGCTCCACTACACCATTCTGTTGTGGTGTTCGAGGTGCAGAGAATTGGTGTGTTATTCCTAACCCATTACATAGATCAGAGAAATCACGATTCTCAAACTCTCCTCCATGGTCACTACGTATGGCCTTGATCTTCAGCTCCAGCTCAGTTTGTATCTTTTTGGTGAAGTTTCTAACTCTTTCGATAGTGTCACTTTTATGTGATATAAAGAACACCCATGTATATCTAGAGTAATCATCTACTATAACAAGACAGAAATATTTTCCACCTAAGCTGGCTACTCGATTAGGACCAAACAGATCCATATGTAGTAGTTCTAAAGGTCTACTCGTTGAGATCACTTTCTTTTTGCTAAAGCTTGATTTCACCTGTTTTGACTTAACACAAGTCTCACAGATTTCGGGTGCCTCACCTAATTTTGGGGTTAACCCTCGTACTAAGTCTAACGATTCTAACGTCTTCAAATTTCCATAGCTAAGGTGTCCTAGTCGTCGATGCCATAGATTCATGTTTCTTTCTTCGCAGTTGGCCATTAAACATATACGTGAATTCCTCACCTTTTCTAAGTCTACTAAGTAAATATTCTTAACCCTATGACCTACAAACAATAATCTCCTAGTCTCCTCATCTAAAATATTACATCCTACTCTTGTGAACTCGACAATCATTAAGTTATCACATAGTTGACTCACGCTGATCAGGTTGTGATGAAGACCATCTACAAATAATATATTCTTTACTAAGACGTCATCATCGATGGAAATCTCCCCAATACCTTTGATCTTTCCCGTGTTACTATCACCAAAAGTGACAGTGCCTCCATCCATTTTTCTTAAATTACTTAACCATTTCCTATTTCCGGTCATATGTCTCGAGCACCCACTGTCCACATACCATTTAGATGACAGCCGTGGAGTACCTGCATAGATTCTGGACCTAGTTAGTTCCATGCCAGGGAAACCATGGTGGAAGCAGAGGTACTCCAGCGTCATAATCTCTTCTAACCATCCATGACGGGGACATGTATACGGGATACGGTGAAACTGTGTGTGGATGCATGAACTGTGGATGAGCTATCATGCGGGGTGATGTACATATGCTCTAGATTTATCTTCCGTGTGTATCAGTCTAGATGTGTCCCTTGATAGCTGTTTTCTATTACTAGTTTTGTGGAGAAGGACATAGATTCAATCTAGTGGGTTCTACCCTCGGTGGTTCATTAATCCTATTTACTATGGGGTCCACCAATCTGTCTATTATCGTGTGATCTCCTAACATTCCAAAGCTATGTGAATATCTATACCTTGTATCATATTGTATCCTTTTGTCTACTAAATATTTCCTATGTGCATCTACCTTTCTGTTGAGTTCTGCATTTCTTGATAGACCCTGTGATTTTGGATATTGACTTTCATTTCTTTCCTTCACCCAGGTTGTTCCTTTATTTGTCCCAATTGCATCATCGGGATTGTAGCCTAATCCTTCTTTCCCCATAAAGGATCTTGGTCTTCCTAACAGCATTTCTAAGATCTTTTGGCTTCCGACAAACTTGTTAAATATTTCTCTAGTTTGGGTGTGTTCGAATGGGGAAGTCATAGTCTCCTCCTTTCTAAGTGATTCACTATTTAGGGACTCTATTGAGTTTTTAAGTGCTGTGTTTTCTATTTCTAACCTAGTGTTCTCAGTTTTCTAATTTTCTAATATATTCACTTTCTTCTTGTGGCGAACACAAGGCATTCTCCACTTGTTCATTCAGCACAGAGATCTTCTCTAGTAATAGAGAATTCTCGCTCTCTTTTCTCTTTAGGTCTTTTCTAACTATCTTATATGTACTTAATAGATCTGCTAATGCATCAATTAACTCTTCATTAGACAAAACTTCAAAACTTACCTCACCTTCACTTGAGTTCGCCATCAGACACAAGTTTGCCTCTTCAGTTGCATTTCTCTCCTTCAACTTCCTCGTGGTCCTCACTTCCACTTGAATCACTCCAGGTGGCCTTAAGTACCTTGTTCTTCTTGTCTCTCTTCCAGCTGGGCTTCTCCTTCTTTCTTTCTTTATCCTCTTTCTTCTTTAAGTTTGGACATTCATCCTTGAAGTGACCTGGCTTCCTGCACTCATAACAAATTTTAGAAGTATTCCCAAATTTTCTTCTACTCCTTAGCATTCGTGCTATTTTTCTAGACAGCATTGCTACATCTTCATCTTCTTCAGATGATGACTCTTGTGCTTGGAAGGCAATGGATTTATCCTTCCTTACTACTCCTTCACTCCTTCTTGCTTCATTCATCTCATGAGTGAGTAGAGATCCCACTATCTCCTCCAAGGGGGTGGTAGTAAGATTTTTTGCCTCCTCAATAGCTATGACCTTAATCTTCCACTCGTTTGACAATGCATTTAGCAGTTTCCTATTCAACTCAAGTGTTGAGTAGGTCTTGCCCATGTTTTTCAATGCATTTATCAATGCATTCATGCGTCCTACTAAATCCCTAATTGACTCACCAGCCCTCTGTTTGAACAACTCAAAGTCATTCACTAGGATACCAACTTGGTTATCCTTCTGCTGTTGAGTGCCTTCGTGTATAGTCTTCAATTTGTCCCACATTTCTTTAGCTTTAGGACAACTTGATACTTGATGAAACAGGTTATCACTAATCGATGCAAAAATAATATTCTTTGCACTTCCGTTGAACTCCATCTCTTCCTTTGTAAACTTCTCATGTTCTTTGTCAACTCCGTTGACCATCATACTCCACACTTCATGCTTCTTCCCCATGGAATATGCTTCAATTCTTACTTTCCAGACAGCGTAGTTAGTGCCGTCAAGAGTTGGAGGGAATAGTCTAATGTCACCACCCATAGTAGATCAACTTGCCGATCTGTCACAATCAAAAATGCAAGTCAGGCTCTGATACCAATTGTAATTCCCAATGTGATGGTGAGACTAACTACAAAGGGGGGGGTGAATGAGTTAGTCTTCCCTTTTTTAAATTTTAGATATTCTTTACTTAGTTGGATTCGTGATATCTGTGGCACTCTTTGTTTTACCTCACAGTACTCAGTAGATTTATACTGGTTGGGGGACCTAATGTCCCTTACTCCAGTCCCGAGTACTCTTGCCTCGGAGCCTCTTACCTTACCAAAGCAAACCTAATCCTCTCACCCTTCAAATGGGTGAAGGACAATGTTTAGTTACAAGGGTTTAGATTTGCCCCCTACGGAAAATCTAACTCTCACCGTTACCCGAACCTACGACACTACCCACTAGACCTCGACCTTCCCTGCTACTGGACGCCCTGACTTCCTCAGGCTGACCTCCACGCGATCGATCGTCCCTTCACGCCCTGTCGTGTCTCTTCTGCTGGTATTGCCGATTCCTGATAACGTGAGACCTCGCCTTCCGGCTTCTCTTGGTCTTCACGCTCCGAAGGCTCTACTCCTTCTCGTCTCAACTAATGAGACTTCCTTAATCTTCACTTTATGCGTAAAAAGAAAAAACTTGTTTATTAGTATGCTGCTATTGACTAAGGACTAACTTTTTAATAGAATTTGAATTACTGTTGACTAGGAGTTGACCTTTCTGAAATTTTTGATTCTCTAATGCAGAGTTGACTTCCAATAAAAATAAAGACTTCTGAATCTAATATTGAATTTGAATTGACCGGTTATTTAAGTGATTATGACTGTAGTTGAGATCACAGAAGTGTAATCAATAATTAAGGACCTTAAATGCCAGACAGTGGTTTTGTAAATCAGAAGCGTCAATGGTAGTCAAATTGTAATATGTATGTTATACTTCAATTTAAAGATGCGGACTGACCTGAGACTGAATTTAACTCAAATTAGAATACCTGCCTGTAAGTATATTGAGATCTGATTTAAAAGGAAGCTAACCTTCAATAACAATTGATTAAATGGTTGTTCAATAAACAAAATCAAGAGACAGAATAGGCTGAAAGTAAGATTGTAAGAATCGATGATCGAAAAATACACTAGATGGAAGCAGTGTCTAACCTTTGCTGGCGATCTGCTGGTTGTTGGTTAGCTTAAGACAACTCACAATGTGAGATAGGTTATTAATGCAATTTCCGATCGATAACCGATTAGAGATGAACGGCTCACAGGTTTGAAAGGTAATCGGTTAAACCAGATTGCGATCGAAATAGAGATTTTGAAGTCAACGCAGAAAATGCAGTGTAATATATTTTTTAGGTAGTCTCAATACAGTTCAGCACACAATCACACTCTCGCAACAGAAATCAGAATGATAGATTGATTAAATCAGATATGAAATTCGAGAAAGATTTATTTTAAGAGAGGGATAATATAAGACGATAGACCCTGATCGTTGGAGAGAGGACTAGCACACTCACAATCAACAAGACAACAGGAAAACGATAAATTATTGGATTAAGAAACAAATACGTCAGAGACTGGTCACTGGAGAGAGCACCAGCACACTCTCGAACCAAGAAACCGAACAAGATACAAAAGAAAAAAACCAGTAACTTACTCGATTCAAAGAACGTCAGAGACTGATCACTGGAGAGAGCACCAGCACACTCTCGAACCAAGAAACCGAACAAGACAAAAAAGAAAAACCGGTAACTTACTCGATTCGAAGAACGTCAGAGACTGATCACTCCTGAAATCTTGTTTTTCAGCTTTCAGTGGAACTTCTTGAGTGCGTTTGATGGCGTTCAGCAGGGATCGCAATGCGCGGCAGAAACCCTTTTTTTTTCTTTCGAAAATAAAGTGATTAGGGTTACTTGTCTTGAGAGTGATCCGCTATTTATAGCCTTACCTTTGCGGAACTCAACTTTAGGACAAGTCCATAAATACCCTCACTCCCACTTAATATTACTTCTGATATATATAACATATATATTAATATGTTAAGCTATAGTTTAATGTATTAAGTCCAAATGACCTGTAGTTAAGCTGATTCGTACCTGACATCCAAAGACATGTTATAGCGATAACACATGAATATAGAATTATTGCAATGTTATCTAATGTCTACAAAATTCAACAGCACTTGCAGCAGTTAATGCACATACAAAAATGTAGTTCAAATATAACATCAATTGAAGCATCAAAACCCTAGAGTTAACAAAAAAAACCTCTTTGGGGGAATAAGCTACATCTCTACTAAGGATGACATATGGGTAGGATGAGCACCATGAAATGAGCTAATTTTGTTTTCAATAAGTTGCATAAAAAGTCTTATAAATTTCAATTCTGCACTATCTAATATCTTTCTTTAAAAAGGCTTGCAGCAAGTAGAATTATGATGAATAAATCAAAGAAGTAGAATTAGGATGAAAGAAAAAAATAAAAGAAAAAAAAGGTAGAATTAAGATGAAAGAAAAAGAAAAGAAAGTAGAAATAGAATGGTAAGCTGCCTCCCATGTGTTTTAGCCGATTCTATCTTATAGCCATTATGTATGAAAAGGATGATGCTTGTTTCTACTTCTTGCTCCTTTATCATTCATGTACATAGCGCAAGGAGGAATCGACAATTGATTTGGAATGATAAATTTTTTTTCTTAAGTTATTTATATTCTTATTAGTATGTAGAGCAAGAGGATTCTTAGTTCATTTGGTGGATTAAAGTGTTTGCCGGAGGAATGTCGTGATCCTAAGTTTCTAGTACATCACATTTTTCTTGACATCATTTAAGGTAGAACATTCATTTAAGAGTCTATCAATGCTTAACCTAGGGTTTTCTAAAGATTGTTAGTCCTAGTACACATTCTTTATCTTTCCATTGTTAAGGGACTAGCAATGATTTAAGTTGGGGGGGTGTGATAACATGCATATTTAACTTAAATTCTTATCCTATTGAACTAATATTCACGCTTATTTTATGTAATTATGATGCATGTTATCATAGTTTTTATGAATTTTCTCCATTGATATGTCATTTTAATAAAGTCCATATTTATGCATGATTTAGGGTTAATTATGTGCTTTATGTTTCATCTTTTGTAAGGTTAAATAAATAGAAATTAATTACTTTCCTTGAATAAATTTCAAGAAGAGAATATTAGGATGATATAAAGAAGACTTCGTAAAAGATGATCTAAGTTCATTATTGACGTGTCATTTTCGTGCGTCGTTGAATCTCAAAAATGCCGGTCAAACAAAATTTATAAAACTGAACTCACAAAGAGAAGATATAATAATCAAGTATTGTGTAAGTATCGGGTCGATCCACAGAGAGCAGGGTTGACTTTAATCGCAGAGTTGACTTGGTCAAACTTAGGTTTAAAAGGAGTTTTAAATAAGAGAAAATAGGATGTGAGGAATAGAAATGATATAAATAAGCTAAATAAGAAGTTTTAAGAATTGAAATCTCGGAGTTGACAGAGAAAAGTTAAAAGTCAAAGTCAAAGCATTGACTTTGACCAATAGTAGGTGTTCTGCAAAATCAGAGAATCAAACAGAGTCAGAAGATTACGAAAATTAGATATTTAAAGACTAGAGAGAAAATGGAATTTACTGATATATATTTAGTAATTTTTGGATAAGAAATGGATTTATTATGAATTATTGAAAATTAACTATCAGAAAATCTCCGAAATTAACACCTCAGAGGAAATCTTCAAATTGAATGGCCAAATAAAATCCAAATATTGCAATTTCTATGTCAATGGAAAGCTAAGAACCAGAGGAATCCAACAAAACCAAAATTATCAAGGAAGATTTCACTTAATCGACCTATCTACAAGCATCTTCTCCCGCCTTAAGGCACAGTAATGGTCGGGCTGCAGTTGGACCGTCCAGATGTGTCCGCGTGATGCTCCGAGATCGCAGAAGATCACGATCGTCCGATGAAGCGTGATGAAATCGCAACGACGATCGAACGTTTGTGGCGCATCCACGTGTCATCAGGTGAGCCGTCACTTATGAGTATCTTTAGCTCGTGTCTTAATTGCTGATCGCGTGGACTCGGGTCCACACGATCTCTGTCATTCTGACCAAATCCAACGCCCGGTGGGCCGCCACGCGTCCTGCACAGGTAAGAACCGTGTGGGTCATAGTCCCACATGGAGAAAAGAAAGGGAAATGACGCGTATAAATAGGGCGGCTCTCCTTCGTTATCATAGCGTTACCGTCCCCCCACTGTTACTAGGGTCCACTATACCCGTGGGCCCTCCACATGCCATCCTGACCTGCCACGTGGCGCCCCACACGGGCGTCCGCGTGGCCCCGTCCGCGTGGCCTGCTGCCACGCGTCAGCGCCACCTGCGCCTCGCGTGGGCCACCCGGGCTCTGTCACATGGCCTCAGTGCCGCGTCGCACCTCGAGGCGGTCCCACGCGCCACGTTAGCCGCCGCTCGCCACGTCAGCCGCCGCTCGCCACGTCAGCCTGCAGGTTAGTAAACCCCTTTTTGCGATTTTAAATAGGAAATACCTTTAAAAATCAAATAAAAATCAGATAAAATTCAGAAAAAGGGCCTAAAACTTCAAAAAATCATAATTTAAAATATACAACTCCTTTTTAATCCAAATTTTCTCCATTGGATCACAAATTCTTTTCTTTTTAATATCATGTCATTTAAAATATATTTAGAAAGAAGAAATCAAGATGACTTATAATTTACTTAAATCATTTCTCATTAAACATTTTAAATCATAAATTCATCCTAAAATCATCCTTCCAAACATTTACTAAAGTCAAAACTCATTCAATAACAGAGATTAACTTCTATTAATTTAAACAAAAGATTAATCATCTATTAAGCATGAAATTATCCCTAATTTATGCATAAATATCAACTTTAGTGAAATGACATGCCAATGGAGAAAATTCCTAAAAAGTATGATAACATGCATCATATTCTCATAAAATAAGCATGAATATGAGTTAATTAGGATAAGAATTCAAGTTATAAATGCATGTTATCAATTATGAATTCATCTGATATTCTTCTCTAAAATTATATTTTAGATGAGATTATATTAAAAAGAAATAAATTTGTGATCCAAAAGAGAAAATTTGAATTAAAAAGACTTTTTATTTTTAAAGTTATTAATTTTTGAAGTTTCTAGATTTTTTCGAAGTCTCCATTGAAAATTTTTGAAGTTTCTAGATTTTATTTGATTTTTATTGATTTCATTTCCTTATTTAAAAAAGCAAAAAGGGGGTATTTTCCGCACAAACAGCGGGCTGACGTGGCGCGAGACCCGCGCGGATGCGACATGGCACGCAAGGCCACGTGGCAAAGCCACGTGAGCCCACGCAGTGCCTAGGTGGTGTGGAGGTGGCGCGGAGGAGGCGCGGACGCGTGGTAGGGGCCATGCGAGTCCACGCGAACGCCCGGGTGGCACCACGTGGCAGTGTGAGGGGGCTGGCAGGTGAAGGGCCCACGGGTTAGTGGGCCCTAGTTAGATAGTTGGGGCGGTAATGCAAATGTGTTAGACCGTCCCACCTTATATACTCACCATTCCTCTCTATTCTTTCCGTGTGGGACTATGTTCCTGTGAGATTTTAAAATGCAGGACACGTGGCATTGTGATAGGCGTCGGATGTGATCGCGATGAGGGAGATGCATCGATCGCGTACATCGGAGTCCACCCGATCATCATCAAATGCACGCGCAAAAAATCAGACCGTCGATCGCATTAAGTGGAAATCGAACGCTCTAGATTCTATCTCGATTTCGGCGATCGTGGGCGACGCGTGGATGCATCATGACGGTCCGATCAAAATCGAAAGGGTGAAAAAGTAGGAGAATGTGGACCTGCGTCGTGGGATTGTGGCTCATCCTACGCGCATGATCGTGGCCATCCATCCGATCTTCATTAGATCGAACGGTCAGCGCTTTTCGCGCGGGATATCTTTATAAAAACCGATGTATTCTCTTCTTCAAAAGGACTCTTGATTGAATCGTGAAGGAATTAAGTGATTTTTGAGCAAGATCTTGAGTTCTTCGTGATCCTCCCGCGTTTAGACTCGATTGCAATCCAATCAAAGTGGGATTGATCACGAATCGTCCCTTGATTCGATCGAATTCTCCCCTTGAACGCCGAATGTATGCCGAGGAAGAAACCGAGCAAATACTCTTCAATCCGCGTGAATTGAAGCCCAATCTTCACGTCAATCGTGTTAGTAGTATGAATTAATCATTTATCTTGTGATAATTTGTATTTAGATTAGATTTATGTAGTCAATTTTAGTTTTTAAATTGTTTTGTTCTTCATTTTCGCCCAAATTTGGTTCAGATTTTTGCTGATTTTGAAACAAGGATTTCTCCCTAATCCTAAGTTCGAATCACTTGATTCTGATTTCATTGGATTTTTTGTTTCATCAGCTTTCCGTGGATAGAAATTTTATAAAATGTAATGATCATTTGACCCCTCAATTTAACGTTTGACCAACTACTGTTCATTTTCAATCCGAATTTGGGCGTTGACTTGCAGGATCAATTACTCTTAAAATACAAATTGAAATTTGACAATTTTGGTCTATTTGGAATTCTCTGGTTGTTAGCTTTCCATTCATATGTGAATTGTAAGATTTTGATATAATTTTTTTAGTCAATTTAAAGATTTACACCGAAGTGTTCATTTCAGGATTTTTCTATTTTTGATTTTCAATAATTCATAATAAATCCAATTCTTCTCGAAAAATCACGAATTTTATATCAATAATTTCCATTTTCTCTATAGTTTTTGAATATATAATTTTTGTAATATTTTAAACTCTTTTTATTCTCTGATTTTCAGAAAGTCAACTATTGGTCAAAGTCAATGCTTTGACCTTGACTTTTGGCATTTCTTCGTCAAATCAGTTTCTAAAATATTAAAATATCCTATCTAGTATTTTTATATTATTTCTACTAATAAAATATCATTTCTACTTCTTAAAATCTTTTATTAAACCTAAGTTTGACCAAGTCAACTTTGCGATCAAAGTCAACCGTGTTCTTTGTGGATCAACCCAATCTTGACACTATACTTGATTTTGTATCCTTTTTTATTGTGAATTCAGAATTATAATTTTTTTTTACCGACGTTTGTGTGTTTTAACGACGGCATAAAACGCTTCGTCAACCAACCTATATTTAAATTCTTTTAAATCAGATTATTTTATATTTAAAAGGAAGTGAAGGTCACCCTCCTAAAGTGGACATCCTTCTTATTTATGAAGTAGTTGGCTGTCACATTTTTAGGAGACAGGACCCATGTTCTTAAGAAGGGGGTAATTATCTCCTTTAAAGGAGGTGAGGCTCATTCTTTAGAAAGGGGACGGGCCACCTCATTAAAGAAGTGACCACACTCTTGGATGTCCTCAGGGTGGTGCATCTCCACCCTTGATCACAAGGGTAGAAGATTTTCGCCCTTGGTCTCCTAGAACCCTAAAAAACTTTCTCCATATAAGGCTCTATTTTCTCTCTCCTCCTTTGTTTGTTGTCTATCTCTTAGCATTAAGCTACCAAAAGGAAGAGGAGAGGAGTTCAAGGCCCAAGGAGAGCATTGCTTGATGCTCACTCTTTTTGTGGAGAAGAAATCAAGCCAGGATCGCGATCAAGAGTATTAAGCATCCCTCTGCCTAACAAGGGCATTGCGATGGGGTTTGTGCAACAATTTAGATTGAATTCTTGCTTGATCATCTCCATAAACAATAAATTTGTATTTTATTATTATTTGTATTTTCTTTTAATGTGGTAGTTTTGACATCATCCACACTCGCGACTCTCTCTCTATTGTTGCACAACGATATTTGTTGCTACCATTGACCACTCTTCTCACCGTGCCATCATCTCACCCCCATTTCATTTATTTATATATTATTTTTTGTATTTAAATTATGATTTAATTTAAAAAGAAACCTAAAAATTATCACTCACATTCATCTCTACACACCTCATTTATGCTAGCACTTCTTTTCGTACTCTTGCCTTTCATTTGAATGTCTAACCTCATAACCTCATCTCCTCTTGGGTGTGACCCTTGTTTCAACTATAGTAAGTAAGGAAGTATAAATTTTATTGCATGAAATTGATATACAACAACAACGGAAAGCACATGTAATCGAGTTCATCAAATATCCAATTGAATGTATTCCACTACGTTCGATATTTTGATGAAAATTTTGGAAGGCTTATCGCCCTCAAATCCCAATAGAATGGTCAAGGATGAATGTATTGCAATGAAAAACTCGAGGAGGAAGAGAGAGTAGAGGAGAATAGGGTGAAAGGCAATGAAGAGGAATTGCCCTACCAAGTGGAGCAAAGTGAAGCTGGTCTTTGAGACATGTGGATGTCATGAGAGCATTGGACCATAGGTAGCAAGGGACATCCATATTAATGAGAAGCACGACAATGATGTCAAGGAGTTGACAATGTTTTTTTTTTGCTATACCATTTTGTTGAGATTTATGGAGGCAAGAGGTATGATGGACAATGCCACAAACAATGCAAAAAGAGGATTTTTCTAATTTGGGTTAATAAATTTGGGTTAATTTGGAGTTCTATTTTGAAAGTTATGAATTTTCTAATTTTTAGGGATTTTCCTAGAATTTTTCCAAGTTTTTCTGAATTTATTTTAGATTTCTTTGGATTTTTAAAATTAAAAAATGGTTTTTATACCACGCTCTAACATGACAGATGACGTGGTGAGGGCGATAAAGTGTCGTCACGTGGCAACATATGTGTGTGCATGTGTGTGCGCACGTGTGTGATTAGTTGGTTAAGCATCCTTTTTAGGATAAAAGTTAAGCCCATTAAATGCACACTCTTTATATACCGAACATTTTGATTAAATTCTGCCATGTGGGACTATTTTTCTTTCCTTTTATGTGCAGGTGATGTCGCACGACGGGGAGTGTTTCATTCGCATACTTAATCAAAGCTGTTGATCTTCACTTAAGTGATGGGGTACGCAGCACACTCTGATTGGGCAACGATTCATGTTTTAAAACGTTTTAATCTCAGCCATTCATCTGAGTTAAAACGGCTAAGATTTGAAGTAAATTCGTCTTGGAGTTCTCTTTCTAAAATTATTAGAATTCATAATTTCTCACCTCAATTCCTCCTCCGATTTGATCAAATTTGAATATCACCTTGAAAATACCTTAATTCTCCATGGATTCGACCCTTATTCACCACTATACTCTTAAATTCTTGACTTTAATCTTAAATTGGTGAGTTTGAAAAATTTTTTGACATGAGTCTGTGTGTTTTTAACAATCGCGCGGATTCATCTCGTCAAGGTGGAAGGATGTTGTTTGATAAGATCATCAAGGTAAGGTCAAGAGGCATAGTGGTGGTTGGGGAAGGTCAAATTGCAGTCAAAGTATGGGGATAGAGACAATGTAGAATCCCCCAAAGAAGCCATAAAAAACGTTGAAAGCACCATAGTTGAAGTGGTGGAGGGAAGGTCAAAGCTACAATAGAATTGGTTGAGTGAGCGTTCCCTCTAGGGCACACACATGTTCAGGCCAATGATGCACATGCAGTGAATGGAAGAGGCAATAGCGATGTTGAAGAGAAGAAGATGGTGTCGTGGAGGAGGTGGCACACAAGAGGACACTGGCGGCATAAGGACCTAGAGGAGTAGGTCTGCGGTGCAGGGCAAGGCAAGGGAGTAGGCTGGCGGTAGAGCATAGGTAAGGGTGATGAGAATGAGGGCCAAGGCTGGAGGAGGGGAAGGCTGCAGCGGCATGACCTATAAGATAGGTCAAGCGAGGTCAAGGGCGAAGGTGAGAACTAGTGAGGGTGGCACTGAGGAAGAGACTAGAAGTAGGGCAACCTACACGTCAAGCCAAGGGACACTGCAACCTAGAAGAGGAGGGAGGAGACAAAAACAATGCAACCTTAAGGAGGAGGGAGGAGGCCAACGATGACAAAAACTATAGATCAAGAAATGGCATGACAAAGGTGGAGGTGAGGGGGTGGCTGATGACCTTGATCGCATGTGTTTTTCATCGTTATTGTGCGTCAATTTCATGCAATCAAATATAGTTCCTTACGTAGTATAGTGTCAGCAAGGGTCGAATCCAGAGGAAGTTGAAGTAATGAGGTTATGTGCTCAAAAGAAAGATGAGGGCAGAGGAAGATGTGTGAATTGAAATTGAGCACATGAAGATGAGTATGAGAGATAATTTTGATTTTCTCTTATAATTAATATAGAAATTAGAAAAGAGATGAGATAATTAGATTAATAGAGATGAAAATGAAGATAATATGATGGAAAGATGAGAAGAATAGATGGTGTTAGCAATGGATAAATGCACGGCGAGGGTGAGAGTGAGAGATGTGCACGGATATGATGTCAAAGCTACTATAATAAAATAAAAACAAAAAGAAAAAGAAAGAACATGTGGTGGCGTACGACCCCCGTCGCCACCAAGGCATGACACTACGGCGCCGGAGGAGCCGACACCCACGCGCGTCCAGCCCCCTCGACAGGCGAAGACGAAGGATGCCGACTTTCACTACACTAAGTGAGGACTTCATCTCGCCACCACAGACTTCATCAGGCTCGCGCGCGCGGGGATTTATCGTTCTACCCTTTCCTTTATTTCACACTTTTGTAGCCCGCACGTGTTTAAGCGGGCCTTTGCATATCTTCTTCTCTCTCTTTTAGGCCTTGGGGGTGGGTTCCCTTCGTTTCGGGACCCTAGCCTAAGGCCCTTTCCCTTTGTGAACCTTATTTCCTTTCTATGAGCATGGGTGTGGGTTGTGGGCATCAAGTGGGCCCTTTCCTCTCTTGGCCCACCATGGGCTCTATAAGAGGGGAAGGGACCCCCACAAACCCTAGCCGTCATTTGAGAAAAAAAGGAGTTTCCTCTCGAGTGGCTGCTCAAGGAAGATGAGGGAAGGGGTCCAACCGCCGACGCCGCCGCGCGCGCCGCCGCACCGCCAGTGCCGCCACGGCCGCCGCCTCCTCCGCCGCCACCCCTTGCCCTCGACCCCGCGCCGAACCACTGCCGCCCCTGCGACGCCCTCCGCCGCCGCGCTCGCCGCTACCGCCGCCGCCTCGATCCGCCGCCGCCGCGCCTGGCGCCGCCGCCGCAGCTCGCCGCCGCTGCCCCTCGCGCCCTCGATCACCGCCGCCGCTGCTGCGCCGCAGCCGCCGTGCCACGCTCGCCGCCGCGGTCTCAGACGCTACAGCCACCGCCGCGCCCTCGCGCCGCCGCCGCACCTGCGTCGCCGCTGCCGCTGCGCAGCAGCCGCCGTGCCGTGCTCGCCGCGCGCTGCGAGCGCTGCAGCCGCCGCGCGCGATCCGCCGCTGCCGCCGCGCTCGCGCCGCGCCGCGCTGTGATCCACTCTCCGCACCGGCCGCTTCCGCGCCCAGATCCGCCGCTGCGTCCGGCCGCTTTCCGTCCCCGTCCACCGCGCCCGGTCGCGACCCATTTCGCCGCCGAGTCTCGTCGCATCAGGCCCGAGCACGCCGCCTCCACGCCACACCCCGCCGCCCCTTCCTCCGCACCTCGTCGCCGACCGTTGTCGTGTCCCGTCCGCCCCACTCCACCGACTCGCCTCAACGTCGACTACCACCTGCCGCGCCGACGGCCTCCCCGCCCGACCGACTCGGGCTCGCGCCTCGCAGGTTAGGCACGCATCCCCTCCCCTTTATTTTGAAGCGCAATATCTCTTTCAGTACTTTTCGCACTTGTCTCTACCGTCATCGGGCCTAGTTAGGTTGAGTGAGTTTCGGTTACGGGATTGGGATCGTGGATCTGGCCGCCGGGTTGACGATCGAGCTCCCACCGACAACCCGAGGTCGCTCTCTCCCCTGCATCGACGAGCCCGGGTGGACTCCCGACCCATCCTACTCGGAGCATCCCAGGAACTCAGTAACGACGTGCCGGGAAGGTTGATTGCTTGAGTAGGACGTCTAGCCATCGTCCCATCATTTAGACACCGTAGGCCATCCCTTCCCTAGTTCCCCCCATTAGTAACCTTAGCGTCAGGCCGAGCTCATCCCTCGGTCCTGCATCAACATGTTTACTATATGTGGAGATGTTTACAAGCTAAAATCTAATCTAGATCTTTGCACAAACCCCGTTGGTGTGCCCATCCTAGGCCTAGTGATGCTCGATCCGCTTCGATCACGATCCTTGCTTGCTCCCTTCTCCACTACAAGATTGAGCATCAAACAATGCTCCTCCTTGGGCCTTGACCTCCTCTCCCTTTCCTTCTGGTAGCCTTATGCTAAGAGAGAACAAAAAAAATATAAAGAGAGAGAAATGAAAGCTTTTATAGGTGGGTCCTTAGGGTTTGAGTGTAAAGAGGGGTAAAAGAGTCCAATTATTAAAGAAAAATTTCAGCTTGATTATTCAATCCAAGGATAAGGATGGATAAAGGGTTAAAAGATGAATCTAGCCATAAAATTTCAGCTCAAAACTCTTTCTAGATCATAAGGTATCATGATTTTAATTTATAAAGATCCTAACTGTTGATTGAGATCGCGCAATAAGAGCGTGTCATTTGGCACCCTCTTATTGCACCCAGTAAAAGGTGTGTTAGCCTTTATAAGTGCGTAGGGGTATTTCTGTAAATTTCTACTTCAAAAATTGGAGGGGCATTTCAGTAAATTTTCACTTTAAAAATTAGAGTAACATTTTTATAAATATGATAAAAATCATAAAAGTCCCCAAAAAAATTAAAAAAATTCTAGAAAAATCCATGAACTTAGAAATATAATATCTCATAAAATACAACTCCTTTTCCATGAAATTTTCTCCATTGGATCAATAATTTAATCCTCTATCTTTTCATATAAAAATATCTAAAATCATGAGAAAAATTTAAGGTCTCATTTAATAAAATTAAGTTTGGTCTAACCTCCTTAAAAATAAGGAGGTAGACCCAATTTTCACTCTAAATCAATTTTGGATCTCTTAAATCCAAAACTTATTGATATCTTAGATATCAATTTTAGATTTCAAATTGCTTATGATGATCCCTCTACCAAATCCAAACCTCATTTACCACATTTTATAAAAATATGGTTGGCTTGGTGTTCAAATTTAGTGGATAGTTGTTTTCTCTTCCCTCTTATCGTCATTCATATACATGCTTCTTAGTTGCATACCTATGTCCCTACATCTATATAACTCAATTAAATTATGAGAATTCAACCACTTGACTTTGAAAGAGTCAAATGGGGTTAGTCTCATATTAATTGAAAACAATGATGCATAATAGGGCATATTTTTACAAAATTAGAACTAAATAGATGCAAGTTGAGTATTTGAGTAGAATGAAATGGTGAATGCAAAAATATCATAAAAAACATGATAACGTGCATTGTATTAATAAGAATTATATGTTAAAACCCATTTATAATAATGAAAATGAATGCATCAATAACACATTATCAGTGGCCAATTGAATCATGTCCTAGAGGTCAAGCGGTGGTAGTGGTGAGAGTGACGCGGGGCTAGAAACTACATTAGAAGAGGGGGGGGAGGCTGAAGGCATAGGAGAACACAGTGTAGGTGAGCTCAGGAGGGCACGACAATGCCGAGGAGCATAGGAGAGCGAGGGGGCGGCAATGTGATAACATGCTAATTAGACATGATAATACATTATTATTTATTCATATTAAGGCATAATAGATTCCATTCCTATGCATGTTATCATTTATCATTCTATGAAAAAGTCATTATAATCTCAAAACACATTAACTTAGAGTTAATTATGATGAATTGAAGAAAAATCATTTCATAACCCATATTTTCTTGAGATTATAATTAGCTTTTAATGTTAAATAATGAGAGAAATCATTTTATATACTCTCATATAATTTTCTAAGTTTTAAAATCGCATAGAAATGAGTATATTTTTGAAATAGAAATTAAATGTCTTGTTATTTATTAAATTTGACTCTTTATAATGATAGATAATTTAATTTCTGATCAAATGAAAGAAATTTGGATTAATTTAGAGTTCTATTTTGAAAGTTATGAATTTTCTAATTTTTAGGGATTTTTCTAGATTTTTTAGGGATGTTCTTCGACGATGTAAAGCATTCGAGGGCAATTCAACCTTATCGAAATTTTTAGACACCATTCTCTTGAATCTCTTACTCTCAATCGCTTCTAGACTCATTTACGCATCCACGGAATGCTTGAGAGTGAGATTTCGACGATCCACGAGGAAGAAATAAACGCTTGAACTCCACGATCGTGTTTTTCTGAATTTTTATGTATAGCCTTGATTCCGGCGAGTAATTGGATCAATTCGAGCGCAATCTTCGGTTAGGGATCATATTTTATCTTAATCTATCTTCTTATAGCTTTAGATTTCATTTTAGAATCGTAATTTGAGTCAGTTTCATTCTTAATTTTGGTTTTTCGTGATTTTTATTTTCAGAAATTTTACCTCTTTTCATCTGATGATTTCTCCGCGAAATAAAGTCCGAATGCAGTGATTTTTTATTCTGTGGATTCCTCTTCGAGTCCTCTTTCTAAAAATATCAAATTTCTTAATTTCTGTCACCATTTCATTGTCTGATTTGATCAAATTCGAAGAGATCTTCAGAAATTATCTCAATTCTCTGTGAATTCGACCCTTATTTACCAATATACCCTCAATTCGTGATTTAATCTTAAAATTGGTGAGTTTGGATATTATTTTAACTCTTGAACGTGTGTTTTCAACGATCATATGTTCTTCATTCATCACAATGCAGCAGTGACTACGGAGAGAGGACATCGCCATGACGAGCGTGATGGAGAGATGCATCGGCAGTAGTTGAGGCAACTCCATTTATCGATTGGGTAAAATCAATATGTGATTAGTTAACTAATAATGGATACTAAATTTAGTATTAGGTTGACTAATAAAGAGTTATTTGGCACATAGACTTATCAGTTGGATGTGTACTTGGGCCTACAGGGTCACAAGCATTAGGTTCTTGGATGATGAGGTAAATATATAATTTTTATAGGGTTTTTTTAAACAATGATGATAGACTCTATATAAAGACCTTAGGCATAGGGTGCGAGGAATCCATGAAATTCCCCTCACTAGAGCCATCCTTGTCTTTTCATTTCTCCCTCACATCCATGTAATGGTGATAGTGCAAAGGATACTGTAAATCGCGGTTCATTTGGTTAGTGCATCTAAAAATTTGCAATGAAAAAATTTATTGAGACAAGAAACTCATGGATACTGGTAGAGGCTGGGCACATGCAAATTATGACACCATATTCAAGGAACCAAATGGGTTTGTAGATCTAATTCCCTACAATATGATCATTTTTTCTTTTAATTTTGTGTATTCATTTTGGTTTTCTCACTAGTTGTATTAGTTGTGATATTTGATTTCTTCCCAATGCGCTTGTTAGATTTTGTTGGATGCCTTAGACACTAAAAAAAAATGACCTTCTCAAAAATAAACATCCCACTTAGAAAATTGTCAGCTCACTAAAATATAGAAAGAAAAGTATTGAACTGGTGAGTTGAGGTTGAATCCATGAAGAATTGAGTTTGAAACACAATGATTGTTGAGACTCAAATTTTTTTTTTGAAAATTTGGAGGGTGAAATGTGGTCAAATGATATATAAGTAGGGATCTCCAAAACCGAACTGAACCGACACCGGCAGTGGCAAAAAAAAGTCAAACCGAATGCTTCGGTTCGGTTTCGGTTTTCGCTTCCTGTGTCACCGAACTATTTTTCCCGCGCAATAGAATTTCTTCCCCGCGCGAGGCAGAGAGAGACAAGAGATGGAGGCGGGATACGAGAGGGAGAGAGAGGAGAAGAGGGAGGGAGGGGGAGGGGGAGAGACAGAATTTAATGGCGGAAGGTAACGCAGTGGGGAGAGAGGGAGGGAGAGGGAGAGAGAGAGAGGAAGGGAGGGAGGGGCAGAGAGAGAGAGAGAGGGAGGTAGGGAGGGCGCGAGAGAGGGAGGGAGGGAGGGCACGTGAGAGAGAGAGGGAGGGAGGGAGAGAGAGAGGGAGGGAGGGAGGGCAGAAGAAAGAGAGCGAGGGAGGGAAAGCGGCAGAGGGAGAGCGAGGGAAGGAGGGCGGGAGAGGGAGGGAGGGAGGGCGGAGAGAGAGAGAGAGAGGGAGGGAGGGTGAGAGAGAGAGAGGGAGGGAGGGAGGGAGAGCAGGTGAGAGAGAGAGAGAGGGGAGGGCGGGAGAGAGGGAGGGAGGGAGGGAGGGAGAGAGAGAGAGGGAGGGAGGGAGGGAGGGCGGAAGAGAGAGAGAGAGCAAGGGAGGGAGGGCGGGAGAGAGAGAGAGAGGGAGGGAGGGCGGGAGAGAGGGAGGGAGGGAGAGCAGGGTGAGAGAGAGAGGGGAGGGCGGGAGAGAGGGAGGGAGGGAGGGAGGGAGGGAGAGAGAGAGAGGGAGGGAGGGAGGGAGGGAGGGCAGAAGAGAGAGAGCGAGGGAGGGAGGGGGGAGAGAGAGAGGGGAGGGAGGGCGGGAGAGAGAGAGAGTGGGAGGTAGGGAGGGCACGAGAGAGAGAGAGGGAGGGCGGGAGAGAGGGAGGGAGGGAGGGAGGGCGGGAGAGAGAGGGAGGGAGAGGGAGAGAGAGAGGGAGGGTGGGAGAGAGAGAGAGAGAGGTAGGGCGGGAGGGAGAGGGGGAGAGAGAGGGAGGGTGGGAGAGAGAGAGAGAGAGAGAGAGAGAGAGGCAGGGCAGGAGGGAGGGAGGGAGGTGATAAGTCCAAAAACGGTGTAAAAATAAGTCGTTGATTAGGGATTTTTAGACTTATGCAAAAACATTTATAATTCACCTTGAACACTAAACACAACGTATAGAGTGAGTAAGGGGTCAAACCACAAAGAGTAAGGTTATTAACTTGAGCTTAAATTCTAGCAAAAGAGGGAAGAAACAAGATAGAGCAATGAGTGAAATAGATGAGATAGTATGAGAGAGAAGATAGATGGAGGATATTTTTGATAGTTGGTTGGATATAACCTAAACAAAAAGTCCTATGATAAACACATATAATTCCTAAGTATCAGTCAATCCATCTAATTGTGACGCAGCCATCACCATTCTACCGGAGCTTGAATTGGCGCCCAAGCTTGGCATCTATCACGTTAGTCTAATGAGCTGAATAATCAACTAGAACCCGCATAGTCACTCCACTATCACCTATCCTTAGTCCTCACGGGGCTTAGACTAAGAAGCCTTGAGCGAGATCTCAGTGACAACGTGCCCTAACTGTCATCGAGCTCGATTCGACTGATTGTGCTTGATACCTCTTCTAGTGGTGCTCCTATTCACATGATTATCACCCCTAACATGTGACAATCACAATGAACTGGAAGAAACCCACTAATATGAAGCGGTATCAAACACAATTCTAAAACATAAAAGAAGAACATACCTGATCCACCGGTGCCCCCTCGGCCCTTCGACACGGAGCACTCTTAACATGGAGCAAGCGATCATGGAGGAGATGATGAAGAAGCAAGTCGGATCCCTAGATGCTCGCAGTTTGTCCCGCCACACATTCCTAGTGACCAGGCGAAGACACGAGAATATAAGGGGAAAATATTTTTGTTTAAGACCTACCGAATAAACGGATGGCCGATCTCTAGTCGTCTTGATCTCAATGCCCAACCTCCATAAGGAGGCTGAGCTGGAAGATGATTTTTACATTGGAGATGATGCATATTTATAGATCTAAGGGGATGGTAGGTAGAGGAGAGAGAGAGAGAAGCCAGCCCTCGAAATTTGGGCCCAAAACTCTTTTTGGATCGTCAGATATCGCCTCCTCAATCGGGATGATTTTTGGCAGTTTGATCAACCTCGATCGGCGTGCTCCGCTTCCTGATTGGCTAGAAAAAGCTCCCTCGAAATATTAAGGTGGCGGCCACGGAAATCGATGCTCCACTGATCGCGGAATATTCCCGCGTTTCTTGAAATTCAACAATTGTCCCTGAAAAAAAGGTAAAACAAAGTAATAAAGACAAGGGTAAACATTTTGTAGTGGCATGACCTTTCATTTTAGGTCTAGATTATGGCACCACCTTTTTCTATGTCCAGATTGTGGCACCACATCAGCATTCCCGCTGAGGTGGACGGTTTTGTTATTCCGCAGCCACGTTTTGTTCACGTCCTTCTTCACTCTCTCTCTCTCTCTCTCTCTTCTTTATATCTCTCGAGTCCCGACCTCTTCTCTCTCTCGCTCGTCTCTCTACTCCCGAATCCACTCCACTCCGCGGCGGAAGAAGCTCGCGGCCCTTCCTTACGCCAAGGAGGCGGCGGGAGGGCAGACTGAGTGCGCCGTCTGTCTCTGCGCCATCGAGGAAGGCGACGAAGTGCCGGAATTGAGGTGCCGACACGTCTTCCACCGCGGATGCCTCGATGAGTGGGTCGATCGCGGGAGGGATCGACAGAAACCAGTCAACTGGATCCCTCGACGAGTGGGTCATCCGCCTTCTGGGAGACTTTACGAGGGTCGGTGACTTCCGGAGCTCTGTATCCGGCGAGGCGGTTGGGAGTGGCAGAAGGTCCGGCTAAGTGAGAGAGTCCCTGGTCCGAAACCCTAGCGCTCTGCGGCTCATCCAGGAGAATGTTGGAGGACTTGATGTTTCCGTGGGAGGAATTCGGACCCATGGAGTGAATATACTCTATCCCTCTCGCCGCCGCCAGCGCTACGCTTACTCTCGTTTCCCAGTGCAACGGCGAGCGCCCGGATCCTCTACTGCCTGCAACGACCAAAAAAGTATTAACAGTTACGACGATAATGAAGATATAACGATGATGAGTCCTTACCTTGGAGAAGAGAGGAGAGGCTGCCCATGGGCATGTAATCGTAGACGAGGAGCTTCTCGTCCTTGCTGAAGTAGTAAGCGAAGAGGGGAACAAGATTACGGTGGGACATGGCGCCGACGGCTTCAATTTTTTCTCTGAACTCTTCTTCCGGGACGGTGACGTCCCGTAGGCGCTTGACTGCAACGACGGTGACGGTTCCGACGGTTCCAACCTTGACTGCAACGACGGCTTTGTAGGCGGTGCCGTAGGTGCCCTTGCCGAGAACCTCCGCCGAAGCTCGGAGCAGATCTTCCAAGTCAAAAACCCTGGGACTCGATCCGCAAAAGATGAGCTTCTTGATCGGGGCATCACTCTTGGGGCAAACGGCGGCTGCCGCTGCGACGGCGGCGACGGCGCCGTCGACTGGTTCGCCGACGGCTTTGTCTCTCGGATGGATTTCGACTTCCGAAGATTTAGCTCCGGAAGCTTCCAAAGATCTGGTTTTGCTTCCACCCTTTCTCCTGCAGAGGACACAGAGGAGTAATATGATGACTAATAGACCGACGACGGATCCGATGACAATGCCGGCTGTAGCACCGCCGGAAAGCTTGCGCTTTGAGCTGGAGCCATTGTTCTCTTTCGACAGAGAACCTGGGGGTTCACCCGGAGGAGAGGCTTCTCCCGGGTTTCGAGGGTAAACCGCAGACTTGGAGTCCGAGGAAGGCGGAGGGTGGCTGCGATCGGAGTTAACGAGGGATCGAACCGTTGAGCTCATTGTAGGAGACGTTGAACTGGTCAAGGGTCAGGTTTAAGTCGGGGATCAGCCCGGACAACTGGTTTCTGTCGAGGTGCACGGTGCGGAAATTTGCGTCGCGAGAGAGAGAGAGACGCGCAGGCGAGGAAGAAAGCGAGGAAGAGAAGGAGAGAGCGAGAGAAAGAAGAGAAGAAGAGAGAAAGATCGTGAGAGAGAATGAAAAATGACGTGGACAAAAATGAAAGGTCATGCCACTGAAAGATGTTTACCAAAAAATGAAAGGTCATGCCACAAAAAATGAAAGGTCAGACACGTTTTCATTGAATGCGACGCATTTAATGTGGAAAACGTTTTCTATTGGTTTTAAATTGCGGCGCATTTAATGCGTCGCAAAAGGGCCTCTGCCATAGTTTTGTATTATTAGGCGAGAAAAGTCCCTCCTTTTTTCATTGGCCGCCGACTCAGTGTCAGCCGACGTCCAATGATTGAAGCACGTTTTACTTTCCGGAGTTTGGACGGTTCAGATTGTGACACGTGTCGCAATCTGATTAAATCTGTAAAAGGCTTTAATAAATCATTATAAAAATTATAAACTCATTTAAATAAATCCAAAATTATATTCCGACTTTAAATATTTATTTCTCTATGATTCTGAAGTCAAAAAATTAACAAAAAATATCATAAAATCAGGAAAAATAAGAATTTTTCTGTAAACCAGAATTAATCATTTTCTATGATGATAACATGCATATACATTTGATTTAGTGCAAATGAGTATGTAAAATGCATGATTTAAATACATTGAATAGCATGTTATCAGAAGGGCGGGAGAGAGAGAGAGAGGGAGGGAGGAAGGGAGGGAGGGCGGGCGGGAGAGAGAGAGAGAGAGAGGGAGGGAGTGAAGGAGGGAGGGAGGGAGGTCGGAGAGAGGGAGGGAGGGAGGGAGAGGGAGAGAGTGTGTGAGAGAGAGATGGAGGGAGAGAGAGAGAGATGGAGGGAGAGGGAGAGAGGGAGGGAGAGATAGAGAGGGAGGGGCGGAGAGTGAGAGATGGAGGCAGAGAGAGATAGATGGAGGGAGGGAGAGAGAGGGTGGAGAGAGAAAGATAGAGAGAGAGATATATATAATTTTGCTCTTTAAACTTTTGAGAGATGATTATCTAAAACTATTTTATTTTTATTATTTCTTTAAGTATTTTTAAAAGTTGAAATTTATATATTTAGGATTTTTATTTTAAATTCTTGATGTATTGTCTATTTGTTGTTGAGAAGTGTTAATCTGTTATCATTTGTTTGTGAAACATATATTTATATATTTACGAATTATAGAGTCATAATAACATTATAAAGTTTATTTTCAGTTGAAATGACAAATCACCGAATGTATAGGTTTAACCAACACCGACACCGAAAAATACCGTCAGCAATACCGAACCGAAGTTAGGTATAGGTTTAGGTTCTCACAAAAGACCGATACCGACACCGGAACCGGATAACCCTATAGATAAGGATAGAGGTTTAGCAATGCGACAACATGATCTTTCCAATG
>CM044106.1:14475814-14638539 GCA_024174645.1 Lemna minuta
TGTCTATAAATAAGGGGAGAACGACCACAACTCAAGGTGCCCATACAAACCTTGTGAGAATTTATCCTTTCTTCTCTTTCTCTCTTGTTAAAGCGCTTTGGAGAGGAGATCCAACCATCCAAAGAATGTGTGGATACCACTAGAGGCTAGACACTTGAATAGCTTCAAGCATTCCTTTAAGAAAACCCTGTAAGTATATTTTCTCATACATACTAGATGATAGGATCATCTATTATTGGTGCCTTAGTATTTTGAATATTTGATTCAGTCTATTTCATTGCATTCGATGTTTTGATCAAAAATTTAAAATTTTATGGATCTCATAACCCAACATAAAAGACGCTTAATTCAATTACCAAAAGAGATTGCTACCCTCACCATTTATTGATCAAATCTTGAAATACTTTTGGGGCAAAATTATAACAATTTTCTTGATGGTTATCATGGTATAATCAAAAAGAAAATTGTAAAAATGATGAAGAGAAAATACTTTTTACTTGGCACATTGGTACATTTGCTCTTTAAAGAATGCACCAGCTACATTTTAAATAGTGACGAGTGCCATGTTTTCTTACTATGTAGGTGATTTGCTAAAAAAATGCATCGATGATTTTGTAGTTTTGGTTCCTCTTTTAATCTATGTTTGATAAACTTGACTAAGATTTTGTTGATATGTGTGAGTAAAAACGTAATTTTCAACCACAAATATTGCCATTTCATTGTGGAGGCACCAGATCATCAAGAGTGGGTTAGAGGTGAACCATGCAAAGGTTGAAATGATTGAGAACCTAACTTTTCCCATCATAATTATGCAACTTAGCGGATTCCTCTAGCATGTTAGCTTCTATAAGAGACTTAATAGAGATTTCGCTATAATCTGCAAACCTTTGACCCCTAGCATATGATGAATTGAGACCACGAGGTCGTTGAAAACACACGATCAAGAGTCAAAATAATTACCAAACTCACCAATTTTATCAAATAATAATGAATTAAAGAGTATTGTGGTGAATAAGGGTTAAATCCACGGAGAATTAATGTAACTTTGAGGGATCTTTTGAAATTCGACCAAACCAGACAATAAAATGTGGATAGAAATTAGAGGTTTTGATATTTTTGAAAAGAAGACTCGAAGACGAATCCACGAATTAAAAAATCACCGAATTTGGATCAAGATTCGCAGAGAAATCATTATATGAACAAGAGAGAAATTTCTTAAAAATAAAATCGTGAATAACAAAAATTGAAATTGAAATTGAAATTGACTCAAATTACGATTCAAAATTGAAATCTAAAGCTATTTAAAGGAATATTAGGATGAAATACGATATCTAACCCAAGATTGCGCTTGAATTGATCCAATTAGTCGCCGAGTCAAAGGCTTTTCATTCCCAAATTCGAAAGCACGATCATTGATGTTCAAGCACCGATTTCTTGATGGAGGAATGATATATTGCCTCCTTTCTCTGTCTAACAAGAAGACAACAGAAAAATAATTTATCATGTTTTTTTTCATTTCCTTGATTTTTTAATTTTTCATCATTTAATTCCTTTTTCCATGTTTTTCCTTTTTTATCTTTAATTTATTTCTCTTTTTTTCCTTTTTCATTTTCTGTATTTTTTCTCATTAAATTTTTGGTTTTTGTCCTTCTCCTTTTATTTGTTCTCTTTTTATTTTTTATTTCCCCATTTATCCTTTTGCCTTTATTTATTTTTTTGAGAAAAACTAAGCCGTTAGGTTGGTTGCGTAGGCATTTTAGCATCTATCTCTTGCAATAGCTCATTTCACCCTATCTAGCCTAGCAAGGGTTTCAAAACCCTATTTGCAAAAAGTAGGCTGAGTTAAAGGTTACAAGGTTACAAGTTTTAGATTTTTTTTTTTTTGGGGGTTGGATTTAGGGTTGAGGATTCAAGGTTTAGGATTGGCGCTCCAAATTTAATTTTTGGTATTTAGGGTTAGATGAGTGATAACACACGTATTTATGATTTATGTAAGAAACCCCATCTCGATTTATGTATAGGTTTATCCAAACCGACGCGGAACCGGAGTTAAGTAAAGGATAGCGACCCGGAGAAACTTACTGCCTAAGTTTCTTTTCAATAATAAATACAGAAATCGAGATGAACGCGAAGCTTTACCGCCCCAGAATCGAGAAAGGAGAAAGGAGAAGATTTCCATAGGAGATGCTTCGCAGGAAGAATCGTAAGGTTAGATTCTTCACAATCTTACTGCCTTTTTAGCGGTGCGAAGTTCTTCATAGGAGGCTGCCTATATCTTTTCTTTCTTTCCTTGCCCTCGAAACTAAGATTTCTAATTTTCAGTCATGCCGCCCAAGTTCTTAGCGAAGAACAAGAGTTCTTCGCCACAGACAGGTAAGTACACCTCGTCATCTTAACTTACAGATATGTGTACTGCGCGATATGCATCTCTGATTTCTATATTTTTATCTCAGTGATCGAAAGACCACAGTCTTTTATTGGGGAGCCTGCAAATACCATTATAACTAATTCGTCTACAGCGGCGTCTACCTCTACGGGCAACAACCGGAGAAATCAAGTGATCTTCCAGAGGTTCACATACGAACATCTGAACATCAACGAAAGTTAGGTAACGGATGTGAGAAAATGATCCAACCGTCCATCTGCACATCCACTGTGGAAGCGTTGTTTTCAGTTACAAGCTGAGGATTTAATCTTGACCGTTACGGTGAGGAGTTAGGCCGTTACCGTGGACCAAACCGTTACTACGGTTTTGTTATTTTCCTCCTATAAATAAGTGTTCGATGAAATGCTAATGTGAGTGAGTGATATTGTGAATGTGAATGATCTTAAATACAATTGTGTTTGTTTGTTCCAATTCGTGTGTCCAAACCTCCTCCTAATTCTGATCTCCAATTCGTTTTGTCGCCAACAAGTGGTATCAGAGCACAAATTCTAAGTCGTGGAGATGCCGAAGAGAGGAGGTTCATCCGCAAGTGACTCAAACACCGCGATTCAAGAAATTGTGCCATGAATCGAAGTAGTGATGGCTTCAATCTTCTTCTTGACATCCACAAACTATCATCTGTGGGCGATGAGAATGGAAGTGTACTTGGAAGCTCATGGATTATGAGAAGCAATCACCGGAACCGAGACAAGCTGAAAGAAATATTAACAAGCTCTCTCGGCAATCCTAAGCTCTGTCTCAGAATCCATAAGTTTTCAATTGGATGTCAAGAAAACAGCCAAAGAGAATTGAGAGACTATCTGTATATTCCATGTGGGGGTAGATCACGTCATACAATCGAAAATCCAATCGTTGGGATGGGAATTCAAAAATCTTGCGATGAAAAAAGATGAGAAGGTAAGTGACTTCTCTTCACGTTCACCAAGATCATTTCTGAATTAGGAGACTTGGGAGAGCGATTAGAGGAGAAAGAAGCGGTCGCGAAGCTCCTCCGATCAATGGCAGTGAAGTATGACTCTCTAACCTTTTCTCTTGAACAATTCGGAAACATGAGAGGGTTAAGTGTTGATGAAGTGATAGGGTCTCTGAGAGTGCATGAACAAAGGCTTCAAGAAAGAGATTCGAGGGAAGAAGAGCAAGTTCTGCTTGCGAGAGCCTTTAATCAGTCTAAGAAAGGCGATCGTGGATCATCCTCAAGAGGAAGAGGATCAAGCAAAGGGAGAGGAAGAGGTCGCGAACGCAGAAGATTCTCCAAGAACGACAGAGATGAAGAAGAGAAAAAGTTGTTTGACAAGTCAAAGATTAAGTGCTACAATTGTCAAAAGATGGGTCACTTTGATGATGAGTGTTATTCAGACTCAAAGAAGAAAATGAAAGAGGAGAAGACTAATGTAGCAGAGGAAACCAAAGAAGAATCAGCTCTAATGATGGTAGTGTCTGATGAGGTTGGAGAATTGCTTCAACAGGGAACAAATGATCCACATGACGACTGCATGTGGTATCTTGATACAGGAGCCAATAGTCATATGACAGGTAAGAGGGCATTCTTTCACAAGATTGATGAAAATATGAAAGGTAGAGTGAAATTTGGTGATGGATCTACGATCCCATATGAAGGTAAGGGTAATATTTCTGTTACTCTTAAGACTGATGAAATCTTGACAATTCCAAATGTTCTTTACTTACTTGACTTAAAGACTAACATCCTTAGCCTCGGGAAATTGGATGACCAAGGTTGCAAAACCTTCTGAAGCAGTGGCTTCCTCACGGTTCATGACAAGTCTGGCAGGTTGCTTACCAAGACCAAGAAAATGTCAATTATGGTGTCAATATATGAGCCCTAAATTAAGCATCAATTTAATTGATTTAAAACTTCTTTTTGATTTGAAATTGTGTGCATCAAATGACCCGTAATTTCCGTGTGCTCATGCGCCACTTTCTTGCATGGGGCATTATCATTTGACATGGATACTCCTCATTCTAGGCTATCCCCAACATGCATATGCTACCAACTATGGGTAAGGTCTGAATGGGGCACTCTTAGTTAACATGGGGGTTCGTCCCCTGCATGTCAGCTCTCCTAAATTTGGGTATATATTGTGTAGGATGGTCTTATCGACATGGAGTATTTCAGTCTACAATAATTGAACTGAGAGTGCTCCCCTTCTCTCTAGTGAAGAAGAAATAGACAATTGCAATGGACTCTACGAAGACGATGATAATCAAAGAATAAGTGGCTGAGGAGATGGCCAAGTTTGAGAAGACAAATTTGGTTTATAGACATGATAGAGTTCTTTCCCTCTCTCTAGAAAGAATGGATGAGATAAAGAGGAGATAGTCTTCGTGAAGAGTAGATGATGATTGCTCATCGAAGAAGATGATGGAGATGGTGAAGATACAAGAGATCACTAAAGGTAGACACTAGACAATACCCAAGGTCAATTGATGGAGGAATGATATATTTCCTCCTTTCTCTCTCTAACAAGAAGATAATAGATAAATAATTTATCATGTTTTTCCTTTTTTTCATTTTCTTAATTTATTTAATTTTTCATCATTTAATTCATTTTTTCATGTTTTTATTTTTTTATCTTTAATTCATTTCTCTTTTTCCTTTTTTTCATTTTCTGTATTTTTTCTCATTAAATTTTTGTTTTTTTGTCCTTCTACTTTTATTTTTTTCTCATTTTATTTTTAATTTTCCCCATTTTTCCTTTTGCCTTTCTTTATTTTTTTGAGAAAAACTAAGCCGTTAGGTTGGTTGCTTAGGCATTTTAGCATCTATCTCTTGCAATAGCTCATTTCACCCTAGCTAGCCTAGCAAGGGTTTCAGAACCTTATTTTCAAAAATTAGACTAAGAGTTAAAGGTTACATGGTTACAAGTTTAGATTTTTTTTTTGGGGTTGGATTTAGGGCTGAGGATTCAAGGTTTAGGATTAGCGCTCCAAGTTTATTTTTTGTATTTAGGGTTAGATGAGGCTAATTCTTAGTGAAAGGGTTTAGGGCTAGGGTTTATATTCTTTTAGGATTCATTGTTTGACATTTAAGATTTCAGATTAGGGTTTAGAATTCACAATTGTGCATTAGGTTTTCCCCTTTAGACTTAGAGATCATGATTTAGGGTTGTGTTTTGGGTCATGGGATTGGAGCCTGATGACAAGCTTTAGTGTTTGGGTTTGGACTTAGGGTCTGGCTTTGGGGTTTATGGTTTTTTGTGTGGGTGTAGTATTATTTTATGTTTATTGATGAACTCAATTTTCTAGTGTGTTTATTTGTTTTTGTATATCGAATTCAGAAAACAAATTTGTATATGTCACTAAATGTAGGGATTAAGTAAGGTCGATTCCTTAAGAAGCTTAGGTAAAGAGAGTACTTATACATGGAAGATAGTAATAGAAGATGTTAAGGAGAAATATAGAAGCAAGAGATGATGAATAAGGTATGAATATGTATGTGTGTGTGTGACTTTATAATAAGAATGAGAAGAAGATTGAGAATGGAATTATGGAATGGAAAGATGAAAAGGAGAATATGAGATAACGATAGATAATAAAATATAGAAAAAAAACCTAAAAAGGGGAAAAGGGTTTTACATTATTTATAAAGGGGATTATAAACGAAACTTATATTTGAATCTTTACATAAGCCTAGTTTGCTTGCTAGTCCTAGGTCAAATGATGTTTGATTTGCTCTGATCTCAATGCTCCTCTTGATCTCCTATTCACAACAGCCTTGGACATCAAATAGTGCAAAGTTTGGGAGTTGATCCTCTCCTTGTATTTTTTATTGCTAATCCTAAAAGAGAGTAAAATAATTTAGGAGAGAGAAAGTTTAGGCTTTTATAGGGGTAAGGATTTTTAGGTTCAAAAATCAAATTGTAGATATCCTCTACATTTTAATCAAGGTTGGAGAAGAAATATCTTTGGATGTCCAAGGGAGTGTGGTTATCTCCTCTAGGGAGTAACTTACCCCTTAAGGATTTGGGACCCACCCCATTCCAAAATAAGGGTCTTACCTCTTCCTAAGGACATGGGCCTACCTAAAAGGTTGGTGCAGAACCCTTTGCTAACTAAATGCCCACCTTTGGTGGGTGATCTCCACTTCCTTTTAAATAGAAAAAAAAATCTTGTTAAAAGGATTTTAATATAGCTTAGTCAACCTTCCTTAAAATAAGAAAAAAGTTGACTACCTTTTTACTTGCCTTGATTTATCTCGGTAAAGTGGAGCTCCCAAAAAGATAGGATGAGCCATATAATCATTTGTCAACTGAATTTGACCACTTTTCAACCTTCATCTCCCTGTTAACCACTTTGACTTTATAAAAGGAGAATTTACCAAGCTCCTAAAACATAGAGAGCTCATTTCTTTCCTTCCTTTATCATAACTTGCATCCATGCTCTAATAATTTCATACCTAAGTCCTTGTATCCACACAAGCTCAATAAAATATGAGAATTTCATTACTTGACTTTGACGAAGCATTTTATGCAGTCGTTAAAACACACAAACGTTGGTCAAATAAAATTTATAATTCTGAACTCACAATGACAAAGATATAAAATCAAGAATAGTGTTCAGTATCGGGTCGATCCGCAGAGAACACGGTTGACTTTTATCGTAGAGTTGACTTGTTCAAACTTAGGTTTAATTAGGGTTTTAATGAAGTGATAATGATATATAATCAATAGAAATGATCTAAATATATGAAATATGGTATTTTAAGAATTCAAAAAACTGATTTTTAGAAGATATGTCAAAGGTCAAGGTCAAAGCATTGACTTTGACCAACACTTGACTATCTAAAAATCAGAGAATAAAAAGAGCTTAGAATATTACAAAAATTATAGATTCAGAAACTAGAGATCAAATGGAATTTATTGATATAAAATTTGTGATTTTTCAATAAGAATTGGATTTATTATGAATTATTTAAAATCAAATATCAGAAAAAATCTTGAAATGAACACTTCGATGTAAATCTTCAAATTGACTAAAAAAATGATATCCAAATCCTGACACTAATATATCAATAGAAAGCTAACAACCAGAGGCTTCAAAAGAGACCAAAATTGTTAAATTTTAATTTATATTTTAGGAGTAATTGATCTCGCAAGTCAAAGCCCAAATTCAGATTGAAAATGAACAGTGGTTGGTCAAACGTTAAATTGAGGGGCCAAATGATCATGGAATTTTACGAATTTCCTATCCATGGAAAGCTGATGAAACAAGGAGTCCAATAAAAAGAATCAAGTGATTCAAACTTAAGATCAGAGAGATATTCTTATTTCAAAATCATCAGAAATTTGAACTAAATTTGGGCAAAAATGAAGAACAAAACAACTTTTAAAGCAAAATTAACTATCTAAATCTAATCTAAATACAAATTACAACAAGATAAACGATCAATTCTCAATACTAACCCGATTTCTGTGAAGCTTTGGCTTCAATTCATGCGGATTGAAGAGTATCAACTTGATTTCTTCCTCGCGGACGTTAAGCGTTCAAGGGAAGAATTCAATCGAATCTGACGATTATTCACGATGAATTCTGCTCCAATCAGATCACGATTGAGTCTAGACGCAGGGGAATCGTGATGAACTCAAGATCTTCCTCAAAAATTTCTTAATTGCTTCACGATTCGATCAAAAGTTAAATTTATAAAGGGAAGAACATCATTTTATAAGGAGATTCTGCGCAAAAAATCTGGGCCGTTTGATCCGGTGAAGGTTGATTAATGGCCACGATCACGCGATGATCGTGGGCCATGATTGCACGATGATCGTGGACCACGATCTCACGATCTCTCCAATCCCACCGTCTGATTTCCATCGTCGCGTCGAGGTGAGTCCACATGTCACCCCATGATCGCATAATCGCATGATTAAATGATGAGCATCTGATGTCACTTAAGTCGCGATTTATGCATGTGTCTGATTGATGATCCGATGGACTCCGGTTCCACGTGATCGACGCCTCGCGATCGTATCCATACAGAAGCAAGAGATGATGAATAAGGTATGAATATGTGTATGTGTGTGTGACTTTATAATAAGAATGAGAAGAAGATTGAGAATGGAATGATGGAATGGAAAGATGAAAAGGATAATATAACATAATGATAGATAATAAAATATAACAAAAAAAACTAAAAAGCAGAAAAGGGTTTTACATTATTTATAAAGGGGATTATAAACGGAACTTATATTTGAATCTTTACATAAGCCTAGTTTGCTTGCTAGTCCTAGGTCAAATGATGTTTGATTTGCTCTGATCTCAATGCTCCTCTTGATCTCCTATTCACAACAGCCTTGGACATCAAATAGCTCAAAGTTTGGGCGTTGATCCTCTCCTTGTCTTTTTTATTGCTAATCCTAAAAGAGAATAAAAAAAGTTAGGAGAGAGAAAGTTTAGGCTTTTATAGGGTAAGGTCTTTTAGGTTCAAAAATCAAATTGTAGAGATCCTCTACATTTTAATCAAGGGTGGAGAAGAAGTATCTTTGGATGTCCAAGGGAGTGTGGTTATCTCCTCAAAGGGGTAACTTACCCCTTAAGGATTTGGGACCCACCCCATTCCAAAATAAGGGTCTTACCTCTTCCTAAGGACATTGGCCTACCTAAAGGGTTGGTGCAGAACCCTTTCCTAACTAAATGCCCACCTTTGGAGGGTGATCTTCACTTTCTTTTCAATAGAAAAAATAATCTTGTTAAAAGGATTTTAATATAGCTTAGTCAACCTTCCTTAAAATAAGAAAAGTTGACTACCTTTTACTTGCCTTGATTTATCTCAGTAAAGTGGAGCTCCCAAAAAGATAGGATGAGCCATATAATCATTTGTCTACTGAATTTGACCACTTTTCAACCTTCATCTCCCTGTTAACCACTTTGACTTTATAAAAGGAGAATTTACCAAGCTCCTAAAACATAGAGAGCTCATTTCTTTCCTTCCTTTATCATAACTTGCATCCATGCTCTAATAATGTCATAGCTAAGTCCTTGTATCCATACAAGCTCAATAAAATATGATAATTTCATTACTTGACTTTCAAAGAAGTTAAATAGCATTAGTTGAAAAATGTAAGCAATTTCAAAATGTAAACTTAAGAAAAGATAGTATGACATCTGTTTGCCCTTGCATTTGGATGATACAAGTGTAAAATTGGGCATGTTTGTAGTTTGTTGCAGAGATTTTCATGAAAAACGAGAAGAAAACGCAATGAAAACAAAAGTGACAAGTGTAACTTTTTTTTGGTGATTGTTTCTCATAAATTTCTATCATTTTGAGTAGGGTTAACATCATATAGTGGCACGACATTTAGGGTAATTATCAGATACTGGCACGACCTTTTTTCACGCTCAAATAGTGGCACGACCTTTTTCGATGGCTAAGATACTGGCACCACCTCAGCATTCCCGCTGAGGTGGCATTTTTTATTTTTTCCTCTTCCACCTGGCTGCCACGTCTCTCTCTCTTTATTCTCTTCCTCTCTCTTCATTCTCTCTCTCGTCATTCTGGTCCTCTTTCTCTCTCTAATTTGTGGCTGTTATTCGACCGCGCATCTCGCATTCCCGCCTACGCTCTTGCGAGTGAACGAACGACTGAAGCTCCTGCAAATCGATGGTGAAGAATCGAACTCGATCGTCCCTGCCGAGCGGCTAATGGAAGCATCAGCTAATGGAACGATCGGAAGAGGAATCCAGGTGGAAGCGATCTTCGAACTCCAGATGGATCAACCTTAGGAAAGCCAAGATCGCGCCCTCCGAGGAAGAAGATCACGCGCCCGGGTCCTGCACTGACGAGATCGATCGTCACGTCGGCTATTCCCCGGATCGCCACGACGAAGGCGGCGAGATCAGCCTCCGACTCTGGCTCGATCGACCAGATCGATCCGTTGATCTGATCGAGTGCCTTCATATTTTCCGGCAAGTAGTGGAGATGGTGAGCATCGCCCACTCACAGGGAATCTCCGTCAGCAACGTCCGCCCTTCCTGCTTCGTCATGTCCACGTTCAACCGAGTCTCCTTCATCGAATCCGCTTCCTGCTCGAGTTCCGGATCCGAATCCGAGGAGAAGGACGATCCCTGCACCACCTCTAGAGATCAGAACTCGGAGAATAGTTGCGGGGAAATCGCCGACAAGAAGAAGAGCTTCCCGCTGAAGCGAGTCTTGCTCCTGGAGTATAACTGGTACACTAGTCCCGAAGAATCCACCGGAGTTTCAGGCTCCTTTGCCTCGGATATTTACAAATTAGGTGTTCTTCTCTTCGAGGTCAGAAACTGATTTTCTTTTTCTTTTCACACCCGAAATCGTATAATTAGTATGTTTGTGATGAGAACAGCTGTTCTGTCCGACGAGCTCCTTCGAGGAGAAATTAAGGACGATGTCTAATCTCAGACATCGAGTGCTCCTCTGGTCTTCGTACGCGACGAAGGCGAAACCCTTGGATTTTCCCGTAGCCTTGTCTCGGACTAGATTGACGTCTACAATCTCCCCGTACCTAAATCCGAGAAGAGCGAGTACGCAGTCGTCAGACGTGAGATGAAGAAATTGGGAGACCCACCTTGTCGTCAAACGTGAAGTCCAAGTTTCTGGTTGACTTTCGACCCACTTCAGGAAGTTTCCGTGCTTCATTTGGTCCACTCGTCTATAGAGAGAGAGAGAGAGAGAGTCCTTGACAATACGAATCTACGACGCCGCGTGTTTTATAGCCAGAAAACTCCGAGCGGGCGTATTTCAAAGACCGAAGTCGGCGGCAGGAATGTGGACTCGCCTCAACAGTTCCTACAAGGCAGATTGAGAGCGAAATGGTGAGGGAAGAGAATACTTATATCACCTCTCCGGCGATTCTAGCCGCAACAGCACGGTGCTCCGCAGCCAGCGAATCGGTAATAATCGCCGTGTCAAACAAATCTAGAGAGAGATAGAAAGAGATAAATATAGAGATAGATGAAGAGATAAAGACAGACAGAATATGAGCGAGAGACTGATGGAATGAGAGAGAGAGAGAGATATATAGATACATAGAGAGAGACAGATATATTGAATGAAACAGTACAGGAGAAAGAGAGAGAGAGAGAGAAACAGCAAGGCGGCCGCATGACCGTCTACCGTCCTCTCCCTCGCTCCCTCTCTTCTTCTTCTGTTGTTTCCGGCGATTCAAAGCAGCAAACCTCTCCGGCGATTCTAGCCGCAACAGGTGAGGATCCTCACCATGTTAATCCAGAGTAGAGAGATGGGCAAAGAAGCAGTGAGGAGGAGAAGAACAGTTCGTTGAAGTGCAAGTCCTAACAGCTTTCTCTGCTTTGCGCCGAAAGCTTGCCCGCAGATGGGTTCCATGCCCATGGCGAGCCCGGAGAGGACAGAGTATCCGGTGATGATAGCGAAGCCAATCGCCAAGGAGCCTCTGGCGAGCTCCTTCTCCCCGAGATACCCTAAAAATAGCATGGAGACCATGGCGCGCGAGTAAAGTACAAGGCCCGTCGCTGCTGTCGGCACCGATATCTTCCCTATGGCCTTCATCTCCTCCACCACCTGACAAGCGAGAAAACCGAGTTATTCTATCCTGTCACTGTCCATCTCTTGAAAGAGTCGAAGAGGTGTATACCTCGGAGGGGGTGAGCCGTCCGTGGAGTAGAGGTTGAGGAACGGGGCGAGCGCTGAAGTTTGGCATGGCGGGTGTAAAGTATCAAACTTACTACGGATGAGGCAATTCTCTCCGGTGAGGAGAGGAGAACCGGAAGGCCCAATATAGTGAAGAGGAAGGGAGAAAAAGGACGAAAAATTCTCAGAGAGGGGTGCGTCGTGTTCCTCGCTAGAAGCGCCTGCTGGGCCAGAGGCGGGCCCAGCAACCATCTCCATCAACAACGAGCTTGTCTCCGCTGCTCTTCCCCCTCTCCTTTCTCTTCTAACCTGGCATCAACCCAGTCTCTCCATTAAATACATCGATTTAGAGGATTAGAGAGAGAGGTGGCATGCAGTCCTGAGAATAATAGGACCGTAGTAGATGGTTTGCACCAAAGGCAGCAGTCGAAAGACAGGGAACACCGTCGGACGGACTACGTGCCTCTATCGATGACCATTACTTCTCTGATTCTCTCCCGTGGAATAAATTAGTTTCCAAATTCCTCGCCCGTTTCCTCGTGCCTTCGGGATTTCAGAAAACTCCAACTAAACATTTGTTTTTGCACGCGACTGCGACCTTACCGTTTCCAAAAGGTTAACGAACCGCCGCCAGCGGATTAATGATAGACGCAAGCTCCAGTTTCTTACCCCAGCGCATCGTACAAATTCACGTGGAATCGTCAAGGACGAGAGAAGTTGTTCGATGAATTTTCGAAAGAATATTTATGACAAGGAATTTGATGAAAAATCTACTCTCGAGTATTTTTAAGTTCATTATCCAAGTCCCTCAAGATCTTGCGGCCTAAATCTCGATCCTGAACGGTGCAGCTCGTTATGATCTGCGGCCTTCTGATAAAAAAAAACAGAAGATCTTCTTTAATTGATTAGCGTCCTACCAGCCAATGCTTCATTTTCACTCGCTCAGAAAACACATGTCTCGCATGACTGAAGAGTATTCGACTCGTCCCCTACTCTCGAGTCTTTTACCTTATCCGTCACGATGGATATCGAGTAATCATTTCCGCCCAAGACTCTCGATCGTCTTTGGATAATTAATGGACATAACATTCCCGACAAAACCCGAAAAACGCAGGAAGAGTGTTCGCCTATCATTCTCAAGGAAGAAGGAACCTTATTTTAAGCGGGATATTATGGAAAAAATATCATGCTTATTCGGATGCATTATCTGCTTCCCGGGTTACTCAGTTGTCGAAGGTATTTTTTTTATTTCAAATTCAAATGAAGATCCAGAAGTGAAGTCTACTCAATCGCAATCGGAAGAGAAGGAATTGCTTTTGATTGTGGAGCTTGAAATGACAATCATGCCCACAAAATTTCAGCCCCTTACTCCATCAATATTTTGCAATATCAAGCTTTTATTTTAGAAAAATTTGGACCGTTGATAGTGTTTCTCTCTCTTCATATCACGCAGGTCAAACCGCTCTCGTCAAAAATGCTCCGCTCAAAATTCTCTAAAACACAATAAAATTACATTAAATGCCCCCTCAGCTCTCTCATCTCTCTCCTCTCTCCTCTCTCGTCTCTCTCCTCTCTAAAAAAGGAAAAATGGAGATGAAGAGAGAAATTTTTGTGCGCATGATGGAAGGAAGAAGAAAGCGCGGGAGAAGTGTAGGACAAGGATGATGGAGATGGTGAGGGTGGATGAGAAGGAGGAAAGAAGAGGGAGAAGGGACAGAAGTGAAGGAGAGGGGGAAGACAAAAGAGAGGAGAGTGAGGTCTCCTCATGGTTACCTCGCGATAGAAGTAATTTATGTCACGAGGAGACGCATGGAGAGAAAAGAGAGGCTCAAGAGAGAGAGAAGAAGAGAAGGAGAGCGAGAGGCATCAGGAGAGAGAGGGGGAGAGAGGTGGAGAAAATTTTCTCCTGCTCACTTGCGCATGCACGCGCGTGCGAGGAGACAAGAGAGAGGAGAGGGGGAGTGAAAGAGAGAAGGAAAGAAGGAACGGGGAAAGACGCTTCTCTTTGAGGAGGAGAGAAGGGAGAAGAGAAGAGGAGAAATCTCCCCCTCCTCATCTTACGCATGCACGCGCGTGCGGGAGAGAGAGGAAGGGATCGAGCGGGAAGAGGAGAAGAAGAGGAAGAAGAGGGAGGCAAGAAAGAGAGAGAACACAGGGAGAGAGAGTGAGAGAGAAGAGCATAGATAGAGGAAGATGGAGAGAAAGAGAGAGAAAGGGAGAGAAGAGGAAGAGAGGGAAGAAGAAGGAGAGGAGGATTTCTCGAGATGGAAACAATTTTTTTGCGAGAAGAGAGAGAGAGAGAGAAATAGATAAAGAGAGGGAGAGGGGAGCGTGGGAGAGAGAGAGAGATTTGGAAATCGAGACCAAAAGACGAAATCGGAAAGCAACGGAAAACGAAATCGGAAATCGGTAAGTTCTGGGAGAGAGAGAGAGAGAGAGACCCACCTCCTTCTTCAGGAGGTTGCGAGGACCTTCTTCATGAGGAGGTTGAGGAGAGAGAAAGTGGGAGAGAGAAAAGAAAGAGTGAGGGAGAGAGAAAATAAGAGAGAAAGATATGGGTATGTACTAATGTAAATCCATCATTAAAATTCGTATAATAATGTATATATAAGCTACATTCAAAATTGATGTATGTATACAGAGGGGTAAAAACGGAAGAAAAAAGAGCTTCACCATAGGAAAAACCTATTCTGTTATGTAATATAAGATTTGTATTTGTCATGCCATTTCACTATAATGCTCATTTTGCATTAAAATAGGGTAATTTGATTTGTTATTTTTATTTGCATTTGACCTTTCGAAATCTAATTTGATCAAATTCTAAAAGATCTGAAGAACATACCCCAATTTTTCATGGATTTGACCATTAGCTCTATATTAAATTAAACTTGATAGTCCACATTATAAGTGAGTTTGTTTTAATTTTGACGCATTATTATTATGTGCATTCTAATCAATAATAATCAATTTTATGCATAATTAATGCCAGTTGAATCCAAATTATCATGTTGTTATGAAGTATTTGTATTTGTCATGTCATTTCACTCTAATGCTCATTTTGCATTAAAATAGGGTAATTTGATTTGTTATTTTCATTTGCATTTGACCTTTTGAAATCTAATTTGATCAAATTCTAAAAGATCTGAAGAACATACCCCAATTTTTCATGGATTTGACCATTAGCTCTATATTAAATTAAACTTAGTCCACCATTATAAGTGAGTTTGTTTTAATTTTGACGCATTATGATTATGTGCATTCTAATCAATAATAATCAATTTTCTGCATAATTAATGCCAGTTGAATCCAAATTATCATGTTGTTATGAAGTATTTGTATTTGTCATGCCATTTCACTCTAATGCTCATTTTTCATTAAAATAGGGTAATTTGATTTGTTATTTTTATTTGCATTTGACCTTTTGAAATCTAATTTGATCAAATTCTAAAAGATCTGAAGAACATACCCTAATTTTTCATGGATTTGACCATAAGCTCTATATTAAATTAAACTTGATAGTCCACATTATAAGTGAGTTTGTTTTAATTTTGACGCATGGATGTGTTAAAAGGATGCCTGATGTAGGATAATTTAGAAGATGTATCTAATCCTACAATATGGGGAGGATCTATGAAATGATATCACTGAAGGAACTAAGTAGAAAATCAGATGAGATATGGTAGAAGGATAATGAGGAAATAAGAGAATAGAATGGATGATAACAGATTAGAGAATAGAGAATATAAATAGATATTAAGGGAGTTTAGGATAGAAAATATCAAATAGAGAATTAGAGAGTGGAGAATATAAAAATATTTAATCTAGATAGCGATGATAGTAGAGATAATGTAACATATAAACGATAGAAAAGATAAACAAGAGAGAGGTTGTGAATAGAAGATGGATGAGATGGTTTTCGGTTGAGGAAGAAGAGACGGATAGCAGATAGGAGAGAAGATGGCGAAAGGATATATATATATATAGATGTTAACACAGAAGAGAGAATGGTAGATTATAAAATATAAAAGAGATGAGAGGAGATGAAGAATATCGAAATGATAGATGCTGGATGAATCTCTGATAGAAGCCGATGTGCCCGAGAAAGCTCCTCAAATATTTAACGGTACTTGGTAGAGGGAGGTTTTGGATGACCTCTATATTGGCCTTGTCCACATCTAAACCCTTACCCAAGACGATATGCCCAAGCACTACTCCCTCTCGTACCATGAAGTGGGATTTATCCCAGCTAAGCACCAGTCATTTCCTGACACATACCTCTAGTATCTTCGTTAGGTGAGCAAGACAACTTTCGAAGTTGTTTCCAAAGACAGAGAAATCATCTATGAAGACTTCTAAGCTATTGCCAAGAAAGTCAGAGAAGATAGCCGCCATGCATCGTTGAAATGTTGCGGGGGAGTTACACAATCCGAATGGCATGCGTCTAAAGGCGAAGGTGTCAAAAGGACAAGTGAACGTTGTCTTCTCTTGATTGTCAAGGTGGATAGAAATCTCGTTGTAGCCCGAATATCCGTCGCGAAAGCAGAAGTAATTCGATCACGCCAGTCGGTCCAGGATTTGGTCGATGAATGGTAGTGGGAAGTGGTCCTTCTTGGTCGCGGAGTTCAGCTTTCGGTAATCGATGCAAACTCTCCACTTTGTCGGAAGGCGTGTCGGAATTTTTTTGCCCTTCTTGTTCATCGTGACCATTACTCCGGCTTTCTTCGGAACAACATGTACCGGACTCACCCATTGGCTATCGGATATGGGGTAGATAATTTTTGCATTTAGTCATTTAAGAATTTCTTCTTTTACGGCCTCCCATACCCTTGGGTTGAGTCATCTTTGGGCTTCCCTGACGGGTCTTGACTCATCCTCAAGGAAGATGCAATGAGTACATAGTAAAGGGTCCAACTCTTTTAGGTCCGTTAGGGTCCATCCGATTGCTTCTTTATTTTTTCTTAATACTTACAGCAATCTTTCCTCCTGCTTGATATCCAGCGTGGACAAAATGATCACCGTATTCGCTTTTTCTTCATCAAGGAAGGCGTACTTGAGTGTTGATGGGAGATTTTTGAGCTCCAAAGTTGGCTCGTCCATATGAAGCTCCTCATATCGTGCCTCCTCGTCGATCATCATGACTTCCTCTACGCAGGCGTCTATATCCTGGTCGTCGGCGAAGTCGATAGCGCCCAAGTCTTCGGAAGCTCGTGAAGGGTATTTCATTATTTTATTGATTTCGACCTTCACGGTGTGCTCTCCCACCTTGAGAATTACTTCTCCTTTCCCCCAGTCGGTTACGACTTTTGCGGTAGCTAGGAAGGGTCGTCCTAAGATGATTGGGGCTTGGCCCAGCTCCTTAGTCATTTTCATATCGACCACTAAGAAGTCTACTGGGAAATAACAATCCTCTATTCTCACGATGACATCCTCTACTAATGCGTGAGGTTTCCTAACTGATCCATCGGCTAAGTATAGTTCTACTAGAAAAGGTTGTAACTCCCCTACATGATGACGATCAAATACGGCTTTAGGGAGTGATAAGAACATAAATAGTAACTATAACCACCCATTTATTGCTGATATTTAACTTCATTAAACTCTCAATACACCAGCTCCTCTACTATTTCATCACTTGATATTGTAGATTATTAGTTCATCAAAAAGAGTTTATTCTACATACCTTTTGCTTTTCTGATTTTCAGGAACTATAGAAGAGGAAGAATAGCTAGATACTCCGAAATAGAAGTTTTAAAAGGCTTAATGGGTTGTCCAAAGGAGATTGAAGCTCAGTCAAAGGAAATGGGAGCCAGCTGAAGAGGAGAATAAAAGAGGAAAAAGCCTTCTCTCGGGGGCTCTCCTCCTTCTTCTTTCTTTTACTGCTGTTCTTTATCTCTGCTAGGTTTAGTTTTCCTCCGGCGTTCTTCCCGTCGGAATGTAGTGTAAACGGTTAACAAAGTCTTCCTTTAATTTTAATCTTGTTATCCTTCTTCCTCTTCCTCTTCCTAGCATCGTCTCTTTCCCGGATCTCCGCTTCGCGTGCTCATTTTCCATTTCACTTCCGGCTTATTTTCTCCCTTACGTGCAATTCCTCTTATGCTCCTTAAATTTTGTTCTTTTCGTATTCCCGGTCACCGACGCTTTATCGATCTTTATATTTCTTTTGTCTCTCTCTCTCTCTTCTCTCCTGCATCTTTTTCCTCATTTCTTTTCATAGCTACCGTTCCCGATTCCTCTCTCTCGTAATCCCGCACTATCTCTCTCTAATGTTGTCTCCCGATCGGTCTTTCACCCTCTTTCTAGAATTTCTCTAATCTCCATCCCGCTTTTCTCTTTCTTTCGGGTCTCTCTCTTCTGTATATCTGAATTTCAGTCTTCGCTTTCCCTAACGTCGTCTCGTAGTTTCATTATTCTCAGTATTTTCTTCCCGTCGGCTTGTATTCTTCTCTTTCTTAATCACGGCTATTCCCTGAATCTCTCTTTTATTTCGATCTCAATCACGTTCTTCCTCTTAACCTCTCGTCGTCCCCCCTGTATCGCGGTCTTTTTCTTTCTTTCTTCTTCGATTTCTTTCTTACCGCTCTCTCTCTCATCCGACATTCTCTTTCGTTTTTTTTCTCTCTAAATTTCTGTCTCTCTCTCTCAATTTCATCTTCTTTCACGTAACCCTCTTCCACGGTCGAACCGTTCTCTCCCTCGATCACTCTCTTACCTTTCCTTTTCTTTTCCCTTTCTTCCTTTTCTTCTTCGCCCTCTCCTCTCCTCTCCTTTCCTCTTCTTCTTCGCTGTTCTGTCGACTTCTCGTGCTTCTCATTTCTTTAGTTTGTCATTTTGGTATTCTCCTTCTCTCATTCCAGTTTTCCGATTTCATCTTCCGACATCTTCATCTTCCGCACAAGCTCTCTATCTTCCGAACGCCTCCTTGGCATTCATCTTCCTCTCTCCTAGTCGATATTTTTCCGCAGTTTTTCTCACTTCCCACACTAGTTTTTCTCGGTCTTCCATTTTCGTCCCGTCATTTCTGAACGCCCCCTTCACCTCTCCTTGTTTCTTTCTATTCCTCGTGATTTCTCCATTTTCTCTCTCACCTGTTCTCTTCTCTTCGGTTTTCGATTTCTCGTTTCGTCTCCTCATTTTTCGATTTCGTCTGCTCTCCCCAGTCTTTTACGTTTCCTCTCATTCTTTCTCCCTTTCTCTCCATCTCCCCCGAAATCTCTTCTTCTTCCGCCGCTGCTCTCTCTTTCTCGCCGTCTCACGCTCTCTATTTTCTGACGCTCGTTCTCTCATTTTCTTCGGCAATCTCTCTCTCCAGTTCTCCTCTAAGTTTCTCTCTCATCATCATTTCTTTCTTTCTTCTCTCTCCTCACGTCGTCACGTCTTCTCTCTCACCTGCTTCATTTCCTCGCACCTTCCGTATCTTTCTCACAATCTCTCTCTCTCTCATCATCTCTATCTTCCCCTCTTTCTTAATCGCTTTTCTCTTTCTCTATTCTCTCTCTTTATCACACTAATTCCGCTTCCTCTTTATCTCTCTATTTCTCTCTCTTAATTTCAATCCCCTCACTTCTTCCCCTAATTTCAGTCTCCCACATTCTCCTACTATCGGTTTATTTCTTCCCCTCATTTCATTCTAAATCACACACTATCTCTCTTATCTCTCTCTCTCCCCCTTACTTCTTTTCTTTCTACATGGTTTAATTCCCTTAGTTATTCTTTCTAATACTTTCTTGTACTCTGAATTTAGCATCTTTATATCTATAGGTTCACCTTAATCATATATCAAAATTCCTTTCCTCCATGGTCAACTCAAAGAGTTGACCACCAATCCTTCATCCAACTCCTCATCTCTACTCCTATTATTGATATTCTCGTGCCCTAGAATCACTGTGGATCGACCTAGAAAGCTATATACCCTACATAAATATATCATCCATAGCTTCCTAGCTTACAAATAGTAAGTTTTTTTAGGCTTGAACACACGACAATCTTGAGCCTATCAGGGAGGATGTTGATACTAGCTCCTATATCTAGTAGGGATCTAGTGAAGGACATTCCTCCTATTTCACTCGTGATCATGGGTGCTCCCGGATCTCTGTTTTTTATGGGTAAGGAATTCATCATGATGGAGCTTATCGTCTCACTAAGTTGGATCCTTTTAGGGTTTCTATGGGAGTACATATACCTTTGAGGAATTTTTCATAGGAAGGGATATGCTTAATGGCATCTATTAAAGGAATGGTTATCGTCACCTTTTTAAAGGCGTCTAGTAGGTTGTCATCGGTTTCGCTATTCTTGGCTTTGGGTCTATTAAGGGCTTGAGGATAAGGCACAAGGGGCTTGTATTTTTCAGGGTTAGGTTTAGCCGTAACCTGTTCTTCCTTGTCCTCTGAATCACTGTATTGCTCAACGATAATTGGCGTTTCTTTTTCTTCATTCGAGCCTTGGTGAAAAGGATGATCCTTGTAGGGATCTGGCAGAGCTTTCCCACTCCGAAGGCTTGATATGGCCAATGTTGTTTCTACGGCTTCCTCGTCGATAAGTACATGGTTGATGTTATGTGTCTAGGTCAATGAGGCCCCTTGATTCCTTGGGTTTTCCATGGCCTGCGAGGGTAATTGGTCAGTAAATGTTACTTGCTTACCCTTTTTATCCGTCGTCGCTTGGACGTTCGTCTTGATGAAGTCTTAAATTTCGTCCACGCGTGAGTTCATCCTCGTCATTTACTCCATTAGTTGCGAGATAGCACTGAGGATCAGATTGGATGCCAGCGTGGTCTGGCGTGGAGCTTGCGTCTATGCTTGTGGTTGACTCAGCGGGATGAACGACGATTGTTTTTGATTTGGGTAGTTTTGCTGACCGTTGTATTGTGGAGGATAGGGTTGATCATTGTTCCTCCTATATCCGTTATTCTACGAAGAATTGTTAAAAACAGGGGTATTATATTGGTTAGGATATGTACCTTGATAATTAGGTCATCCCTGTTGACTTGGTCCTCCTGATGGAGCTTGTCTATACATGTTTTGCCCTTTGGATCGCCATCAAGAGGCAATCTAATTCGACATGGTCAAATCCTGAGCAAGTCGCGCATGGTGACGCTTCTTGAAGTGAGATGGGGGTGAGTCCTTCGGAACCGTTGCGGATGTTGAGTCAGTCCAGTAGCAAGTTCTGGACTTCCGCCATTTTGTCGATTCTTTTGAGGAGCATCTGACGTAGCGTTTTCGTGCGTTGTTAAATCACAAAAACTCCGGTCAAATAAAATTTATAAAACCGAAATCACAAAGATAAGATATAAAATCAAGTAATGTGTAAGTATCGGGTCGATCCACACAGAGCATGGTTGACTCTAATTACAGAGTTCACTTGGTCAAACTTAGGTTTAAAAGGGGTTTTAAATAAGTAAAAATAAAAATTAATGAGTGCAAATGACATAAGCTAAATAATAAGTTTTAACAATTTAATTCTTAGGTCTGACAGAGAAAAGTCAAAAGTCAAAGTCAAAGTGTTGACTTTGACTAACAGTAGGTGTTCTGTAAAATCAGAGAAACAAACATAGTCAGAAGATTACGAAAATTAAATAATTGGAAACTAGAGAGAAAATGGAATTTATTGATATATAATTCATGATTTTTGGATAAGAAATGGATTTACTATGAATTATTGAAAATCAAATCTCAGAAAATCCCCGAAATGAACACCTCAAAGGAAATCTTCAAATTGACCCGCCATATGAAATCCAAATCTTGCAATTTATATGTCAATGGAAAGCTAAGAACCAGAAGAAACTAACAAGACCAAAATTATCAAATTCTTATTTGTAAATTAAAAGTAATTGACCCCGAAAGTCAACAGTTGACTTCTAATGAAAGATGAACAGTACTTGGTCAAACGTCAAATTGGAGAGTCAAATGAACTCGGAATTCGATGAATTTGCTATCCACGGAAAGTGATGAAAAGAGGAATCTAATGAAACTAAAATCAAGTGATTTGGAATTATAATCAGAGAGATATATTATTTTTAAGATCAGAAATTTTTTCCACTGAAAATTAAGGAAAATGAAGAACACTATGAACTAATTTACAAAATTAAACTTCTAAATCTAATAAAAACTCAAATTACCTCTTGATAATCGATCGAATCTCACTACGAACCCGATTTCCACAAGAATGGGGCTTCAATTCTCATGGATTGAAGCGAATTTGCTCGGATTCTTCCTCGTGGACGTTCGGAATTCAAGGGGAAAATTCGATGAAATCAATGAGAAATTCGTGATCAATCCCGCTCCAATTGCTTCGCAATCGAGTCTAAACGCGGGGGAATCACGATGAACTAGAGATCTTCCTCGAAATTCGCTTAATTTACATCACGAATCGATCAAAAGTTAAAGAACAAAGAAGAAATACATTGTCTTTTAAAGGGAATGTTCACCCGATTTTTGCGGCCGTTTGATCCGTTCGTGGGAGCAAATTGATGGCCACGATCGGTTGTGGGAGCAGATTCATAACTTGGGGTGATCGTGGCCTCAATTTCACGCTAAATCAACCCCGATCGTGAGGCGATTGGGCCACGATCGAACTGCGATCATGAGCCACGATCGTGGGTCCAACATGATCACTGTCGTCCGATCTGATCAGGTAAGTTTGGGCGGTCCCGATCGCGCAATCCAACTCTTCTTTCATCGTCCGTTCGATGGAGATCGACGCATCCAGAAGCGTCCACGCGTCTCCACGGTGAGCCAACGTGACATCGAATTTTGATCATCCGATCATGTAAGATCGTGGGAGTCTTGTCCCACGATTTCCTTCCGCGAGCGCCTTTTGATGAGGATCCGACGCCTCTCGTTCGTCCGCGTCACACCCACACTCCCCGGCCACGATCAACGCCTCATTCTGCTTCGCCCGTTGGATGGAAATCGGACGCACCGGAAAGCTCCGCGCGTCCCGATGAGATAAAGATCGAGCTTCATTATAGTCGTCCGATGGTGATCGTGCGGTCTTTCCCTTGATGAAAATCAGTGCTCCTCATGATGCCACGTGGCGATCGGCAAGCCTTTGGATTTGCAGCCACTTACTCATTCTGTTGGGCACGTGCGTTGATGGCTGATCACGTGGACTCGGGTCCACGCGATCGACACTCCGCGCATGGATCCAACGTCTCCCGTGCGTCCACGTCAACTGCAAAAAGGAAAACGTGTGGGAACATAGTCCCACATGGAAGAAATATCAAAATATTGCAAGTTTAAAATGTAGGGCGCGGTAACGCATTTGCGTTACCGCCCCAAATACCTAACCATGGCCCACTAACCCGTGGGCCCTCCATCTGCCGAACTCACCTGCCATGTGGTGCCCCACACGGGCGCCCACGTGGACCCGCGTGGACACGCTTGGCCTCCTGCCACGTGTTTGTGCCCTGTGCGCCTCCTGCGCCCCGCGCGGGCCACCCGTGGCTCTGCCACGTGGCCTAAGTGCCACGTCGCATCCACGCGGTGGTCCCGCGTGCCACGTCAGCACGTCCGCAGCTCCCGCTCGCCACGTCAGCACCTGCAAGTAAGTACCCCCTTTTTGCGATTTTAAATAAGGAATATTGATATAAAAATCAATTTAAAAATCAAATAAAAATGAGAAAAAGGCCATAAACTTCAGAAATTCATAACTTTAAATGTATAACTCCTTTTTAATCCAAATTTTCTCCATTGGATCACAAATTTCTTCCTTTTTAACATCATGTCATTTAAAATATATTTTCGAAGAAAAAATCAAGATGAATTAGAATTTACTTAAATCCTTTCTTAATAAATATTCTAAATCATGAATTCATCTTGGAATTATTCTTCAAAACATGCACTAAAATCAAAATCATTCAATAAAAGAGATTAACTTCTATTAATTTAAACTTAACAAAAGATTAATCATATATTAAGCATGAAATTATCACTAATTTATGCATAAATATCCACTTTAGTGAAATGACATACCAATGGAGAAAATTCCTAAAAAGTATGATAACATGCATCATATTCACATAAAATAACCATGAATATGAATTAATTAGGATAAGAATTTAAGTTATAAATGCATGTTATCAGCATCCCTGTCTCCGCTGATTTTGCGTCGATAGATTTTGGCATTGCACCTCTTTCAAATGGTTTCGCCGCATTGTGATGGCTATTTTCCGCCTCCGTTTCGATGAGTTCCATCGCGTCATCTTCGTATTTGCTCATGAAGGTGCTGCCACTAGCTGCATCCAAAAGATATCTATCTTGCGGGCCTAACCCGTCATAAAATATTTGTGTTAGTTCATGGTTAGACAATCCATGGTGTGGACATTCCCTTGTTAGGTCTCTTAATCACTCCCAGGCCTCATGGAAGGTTTCACTCGAGCCTTGGGTAAACTCGCGGATGGCTTTTCGGACTGAGGTGGTTTTCCCTACGGAATAGTATTTTCTAAGGAATTCTTCCTCCATCTCGGTCCAACTTGTGAATTCTTTCCCTAATTTCAAAAACCAATCTTTGGCTCTATCTCTAAGGGTAGCGGGAAAGACTTTCATCTTCATCGTGTCGATGGGGATATTTTGAAGGTGATTTATCTTATAAACTTGGGAAAGCTCATCTATATGTCTATATGGATCTTCAAAAGGTTTACCATGGAAGATAGGAAGCATACTCATCACATGGGAGTCTATTCTAAAATTAGCCCCTCTACCTAGGGGTGCATGAATTCTAGTGACGGGTCACTGGAGGATGGGCCTAGCATAGTCACTAAGGCATTTTCTGGCATTTCCCTCATCATTCCGGGCCATTTCTACTGGTTTAGTTAGATCTACGTTCGAATCGGTCTCGATAGTGTCGGTCTTGGTGGTGTTGGGAGATTGCGACGATCGTTCAAAGAGGTCTATCTCTAGGGAATTATTCCACACTCTCCAAGTTGTTCGTCTTCTCATGAAGAGTGGATCAAGTACTTAGATGGATAATAACTTATAAATACTTATCAAATATTAGAAATTGAAATCAATCGTACTTGAATGTCGGTATCTGTGAGAGTTACACGTTCTTAACGCGATTTTGAAGAAGTGATTGCCCGTAATCCTTAGAAAAAAGGCGAAATCACTTAATCTTATCAAATTAAGAATCTCGAATATTGATTTCTACTTCGGATCACTCAAAATACGATTCAATTGCGTGAATTTCAAGAAATTAAGAGAAAAATCCGAGTTGACCAAGTCATAATTGACTAATTTGATAAAAAATTTGCCTTAATTCCCTAGCAACGGCGCCATTTGATGAGACGAAACCGCGAGGTCATTGATTTCACACGGTCTAATGTCAAAAATAATTCTAAACTTACCAATTTGATGAAAATAATTCGAATTGAGGGGTATAATGGTAAATAAGGGTCGAATCCACAGGGAAATAAGAAAATTTATGATGTTTTCTTCGAAATTGATCAAATTAGACGATAAATCGATGGTAGAAATTGGGGAAAATAGTATATTATGAAAGATAACTTCAAATCGCTTAAACGGAATCAAGAATCATTGAAATTGATCTTGATTTCGCAGAGAAATTGAATTTTGAAGTAGAGAGAATTTTTAGAAATTGTAAATCGCAAATTCAACGAAAATTAAACGAAATTAAGCCTTCAATCCTAATATAAATCAAAATTAAACATGGATGAATGATAGATTAGCAAAAGCCGACTCCACTAACCCAAGATTGTGATCAAATTAACATGATTAAACACCTTAATCGTCGAAAACGTGAAGAACGCGATCGTGGAGACAAGCTTTGATTTCTCACTTGTCTCTCAACTAAATCTCGAGTTCAAGCCCTCCGTGGATGTGGAAATAAGTTGTAAAAGAGGCTAGAATTGAGAGATTCGAGAAGGGAGGTGTCTAAACAGATCAATTGGATTGATTTCTAACTCGAATACTTAGAACATCGAAGAACATGCCTTATTTATAGGCTATTTGAGTGTAACCGTCTGATCAAAACGATCGACGGTTACAATGGAACGGTCCATCGTGGACGGTTTCAGTTAAGTTGCAGCCGTTCGATCTTGATAGATGGTCCAGATGAGCCATGTGGATGAGCGTTATAAAAACGCTTTAGATCGCGTCGTTGGATCGCGATCTGACGGTCGAGATGCTCCCCGCACGATTAAATCTTGGCCGTTATAACGCTCCTTAAAATGCACTTGTCTTGATGAGATCCAGTGGACGGCGAGCTCACCCGATCAATGCGCGAAGTTCCACGCTCCGCATGATCCGACGCACCGCGATTGGCCACATCACCTCCACTCAAAATAGTCGTGTGGAACTTAGTCCTACACGGAGAAAATTAAAGAAGAGGGAATGGTTTATAAGATGCGACGATTATTAAGGTTAGCGAGTTCCGATTACAGAATGCTTATATGTACTATAACCCTACGTAATAAAATATATATTATATACACGTCACATCGCGCCGCGTAGGCGCCGCATGGGCTCACGTGGATGCGACATGACACGCAAGGTTTTTCCTCTTTTAATTAATTTTTAACATTAAAATCGCAAAATTAATTTAGAAAAATATGGAAAAATTCCTAAAAATTAGAAAATTCATAACTTTTAAAATATAACTCCAAATTAATCCAAATTTCTTTCATTTGATCCAAAATTTAATTATCTATCATTCTAAAGAGTCAAAATTAATACATAATGAGATTTTTAATTTTCATTTCAAAAATACATTTATTTTTTTAAGGATTTTAACTTAAGAAAATATACATAAATGTTTATAAAACATTTTCTCTCATTATTTTAACTTTAAAAACCTCTTTAATCTCAAGTAAAGATGGGTCATTAATATTTTATCTTTAAATCATCATATTTAACCCTAATTTAAAGTATTTTTGAGATTATAATGACTTTTTCATGGAATGATTGAAAAATACACATAAATATGATAACATGCATGGAAATAAAATCATTTATGCCTTAATATGCATTAATAATCATGTTTTATCATGTTAATTTAGCATGTTATCAATATTCTCATGTTAAATGATGCATGAATATGACTTATATTTTAGAGTTATCATGAGTCTCGCCCAAAGTGACCCCCACTTATAACTCTTGCATTGAACAAATGTGTGATGTTTGTAATTATAGAAGGCCCCACAACTTCCATTGTTGATGGGCTTGTTATGCACTAAATTTCTCTCTCTCTCTCTCTCTCTCTCTCTCTCTCTCTCTCTCTCTCGTGCTGAGTCACTTATGTGGCTACAGTTAACTTGCAATTCCATTCATTAATATCATACATTTTGCACACTATTTATTGAAACATATAATCATGATTTAAAATTATTAAAATGACAATTCCTATGTTTCATGAGCATTTCATGAGGTTTATGCATTAAGAAGAGGATTCATGAAGTTATAGATTAAAGTCTTTTGTGTATTTCTCATTTAAAACGCATCCATTTCACATGAAAATATTTATATATGCATATTATTTTTTTAGTTTAAAATTAATTATGAAATACATTTATGATATTCTAGATTTTTTTATATCTTTTAGAAATCATTAGAAAACAAGAAGACCTATAAATGATTTTATTATTTATTAAAATTATTATTTTTATTTTTTTGATTTTTAAATCATTTTTAATAAATTATTTGTGATCACACCACGTGGCATGATCATAGCTATCGATCGCGATGGCACTACTCATTGGTTGCTGCCAATGACTAGTGTTATTATGGGTCTTTTCTCATTTTTTGGTTTGACACTTCATAAGAAAAAAATTAAAAGGACAATCATGACGACTAACAATATCTTGACCAATAGAAAAAAGGAGCTATTGTTTGACTGATTGTCCCGATTTATGGAGCTGATGTGGACCTGACCACCGCCGATAGCAAATGGTGCAGCTGTCTTTGATTGGCCGTCACACTTTTTGATGCAAACCCAACCGTTAGAAGTAGCACATGTGGCACTCCATAATTCGTCATCGCAAATTAAAACAAGGGCGTCATCCATAGTCATTAGAGCTTTTTTATTAAAAAGCACTCCCTCTTACGACGTGATGGCACAACATGTGGCAGAACGCATGATGTGACGGTGGAGAATTTTCAGGCAATTCTCTTGCGTCAACTAGGAGAGAGAAAGCATATCAACAACTAGAAAATGCTTTGAAGTGAAACCATGATACCTAACGATCCTGATCTAGTTAGGGGATAAAATTATTTGGGCATGATAATCAGTTAAAGCTCTACCAATCTTCTAAGCCTGATTTAAATTTCAAAATGAAAAATTTAGGTTTTTGAAATGTTTCATTCAGTGCTTCTAACATTGCTTAGCCATAAGGAAAGAAGGCACCAATTGATCGTTCTTCATGTATGGAACATCATTTTAGTGAGTTTTGTCTCCTTTATAGTCATTCCTCATGCTGTATGCAAGACTTCAAGTCTGGGCAAAATGTAAAGGCTCTCAAAGGTATGCTTTGATTAGAGAGCATGACTAGAGTATTTTTTATCACAAATCTTAATATTATAATCATTTTCTATCTATGTTTTCTATTTTTTTATTCTTTCATCAAAATTTTCTTATTTTTAAACCCTAAAATCACTTTTCTACCATCAATCGAATATTTTTAATATTTGAAGGAGGTTGGAAATATTTGATTGGTTCATTTTATTTCCAAATATATCTGATTCCTTTCATTGATAATCTCCTATTTTTTAATCTAAAAATACCAAAAATATCTTTCGATTTTAGTCTTTTAACTTTTCTCCTTGTGGATTCGACCTTGACTTGTCACTATTCTAAATTTCAAAATAGAATTCAAAGAGTTAAGTACAATTTTTGATACGAGAACTTGAGCATTCAACGACCATTTTTTTACGCATATCAGCTACTATGAGGGTTGTCATATGGCCCCTTGGGACCCATGCTCGTGCCACGTGACAAGCACCACGTGTGCAAGCATTGCATGCAGTAGCAGTCCTCGATGCACCACGTGTTTTGATCTGATTGGCTGCAACAATACCCCCTTTCTTAACACCTTAACCATAATTAATTCTCTAGAAATTCATTAAAATCTCTTAAAGAATTCCTAAAAATCTAGAAAATTCTCTAAACTTTGAAATTCGATTTCTCTCAAAATTATATTTCATTCTTCACTCTTGACCAACGAAAATCTCCCATTTCTTTTGTCATATGGACAATATGCATTCAAAGGCTTTGATACCATAATCGAGATTGGTCAGTGACGACGAGGAAAATTGGCGGTGACGACGAGGAAAATTGGTCAGCGACGAGTGGTGGAAACTGAATGGCCGGCGAGGGGGCGACGGCGAGGATAGCGCTGGAAAATCGCAGACAGAGATGTGTTGAAAACTGTCGCGGTACTGAAAAAAATGGAATTTGTGACGATTAATCAGCGGGCAAATTGAATTAAAAACTAATCGTATTTTAATCGGGGTTCGTCGATTTTGCCGACAACGCAAATCATGTTCAAGTGTGGAGATCGCGATCGGCGATTCGACAAAAAGATGCCGACCAAATCGGCTGTCGACAGACTCAGCTCGATCTCGTTTCCCCCCCCTCTCTCTCTCCCACTTCCCCATTATTCGTATTCCTCTTCCACCAGCATCTCGTCTTCTTCCTCTAATCCTCCCTCTCTATTCCCCCTCTCCCTCTTTTGTTCTCTCTCTCCCATCTTTCTTCTCCATCCTTTTGCCTTTTTATTCCTCTAATCCTCCCTCTCCCACCCTCTCTATTCCCCACTCTCCCTCTTTTTCAATCTTTTTCTGTCTATTTGCTTGCTCGAATCTTATTAGAGAAATAGATGGCGTAGTGTATTCTTTAGCAAGTTGCTCAGCGCATTAAAACTTGCTCGAATGGCGAATTGTTCTCTTCAGCAATTTAGGTACAGCAAAGCTACTCGAGGAAAAGACGAATATATCCCCTATTCAGACGCAATTCGTCACGTTGCATTTTTGCCGACGACCGCGTCAAGCTGCATCCACCGTTGAATGCGAGAGGAAGTTCTGATCTGAGCCCTTGGAGGGTAGCCGGACTGGAGGGTACGAGATTCCTCAGTCGTGGACCCCGTCATGTGGCCAATCTACGTGGACCAATGTCCTCTTTAAAACCCTGTTTCTGTCTTTGAGGAATTCACGAGCTCTGCAGACCGGTCGATCTCTCGGTCGTTTCTCGTCGATTTCTCCGCTCAGGTAAAATAAGGAGTACAGATCTGGTGTTTCTTCTCGCGGTTCCGTTCTTAGATTCTCCACTTCCCTTCTTGCTTTGCATTAAATATTCAAGAAATTGCCGATATCTTTTATTTCGGATCTAGTTAATTCTGGCAGGGCCATTGGATTCAGCGATCTTTCGTCGTTCAAATGTTATTTTTCTCCGAATCGCTGATCCGTCGTGCTTGATGCGCCGGGAGACTCTTTATTCGCATGATCTAGGTTATTTCGTTTGGTCTAAAGTTTTGTTTTTAATATTTTCAAAGAAATTGTTCTTGTCCTATTGAACTGTATAGCTTCATATCAGCTCTTTAAAACACCGTTTTCGAAGCGGTTGGAATAAGCCAAACCTCAATGACCTCCTATTTTTTTGGGAATCATTCTCCACACTTCTATTTTCATTGCATCTCATAAATGAACTTTTCATTGTTTTTCAGATAAGAAGCAATGAGTCCTTCTATAGATTCACCTCTTGAGGTAGATGTGAAAAGCCTATCATCGAATTATCTGTATTTATTTCAGAAAATTTTCTGAGAATTTTCTGTTCTCAGAGAGTTTCTTGTTTCATAGTTTCACTGACCATTTTCCTGGTATGGTTTGCTATCGTATTTGGGATGCAGGTTGAAAATGAAAGTCAGCCAACTGATAAAGTAGTTGTTATTTTTGTCCTTGGTAAGGATCTGATGATTCTATTGTTTTATGGTGATCTAGTTTTTTTTTGGACAACTAGAAACTCACTTAATAGGCCTTCAAAAAATGAACTGTATCTTTGTCCTCACCTTGCAATATCTGAGTGATATCAATTTCAAATATCAGTCTATGGTGTCTAATTTTAATTTCATCTCTTTAATCCATAACTTTGTTCAGGAATAATCTTTTCAAAGTTTTTCAGTGCACTAGCGGCCGAAGCATTAGGCTTTTGAACTTTTTGTCCATCTGTAACAGACTGGACGGAGAGCCATGCCTTTTCCATGGCATGTCTGGCCCAATGAGCCCATTCTTTCTTCATCACTACTTTCTCCTCGACCACTTGTATAGAGAGAATGGTGGCACCATAAGAAAGAACACTGCGGTGCAGACAGTGGTGTATGGGCAAAGCCTGAATTTCTCATTTTATTTCTAAGACTGACATATTTCTGGGGATTTCTTCTGGATTGTTAGATACATCATTTTCCTAATCCAATTGCCCTGCCGGCACTGTGTACTAAGAGGATGTTCGTCAACACCCTGGTCGGATGGGACGTCTGATCGTGAGACTTGGTGACGCAAAATCCTAAGCCCCATAGATTGCCTGCCCAGAGGCTCTGTGTACTAAGAGGATGTCTGTCAACATCCTGGTCGGATGGGACGTCTTTGTCAGACTTGGGCTGACGCAAACTTCTAAGCCCCATAGATTGCCTGTCCAGAGGCTCTGTGTACTAAGAGGATGTCTGTCAACATACTGGTCGGATGGGATGTCTTTGTCAGACTTGGGCTGTCGCAAACTCCTAAGCCCCATAGATTGCCTGTCCAGAGGCTCTGTGTCCTAAGAGGATGTCTGTCAACATCCTCGTCGGATGGGACGTCTTTGTCAGACTTGAGCTGACGCAAACTCCTAAGCTCCCTAGTCCTGCCCATAGGCGTACTAAGAGGATTTAGGATTTGACGTCTGATTGTCAGACTTGGTGACGCAAACTCCTAAGCCCTCTTGCTCATAGGCTGGGTACTAACAGCAGGTCCGTCAACATCCTGGTCTGATGGGACGTCTAAATTATCAGACTTGGGCTGACGCAAACTCCTGAGCCCCCTTACGGCTTTATAATTTGAACTATTCTTACTTGATTGACCTCTTGGTTCCATCTTGGTTTCCCAAAACTTTGACCAGTCAACTCCTGGTTCAGATCTTAATCATTTCTACGCTTTTGAAGGTGGTCCTGGAAGTGGAAAGGGCACACAATGTGCGCGTATTGTGGAGCATTATGGATTCACCCACCTCTCTGCTGGCGATCTTTTGCGTGCTGAAATCAACTCTGGTTCAGAAAATGGGTATGAGATTTTTTATAAAAGAAAAAAATAACTACAAAGTCAAACGACATTTGGGATCCTGTTTAAGGAAAATCGATCTCCCATTTTGAATATCTCCTGCAGCACTATGATTCAGAACATGATTAAGGAAGGAAAGATCGTGCCCTCAGAAGTTACTGTCAAGCTTCTTCAGAGAGCAATGAAAGAAAGCGGAAACTACAAGTTTCTCATTGATGGGTTCCCTCGTAATGAAGAGAACCGTGCTGCATTTGAGGAAGTTGTAAGTTAATCTCGTTTTCCCCCTCATTTTCAATTACTGGCTAAGCTTTCATTCCTCTTGTAGACCCAAATCGCCCCTGAGTTTGTTTTATTTTTTGATTGCCCGGAGGAAGAGATGGAGCGACGACTTTTGAGCAGAAATCAAGTAAAAATAAAAAATATTGACTTGTTTTGTAGTTTATTTGCTTAATTTTTTTTTCTGCTTCAAATAGGGGAGAGTTGATGACAACGTTGAGACTATAAGAAAGCGTTTCAAGGTTTTTGTCGAATCCAGTATGAATGTGGTTGAATACTATGACTCAATGGGGAAGGTTCACAAGGTATCCTCTAATTTTATGCTTACCATAAGCTATCCTCTAATTTTATGCTTGCCATAAACTACCCTCTTATTTTTTTGGTGTTTAGATTGATGCGGCAAAGCCTGTTGAAATTGTTTTTGATGAGGTTAAAGAGATGTTCTCTCCATTTAGGCTGTGACGTAAGATTTCGATTTCACTAAAACTTGTCCTAAAGAACTTGCATGTGCTTTATTTTGTTTTTTCCATGTCTAGTAGGATGAAATGATGCATGCAATGAATGATTCTTTGGTTCAAATATTTGATTGATGTAACAAAAGAATTAATTAATGAAATACTTTTTTTATTTCAGGCATTATACTTTTGCCTGCCACATAATGGAGCAATGAATTGGAAATCAAAATGGTACAATTACTATTATTATTATTATTTATTATTATTGATTACCACATATCCTTGTGATGATGGCAATAATGTGCACATGACATATGCCACCCCCTGTCCACTTTGCTATTTATTACCTGATTGAATATCGTGGTGGATAATTAAGAAATTTTAGTTGTAAGAATGCATGCGTATGTGTAAGAAATGATGAATATAACTTTCAGGAAAGTGAGCACTTATCCGGTGGTGTATACAACTATTTTTACTCAGCATGAAAAATTAATCACAGTAGAGTTCATCTTTCGCTGAACAAACTATTAGCTTTATCAATTCAATTCATCTCTACATTCAAAACTATCTTCATTTTGGTCAGTGCCATAATTATTTCTCTAATAACATGGGACAATAAATCTTAATGTTCATGCTCTGAAATTTTCTCTATCATAATTTGATTGTGCGTTATTTTTTTTTATAACAAAGTGGTATTTGGGAAGTAATTGATATTCAAGAGATAAGGATATGTTATTTAAATCTAAGACATAAATAACTATATACAGAAAAAAATAATTAAATTATTTTTTGTTCATGCGTAAATAAAGTTTACCATCCGTGGGTATCACAGTTTACCAATACTTTGACAGGTTCATAGAAGTTCATAGATTAAAAAATTAGTTCCATCAAAAGATGATTGAAGTTCACCAGGTTTAGTTCTATTTAACTTCTATAAAGCTTATATAAATCTAATATTTAACTTCTATTTATCTTCTTTTACCAGGTTTCACATATTTACTTTAGCTTTAAAATAATTACTATAAATATTTAATGATTTTAATTTTTGAAAAAGTTTTTTATTATAAAATCTAACTAATTATGAGAAATTTGGATTTGTCATTTTTATCTTGAGATATGAAGTGATCAAAAGTGAATTAGATGAAATATATATGTTTCACCCCATCAATCAATCACTCCGTTTGCCTTGAAGATTGTCAAATGAAGCAATTCAAACATCTATCACTTTAGGCAGACTTTGATGATTAAAAAGAAGAACTAGAGAAATTATAATAAATCATTTCTGTACGAGGATTATCCAAAATATACATAGATGTTTTAAGGGGATCTCCCTGAGGATGCCATTAAACCTACCCCCTCAGATTTATGTAACACTTAGTGAGAGTTTTGAAAAAAAACCTAAGATATTCCCTTATATATATTTTTATTAAATTTAAGATATTTCTTTTTGAAAAAGAAAATCTTGCAGTGTTGTTCAAGTGGTTACCTTCATGTTCAAAACTGAAGTTGCAGCTTCTTCAAAGAGAACGAAAATACGCCTCAATGATCAATTAATCCCATCATTTTAAGTCAAAACTTCATAGGAAATATTTAATTTATCATCATGATCTTTCTTTTATTTCCATGAATACTCAAAAGTGTTCAAGAGATATGTGGTTTGATATTAAAAGATAACGGGTTGGGTTGTAGTGATTTTCTAATGTAACTCATGTAGTGATTTTTGAGTAAATTTAAGTATTACTCAAAAGTTGAAAGAATATTTGAATAATTTTAACCTTAGGATAATGTGATGGGGCATCTTCTCATGATGCCATTATACCTCGTGTAAGATTTATACTAAAAATTAGTTAGACTTTTACAAAAGGAAATCAGATTATTCCCTAATAAATCTTCTAAAAAAATATATGTGTTATGAAAATCTTCCACTAACTTGTTGATGGAGGCTATTCTCAAAGCCTTCATTCGTCACCAACTAATCAACATCAATATCCTAAGGTTCAAACCAAATTCTACTCGACAAGCTCAAGCTTAGAATCTAGTGAAGATGGGGTAGCCATTGCTCAACCCTTAAGCCATCAAAGACTTCCATTGACTTGACCGAACACTTTCCTAACATCTAAACCCTTTTTTGGCCTTTTTACCAAGTCAAAATTTATTCCTAAAATTTAGGAACCATTGTCTAAGTCAAATCATCTCCCCTAAATTTTATGAAGCCTTGTATCCTCATTCTTCACCCTCCTCCATTTCCTTTCATGGTTTCTTCTCCTTTCCCCTTTGAAACTCAAGGAGATCCTTCTCCTTCTCCTCTCCCTATTCCCTTTTGTCCTCTTCTCCAAGGTATGTGAAGACATCAAGAAGAAGTGCATCAATCCAACACCCCCAGGGTCTTTAAGAGAGGTTGACTGTCATAAAGTAACCTCTCTTTTTTCTCATTTGACGGTGGTTTTGATCAATCCCCTGATTTTAGCATTGTGAGTGATCATTTGATAGCCCCCATCCATGTATTTGGTGATTCCATTTTGCTTTTTTGTGATTTCATCTTTTTGCTATTGAAAAATCCCTCCACCAAGGCAATTAAAAATAGTCCTTCCAATCTCAAATTGTGTGAAATTTTGGGAGTTTGTAACCTACCTGGAATCCATTTCAACGTATCCATAAAATATCCACTTATCATCTCCATTTGGAAAAATCTGATTTCCTTACCTTGTTCCACATTACTTGTCCCTAAGCAGTTACCTTCACGTTGAAAACTAAAACTTTAGGTCTTACTTTCAATGAGAAAAGAAATAAGAAGACACCCAAAGAATTATTGAATCCCTTCATTTAAAGTCAAAATTCAAATCGTGTAAAACTTATCATGATGGTCTTTACTTTATTTCCATGAATATTGGAAACGATTAATTAATATTTGGTCTATTTTTGGAAATAATCCAGTCCACTATGTGGGTTCTAGGTATTTTCCAATGTAGATGGTGAATCAACATTTAAAATCATGTTATTATAAATCAATGTAGTTTTTGTAAATCAAATTGCATACATTGGGAAAATGTACACAATTTGATTAGACCATTTTAAAAATTTTGAATTTGATTAAAAAAGTATGAAATATCATATTTAAACAAGCATTTGGAAATTATATTGATACAATAATAATTTTAAGATTAAAATCAGATCAAATTTTAGAACTAAGACTAAAAGAACCTATATAGAAGGAGAAAGGTTTTTTTTATGAAGTTTTGAAAGAATCTTGCTTTTTAAGTGTTGAGGTTACAAATGTTAAGATTAAAATCAGATCGTGTTTGGAAAATATATTTAATCCATATGAAGGTTAATATTAAAATCTGGTGAGGAATATTAGTAATTTAAGAGCACGAGGATCCCCTTTTGATGAAGATAATATTATTATGAAAATCAATAAATCCACAAAAAAAAACTATATGAAAATTCATAAAATCTATGTGTAAATACAATTGGCTGCATAAGTATGTTTTAAAATAGAGAAAAAAGGGGAAAATATCTATAATTTTTTTTTAAATATATCAATAGAGTTTAATAAATTAGTTGGAAAATATTATTGTCTTGATGAATTCTAAAATCTTTCTTAAAAAATATAAAATCAATCTTAACAAACCAAGAGAACAAAATATGTTTCACTACAAAGCCCCAAAAATACTTGTGATTTTCATAAATTATCAAGATAATCTAATATTTTATTCAATTAAACATTATCATACGTATTTACGTAAAAATTTTTATGTATTTATCACAAAAAGGAGAAATACAAAGAAAATTGAGAGCGTGAAAGAACATGGAAGTCAGATGAATAAATTGATGGATACTATGTGGCTTATTGACGAGATGAGACCGCAAGGTCGTTGATTTCACACGGTCTCGTGTCAAAAAGAAAGCCTAATTTACCAATTTAAGGAATTAATAACGAATTGAGGGGTATAATGGTAAATAAGGGTCGAATCCACAAGGAATTAAGATATTTTTGAGATATCTTTTGGAAATTGATCAAATTGGACAATGAATTGAGGTGAGAAATTAGGGAAAATGGTAGATTTAGAAAGATAACTCAAAGATCTATCCATAGAATCAAAAATCACTCCATTTAGATTAGTAATCGCGGAGAAATCAAAGAGTGAAGTGGGATGAAATTTTCGGAATCGCAAAGAACACAAATGGAAATTGAAAACGAAATTGAGCTAAATTAAGATCTTAGACTAAAAATTGGTGATACATAACGATAGATTAGAGGGAAAATAAGTTTTGTTAACCCAAGATAACGATCGAATCGATCCAATTGATCACCGGATTGACGGCTATTTCATTCCGCGAATTCAAACGTGAACATCGGTGTTTAAGAGACAAATTCTCCTTGATCGATCGACGAAAATCTCACTTTTAAACACTCCGTGGACGGGAAATCGAGTCTAGAAGCGATTACAAGTGAGAGATTCAAGAGAGGAAGGGTTTAGATGGGTAGATTAAGTGAAATCCCTCAAGAATACTTACAATCGTCGAAGAACATCTCTTTATATAAGCTAATTGGGCGTAACCGTCCGATCGTTTTGATCGACGGTTACGATGAAACGGTCCATCGTGGATCGTTTCAATTAAGTCGCGATCATTGGATTTGAGATGGACGGTCTGGATGAGCATTTTAAGATGCGTTTATTAAACGCATTCGATCGCGTCCTTTGAATCTTGATCCGACAGTCCGGATGCTCCCCGCGTGGTTCGATCTGGACCGTTATAACGCCTTTTAATTGACACATGCGCTTGATGGACTTTGGTGGACCGCGCGTCCATTCGATCGACGCGCGTCGATCAATCATCCATTTGATCCGGCGCTCCTCATCAAGCCACGTCACCTGCATTTTTAACACATCGTGTGGATTAGTCCCACACGGAATAAAATAGAGGAGATCATCGGGTTTATAACACCCGACGGTTTAGAAGGTTTGAATACCCTTCCGATATACGGAAGGCTGAATACCCATTATATAAAAACTATGTAAATAATAAATATATGTATACGCCGCGTAGGCGCCGTGTGGGCCCACGTGGCGCTGCCACGTGGCCCTGAGTGCCACGTCGCATCCACGTGGGACCCGCGGGAAAAATCATCCCCTTTTTATCATTTTTTTCATTATTTTTATCGTTTTTAAATCGAAAATAAAATCGGAAAAATCCCTAAAAATTGTAAAAATCATAACTTTCAAAATACAACTCCAAATTAATCCAAATTTCTTTCATTTGATCTGAAATTTAATTATCTATCATTCTCAAAAGTCAAATTATTTAAATAACAAGAGATTTAATTCTTATTTCAAAAATACATTCATTTCTTTAAGATTTTAACTTTAGAAAATTAAATGAATGTTCATAAAAATGATTTCTCCTATTATTTAACTTTAAAAACCACTTATAATCTCAAGTAAAGATGGGTTATAATCTTTAATCTTTAATTCATCATAATTAACCCTAAATTAATGCATTTTGAGATTATAACATAAAATTGCATGGAATGATAGAAATGCACTCAAAGTATGATAACATGCACATAAATGTAATGTTTTACGCCTTAATTTGCAGTAATAATCACGTTTTATCATGTTAAGATTGCATGTTATCACTTATAACAAAAACCACACTTTCATATATCTTGTTTATATTCATTGAAATTAACTTTATTCATTGTCATTCTTATGTGATGTTTGCACTGAAGTCCATCAGCATATGCAAAAACTAATTGAATTAAGATGAGATCATAATATAGTGATCATTACTCTTTAAAACATAAATTCCAAACATTTATATTAATAGGATACTCGAAAAAGACATCAAATTATCCAAAAAGAATAGTATTATTTGATATACCTCATATGATGAGTATGACTAATCTTATTATCATTGGTGTGGAGACACCAAGAATAGATAGTGGGTGCTCTTCAAAGAAAGAATCCACTCAATAGATCTATAAGAATCCTTAACTAGATTGTATGTAATTGTCAATCAGTTAGATTCACGTTATAGTTTTGTATGTGGTCCTTTGACCTATGACACCAAAGACATCTTTTGGATGGATGGCCGTATTTTAGTTGTGAACGTATGAATCCCTAGCCACATGATCTCCAAAACATCATATTGGATATGGCATGAAGTTATTGACTGTGATTCTGTGGTCTACGTGGGATCGTTCACCCTCGATACTTGAGGAGATTGATTCAAGGAATGAGATGTCATAAAATCCTTGGCTAAGGTAGTGGAAATTTAAGAGTAATTATTTATTATTTCCTTCATATATTAGTACTAACTTGAGTGACCAATAAGGGTTTGACAATTAACCATATCCTAATTCATTAAACATGAGTCTCTTGCAGACGAAGGATTATATATACATAGTAATAGATGACGAGAAGGTTTCATACAAGAGTTTTAATGCACTCCATATCCTTAAGGCACATGGTGTAGCTTGGCACCCAAAAAGTTGGCAGCTCGACCTATCAATTAGGTTAAATAGTTAACCTATTAGTTATATATTAACCCTCTTGATCATGAATTAGTTATCTATTTTTTGACATAGAGCATTGATAAGGTTGACTAATAAAGTGTAGTTGGGTTTATGGAGTTATTAACTAGTGTGATACATGGATCTAGAGGGTCACACACATAAAGTCATTGGACATTAGTAGATATAGACATAATTATGAGAATTTGTGAAAATTTCACATACTTAATGTCTATAAATAAGGGGAGAACAACCAAAACTCAAGGTGCTCATGTAAGCCTTGTGGGAATTCCCTTCCTCCTCATCTTTCTCTTTTGGTAAAGAGCACTGAAGAGGATCTCCAAACATCAGACGATCGTCAGGATACCTCTAAAGTCTAAATGCTTGAATAGCTTTGAGAACTCTTTCAGGTGAACCTTGTAAGTATGGATCCTAAACTATACTAGATGACACGATCATCAGTTCTTAAGGCCTGAATCTTATGAATTTTTTACTCAATATATTCCACGGTGTTTAATTTTTTTGATAAAAAATTTGAAAGTCTATCGAACTTCAGATGCCAACATAAATAACCATAGTCATACCCTAAATTAGATGAACTTGATTTGTAGATCTTTTTTGATGAAGAACTTACTAACCACTTCAATTAGTTTCCTCAAGATAATTATTTGATAGTATTCTTCAATTTCTTTAAATTTTTTTAATTTTTTAAATCATGTGGAAGGATTGAAGAGAGTAACAACTTCTCATTTCAATCTTTAGAGATTAAAAAAATTTGGGATATGGAAGTCTTTAGATCACTGTGGAGAGAGAGAGAGAGAGAGAGAGAGAGAGAGACTTTCATTGCTGCTTCTTAAAGGTTTCATAAAAAAAGTATAAAATTTTGCAAGAAACTCAATGATGTAGAGAGCCAAGTTTTGGATAGGACATGAATGATGTTTCACCCATGGACATTTAATCACTTAAAGCTCTTAACTTCTTGGAAATAGATCAAGAGAGATAGAAGTTGTTGAGAGAAATAATGGAGATAGGGGGAAAGACTAATTGAGAAAGCAAGCAAGAAAATGGGTGATGGAAATAAATCTTGATTGTGAAGTATTTTCAATAAATTGATCTAAAAGTGAGGTTTTCTTAAAGACTTTCTTAATTAATTGTGCTTGAGATAGAGAGAGAAACAAAGACCTAGATAAAGGACAAAGAAATTTGAAGACAAATAGAAAGATAGAGAGACATACGTGTGAATAAAGAAAGAATTTGTGATTTTTATTTTTCATTTGCACAATATGATTGTGGTTTATATAGAAAAACAATACAACTATTTGAATGATCTTCTACAAGATATAGGAATCATGATCCTAGAGTTTTGTTGATTGTTACGTGATTGACCAACCATTGGCCTATACATGCTAAGATTTTTGGCCTTTCTTAAGTGACTAGACAGGTTCATTGTTTTTATCTTGAACTACTTCAGGGGCCAACTTAGGTTTGTTGAAGTCATTTCAATTGGAGGCATTAATACCTCAAAGAGCATATTACCAAAAGAAGATAGAGCTAGGAATTAGTCTGAATAAAGTGTAGTCATGGAACAGACTTCGTAAGTCCATTTGCTAACCTATCTTTGGTGGAAATAAAGACAACTATTCAGTTTTTGACCAAGACTTGTTCTTGAATGAAATGATAATCTACTTCAATGCATTTGTCACATGCATAGAAAAGACTACTATCAAGATATGTAGCTCCTTGGGTATCACTAGATATCACCAAGCATGTAGCATATGATGGAACTTGAGTATTGATAACATGCATATTTAACTTAAATTAGTATCTTATTTAACTAATATTCATGCTTATCTTATGTAATTATGATCCATGTTATCATAGTTTTATGAATTTTCTCCATTGGTATGCCATTTTACTAAAGTCCATATTTTTGCATTAATTAGGGTTAATTATGTGTTTTATTGATGATTAACCTTTTGTAAGGTCAAAAAATTGGAAATTAACCATTTATTCTTGTTTTGACTTTAGTGAAGATGAGTAAAAGAAGAAAGTGGAAGAAAGAAATGATGAAAAGATCAAAAAGAATAAGTGAATGAGGAGATTCACTTAATATTATTCTAAATTCATCTTTTTCTCTTCCTAAAATTTATATTTCAAGGGTAGATGAAAGAAGACTAAATTTGTGATCCAATGGAGAAAATTTGAGTCAAAAAGGAGTTAGATAAAGGAAGATATGAATTTATGAATTTTCTATATTTTTCTACATTTTACTTTGATTTTTCAGGCATTTTTTGGATTTGATTTCCTTATTAAAAAACACAAAAAGGGGTTTATTATTCGCGCGGGACAAATGAAGCTGATGTGGCACAACGCGGACACGTGGAGGAGCCACGCAAGGCTACGTGGAGACGTGGATGCATACATGGACGCGTGGACTCAGTTGGGCTGGCATTTGATGGGCCCAAGTTAGATAGGGAGGTGTACTTGGCCCATTTGGGCAACATAATTCCTTATAATTGTCTCCCCTTTTATACTCAACATTTTCTCTTTATTTTCTTCATGTAGGACTATGTTATTCTTTCTTTTTTGTAGGCGACGTGGCGCATCGACGAGCCTCTGATCTCACGCGTGAAACGACGCGCATTGATCACGTAGATTTCAGTCCACCTGATCTCGATCAGCTGCACGTGACTAATGTGTGACCATCGATCTCAATAATGAAATTCAACGATTGCGATCACTCAAAGCACTTGGCTAATCAAAGAGGGACACTCGGCTTCATAAGGACAATCCGATTAAGATCTGATGGCGGAAATCAAGGAGTGGAATCCGCGTCGTGGGATCATGGCCCACTGATTTCATGCCATCTCAGCCATCCAAAGCTCCATTTAGTCAATCAGACGGGCCACATTTTTCACGATAATTTTCTATAAATAGATGTTCTTCCTCCATGTAAACTCAACTTCTGATTGAAACATGAAGAAATTAACCATTTTTCGGAGAAAAATCTTAAGGTTCTTCATGATCCCCCTGCGTTCTAGACTCAATTGCGATCATATTGAGGAAGGATTAATCACGAATCGTTGTGAGAATTACCCCTCAATTAGAATTACCCCTTGAATGCCGAACGCACGTCGAAGAAGAAACCAGAGAAATACTCTTCAATCCACGCAATTTGAAGCCCAATCTTCATGTCAATCGGGTTAGTAGTATGACTCATTCGTAATTCTTGTAATTTGTGTAGTTTAGATTAGATTTAGATAGGTAATTAGAGTTTAGAAATAGTAAAATTCATCATTTCGCCCAAATTTGATCGCAGAATTTCTTTGATTTTTGAACAAGGATTTCTCCATGATCTTAAGTCCAAATCATTTGATTTTTGTTTCATTGGATTCCTTGTTTCATCAACTTTCCGTGGATATCTGACTTTAAAATTTCATTGACATTTGACCCTTCAATTTGACGTTTCACCTATGACTGTTCATTTTCAATCCGAATTTGGGCATTGACTTGCGGGGGCAATTACTCTGAAAATACAAGGTGAAATTCGATAATTTTGGTCTCTCTGAAAGCCTCTGATAGTAAGATTTATATTCATATATGAATTGTAAGATTTGGATATCATTTGGTAGTCAATTTCATGATTTTGACTGAGGTCTTCATTTCTAGATTTTTCTGATTATTGATTTTTCAATAAATCATAGTAAATCCAATTCTTATGTAAAAAAATCCCATATTTTTATATCATATTTTTTTCGTTTTTCACTCTAGTTTGTGAATATATAATTTTTTTGTAATATTTTTCTCACCTTTTTTTCTTCTCTGATTTACAGAAAGTCAAAAGTTTGGTCAAAGTCAATGCTTTGACCTTGACCTTTGACTTTTTCTTCTCCAAATATTTTCTTAAATTCTTAATATCTTTTCTCATATATTTATATCATCTCCATTAATAAAATATTAATTTCAATTCTTAGAAACCCTAATTAAATCTAAGTTTGACCAAGTCAACTCTTCGATAAAAAGTCAACTGTGTTCTCTGTGGTTCGACCCGATCTTTTCACTGTACTTGATTTCATATTTTAAATCATTGAGAGATCGGAATTATAAATTTTGTTTGACCGACGATCGTGTGTTTGAACGACCGCACTAAATTGTTCTATCAAGTATGCATCATGATTCATCAACCTAATTAGATACATAAAAGTAAATTAAACTCGTACCTGGATTCATGAGATGAATCTTCATCATAGTAAATTTCTGTAGAGGAGAATAGCCTTCTTGAATATCCCCAAGATAACCTCTTAATCTCCAGAGGAAATGGAATTCTCTCTAGAGGGTTATGAGCATTGGGTTATTCAAGAAGACTATGGCCTCCTATTTACAGAGAATGAGGAGAGCTTAAGCCTCTAATCAGTCATTATTCAGCCCATTAATGACTAATGACTGATTTAATTACCTCTATACATAATTAAACTGCACACACATAAATCAATGTCGTAATCCTCACATTAAATATAATTGAATCACTTAATGGGATTAAATGATAGTTAATCCACAATAATACATAACTATGTCCACTTAATAGAGATTAGACCTAACAGTATCAACTTAGGAGTGTAGAAAATGATATCACCAAAGTGTAGTTGTCGTAGATAGCTGAATGATGATCTCCTTAGGTAGTGAGAAGAAACCTTGTGCTCAAGTTTTGGGTTTGATCTAGCAACAATTGGTTGATTGTTGGAAATCCATGAAACAAGGAGTTTGAGATGGTAGTTTTATAATAACTAAGGGAAATGGAAATGTAAGGGTTGGATTGAAGAACTCCAAGTGTAGATGAAATAGTGTTATTGTTAAATGTTATTCTACATCACACATAGAAAAATTGATTTTCATGAAATAGAACATCATGAGCTATGAAAATCTTACTTGATTTGAGAGAGATACATAAGTACCCATGTCAAGAGTGTTGCAGTCGAGCATAAATTTTTTTTTATGTTATTGAACTCAAGACATAGGAGGTATAAGCTCAATGATTTGGATAGAGAAGCTCATAAGAGTTTTATGAAGGGAACATTTGGGGTTTTTATAAAAGAAAGTTCACTAGGAGATTTGGTATTCCTATTGAGAAGTTAGGTAACTATGGTAATGTTTTCAACCAAAATTTTTTTAACCATGGAGTAATGAGAGATCTATTTCAACGATATGTATATGTTTCCTCTTAGCAGTTCCATTCTATTGTGGCACTTTGTGGAAAAAAATTCTATAAAGAATAAATTTTTTTTACGTGATGACAAAGTGATTGAAATTCTCTACCCCCATCTTACTGAAGAGAGATGATTTGGGAATTTAATTGGCATTCAATTCTACGTTAAAAAGTAGATGTATTTAAACTTCCATATTTTCTTCAGAGAAAACAAAGAAGTATATTTGGTTAAGGCATAAATCAAAATGACATAATATGAAAAATAAAGTGATATAAGAAGGGCACTTCTCCCATACTTTAGAGCAAATAATTTTCAGCGGTAAACCCTATTATTGATCATTTTTATATAAAAAATCAAAAATGAGGTTTTCGCAATCAATGATGCTAGTTTTTAGGAATTCTCTTGTCCAGAAAAAGCAACATGAGATGATGAGTTCTACTGAATGTGAAGTCCCTTGTCCAAAGTAGGATGAAAAAACAAAAATACATTGCTATTAAGAGTGAAATGATGAACACATAAAAGATTCTTAGTAGTGTGAGGAGCATGCAGTACACTATGCAATTATAGTGTACTGCTTCATAGTTAATAGAAATGATAATGTCATGGATGATATGTGCAAACCTTGTCTATTACCAATCAGTAGCTAGTCTTTTCCTTTGCATATGGTTCATTTTTCAATTTCTTGAGGTCTAGGGTGATATGATCTGTGGCCATAGTATCATGATACTATATCAAGGAGGATGACTGAGGCCGATAGGAAATTGATTTTGATGTTGGAAATTTTCTTTGAGATTATGAGTGTGGAAGTTTTGATTATAAAAGACAACATTCATTTCATATATGTAATTACACGATTATTAATGCATTTTAACATTACATCTACACAATCAATATCATTACAATTCATATTATAACGAAAATTCATATATTTCAATAATATCATATGATTTTTTTCATAATTTAGATTATGCATGCTTGATCTTTCCTAATTTCAAACAACTTGAAATCTGGTTATATTCATGAGGTTTTTTTTATTGCTGGGCATAGGTGGTTTGAAGTATGAAAAGAAGATAAGAATGAGAAGAAATAAATTCAACTTTTATTTTTTGACTTGTTGATTTTTCAAATCAACTCGTCAAAGAAACTAATTTCTCATTAATTTTGTTTAAATTTTTAGTTTAAAAATTCCATAATAATGTTTTAAAAATGATTTTTTGATCTAATACCACAAATTTCTAAAAAGGCCTTATATTTTGAAAGTTATTTTTTTTCAGTTAATAAGAATTTTGAATGGATTTTATGGATTTTTTCAGAATTATTATGGAAGAGATGGCTAAAATGTGTCCTATTTATCATGCTTGATGCGGCGTAGTTGATGTAGAAGCATGAAAAATGTGGCAACATGAGCCAATGGCTAAGGGCACCACATGATGCTCAAGTGGCACCTATGTTGTGCACTATAAAGTTCAGTTATTAGCTTTAGGTTATTTTAATGTCTCATAAGACTTTGCAATTTGATTTTCCTCAGTTTCTTTGTAGAATCTAAAGCTTGCTAAGTTATTTATTTGATGAAATATTCCATCAAAGAGACACATGTAATATTATATATTATTTATTTCTTTTTAAAGCTTAGATTAATTGATTTTTTTATTTTTTTATTTTTGTTCCCTCTTGTGCAATTTTCTCTAACTTCTTCGATTTCTCCCTTGATTTAAATCTGATTTGTGAGGGATGTGATTTATTGGAAAGATTTTTGTTCAAAGTAAATCATTCTTCTTAAAATCTAAACCAATTTTAATTGTCCAATTTTATTGATTTTATCAGAATGTCAAGTATTATCAAGTTGAAAACCTAATTCTTTGTGGATTCAAACCTCATGTATAACCGTACTTAATTAACCTTCAATTTTAATGAGTTGGGAATTTTTGTTGACCCAAAAAACTCATGGATTAAGAGACTGCACGATTTGGGTAAGTCATTAGCATTTCTTCATTCAGTGACTGTATGACCATAGTTTAGAGAGATTAGGCGTCATGGAGTGTATCTAATTTTTGTCCTCGTCCTCTACAAAACTGCTCTCCTGTTAAGTAACCTCTATATAATCCATGATTTCTGTCGAATCCTTGAGTATCGTGTAAAGATTTTAGAGTGCTGAAATTCTCCAAGTAATTTTAACCGTTTTTCCAATTGGATACAGACTCAAAGAATTTCCAATTTGAAGTTGCTTCTCCTAGAATCAAGTTATCAAGCTAAGAAAATTTAATTGCATAATTAAATTATAATGAGGTTCCAAACCTCTAACAAGAGGATCAGTGAGGTAAAATTCACCGATTGTATCGCCGTTGACTAACAATGGATCTCCAAATAGATATGAGAGTTTGAATATAGGTTTCAAGTGATTCATTACCTTTCCCAAGTGTGATTGATCATTTCGTCAAACATCATGAGAGAGAGGGCTTTGATACTGTGTAGAAAGAAAGGATTTCAGAAAGAATGAGAGACTAGGACGGTAGAGATATAGAGAGATCGCATTGGGAATGAAAAAAGGAATTTTTTTTCTACTAATCAATTGTGTAGTATGATTCTGGTTTACATAGAGAACATTGAGGCCTTTTGAACGGTCTATTTTGAGTAATAGAAATCAAGATGCGAAACTTCCAGTCGGCTGCTATGCGACAGGATGACCTACTTGTCCTGACGTGTCTTATCTCTTTTCTCTCGTACTCTCTTTGCCGCTCTGTCCATTCTCTTTTCCCCTCTCTCTCTCCTTTGACATATATATAAAATATATATTTTATTAATTCTTTGTCGAGACAAGTTAAAGCAAGAGAAAGCTTGCAAGAGAGAAAAAGAGAGTGGAAGAGTGAAGACTTTGGATAGAATTAACGAGGGAGAAAACGCGCGATAGAAATCTATTTTAACAACTCTCCATTTCCGTACAGTTTTCGGCTACGACATGATATAATATCTCTAGCCCTCTTGGAATGTCAAAAGGCTCCAGATGTTCCACGCGGAGAGATGACATGAGGCTATTTTGTTTGCTATATATACCTTTGTTGATGGATCCTCATCCAACACTTAAGAACCAGACAAAGGTTTGGGGAAGGAATCGGTGCTTTGAATGGCGTCGGAGTTAGTGGGGGTGCTCGCATTCAGCGGTGTCGTCGTTCTTTTCATGGTCATTATTTGCATGCGTTTCGTCTGTATGGTCATGTTAACAGGGGGCGAAGAAACCACTGCTCTAGGTACTAACGTCCGCTGAATTTGGCGGTTTCTCTTCCGCTGCATAAAGCCGTTATTTGGGATTTATTTGCAGATGAGCTTCTAAGTGATGGATGTTTCACACCGCCTGTCGGTGTTCTGCGTGGATGTATTGGTTTACTCCGCGAGAAAAATGTCAACGAATAAACTGTTATAATATATCTTCAGAAGGTCATAACCATGTTTAGAATTCTTATTTTCCATAGTGTACGTATATGGAACGCCTTAGTCATGCATAGATGGTGCTTCCCTCCCAAATGGATCTCTTGTTGAGGAAGAAGAGGAAACGATGAACAAGTATGTTTAAAACCAGTTCCTTGATATAAGCTTTCTAACTTACGGCGTTTATAATGTTGTTCTTGATTCCCCGTTCTTCGTCAAAGTTGAATAAGAAAAATAAAGTCAGCTGGAGAAATAGCCACTAGTGCTTCATTTTATAAAGCATCGTGGGTAGTTTTATTTCGCTGTCGGAGAGGCCAACGAGATTCGTGGGCAGTTTTTTTATGTTGTGAAGACATCCAGAAGTGAAAGCGCGTGGCGAATACGTAGATGAAAACGAGAGAGCGAAGCAAGTTGCCGGGACATTTACACTTCAAGCGAATATCCATATTCCAATGACAGATACTACACGGACGGCCCCTGAGCGCGTGAATCATAACACTCTGATGTGTCGCGCAGAATTAATCTTGTCAACTAGAGGCGAAAAAAATGTGAATATTATGCAACCATCTCCTGTCTAATTGAGGTCAAAGGCTGTAAACAATCCGAATAGATCCTTTTGACCAAATATGAAGAATAATAATGATGAAAGAGAGAGGTAAAGAAAACGACTATCTAAAAAGATGTTACCTGACAGAGCTCATTATTCTTCCCGCTTTTTGGCCTCAATATCTTGAAACAAATAATCCCTCTCCCTTACGACAAAAATATGAAAGAAAATTCGAAATCCATGGGCACCAATTTGGTGGGTGAATCACGAGGGATACTGGGAGACAATGACTTACCGAAGAATCATATACGAGTGTGATACAGCTTTTGGAAACTATCGTCGCAAGCGGGCAATCTATTTCGTGATGCTTTGTACTTTGATGAAGAAAAATATTGGAAGCAATAAGAATGGAAATTTAATTATTGCACAAGGAAGAGGCTGCAGTCGCAATAAATTCATACCATCCATTCTTTAGCAGCCTAACGTTGCACACACCTCACCACAATATGATAATGCATCTAAAGATGATGGACTAAATTTTCCGGATGATGAAAATTTATAGAATCTTTGAAAAAAATTAGTTCAATTATAACATGGTGATTTGTTTTTATTTAAGTGATAACCAGTTAGTGTAATGTAAATATTAAAAAAATATTATACATGTTAGAGTTCTAAATGGAGTTCATTCCCAAGTTTTTTTAATACCAAGGGTCTTTAATTTTAAGCTAAATGTCTCATGAAATTAGTATGATATGAGAGTGATAAAATCAGTGTTTTAAGTTTTTTGGAAACTCATCCAGTATGGAAGTGTGACCATAATTTATGTCTGTCAGAGAATCTAACTATTAGAGTTAGAATTTTTTTCAAGTTTTGGGGTTGTTAAAAAACCAACTCAAGAAAAGTTGTAGTCCACCAAAGATCAAGTTCACAAAGCTTTAATTTCAAGCCAAAGAATTATTTTAATGAATTGAATCATTTAAGTTTGCATTTAAACTTAAGCTCATCGTCATTATATAACATATGCATGAGTAAAATGGAATAATTGACATGGACGAAATGGGGATAATGCTGTAGATGAAGCTAATATGCAGAGACGATACACTGATTGACATGGGAATGACTTTAGATAGTATCTCATATGTGGTACAAAGAATAACTTTAGATCTGCCCTCGAATAAAAAACAATGTCCAAGAGCTCCACGAGGAGTCAAAGATACAAAATTAGAGATTTTCTATGAAGAGTAAATTTATGTTTCTATTTAAATGAGCTTTTTAGTTATACCTCACTCTGGTGGTAGACCTCCCATGTCACAAGCGTGAATTATCTTGATACATGTGCAATAAACATGCAGTGAACTTACACAACATTGAAAAAAAATTTATATTATTTTCACATGTAGTGCAACATGGTGCATTGAACCAAGAAAAACATCAAATATAAGCCCACCATTTTCATTAAATAGAGAGTTTACATGGCATGATGTCACTCAAGGATGATTCAACTTAGTAAGTCAAGAATTGTGACCTGATTTTCTTCTGTGAAATTATATGATGTGCCTGTTGAAGATCCAACATGTGAAAGTGAATGGTGATTCATGGGCTTGCGGAGGTGGGGTGCAATCATGGATCTCCATTGGCAGGTGAATAAATCCTACCATTAAAACTTAATGTTAAATTAAGGAGGTTATGGGGTGCACTAGAAACATCCAAGTGCTCCATCAAGTTTAAAGGCATGATCCGATGGTTGGATCCAAACTTTACCCATTTAAATACTTTTTAGAAGAATTTTTAGGGATTCCAATTAATATTACTATTTTTTAAAATATTTTGTGATTTAAACTCATTTCCACATACATTGATCACAAGAAATAATGATTTTGATGAGAAAATAGGGCAAATTTGTTGATTGATGATAAGTCTCTTATTTCAGATCTCGAATGATAAGTCCACCGTGAAACTAATTGGCTAGCTAGATCATTAATATTTAATCATTTATCTCACGAATTAGTTTTATATGCCTACAATTAGATAAATAATGTCTTGAAGCATTCTCTCCTAATTTGCATTTCGCCCAAATAACGTGTAATTTAACGCATTTTATACACTTCTTATTTAAAATATGATCATTAATACATGTTATCATGGTTTAAAATGATTAAAATTATAGACATCATTTTTATGTTTAAAAGGATATTCTTGATCTTTTCATGAATTGATAGCATTTTATAGACATCTAATGACATTGCTTTATCAAGAAGATAATCTTCTTTTATTGTAAAATGAAATTTATATTTATTTTCCATTTAAAATTCCTTTATTGACATGAAAATATATATATATATATATATATATATATATATATGAATGCATGTTATCATGAATTTTATTGAATAAATTATTTCTACGAGGAATTTGAGATTTTTCTAGATTTTTTGGATTTTTTGGGGAATTTATAGATGTTAAAATCATTAAGAAATGTGTTTTGACAATACAAAATATTTTTTCCTTTTATGATTTTTAATGAATAAGTTACGTAGTGGCCCATGATTGGTTGCCACGTTTTCTCTCTCTTTGAAAAAAAGAATAAAAATAAAACAAAAAAGAGAGAAAATCATAATAAAAGGAGAGATGAGAGAGAGAAAATGGATCTCTCTCTCTTGTCACCCTCTCTCGCGCGAGGAAGAGGTGCCCCCCTCTTCTGCGCCATTTCCTCCCTTCTCGCACCTCTCTTCCACACCCTCACCATCTTGCTCTCCTCTCCCCTCTCACCATGGGCGAAAAGGATTATAGAATGAACGAATATTTAATTTCTGATGCAATAAAATAAATTTTGATTAATATGGAGTTATATTTTAAAAGTTGTGAATTTTCTAATTTTTAGGGATTTTTTGGATTTTTTTCTGAATTTTTTTGAATTTTGTAATGAACTTTTCAGGATTTTTCTTAATTTTTCTGAATTTAAAATTGATTTATTTAATTTAAAATCGATTTAATAAGTGCGTGGGTGATGTAGCAGCATCTGAAATTTTCCGATCGTGCGTTTAATCGTGACCATTGATCGTCACTTAAAGACGGGGGTACGTGGCGCAATCTGATTTGCCGGCGAATCATTTTTAAATGATTTAATCCAATGCCGTTGATTTGAGGAGTTAAAACGGCAAAGATTAAAACTGACGAAACGTATCTTATAACGCACATGACGTGGCATCATCTCAACGGTCCAATTGGAGATCCAACGGCCCCGACTTAATCGTAATGATTCGCAATCGTGTGTTTCATTAAAGCGATTGATCGAAGATTTAATGCTTGATTGGATGGTTACGCCCAATTCACCCTATAAATTGAGATTGTGTTCGACATTGTAACGCATACCACGGTAATTCGAGTAATCGGACTATTTAGACACCAAATGCCTAAATCTCTTGCTTCCAATCACTTCTAGACTCATTTTCGCATCCATGGAGTGCTTTAAAGTGAGATTTCGTTGAGAGAATAGGAAGAAATTGGCACTTGAACATCAATTGTTTTTTGAATTCAGGAATGAAAAGCCTTTGATCCGGCAACTAATTGGATCAATTCGAGCACAATCTTGGGTTAGAGATTGTGTTTCATCCTAATATTCATTCGTATAGCTTTAGATTTCAATTTTGAATCATAATTTGAGTAGATTTCAATTTCAGATTTTCACGATTTTATTTTTCAGAAATTTCTCTCTTGTTCATTTGATGATTTCTCCACAAATATTGATCCAAATTTAGTGATTTTTGAATCCGTGGATTTTGTCTTCGAGTGTTCTTTCCAAAAATATTAAAATCCTTAATTTATATCCACATTTCATCATCCAATTTGACCGAATTTTAAAAGATCCCTTGAAATTACCTTAATTCTCCATGGATTCGACTCTTATTCACCACTATACTCCTTAATTCGTGATTATTTGATAAAATTGGTGAGTTTGGTATTAATTTTGACTCAATTGGGTATGTATTCAAATACCACATCAAATCGATTCGTCAGCTACATGCGCACGCTGGCGCTCGTCCCTCTGTGCCTCTGCGAGCCACAGGGTGCCTTCTCGGTGGGTGCTGATGTACCCGTCGAGCTGCAAGCAGCTAGCACGTTGTGGCATGTGTTGCTGCGTGCCTCTACATGCCACTGCACGCCTCTGGGCAACAACTCGGCGGGTGCTAAAGTGCCCGCCAAGTGTGCACCGGCTGAGCATGTTGGGTGCTTTCCCCAGCTCCCCATGGCTTCACCACTTGCTCTCTCCATGCTTGATGAAGATAACTCAGCTCCCACACTCTCTTCCTTCTTCTTTTCTTCTCTCTCCCAGCTCACTCTCTACCTTTCTTCATCCCATTCACACTTAAGCGTGTAAGAGGAAAGAATATTAGAAGGAGAGAGAGAAGAAAAATTTCTTCCTCTCTCTCTCGCACATGATAGAAGTTTCTTTCGCTCATTCATCACGTGAAAATGAAAGTTTCTCTCCTTTCTCCACTTTCCTTCTCCATCTCCTCCTCTCTCCAACATGCCTCTATCCATTCCTCCCCTCTCCGTTCTCTCTCTCCCTACGCTCTCTCTCATATTCTCGTGCGAGCATGCATGCACATGTGAGGGGGAGAAATTTCTTCTCCCCCTCTCCTCATCATCTCTCTCTAATTCTTTCTTGCACAATGAAAATAAATTTCATCGTGCGAAATGTCTCCTTTGTCATTTCCCCTTGCCTTCTTCGCCTCTAGCTCTGTCTCTCATACTCTACTACGCCATTTCCAACTGCCTTCTTTGCCTCTAGATCTATCTCTCCCTCTGCCCTTTGCTCTCTTGCGCACGCGCATATATGCACATATAGTAGGGAGGACGGAAGAAATTCCATCATCCCTCCTCTTCCTCACCTCTGTCTCTCTCGCTCTTCTCTCTACATGTACATAGGAGAAGCTCTTCTCACATTATTCTCTCTTCGCTGGCCATCGCCATAGAAGAGAGATGAGAGAGGAGAGAGAAAATAACTGAGGGTTGATGACAAAATGATTTATACGGTCGTTGAAAACACACAATCGTCTGTCAAAAATAAAATTACAATTTCGAACTCACAATAAAAAAAATATGAAATCAAGTATACTGTAAAGATCGGGTTGATCCACGGAGAACACAGTTGACTTTGATCGAACGGTTGACTTGGTCAAACTTAGGTTTAATTAGGGTTTTTAAGATATGAAAATGATGTATAATTACTGCAAATGATATGGATATATCAGAGAATATATTTTGAGAATTTTGGAAAATTATTTGACGAAGAAAAGTCAAAAGTCAAGGTCAAAGTGTTGACTTTAACCAGATGTTGACTTTCTATAAAATCATAGAATAAAAAGGTGGTAAAATATTACGAAAATTATCTATTCAGAAACTAGAGAGAAAATGGAAAATTTTGATATATATAATTCATGATTTTTAGACAAGAATTGAATTTATTATGATTTATTGAAAATCAATAATCAAAAATTCTTAAAATGAAGATCTTAATCAAAATCATGAAATTGGCTAAGCAAATGATATACAAATCAAGAAATTCACATATGAATAGAAAGTTAACGATCAGAGGACAATTTGAAAAATTGTCAAATTTCACCTTGCATTTTAAGAGTAATTGCCCCCGCAAGTCAATAGTCGATGGTCAAACGTCAAATTGAAGGGACAAATGGTAATGAAATTTTACAAATCAGATATTCACAGAAAGCTGATGAAACAAGGAATCCAATGAAACCAAAATCAAGTGATTTGGACTTAGGATCAGGGAGAAATCCTTATTTGAAAATCAGCAAAAATCCACACCCAATTTGGGCGAAACGATGAAAATTCTGATTTCTAAACTGAAATTAACTATAGAAATCTAATCTAAACTACATAAATTGTAAGGATAACGATCAAACCACACTACTAACTCGATTGACATGAAGATTAGGCTTCAAATTGCATCGATTGAAGTGTATTTCTTAGGTTTCTTCTTTGGCGTGCGTTCAGAGTTCGAGGGGCGATTCTGATCGATTCGTGCAATGATTCGTGTCAATCCTGCCCTGAATATGATTGCAATTTTAGTCTAGAATGCAGGGGGATCATGAAGATTTTATGATTTTTCTCCAAAATTGCTTAATCTCTTTACGATTTAATTGAAAGTTTAAGTTTACAAAGAGAAGAACATTTATTTATAGAAAAAATATCGCAACAAAATGGGGGTTGTCCGATTCGCGAAGAGACTTTGGACAGCCACGATCGCACAAAATTGGTGGCCCATGATCCAACGATTTCGTGATTATTTCACGTTTGATCTTCATCAGAGTGTCCTTATGCGTCCACGTGTCAGTCCATGAGTCGCTAGTGCGCAATTAAATCGTCATCTCGGACTTGACTTACGTGATCGACGGATGGGAAATGCGCACGTGTGTTTGATGAGGATCGGGTGGATTGAAATCCATGGAATGGACGTGTGTCTCTCCGTGCAAATTGATCCTACACACCTTGTATGGCCACGTCACCTATAAATAAAAAATTAGCATGGGACGTAGTCCCACGCGAAGAAAAAGAAAAGAGATTCGCGGGTATAAAAGGTGGAACCGCCTTAAGGGGCTGTGTCATTGATAACATGCACTTATAACTTAAATTCTTATCCTAATTAACTCATATTCATGCTTATTTTATGAGAATATGATGCATGTTATCATACTTTTTAGGAATTTTCTCTATTGGTATGTCATTTCACTAAAGTCGATATTTATGCATAAATCAGGGATAGTTTCATGCTTGATAGATGATTAGTCTTTTGTTAAGTTTAAATTAATAGAAGTTAATCTCTTTTCTTGAATGATTTTGACTTTAGTGAATGTCAATAGTTTCATGCTTGATAGATGATTCATTATTTGATTTTTATATCAATATTCCTTAATTAAAATTGCCAAAAAGGGATTTACTTATCGCAGATGATGATGTGGCGAGCGGCAACAGCGGGAGCTGACGTGGCGCTCGGGACCACCGCACGGATGCGACGTGGCACTGCGGCCACGTGGCAGGGCCGCGGGTGGCCCACGCTGGGCGCAGGTGGCGCACAGGGCGCGAACACGTGGCAGGAGGCCACGCGGGTCCACGCTGATGCCCGTGAGGGGCGCCACGTGGCAGGTAGGGTTGGCATATGGAGGGCCCACGGTTAGTGGGCCCTGGTTAAGAGATTGGGGCGGTAACGCAAATTGGGGCGGTAACCTCATCTTTTAAGCTTACCTTTTCCCAATTTTTTCTCCGTGTGGGACTATGTTCCCACACGATTTTCATGTTGCACGCGACTGACGTGTCATTTTTGTGCGTCGTTAAAACAGAAAGACGATGGTCAAACAAAATTTATAAAACCGAACTCACAAAGACAAGATATAATAATCAAGTATTGGGTAAGTATCGGGTCGATCCACAGAGAGCAGGGGTGACTTTAAGAGCAGAGTTGACTTGGTCAAACTTAGGTTTAAAAGAAGTTTAAAATAAGAGAAAATAAGATTTAAGATATGGAAATGATATAAATAAGGTAAATAAGAAGTTTTGATATTTGAAATCTCGGATTTGACAGAGAAAAGTCAAAAGTCAAAGTCAAAGCGTTGACTTTGACCAGCAGTAGGTATTCTATAAAATCAGAGAATCAAACAGAGTCAGAAGATTACGAAAATTAGATATTTAAAAACTAGAGAGAAAATGGAATTTATTGATATATATTTCGTAATTTTTGGATAAGAAATGGATTTATTATGAATTATTGAAAATCAATGATCAGAAAATCCCCGAAATGAACACCTCAGACGAAATCTTCAAATTGAATGCCCAAATGAAATCCAAATCTTGCAATTTATATGTCAATAGAAAGCTAAGAACCAGAGGAATCCAACAAGACCAAAATTATCAAATTCTGATTTGTCAATAAAAATTAATTGACCCCGAAAGTCATCGTTTGACTTCTGATGAAAGATTAACAGTCCGTGGTCAGACGTTAAATTGAAGGGTCAAATGAACTCGGAATTTGATGAATTTGCTATCCACGGAAAGCTGATGAAAAGAGGAATCAAATGAAACCAAAATCAAGTGATTTAGAATTATAATCAGAGAGATATCCTATTTTCAAAATCAGAAAAATTTCAGACCGAAATTTGGGGAAAATGAAGAACACTATAAACTAATTTGCAAAATTAAACTTCTAAATCTAATAAAAACTCAAATTACCTCCTGATAATCGATCGAATCTCACTACTAACCCGATTGCCGCAAGGATGGGGCTCCAATTCTCGTGGATTGAAGCGAATTTGCTCGGATTATTCCTCGTGGACGTTCGGAATTCAAGGGGAAAATTCGATGAAATCAAGGAGAAATTCGTGATCAATCCCGCTCCAATTGCTTCGCAATCGAGTCTAAACGCGGGGGGAACACGATGAACTAGAGATCTTCCTCGAAACTCGCTTAATTTCTTCACGAGTCGATCAAAAGTTGAAGAACAAGAGAGGGAAATACATGCTTTTAAAGAGGGAAATTGGCCCGATTTTGAGGGCCATGAAGGCGGTCGTGGAGGCGATTTGCAGGGGTCGTGGGAGCGTTTCCTTGGGGCGACGTTGTAGCTCCAGGATTCGCCGTGAATTTCGCTTAATTTTCGCTCCAATAGATGCCACGATCGCGCTTGATCATGGTCACGATCAAGCAGCGATCGGACCACGATCGTGAGGCAATCGAGCCTCGATCGTGGCCTCTTCTCGTGCCTCCTTCGTTTAGAATCATGCGCCGAGAGCATTGCCTTCAATCCATGTCGAAAATTCCACGATCGCGGCTCGATCGCGCCGCGATCGCGGTTCGATCAGACCGCGATGGTGGAGTTCTTACACGAAACTTCTGAACCGTCCGATGCGCTCTTCAGGTGAGGCGGATGGTCACGATCGCGCGATCGCGATCCACTTTCCTCGTCCGTCCGATGGCGATCCAACCGTGCTGATGAGACGCACCGCCACCTGTCTAAAACAATAAATTAATCAAATTTATTAAAACCGCAGAACCTGGAGCGAATCTGGAGCAGCCACGTGGAACGGCTGAATTGAAACCACGTTGCATTTAATGCACGCGGTTTCGTGCATTTAATGCAACAGACTGCGGCGCAATTAATGCGTCAGAAGCAGCGACCAGCAGTTTTGTCCTATTAGGCGAGGGAAAAAGTGTGCTTTTCATCCATTGGTCCATGTCGTCTCCACCCACGCTCCTAGAATTAAATGCGTTTTGTCTTATTAGGCGGGATAAAATCCCGCCTTTTTTTCATTGGTCGCCTCTCTTCTTGACTGACACGTCTCGGTTTTAGACGTGTCAGGCACAACAAAACGCGTGCCCAATCATTGGGCCGACATTCCTCTTTGACTGACGTGTGCATTGATTTAATGATAAAGTGGACGATGATCTCCGCCGTTCTGCCTAAATCCCAACGCCCGATAAGCCGCCACGTCACCTGCAATCGGTAGTATGTGTGGGACATAGTCCCACACGGAAGAAAAATAAAGAAAAACGCTCCTATGAATTAGGGGCGGTAGAACGCCCTAATGCGTTACCGCCCCAAAATACTAACCAGGGCCCACAAACCCGTGGGCCCTCCACTTACCAGCCCCCCTCCTCGCCACATTGCGCCCCTCACGGGCGTCCGCGTGGCACCCGGCCACACGTCAGCACCATACGCGCGCCCCGCGTGGGCCACACGCGTCCTGCCACGTGGCCTCAGTGCCACGTCGTAACGGCGCGGTGGTCCCACGCGCCACGTCACCGCCTTGCCACGTCAGCCGGTCGCCTTGGTCCGGTTGCCACGTCAGGTAAGGCTGCCACGTCATCAGTCGGGGGCCTGTGGACAAAATACCCCCCTTTTTCGCAATTTTAATAAAGAAATTCATCTAAAAATCATTTTAAAATTCAAATAAAAATCGAAAAGGGCTAAACTTTAGAAATTCATATTTCTCAAAAATACAACTCCTTTTAATCCAAATTTTCTCATTGGATCACAAATTCTCTTCTTTTTAATATCATGTCAATTAAAAATATATTTAGAATGAAGACATCAATATGAATTAAAATTTACCTAAATCATTTTTCATTAAACACTTTAAATCATAAATTCATCTTGAAATTATCTTTCCAAATGTTTACTAAAAGTCAAAAAAATCATTCCATAACAGAGATTGACTTCTATTCATTTAAACAAAAGATTAATCATCTATTAAGCATGAAATTATCCCTAATTTATGCATAAATATCAACTTTAGTAAAATGACATGCCAATGGAGAAAATTCCTAAAAAGTATCATAACATCCATCATATTCACATAACATAAGCCTGAATATGAGTTAATAAAGATAAGAATTCATATTATAAATGCATGTTATCAGCGACGTGGCGACACGGCTGGCGTTAGATCTAATCGAAAACCATCGATCGCATGGACTCGAGTCCACGCGATCATCCATCAACACACGTGCGCGATATCGTGTTTAAGTGAGATGCTGGATGGGCCACACGTGTGTTGATGGTAGCATCAAGTTTCATCAGACGGTCAACTCACCATCCCGACTTTGGCTCACTGTGGCGACACGTGGAGCATTCTGGAGCGCCCGATCTTCATCGGATGCGCGATCGCGATCTACCGTGAGATCGCCATCAAACGGTGGATCGTATCTAACGAAGAACCAAGATCGACACGCCATCGCGGCCCGATCGGCGCGCGATTGTGGCACATTCAGCGCCAAATCCCTGGAGCCATGACATCGCGGAATCAACGTCAGGGTTCTTCCAACTTAATCGGACGGCAGCGATTGAGGTTTAACCACGATCGTCGCTCACGATCGTCGCTCACGATCGCGGTTCGATCGTGGCCCGATCACCCCACGATCGGGGCTATTTCACCGCTAAATCAAGCCCGATTCGTCCCCGGAATTAAAGCCACGAGCCGCCCAAGGGAATCGCTCCCATGACCCCTGCAATCAACCCCCACGACCGCATCAATCGGCCACGATTTTTGGGCCAAATTTCCATTTAAAAGCATGTATTCTCCCTTCTTGTTCCTTAACTTTTGATCGATTCGTGAAGTAAATTAAGCAAATTTTGAGGAAGATCTCTAGTTCATCATGATCTCCCGCGTTTAGACTCGATTGCGAAGCAATTGGAGCGGGATTGATCGTGAATTCCTCCTTGATTTCATCGAATTTTCCCCTCGAATTCCGAACGTCCACGAGGAAGAATCCGAGCAAATTCACTTCAATCCACGAGAATTGAAGCCCCATTCTTGTGGAAATCGGGTTAGTAGTGAGATTCGATCGATTATCAGGAGGTAGTTTGAGTTTTTATTAGATTTAGAAGTTTAATTTTGCAAATTAGTTCTAAGTGTTCTTCATTTTCCCCAAATCTTCATTTTCTAAGTTCTAAGTGAGTCTAAAACGTCGATGATTATGAAAATAGGATATCTCTCTGATTATAATTTTCAAATTGGTTTCATTGGATTCCTCTTTTCATCAGCTTTCCGTGGATAGAAAATTCATCGAATTCCGAGTTCATTTGACCCTCGATTTGATGTTTGACCGAGGACTATTCATCTTTCATCAGAAGTCAAATGTTGACTTTCAGGGGTCAATTACTTTTAATTTACAAATCCGAATTCAATCATTTTGGTCTGATTAGATTCCTCTGGTTCTTAAATTTCCATTGACATATAAATTTCAAGATTTGGATTCCATTTGATCAGTCAATTTGAAGATTTCCTTTGAGGTGTTCATTTTGGGGATTTTCTGATATTTGACTTTCAATAATTCATTGTAAATCCATTTCTTATCCAAAAATCATGAAATTATATATCAATAAATTCCATTTTCTCTCTAGTTTCCAAATATATAATTTTCGTAATCTTCTGACTCTTTTTGATTCTCTGATTTTACAGAACACCTACTGTTGGTCAAAGTCAACACTTTGACTTTGACTTTTGACTTTTCTCTGTCAAACCCGAGAATTAAATTCTTAAAAACTTATTATTTAGCTTATTTTTATCATTTAAACTCATTACTTCTTATTTTTACTTATTTAAAACCCCTTTTAAACCTAAGTTTGACCAAGTCAACTCAGCAATTTAAAGTCAACCCTGCTCTCTGTGGATCGACCCGATACTTACACATTACTTGATTTTATATCTTATCTTTGTGAGTTAGGTTTTATAAATTTTGTTTGACTTAGGTTCTTGTGCTTTAATGACACACAAAAACGCTTCGTCAGTCGTGCTGGGATCTGAGGCTCGAAAAGCTCTCCAAGTCTTCGTTGAAAATAATGATTGCAGCGGAAGATGTTGAATCAAAACATTCAACAGAGTTGAAGCACCAAGAATAGATGATTTCATCATCCATTCTAGATGATCCTATTATCTAGTATAGAATAAAATTCATACTTACATGGATCATTTGAAAGATTTCTTCAACCGTCCAAGCGTCCGGCCTCTAGCGGTATCCACATAGTCTCCAGGCAGTCGGATCTCCTCTTAAACACTCGTCACCATGAGAGGAAGAGAAGAGAGAGGAGAAGTTCCACTAGGCTTGCATGGGCGCCTCTATTATGGTCGTTCTCCCCCTATTTATAGACTTTGGGAATATGAAATTTTTATAAAAAACCCTTATTATTATGTCTATATCTGCCAACGTCCATTGACTTTATGTGTGTGACCCTCTAGGTCCATATATCTCACCAGTTAATGACTGTATCAACCAAATAACACTTATTGGTCTTCCTTATCAATTAATTATATCAACATATAGATTAATTGTCTAAGGATCGATTTAACCTCATCGACAAGTTGAGTCGCCAGCCTAATGGGTTCCAAGCTACACCACGTGCTCTAGGAGATATGGAGTATATTAGAACTCTTTCATGGAACCCTTCCATCATTGGTTACCGTGTACGTATAATCCTTCATCCACACGAGACTCATGAATGACTTAGAGTATGGTTAATTATTAAAACCTAATCGGTCACTCAATTTAGTACTAATACGAGTAGGAAATCATTGAGACAACTTCTCTAATATTTCCACTACCTTGGCCAAGGATTTAACCGCATCTCATTCCTTGAATCGATCTCCTCATATACCGAGGGCGGATGATCCCATCTTAACCACGCAATCACCTTCAAGGACTTCATGTCATATACAATCTATGAACTTTTGAAGATCCCGTGGCTAGGGATTTGTAAGTCATAGTCAAAACACGATTATCCATCCACAAGATGTCTTTGTTGTCTCAGGTCAAAGGACCACGTACTCAACCGTAACATGAATCAACCTGATTGACAATTTGGCATAATACCATTCAGGGATTCATACGGATCAATTCAATGAACTCTTTCTCCAAAGAGCACCCACTATCTATCCTTGGTGTCTCAACACTGATGGCCACAAGATCACCCATACTCATCATATGAGTCAGATCAGATAGTCCTATTCTTTCGGATAATTCGATGTCCTTCTCAAATATCCTATGAATAGGAATATTTTGGAACATATGTTTAAAGACCCGTGATCGTTGTATTATGATCTCATCATAATTCACTTGATCATTGCATATGTTCATGACTTCATTGCAAACATCACACAAGAATGACAATGAATAAAAGTTCATTTCAATGAATATAAACAAAAGATGAAGTGTGATTGGCTTGCAGGCCACATAATACCCATCATGTTGCCCATATGGGCCAGTATGCCCCCCTATCTAACCTGGGCCCACTAACCCGTGAGCCCATCATTTGCTGGTCCTGTCCGACTCAGTGACAAGTAAGCACCCACGTAGGCGTCCACGCAGGCTCGCATGGCTCTGCCACGTGTTCGCCTTGTGCCACATCAGTTTTGCAGGTCCCGCGCGAATAATAAACCCCTTTTTGCTATTTTTTATAATAAAATAAATCCAAAAAAATACCTGAAAAATCAAAATAAAATCCAAAAAATTCAAAAAAATTCAAAAAATCATATCTTTATTTATATTTAACATCATGTCACCTAAAATTTAAATCCAAGCAAGAAAATAGGATGAATTCATCATAATATTAAATAATCCCTTAAGAATTCTATTTTATTTCATCACATCATTTTCTTCTTGAAATTAATTCTCATAATCAGAGGAGTGGTTAACTTTCAATTATTTAACCTTTCAAAAGATTAAACATCAATAAAACATATAATTAACCCTAAATAATGCAAAAATATGGCATACCAATGGAGAAAATTCATAAAACTATGATAACATGCATCATAATTACATAAAATAAGCATGAATATTAGTTAAATAAGATAAGAATTAAAGTTATATATGCATGTAATCAGTTGACCAGCAGTTTCACCGAGCATTTTGAGTGGAGGGGATGACTATAGCAATTTGAGGAGAGAGAAAGTTAAAACAAAGGTTCAGATTTCTCTAAATTAAAGTTGCAATGGAGTTAGGGCTGAAATTTTCTAGGCATGATCATCATTTCAAGCTCTAAAAAGAGGACACCGATTGACTTTTATGTGTATGAAAAATAATTTCTAGTGAGTTTCTTCTCTTTTCTATTTATTCCTCTTGTTAGATTTAATACGTCAAGTCAGAGTGAAATCAACGAGCTCTCGAAGGTGTGTTGTAATTGGAGAATATAATTAGAGTATGTTTTCATCCCAAATCCTTGGATTAGAATTATTTTTTTGATCAATACTTTCCATTTTCTCTATCTTTTCATCATCATTTTATTATTTTCAAACCCTAAAACACTTTTCCTCCATTGATTAGACGTTTTCAATCTTCAAAAGGAGTTTGGAAGTATTTGGTCAATGCATTTCATTTATCATATACACCTTCGTCTTTTCATCGATCATCTCTGCTTTCTTTAACTAAAAGTATCAAAAAAATATTCCTTAATTTAAATCTTTTAACCTTCTTGCGTGTGGATTCGACCTTGACTCGCCACTATTCTAAATTTTAAAACCAAATTCGAAGAGTTGAGTATAATTTTTAGTATGTGAATTTGCCCATTCAATGACTAAATTTTACATGTATCACCCCCTCTACCTTCACTCTTCAATTTCTCCATTATATTAAGTTTTCTTTTTAGGGAATTGGATTATTTAGAAATATATTAAATTCCTTTCTCTAAATATGCAAATTATCCTTAAAATACAAACCCTTTCATCTTTCAAATAATCAACTTTTAAAATGTGTCAAACTCAACCCTAATTTTTCATGGACTTTAACCTTACCCAATTATGTACTCAATTATATCAAATTAGCCATCCAATTAGGTGAGATAGGAAATATTTCTTATTCCTAAAGAGGAATATGTGGATTTCACTTATTGATAACATGCTAATTCATGCATTCATGTCATACATTTTATATTTTTATTCACATAAATATGATCATAAATGCATGTTATCATGGTTCAAAAAGATTAAAATTGTTATCTTTATATTGAAAAGGATATTCTTCATTTTCATAATTTGATAACATTTTTTGAGAATTTTCTAATATTGATTTATCAAGAAAATAGTTGATTAAGAAATAGAATAATTTTTTTACTTTAAAATAAATTAATCACACAAAAATGAGTTTAAATGATTAAAAAATATTTTTAGAAAGTTTTCCTGATTTTTATAAATATTTTTGGAATTTTTTAATCAAAATAATTGAGGAATGAATTTAAAATGATTTAAAAATAAATAAATAAATAGATTAAAAAAATATTATCTCTCTCTACTACTCGCGCTCACATGACACAGAATTTCCACCGCGCATATCCTGCTCTATGTCGCCTCCTTCTCCACCTTCTGTCATTGTCTCTGCATCTGCTTCTATCACTTACTCTCTCATGTGCACGTGATTGCGGACGTAAGGGGGAGAGGACAAAAGAAGTTTTATGGTGTTCTCCTCTCTCTCTCTCTCTCTCATGCTCTCTCCCATGCATGTGCATGCGTGCGTAAGTGGGAGAAGCTTTCTTCTTCTCCTTTCTCCATCCTCTATCTTGATGTAGGATATTTCAAAATACGATGCTATGTATAATAGAGATGATATGTTTGAGAAATACTCCTACAAAAGAATGGAGGACCTATGAATGATATCATAAGGGGAAAATTAATTTATATGAATAAGTAAGTAATGTATGATAATTTTAGAATATGGAGATATGGAGAGGATAATCAGGTAGGATGAGTATGTGAGAATAATGATGAGAAGGATGGATGTAAGGAGAAAGAAGGATGATTAAGAAATATATGAGAGAATATAAATATAGGGTATAGAATAGAAGTTATAAAATAGGGGGTTGTAAAAGATAATATAACAGTGAATATATGATACTTTCTGATAGTAGTTTAATAGAGAAGATGGATATGAAGTTACGACGGTGTGGAGAAGGTGGATCGCAAGATAGATATAAAGAAGAGTCAGAGATAATATGACGATAATGAGAGAGTTCGTAATGGAGGAAGATGGATACGGTGAGAAGATTGAGGGTGTGAATTTAACGACGATGGATCAAGTAGAGAGAGAATAGAATAATAAGACGAATCTAGCGTTGGACTTACAGAGTAATTATCCGAACTATCATTCACGTGAATAGTATGAGGATGATACCTGAGTGTAACGTAGAAATGATGCGTTCCGTTGGGCGTTGAAGCCGAGATTCCTGGGATCACCGATCGATCTCGAAATAGCCGTCGTTTGCTTCTTACTCGAAGTGGATGAAAGAGGACAGAAATGGAGGGAGAAAAGAAAGGGAGATAGAACTCGGAAGATGAAGGTTTGCGGATGGGAGAATGGAGGAGACACAGGGACACGATGATGAACACAGGTAAAACAGACCAAGGGTAACCAATTTCTTATCAATAAACAACTGCCGTTTCTGACTTACAATTTGCGTTTTATAGAAATAGAGAGGAGGGTGAAAGAAAAAGAAACTAACCTCGTATTCTCAAGAGAATAACACTCACAAGATAGAGGCAGAGTAGAGAAGGAGAGAAACAACTTATATTCCAATACTATAAGCACTCGATACATCACAGACGATGCACAAGGTGCATACTTATAACAGAACGACAGTGTCATATTTTAGCAACAGAGAAATAATAGAAAGAAATAAAAACGGAAACGCCTCCGGTAATTCCACCATTGCCGGTCTTCAAGATTGGTTTCCAACAGTCACTCCCTCAAGCTTGAAGATGTTTTTCCGACATCCTCAATCTTTATTTCAGATCGTTGATAGACGAACTTGATCCGCCCAAGCGCTTTAGTCATTATGTCAGCAAGCTGTTCTTCCGAGGGGACATGCTTGATCTTTATCCACTTCTTCTCTATTGCCATTCTAATATAGTGATCTCGCACATCAATGTGCTTTGTTCTGCTATGAAATGCAGGATTCTTAGCCAATTCAATTGCAGAGGAATTGTCAACACGCAATTCCACTGGCATCATACTCTTATTGGTCAGTTCAGTGATCAATCCTGCCAACCAAATTGCTTGACAGCACGTTGCATTCAAGGCGATATACTCAGCTTCACAGGAAGATAAAGCGACAATCTTCTGTTTCTGAGATGACCATGTAATTAAGTTATCGCCTAAGAAGAATATAGATTCAGATGTGCTTTTCCGGTCCATATGATCCCCCGCATAATCACTATCGGAGTATCCGATTAATTCAAAGACTTTGCTTCTCTTGTACTTGAGCCCATAATTCAATGTACCTTTAACGTACCTCATGACGCGTTTAGCAGTTTTGAGATGCTCTACAGAAGGATTCTCCATGAAACGACTGAGAAAACCAATGCTGAACATCAAATCGGGTCGAGTGTGTGTGAGATAGCGCAGTTTTCCGAGTATACTTCTGTATACTGTTGTAGATATTTTCTCTGAGTTTTCTGTTGTACAGAGATTGATCTTCTGTTCAAGAGGAGAATTCGATGGATTACTATCCATCATTTGTTGATCTTCAAGCAAACGTTTTGCAAATGCACTTTGATTCAAAGAAATTTCCCCTTCTCCTTGAATTACATGTATGCCAAGGTAGGTTGAGAGGATCCCGAGATCTGTCATCTCAAATAATTTCATCAATTCCAACTTGAACTTCCTTAAGTTTTCTTCATTTGACCCAGTCAACAGTAGATCATCAACATATACACCAACTATCATGCTTGTTTCATTAGAATTTTTGTAGTAGACTGCTGGTTCATATTCACTTTTTCTTAAGTCCAAGTGTAGTTAAGCTTTTTATCAAGCTTAAAATACCATGCTCTAGGTGCTTGTTTAAGACCATAGAGAGCTTTGTGAAGTTTATAAACATCATTCCTCCTCTTTGAGTCCTCATAGCCTTCGGGTTGATGAACATAGATGTCTTCGAGATCTCTCCATTCAAGAAAGCAGTCTTCACATCTAGATGGTAGACCAACCATCCAAATTGGACGAGATTGCTAGAATAATTCGAATGGTCTCTATTCTAGCTACTGGGGCAAAGATTTCATCATAATCTTTCCCTTGTCTCTGTGCATAGCCCTTACCACCAGACGAGCCTTGTGTTTCAGAACTTGATTATTTTGATCCCTCTTGATTTTGAAAACCCATTTCAGTCCAATGGGTCTGCAGTCTTTGGGTGGTGAGACAAGTTTCCATGTCTCATTCTTCATGATAGACTTCATTTCATCATCCATTGCACTCTTCCACTCTGGATTTTTTAATGCATCTTTGACATAGATAGGTTCGTCTTCAGCAAGATGACATGATTCACTTGCGGAGTTATCTTCTTGTCGAGTCTCGGCATAAATTTGTGAAAGGTCTTTGAACTTACTTGGTCCGCTTGCTTCGAGTGGAAGTAGTAGAAGTGGATGAACCATCAGCTACATTAGCTTCGGGGTGACTTTGTATTTGAGATTCCTCGGAATTTGTTGAGCTTTTCGCATGATCAAAGAAGAAAGGTGAGCGATAAGAGGCATTCTTACGTATTTCCACAGTATTCTCCCAATTCCATCCAACACTTTCTTCAAATATAACATCTCTGGTGAGATGTATTTTCATTGTGAATGGATCATAAACCCTGTATGCTTTGCTACCTTTTTCATAACCAATGAATACCATTGGTTTGCTTCTGTCTTCAAGCTTCTTCAGATTACCTGAGACAGTCTTCACATGTGCAAGACACCCGAACACTCTTAGGTGATCAACCTTAGGTTTGATACCAGTCCAAGCTTCATAAGGAGTTTTATCATCTAAACTCTTTGTCGGGCTTCTATTCAGCAAGTAGACTGATGTGTTTACTGCTTCTCCCCAGAAAACTCAAGGTAAGTGTTTTTCTTTAAGCATGCTTCGAACCATATTAAGTATGATTCTATTTCTCCTTTCAACTACCCCATTCTGCTGAGGTGAATAGGGGGCTGATAGTTGTCTTTTTAATTCCACTCTGTAGGCAAAAAAATCGAGAAAGCATTTGAATTAAACTCACCTCCATGATCAGTCCTCAATGTCTTGATCTTCAGGGGAACTTTCCGATTCGGCGAGCAACTTGAAATCTTTGGAAAGCTTCAAGTGCATCAGACTTTTGTCTTAGCATTGAAGTCCACATCATCCTTGTGCAGTCATCAACAATGAGAAGAAAGTACTTACTTCCTCCCAAGGTCTCAGGTTCAATTGGTCCACATAAGTCAGCATGGATCAATTCTAAAGGCTTTTACGCCCTATAGCATGAGCGAGAAGGAAAGGATGATCTGATTTTCTTGGAGTGAACACAGTCATGACATAACTTATCAACCTTATGCATCAATGGTAAGCCTCTTACCATATTTTTTTGGATGATAATGATATCAGATAATCAAAGTTAAGATGTCCATACCTCTGATGCCATTTCCAAGTTGCATCTTCACTGACTTGAAGACAATTCTCCAAGGTATAGAGTTTCAGTAGGTATAGCCGGCCTGAGCTTCTCTTAATTCTGGTCAAAAGCCTTCCATTCTCATCTCTGATTGTTAGAATACCGTTTCCAAGTGAAATCTGGCAGCCTTGCTCATCCAAACAGCCAAGACTCATTATGTTGGCCTTCAGTTTGGGTGTGTAGAGCACATTCATGAGTGTGATTTGGGTATCTCCTTTTGAATTCAGTAGGATCTTCCCTCTTCCTTCTATTCTGATTCTAGAGTCATCCCCGAATCTCACATTACCTTTATAAGTTTCATCTAAATCATAAAATAAGTTCTTCTTACCAGTCATGTGGCTGGTAGCACCTGTGTCAAGATACCAAAGACCTTCTTCAAGTTCACTTTGGACAATACCTTGCAGGAGAATGTCGTTATCAGTCTCTTCTATTGCCATGAGAAGAGTTGTTTCAACCTTGTCTTCTTCTATCAGATTTTCTTTCTCTTTATCCTTCTTTGGTTTGTTCTTCTTAGGGAATTTGCATTCATTTGAGTAGTGTCCAAGCTTACGGCGGTTGTAGCATGTTATCTTTGATTTGTCTTGAGGCTTCTGCTCATCTTCCTCCGAAGAGTCATCCTTGAGTGTGAAGATCGACCACGTCCTCTTCCTCTACCTCTTCCTCTCCCTCTTCCTCTGCCTGCGGGAGGAATCATCTTCCCTTCTTTTTTTCAGCTTTCCTAGTGCCCGAGCGAGAAGAGCCTTTTCTTCTCTCTTCACGAGACCTATCCTTCAGCTTGTCTTCATGGATCTTCGATGATCCGAGTACCTCATCAAGGGTAAGGTTGTCAACGTCTTGGAATTGCTCTATTGAACTCGTGATTGAGTCAAATTTTTCCTGCAAGCTGATCGGAGGAGTTTCGCTGCAACCTCACTGTCTGCAATCTTCTCTCCTAATCCTCTCATTTCAACCACAATCCGTGAAAGCTTACCGAAATAATCCAAAATCATCTCGTTATCTTCCATAAAGAGAGTTTCGTAATCTCTTTTTAGTGATTGAAATCTTGCCTTGCGTAGTCGGGATACGCCACCATTCTTGGTCTTCAGGCTTTCCCATGTTTGCTTGGCAGTTTTGTCAGCATCTAGCTCTCGGGTAAGTTCTTCCGAGATGGTGCTAAACATAATCGACATTGCCTGTCGATCCTTCTTTCTTGGAGCAGTTTCGGATTCAATGACATCCCACAGTTCAAGACCTTCGAGGTGCAAACGCATCCGCATTGCCCAAACTTGATAGTTTGACTTGTTCAAAATAGGAAACGTACCTATTTGTGTGGGTTCATGCCTTTCGGAGCTGCTGTCACGGTGAGTTCCAGAGAATTTTCTCCTCGCCGTGGCATTGTCGTCGACCGGCAGGATCAGAACGATGCTCTGATACCAATTGAAAGAAAAAGAAACTAACCTCGTATTCTCAAGAGAATAACACTCACAAGATAGAGGCAGAGTAGAGAAGGAGAGAAACAACTTATATTCCAATACTATAAGCACTCGATACATCACAGACGATGCACAAGGTGCATACTTATAACAGAACGACAGTGTCATATTTTAGCAACAGAGAAATAATAGAAAGAAATAAAAACGGAAACGCCTCCGGTAATTCCACCATTGCCGGTCTTCAAGATTGGTTTCCAACAGAGGGAAGTTATGGCGGACGTTGCGTCGCGTCGGGTATTTCCATTTTGGAAAATCGGTTGACTCGGTTGGCGTCCTTTTGTGCTTACTCGGCGAGAGAATGAGAAGACGAGGACTGTCCATGACGGTGGTTCCCGTATTAAGTCAACCCCACGAACGTTGTCTTCTCGTAGACAAAACGCAGAAGATTAGCTATCTCTTTCGTGGGGTGATCTTTCTTTCGCGATTGCTTTCTCGTGCTCTTCGCCTCGTTGATCCTCTCAGATCTAGCTCCACACAGGCTTTGGAGGGAAAACTTTCTGGACTTGTCATTATGGAAGAATCATCCGAGCAACAACAAATGCCTCGGCTCGAGGAGCGGTTCCTGTGTAGACAGGTCGTCGGTTCCGTCTACCACAAATTCTCCGATCTTCCCTACGAGATCCAGTTGGTTGACCTCTTTAAATGGAGGTTTTTCTCTTTCCCAGATAATCGTGGAAGTTTGGTATTCCGTGATAGGTAGAAGTGATGGGCACATGCTTCTCGAGTCTGATTCGTATGGAATTAGTACGACCCGACGATCTTCGGGAGTTACCCTCGTAATCTTATCCGTACTCGTGGCGGTCTTAGAGGCGAAACTCGGAAAAAGGACTCCTTGGAAGGACTAAAGGCGTGACGGAGTATTGCGATCTGCAAAAAAATTGATGAGAGGGCTGCCGAGGAAATCTGACGAAAGGAGCCGTTTGGAAGTTTTTCCGAGTGGGAGATAATTCTTCAAGATTTCTTCTTTCCATCCTGCGTGAGGGCCTTGTTTAGAGGGAGATAGTGAGAAATACTCCGCATCTAGAATCTCGTTGGTTTTTGAGATGACCGTGGAGAACCGTGAGGGCCTTTAGTTATCTTCTTTGCTCTTGAGATGAGCTTTCTTGATGGTAGTTCTCCTCAGCTTGATTTTGGAATCTCCTTGTATGGGTGATTGACTTAAAGTATAATCCGATGGTAATGCTTTTACAAGTACTAATAATTAGATATCTCTTAAATTTCTAACTAAGGGTAGTTTCAAAGAAATAAAGGGATGTAATTCAAAGAGGTTTCCTATTGATTTTCTTTTGAGATCATTAATTAAAATGATATAAGGTACCTATGATATGGTGGAGAAGGTTTGGAAAATAAGGAACCTATATCAAAGGTAAAAGGGTGGTTGACTTGGTCCATTCAAGGAATTCTAAGTATCTAAGGATAAGGATTAAATGCTTTGACCAAGTCAATCTTTAGATCAGTATAAAATAGGATGAGAGAAGATAATTCTCTTAAGATCTACACTCTCTTTATTTATTTAGAGAGGTCTTTTTTTATCCATTTAAGGAATGGATAATTTCTCAAATTGGTAGATAAGGAGGATGAGGAGGAGGATAGGTTCACTTAAAACCCTTGTGTTCATGTTTTGAGAATATTCTCCATCATATCTTCTCTGTGCTTCAGTTTTCTTCCTCTCCATCGCCCAACGCTAGTTCAATTTCTCACCATGATTCTCTCTACTCTCTCCCATCGCTCCTTATCGCCCCATGCATGTGCATGATCTGCACGTAAGAAGGAGAAGCTCTTCTTCTCCTCCTTCATTCTGTCTTCTTCCACCACCGCCATTCTCATCTACCTCTTCTATCCCTCTTTCTCTATCTTGCGCTTAAGAGAGTTTCTTTCTCTCGTGCATGAGCAGACAAAAGACTCCCCTTTTCTCATCCACCATCTTCTTCGACTTATGCTCCCTCTCCACCACAAGGCTGCCCCTCTCTCTCTTCCTCTGCAAGCCTTTCTCCTCACTCCAATTCTCGTGCGCACAAGAATCTCTCCCACATAAGTTTCTCATGCTCATGAGAGGAGCACGGAAGAAGGGTGTGATCTTCTCATGCACTTCTCACTCGCTCTCTTCTCTGTCATTCCCTCTTTTTTTCTCATGTGCCACTGCCAGAAGAAGAGGAGAGAGGACAGAGAAAGATAATATTTTAAGTTGGAGCAGTTTGAAAAGAGAGAAAGCTAAATCAATCGCCTATATTTCTCTAAACTAGAACCTTGATATCCGACAATCATGATGGATTTTGGAGCTAAAATTTCGTGGGCATCATCGTTGGTTCATCCCCCATGTCCTCATGGTTACTGATGATAAATTTGAGCTAAAAAGTTATTTTCTTTAATGTTTCATTGTGTGCTTCTAGCATTGGCTAACCAAGAAGAAAGAGGGCTTCGATTGATCATTCTTCATGCAAGGAACATCATTTCTAGTGATTTTCTTCTCTTTTCTATTCATTCCTCACGTTGGATGCAAGACGCCAAGTCTAGGAAAAATGTACAAGCTCTTCAAGGTGTGTTTAGACCAGAGAGCATCGCTAGAGTGTGTCTTCATTGCGAAGCCTTATATTAGAATCATTTTCCATCAACCTTTTTTCATTTTTCCTATATTTTCATCAAAATTCTCATAATTCAAACCCTCAATTACATCTCCACCATCGATCAAGGGCTTTCAATACTCAGAAAGAATTTTAAAGCATTTGATCGGGTTACTTTCATTTCCCACGTACACCTTCTTTTCATCGATTGAAACTACCAAAAGTATTACATGATTTAAATATTTTAACCTTCCTCCCTGTGGATTTGACCTCGACTTTCCACTATTCTAAATTTCAAAACTAAATTTGAAGAGTTGAGTATAATTTTTTATATGTGAACAGGCGAATTGGCAACTTTGACATGGCAATTTTGTCATGTCAGCTTCACTAGTAAAGATAGAAGAGAAAGAAAGGGGGGAAGAGAGAGAGAAAGAGACACTCTCTCTATCTTGTCAGCGGCTATGGTGCGATCACATAAGTGCCATTTAACTGTTTTTAAAAATTCTTTTGAATAAAAAATAGATTTTCTAAATTTAGCTTCTAAAAATTTCCAAAAAATCTCAAAAAATATAGAAAAATCACCCACTAGAACTAAATTTAATCATTTAAAGCAGTGATAACATGAATTCACTTATTTTTCATGTTAATAAATGTATTTTAAATGGGGAATAAATTAAAAATCATTTTATGGTATAATAAATTACTTTCTTGATTTATCAATAACATAAAGTTTTCATAAACATGTATCAACTTATGAGAAATCAAGAATATCCTTTTAAACATACGTATCATCATTTTAAACCATGATAACATGCATACATGGTCATTTTCATAGGAATAATTTTATAAAATGCATAATATTCATTCATTAATTGACATGTTATTAGTGTCCAAGTCATGTTGTGACCCAAATCTGACTTATTTTGTCTTATCTACAAGCTACATAAATTGATTTTCTACGGAGCTTAATACTTTTTACGTCAAGTATGCTAATTTTCTTTAACTTAAAGAGATTCATACTTGTATTATTAATATCATAAATAGTCTCTCTTTTCCCAAAAATTGGTTTGCTTTTCTTGCCTCTTAGGGAAGTTCTTTGATCATTGACTTTGAAGCCTTGCCCTACTTGTAAGATAGATAATATTTATCTTCTTAAATTTTTTCTTCTTTATCTTTTCTAATATATCTAGTGTTGATGGTTGCACTTCTTATGGGGACAGGGGAACATCTGAAAATTCAAAACATAGCCTACGCAACAAGTATTTCATACTTCCATTTTCAATTCACTAGTTATTTATTGGCACCATAATTTAGAAGCTTTACGATTTTTTAGATTTTATCAATTTCATTATGACTTCATGGCCTATACATGAGATTTTGGATGATGTGTTTTCTTTTATTCACATCTCCTTGACAACCCTCACAAACTCATATTCTCTTTGTCATTTTTACTTCCAGTCACTAGATTATTCAAAACTTATTACTTTTCTTAGTGCACATTTACCCTTTCATTTCAAGGCTCATCAATTTTATAACATCATCTTGCTGCCCATCACCCTCTTGTTATGATTGAAAGTAGAATAATTTTTCCTATTTTTATTTTTAATGCATAACTCATATGCACACCACTAATATCTCTCAAGGGTTTGCTACAACATTCTTCTAGTGGATGACTTCCCTCTAGTATCTAGGTTTATTTTCTCTATGATGCACACATTTCTATGAAAAGGTGTTATTTAGTAATTCATCAATTTGAAGTTTCTTCCAACCCACAATTGTATAATGATGCTACAAGTCTTAAAAGTTGTTAATTCCAAAATCATTTGAAGATAAGAAGAACATAAAATAGATAGAAACTCTGATTAATATTAATATTTTTATATAAGTTTAACAATGAGAAAAAAACTACCAATTATAACTTCCATAGCATTGTTTTTAAAATATTAAAGAATAATAAATAATGGAGAAATCTAAATGAAATCTTGAAATTCCCATGTTAATCGAAGAGGTACTTGTGACAAGGTACTTGGCGGTACACATTACTACTCCTCATGTAATATCATCTCATCAACTTGCGGGCTTTCTTATTAAGGGGTGAAGCATTACATCATACAACTCTTTCTCTCGCATGCTAGGTTTGTTTGATCTCTATGCTTCAGCTTGAAGGGAAGTGTGAAACCATATAGCCAATTAAGTGCAAATTGTAATTCTCTCTCTCCTCTTATTTTCTCTCTCCTTTCACTCTCCCTCTTTTCTCATGGATTGTGTAGGGTTTCATTTGTTAATCAAATAGGGGAGCTCCTGTTCTTCTTCTTCCCCTCCTTCTTATTCATCTTTTATCATGAAGATCTGATTCCACATTATAAAATCGCAAATAGTAAAACATTGAGGAATCATAGAAATTCCAAAACACCAAAGCCATTAATAACCCTTTTTGATCATGTACTTAATTAAAAAAAATACAAAGCCATTCACTATCGAAAGCACAAATCACCAAACATTCAAAAATTCAAAGGAAGAAACCAAATTTAATATGTTTAATTAATCTAAATCCAATATTTTGACATCAAAGGCCCGAAATAAAGAAATTTATTAAAGATAGATACTTACTTGAAATCTGTGGAAATTGATTGCTTTGAGGAAAACCAACAAATAGTGTGTAATGGTATTAAAAAAACTCTCAAAAAAACTCGAGGCAACCAAATAAATTCATACAAGTTCTGAAAATTCTTTAAAACCAAAAACTGTTGACATTTCTATAATTATTTTGAAAATATCTATAAAAATTGAAATTTTTGATAAAAATCATTGCAATATTACATAAATCCAGAATGCTGAAAATAAGATGAAAATGAAAATTAGCAAAAGGTCTTCAGAAATTGAAGAAGTTATAGGAATATATGATTATTTCTTGCTTAAGAGTTAAATCCAATTTCTTTTTGTTAAATATCAAAAGAACTGAGAATCAGTGCAAGATAATGAAAAATGACACGCTGTAATAATTTTAAAATTCCTAGAAATTAAAACCTTCTTGACATTGAAAATGAAGATAAAAATCTTAGAAACTTTTTTAAAGAAGCTCTAATGAGGAATTCAATTTTCAAGGAATGGAAAAGTTTCAAAAACTCGTCACTCCAAAAAAAATACAGTTTTAAAAACTTAAAACTTTCTTAACTACAGCCACAATTAATATTTAAAAACCACAAAACTCCAAAAAAAATTCAAACCCCAAAAAACCTAAACTCTAAAGATCTTGAAATGTGTTTGTTATGCGATCTTGAAAACTCCACAAATGGAAATGAATTTCAATAATGCCAAATCTCGATTTAATAAGATAAACTTGTTTTATTTTATAAATTTACTTGTGTAGTGTTTTATAAAATATTACAAAAACTGTTGGAAGTAAAATGTTTTAAAAATATCAAACCATTTTAGGAACTCCTAAGGACCTAAAAGTACCTCAAAACAAATTTCTAAGTATCCTAAAATCCCCTCGGTAACGGTTAACTTAATTACTCTCTAATAAAATATTCGAGAGTTATTTGCTGGATTTTCTAATAAAAATTGAAAATTCAACACTAACGTGAAATAAAAAATACATAGATTCGTTTTGAGTGATTTTCAATATTTAACTGAATCTTAAAAAGTTGGTGATAAAATATTTAAAGTCTCAAGAAATTATGAATTAAAAAGGCTGAAAAATTAAAATTATAAATCTAAAAGTTGACAATTGTTATTTGGATGAGGTGGCTATAAACTTTAAAGAAAAGAACAAGAGTGCTATTTGGACCTAAAATACCGTTTATGCGTGTTTCAAATGAAATGCCAAAATGCGGTGTTAGTTCTTTATCACCTTCTTAATCTTTTCGCGGTGGAAAAATCGTTTTATTTCTTCGCCTGTCTTGAGTTGGGACTAATGAACAGGCAATGTTCTTCAGCGGTGTAGATCAAGTCGGTTTTCGTATAGCGTGCCCAAAATACGTATCATGATGACAAGACTGCAATCCGATGCCGTGAATGATCTCCGACCGCCTAAGCTGTGTCGGTTAGATATTTTCACTCAAATTTTTGGGGTTAATATCATAAAAAAGTCTGAACTTTATCAAATGTACCAGATATGAGTCCGAACTTTTTTTTGTCAAATATGAGTCTGAACTTTTCAAAGTGTCCAGATATGAGTCCCGCTACTGACGTGGACAATGCGGATAGTCCACGTGGGCAGCCGGCTAAGATTGGAACGACGTGGCAGCCACGTCGTTCCATCCACGTTTTGTCCACCTCTCTCTCTCTCTCTCTCTCTCTCCCGCCCTCCCTCCATCCCCTCCCTCCCTCCCCCGCCTCTCTCGCCCGCCCCTCCCTCCCCTTTCTCCCTCCCTCCCTCCCTCCCTCCCCCCGCCTCACTCTCCCGCCCTCCCTCCCCTCCCTCCCTCCCTCCCCCACCTGTCTCGCCCGCCCTCCCTCAACCGCCTCACTCTCCCACCCTCCCTCCCCTCCCCGCCCTGTCTCGCCCGCCCTGTCTCACCCTCCCTCTCTCTCCCGCCCGCCCTCCCTCCCCCTCCCTCCCCCGCCTGTCTCGCCCGCCCTCCCTCCCCCGCCTCTCTCGCCCGCCCTCCCTCCCCTCCCTCCCCCACCTGTCTCACCCGCCCTCCCTCCCCTCCCCCGCTGTCTCGCCCGCCCTGTCTCACCCTCCCTCTCTCTCCCGCCCGCCCGCCCTCCCTCCCCCTCCCTCCCCCGCCTCTCTCGCCCGCCCTCCCTCCCCTTCCTCCCCGCTGTCTCGCCCTCCCTCCCCTCCCTCCCCCGCCCTGTCTCGCCCGCCCTCCCTCCCCGCCTCTCTCGCCCGCCCTCCCTCCCTCCCCTCCCTCCCCCACTGTCTCGCCCGCCCTCCCTCCCCCGCCTCACTCTCCCGCCCTCCCTCCCCCGCCTCACTCTCCCGCCCTCCCTCCCCTCCCCCGCCCTGTCTCGCCCGCTCTGTCTCACCCTCCTTCTCTCTCCCGCCCACCCTCCCTCCCCCTCCCTCCCTCCCTCCCTACTACCGAGTCAGCTCCCCACCGAAATCCTTCTTGGGAGACTCTTAGATCACTCGCCCCGACTTCCCTCCCTTCCGCCTACTCCTTCCTTGATGGTTCTTGTAGAGTAGCAGAAGAAGATTCATGGTTCTTCTAGAATTCAGCGACCTTCGGAGGCTCTAGAACCGTTGCCGGGCAATTACGTTGGCGGGACGAGGAAGAGCCCGGAGGAGTCTAGGGACGAGAGCGAAAATGCAGTGAACCAGTAACGAGTTTCAGAAAAAAAAAGAAGTGCGCTCGCTTTGAAAACTGATGTTGTGCTGCCATTCGAGTCTTACAGACGGACTCAGCGAAGAAAGACAGTGTGGAATGCGAAAATAAAATATTTTAAATAATTAATGACTTCTCTTCAGATTTTCAGTAAAGATTTTTCGAATTTCCCAGAAAAAGAGAGCACCAGGGAAGGAGAGATATCCAAATAGGTGGATTGCCTTATTGATTGAGAGAGAGAGATGGGATGTGGTTGGAGGTGGCGCGATTCTCGTCGCAACGGAATAAGCCCGATGAACGTCTTTCTCGAATGTTTGATTATATCCCAGGGAAAAAAAGGAGAAAAACCTTTTTTCATGGAATTCTTTTGGCGAAGTGGTTAACACAGACGTGATGCCAGTAAGCATGAAAATCACCTGCTAATCCGTCATCTGCAACGACAGAGTCAAATGTCGTGGATATCCTGCCAGCTCTGAAAAAAACTAGTAGGCGCGTTCATTTTCGGTTACAAGAGGAGGCTACCCGGACCACGTAAGAGCGCAACGGAGAAGAGAGGACTTGAGAAAGCAAGAAAGAGAAGGAGAGAGATGGCGAGGCTTCCGTGCAACGAGGTTTGGGCGAGCAATCGTGGGAGGAGTTGCCTCTAATTGTGAGAGCTCTCGACACGGCTAGCTACGCCGTGCTTTGGATACGGAGTTCCCCGGTTTCCTCCACTTCACGCCTGCTCATGCCACCCCCGCGAACTGTACCGCGACGTCCGCCGCAACGTTGACTCCCTGAAGATTCTCCAAGTGGGCTTCTCCGTCTTACGCCACGACGGGTGGCGGCGAAATTGGCAGGTCAACTTTAAAGATTTTTGACCTTTCGTCGCCGTCCGATCTGCGGTGGGAACCCTCGGTGGCGCTGCTGCAGACAAACGGGATGAACTTCGAAAAGTCAAGAAGAGACGGGGTCCCGGCGGCGGTCTTCTTCGGGGAGCTGCGGCGGAGGCTGGACTGGACGGGCAGAGGTGCGGAGTCGAAGCCCCTGTGGGTGACCTTCCATGGGCTCTACGACGCGGCTTATCTGGTTAGTTTAGCGACGTGGGCGCCTCGCCGGAGAGTGCGGGGAGTTCGCAAGATTAGCGGGGCGCTTTCTGGGGAGAATCGTGGACTTGAAGACCGTGGCGGAGTCCTGCGGGGAAGCATCAGCCGGGCTGATTAGGACTTGCAAGAATTTGAAGGTGACTACTGCCGGAGAGGTGACGCGGCACCAGGCTGGGCCCCAAAGCACGCTGACAGGGCGCCTCTTCACAAGGATGATGGTGCGAGTGCTCCGGGAGCGGATGGAAGAGAGAGGGAGGGAGAGAGGCGTGGGAGGGAGGGAGGGGAGGGAGGGCGGGCGGGAGAGAGAGGGAGGGGCGAGACAGACGGGCGAGACAGGGTGGGGGAGGGGAGGGAGGGCTGGAGAGTGAGGCGGGGGAGGGAGGGCGGGCGAGACAGGGCGGGGGAGGAAGGGGGAGGGAGGGCGGGCGAGAGAGGCGGGGGAGGGAGGGGAGGGAGGGCGGGCGGGAGAGAGAGGGAGGGTGAGACGAGGCGGGCGAGACAGGGTGGGGGGAGGGGAGGGAGGGCGGGAGAGTGAGGTGGGGGAGGGAGGGGCGGGTGGGTGAGACAGGTGGGGGAGGGAGGGGGAGGGAGGGCGGGCGAGAGAGGCGGGGGAGGGAGGGCGGGCGAGACAGGCGGGGAGGGAGGGGGAGGGAGGGCGGGCGGGAGAGAGAGGGAGGGTGAGACAGGGGCGGGCGAGACAGCGGGGGAGGGAGGGAGGGCGGGAGAGTGAGGCGGGGGGAGGGAGGGGCGGGCGAGACAGGGTGGGGGAGGGAGGGAGGGAGGGGAGGGAGGGCGGGAGAGGGAGGGAGGGGAGGGAGGGAGGGCGGGGAGAGGGAGAGAGAGAGAGAGAGAGAGAGGTGGACAAAACGTGGATGGAACGACGTGGCTGCCCACGTCGTTCCACTCTTAGCCGGCTGCCCACGTGGACTATCCGCATTGTCCACGTCAGCAGCGGGACTCAGATCTGGACACTTTGAAAAGTTCAGACTCATATCTGACAAAAAAAAAAGTTCGGACTCATATCTGGTACATTTGATAAAGTTCAGACTTTTTTATGATATTAACCCAATTTTTTGACACGTCTCATCTCTCGGTTCAGCCAGCGGTAACTTCCAGCGGTATGCATAAAAAGAGTATATGTGCGGACAGATTGTCCCCCAATTAAAATATGGACCTCCTGAGCTTCATCACGGATGCACTTCACTTCCTTAATTATGAAGACCACTACAATGTCGTCAATGAATCCAATTGCGATGACGACGATGTTCTTAGTATAGATTCATTCTACGACTATCAAAGTGAGAACGTTTACGACTGCGGCTACGCACCCTATGGAGATGGGTATAACAGCTCCGATCTCGACTATGCAGACCGCTACCATCTCGGCTATCTTAGTGGAGATAAAAAATTCTGCCACAATCAAAGTGAGAACGTTTACGTATCCAGTGGAGATGACGGCGCCCATCTCAGTTATCAAGACCACTACCATGTCGGCTATGAATCCAATCAAGATGACGACGATGATTTCAGTGGAGATCCATTCTACCAATATCAAAGTGACAACGGCAGCGTATCCAGTGAAGATTACGGCGCGGCCGATTCCAGTGGAGATTCAATCTACCATTATCAAAGTGACAACGGCTACGTATCCAGTGAAGATTACTGCGCGGCCGATCTCAGTGAAGATTCAATCTACCATTATCAAAGTGACAACGGCTACGTATCCAGTGAAGATTCCGGCGCGGCCGATCTCAATGAAGATTCAATCTACCATTATCAAAGTGACAGCGGCTACGTATCCAGTGAAGATTACGGCGCCAATCACTATTATATAGACCACTACCATGTCGGCTATGAAGGCAATCAAGATCACGACGATGATCTTAGGGAAGATTCATTATACCAGTATCAAAGGCGAATCCGTTCACGGTCCGTAGGACCAACACTATTCGAAGGAACCCGTGACTCGTACTTATCCAGTGGAGATGACAGCGCCAGTCTCAACGATGAAGACCATTACTACTACCATCGCAGCTACGACGGCCCCTGGAAACACAAGAATCCCAGTGACTACCTCTACAGGAAGAAAGCTTATCGGGAGTTCAGAAAAGAATTTGACGAATCACGTGACTACCACTACAGGAAGAAAGCTTATCGAGAGTTCAGAAAAGAATTTGACGAATCAAGTGGCTACGCCATCTGTAACCAACATGGAGGCTTCTTGTCTGATCTCGAAGATACAATTAGCTACATCGCCAATAACGGGGCCGAATGGAGCGACTATGGCTGCGATGACTACTGTGATGGTTTTGTGCTGACTGACGATGAATACGATTTTCCTCCTTGTGACGACGACGACCTGGATGGCTACTACGGTAGAAGTATGCCACCGGCGATGAAAGAGAATTCGAATTCTGGAGTTTCTTTTATGTCCAAAACGATGCGTGATGCCGCATGAAGCTTTTGTCTTTCTTCCTCCTAACCCCTTCTGTATAGCGCCCTGTAGTTTCCTGTTTGAACGCCTTATCCGGCTTTGCCTATAGCGCGTTCTTTAGTCTTTGTATCCTTTTTTTTGTTAACTTACCTTGCTCGAATGACTCCATTTTATCGGCAACCGTACGACTGAAATTTTCAGCTTTAAAACTGTAGCATGATGGAAGAGGTTTTCCTTTTCTGGAGTGACTGCATGCTATGCAGAGTGTGAGGGGTCGTTAGACAGACTCAGAGAATAACTTTCCGTAATGATCAATAAACAACTCTTTCTTGGATTTGATGGTAAATTTAAATATTCAAAGGCAGTCCTTATCCCGGAGCATTCTAATCCAGGTTATCTTTCATGTTTATCCCACTTCCGAGTATTTTGCGTCGCCTAAGCAAGAACAGTCTCTTGAGAAACGGCGTGAACGGACTCCTGTATCAGTGTCAAACATCAAAGTTCTCTCGCATGGTATCATGATGCTGTGTCTGCGAGACTCTGTCGCCACGTTTTCCTAACTGAATGAGAATTTGTCGCGCTAATCTTATGAGTTATGATACTTCCCCGATGGAAGCTTCTGACCAGGTAACCCTGCATATTAAAGTCTTGCGGACTCTATTTATTCTACTGTTTATTAACCTTCTCCCAGGCTACATCTGCCTCATCACTTCTGAGCATCTTCTACTAGGAGGAATATGGAAGCAAGCCTGCTTAGATTCCGGGATGAGAATACTCCTGACGTTTCAGGACTGACTTATGGGAGATGCCATTGTTGAAATTAAAGGTTCTCATTTAGTTTTAGAGAAGGCCAGTTGTACAATTTATTTCCGTTGCAGGTTTTCTTTAATTTCTTATATTTTTAATGGACTTGTCCCTAAGACGGTTATTGGGTTCATTTTTTGATATTACCGATAACCGCTTATGTCACCTACATAAAAAGGGGGAGGTTGATTATATCCCTATGAATAATATCTTCTTCCTACGTTGCCCTGTCGAGCGTCGCTGTCCTAAATTGATTTCAAGGGGGCCGATCTGAGAGAGGAAATGCATTCATTCTAGAGATCAATTGTCAGTGACTCGAGATTCTCAACCAAAGCGCTTCAGTTCTTGATGCATCTCCAAAATTCAACATAGTATCAGAGGCGATGTTCCAGCAATTGGTGAGATCATTGCGGATTTTTGCTTTTCTTTCAAATCTGCAAAAGACTAGAATTCTTGAAACCTGATCGTGATTATACGGGTTATCTAATATGTCAGATTCACTAAAGTGAACAAAGATCTGTTGAGATCTTATTTTTTTACCAGTTGACTGTTTTTTTGATCTTAAAGATAATAGACTCGTAAGCTAGATTAGAAGATTTATATAGATCTCAAGATACATTGTTAGATCATTCAATTAGGAAATAACTATATTTAGGGGGACCAGATTCTCAAGGACTTGGTTTTCAAAGATCTTTTTAGATAATTTCTATCAAATATTTCTTTGAGAATTGTTGTGATATTTGGTATTAAAGAATCATCACTATCCTGAACAAGAAACGTGTCTTGCTCTCTTTCTGACTCACAATTCTGTAATGAGAACTGAAATCATGACTTATTCATCAATTAAAAATTCAAAAGTTAAGTGAAACGGTGAGAAATATACTGAAAATGGAATAGATAATCAAAGTGGTAAAGACTCGATAGAGAGATAACCTCATGGATAAGCTCTATAGCGTGAAAAGCTCTTAAAATTTTGATTAAATATCAAAATTAATGTAAGAAATTTAATCAAACTTTCAATGTATTGAGACACCAATATTTGACGATCTTATCATTTAGTTGAGATTAAAACCCATAATAAAAGGGTTCATTGAAGGAGTTCTTGAAGTTGCTCAAGTGTCCAGTCTCTAACGGTATCAACACAATCATTGGATGATTTGATCTCCTCTTGAACATTCTTCACCAAAAAAAAAATAAAGGGAAGAGTTTCAACAAGGCTTGCATGAAAATTTATTGGTATGGTCATTCTCCCCTTATTTATAGAGATTAGGTACAAGAACTTTGATAGCATTTGATCTTGATAGGCTCTCAAAATTTTGATGAAACATTGAATGCAGCCAAATATATTGAATCAAATGGTCGAAACATCAAGGTGCTTGGATCCGATGATCCTATCATATAGTATAGATCAAAATATATACTTACAAGCTTCAAAAAGGAGTTCTCAAACCTGTTAAGTGTGTAACCTCTAACACTATCCACACAATTACTGAATAGTTTGTTCTCATTTTCACCACTATTTACCGAGAGAGAAAGAAAAAAAGGGAGTACGTTTACACAAGGCTTCTATAGCCATCTTGATTTGCGGTCATTCTTTCCTTCTTTACAGACATTTGGTATATGAAATTTTCACAACCCTAAAAAATTATGTTCATATCCACCAACTTATATTGATCTTATATGTATGACCATCTAGGCCCATATATTTCACTAGTTAATAACTCTATCTACCCATTCATGTTTATTGAGAAATCTTCTTAATTATTTATATGTCTATATATATTAATGAATCGAGGATTTATTTAATTGGATCGGCGCGTCGAGTTGCCAGCCTATTGGTAGCCAAGCTACAACATGTGCTCTAGGAGATATGGAACATATAAGAACTCTCGAGTGAGACCTTGACGACATCACTTACCGTGTATGTATAATCTTTCATTTACTCAAGATCTTTGAATAACTGATAGTATGGTCAACTATCAAACTCTAATTGGTCACTCAAGTGAGTACTAAGATGTGAAGGAAATCGTTAAGAATATCTTCGCCGATATTTTCACTATTTTGGCCAAAGATTTAATCACATTTCATTCCTTACATTAATTATATCTAATATCTAGGATCGAAGATCCCATATCGACCACTCAATTACTTTTGAGGACTTTATATTGTATTTAATATATACTAAGGAGTCATAAGTCATAGTGAAAACACTGTCATCCATCTACAAGATATCTTTGGTGTCTCAAGTCAAGGACCATATACACAACACTGACATGAATCAACTTGATTGATAGTAAGGTGTAATACCATTCTAGGATTTGTATGGATTATTTCAATAAACTCTTTCTCCAAAAATATCTCCTATCTATCTATGGTATCTGATAGAATGAGTGGATGAGAAGTATAGAAAGTTTTGAAAAATCATACTATGAGCTTGAGTAGATTCTTAGTTTAGACTTTATGGTTCCCCAAAGGAATACCTAGATCCATAATTTCATCGACTCTACAACCTCCTCAATATAACACTTAAGGTGTTAATGTAAAGGTGTTAATGTTGGAAACTAGAATATGCATCATGATTCATCAGAATAATCAGATTGATAAACCAGAATTAAACACATACCTGGATTCACCGGATTAATCTTCATCGGAGTAGATTACTGAATCGGAGAATAGTCTTCTTGAATATCCCTGATGTAACCTCCTGATCTCTAGAGGAAATGGGATTCTCTCTTGAGGGTTATGAGCATCAGGTTATCCAAGTGGACTATGGCCTCCTATTTATAGGAATAGAGGAAAGCTTAAGCCTCTAATCAGTCATTAGACAGCCCATTATTGACTAATGAGCGATTTCATCGCCTCTACACATAATTAACCTCCACACACATAAATGAATGTCGTAATCCCCAGATTAAACATAATTGAATCACTTGATGGGATTAAAATGATAGCTAATCCACAATAATACACAACTATGTCCACTTAATAGAGATTAGATCTAACAATCTCCCACTTGGACAAGATATGTATTAACTGAATATTGTGAATTATCACTTTATGAGCTCAACTTGATGCTATCATTCGCGAACATTCTCATCAATCTCGTCCATCATCAAACCAGCAACGAACCAAGGGGATTTTCGTCACATTGAGCATAACTAAACCCAAACAATGATCACATATACTGATCGAATGAATGACATAGATCATGTGCGGATGTGTAGCATGAAAATTACATGAAACATGATTCATACATGTACATTTTCAACTTGGTCCTCTGAAGTCTGAAGAGAGATCAACTGAAATTAAGTTCATAATGGTAAACTTCAAATAACATGTTTGTTACATAATAAGCACACAAAATACACCAAACTCCCACTGAAATTACATATCGTCATATGAAGTGAGACCCATATAAGCAATATGTTCACGGAAAACTGAAACCGGAACCCCTTTAGTAAGTGGATCTGCGACCATGGAGTTTGTACCGATGTGCTCAATAGATAGTTGTCCATTCTGAACTCGTTCTTTAACAACCAGATACTTGATATCTATATGTTTAGATTTTGTTAAGCTCCGATTATTATTGGCAAACATAACGGCTGACTGATTGTCACAATAAAGCTTAAGTGGTCTTTCAATTCCTTGAACTACCCTTAAACTTATGACAAAATTTTTCAGCCAATTGCCATGATTTGATGCTTCATAGCATGCTATATATTCTGCTGCCATAGTGGAAGACGCTATAAGTGCTTGTTTAGCACTTTTCCATGAGATAGCTCCTCCCGAGCTAGCAAGTAAATGTAGCCTGAAGTAGATTTTTCTCGCTATCAATGCATCCAGCAAAAAATCAGAATCGAATACCCAATGATCTCTAATTTTTTTCTGATTTTTGTGTATGTGAGCATATAATTCTTTTGTCCTCTCGTAAATATCTCAAAACTCGTTTTGCAGCCTTCCAATGTGCCATACCCGGATTACTCATATATCGACCCAAAACTCCCACTATATAAGCAATATCTGGACGCGAACATACTTGAGCATACATAAGGCTCCCGATCACTTGTGCATATGGACATCTTTGCATCTCTTGAATTTCTAATGCATTCTTTGGGCATTGATTGAGACTTAGCTTATCTCTCTTAGCAACTGGGGTATCTAGTGGTTTACAATCCTGCATACCGTATCTTTGGAGAAGCTTTTCAATATAACCCTTTTGTGACAGCCCTAAGATATCTTTAGAACAATCTCGGTAAATCTGAATGCCTAAAACATAAGAGGCATTACCAAGGTCCTTCATTTCAAAGTTGTTTGACAGAAACTTCTTGGTATCACGTAGTAAGTTTAGATCATTAGTGGCAAGTAAAATGTCATCGACATATAATACTAGAAAAATATACTTGCTCCCACTAAACTTATGATATATACATTCATCAGCAGGATTCATGACAAAATCGTACGAACTGATGATTTTATGAAACTTGTGATACCATAGGCGAGGAGATTGCTTCAGTCCATAAAGAGATTTCTTTAATTTGCAAACTATGGACTTCGGATCTCCTGTCACAAAATTTTCAGGTTGTTCCATATAGATGGTTTCATCAATTTCTCCATTTAGAAATGCAGTATTTACACCCATTTGATGCAACTTAAGATCAAAGTGAGCTACAAGTGCCATTATGAATCTAAATGAATCCTTCAATGATACTGGAGAAAATGGTTCATTATAATCGATGCCTTCACGTTGAGTGAAACCCTTTGCACCAAGACGTGCCTTATATCTTTCTTTATTACCTTTTGAGTCCCTCTTGGTTTTAAAGATCCATTTACAACCAATAGGTTTCAATCTTTCAGGTAACTCAACAAGATCACAAACGTCATTGTCATGCATGGATTTCATCTCTTTATTCATAGCATCAATCCACTTGTGAGCATTAAAGCTCTGCATGGCTTGCCGTAAATTAATAGGATTATATTTCTTTATCTCCAGATCAAACCTCATGTTCTTGAAGATATATGCTCAAATTAATTGTAATACGAGTTTCTTCTTGAATTGTGGATTCCTTTAATGGCGTTTCTTCTTGAGGATATGCAATTTGAATATAGGAAGTTGAAGGACGCGAAACATTTGCTCGAACACATGAAATAATTAAATTTCCTTCTGTATTAACACTATCATCGTGTTCTTCCTGAAAGTCAGTGTCTCTAACTATATTTCCCCCATCAAATTCAATATCCTCAAAGAAATGTGCATTTCATGTTTCAAAGATACATCTAGTGCTAGGATTATAAAACTTGAAACCCCACGATTTTCCTGAATATCCAACAAAATAGCAGCTAATCGTTCTGGAGTCCAGTTTTCTTTCTTTAGGGACATACGATCGTGCTCTGATACCAATTGTTGGAAACTAGAATATGCATCATGATTCATCAGAATAATCAGATTGATAAACCAGAATTAAACACATACCTGGATTCACCGGATTAATCTTCATCGGAGTAGATTACTGAATCGGAGAATAGTCTTCTTGAATATCCCTGATGTAACCTCCTGATCTCTAGAGGAAATGGGATTCTCTCTTGAGGGTTATGAGCATCAGTGGTGGCGTACGACCCCCGTCGCCACCAAGACACGATACCACGGCGTCGGAGGAGCCCTTTTGCGCACGCGGATCTATCCGCTTATCTTTATTTCTTTATTTCTTTATTATGAACTTTTTGACCCGCACGTGTTTAAGCGGGTCCTCGCTTATTTCCCTCTTCCTTTTAGGCTTTCGGGTGGGTTCTTCCCTTTTCGGGATCCCATTCGTGAAGCCCTTTCCTTTGTGAACCTTTGTTTTCTATGAGTATTTTGGGTTTTGGGTTGTGGGCCTCAAGTGGGCCCTTTCCCCTCTCGGCCCATTATGGGCTCTATAAGAGGGGAAGGGACCCCCCCACAAACCCTAGCCGTCATTTGAAGAAAGAAAGGAGTGCTCTCCCTCTCAAGTGGCTGCTCAAGGAAGGCCGGGGAAGGAGTCCAACCGCCGTCGTCACCGCCGCCGCCGTCGCACGCCTTCGTGCCGCCGCCGCCGCCGCGACGACCGCCGCCACTCCTTGCCCCGGCCACTGGTTCATCTCCATTGTCATCGCGACGCCGCCGTCCTCCAGCCGCCGCCGCCGCCGCCGCCCCAGGCCGCCGCCGCCTCCGGACTGCCGCACCGCCATCATCTCCACCTCCACCTCCATCTCCGGCCATCCCCAGCTTCTCCTCCGGCGAGATCTCCTCCCTCTCCGGCCAGCCCCTCCACCTTCCCGTTCATCTCCTCCACGACCTTCCCCTTCTTCCCCGATCTCCCTCCTCCATTCTCCACCAAGGAAAACATCCCTCCTCCCTCTTCCACGGAAAACGCCTCGTCCCGTCCTTCCCCTTCTTCCCAAACTCTCTCCTCCAACCTCCACCAAGGAAAACGCCCGTCCCGACCGTCCTCCCGCGAATCCTCCCAATTTCCCGATTTCATCTTCCCCAATTTCTGACTTCTTCATCTCTGCTGCCACCACCGATTCTCTCCAGGAGTCATCGACCGTCCGACTTCCCTCGGACCTTCCATCTTCCCTACCATCCACTCCCCTCAAACGCCTCTCCCCAATCGTCAATTTCCCGTCGCCCACTGCCGAATCCAGTTTTCCGGCATCCTCCTTCCTTCGTCCTGCCACATTCTATCCTCACCACCCAGCCTATTCCCCTCCCGTAACCGCCGCACCCACTTCCCCCGTTTCGCCCACTCCCTCCCTCGAGTTCAATTTCGTCGAGTCTGATTTCCGAACTCAACGAATTTCTGGAAATCAGCCACCGAATTTCCTCCCGACTTCAGTTCGTCGCTCTTCTACACCATCAAAATTCGTTCCACTTTGTGCCGGCCGTCCCTGCGACCATCCGTCTCCCACCCTCTTGCAGAATTTCTCTCACCGATCCCGAAGCGCGATAATCCCCCCGCCGCCTCACTTGCCAATTCCGTCCCAGAGAACTCCATCTCTCCCCAAGTCCATCACCCGGATTCTCCCTCCCTCTTCCGCCGCTTCTTCCCCTGTCCCTCGCCCTACCAACCCGAGCCGTAATACCTCTCTCTCTCTCTCTCTCTCTCTCCTCCGCACTTCCGTCGGCCTCAACCTGTCGTCCCGTTCGCCCGCCACCCCTCCCCTGTCATCCTATCGATCTCGGAATCTCTCCCCGATCGGCCACCCAATCCTAGTCCCGAATTCTCGAAATCGGGATTCCCTCCCCTAATTTTTCTGCTCCAGGTTCCATCCGTCACCCGCGAAACCTCCCGTCCCATCGATCGCGTCACAATTCCATCGCCCATCCGAATTTCGTCGACTACGAATTCCGTCGCCGAATTCTCGGCGCACGGCCCTCATCCCTCACCCGCATCTTCAGTCAATTCTCTCTCACCTTGCTAAATTCTGTTGCCCCGCAAATTCAATCGCCCGCTCGATTTGCTGGCCGCCCCACAAGCCCAACTTGCCGCGCGGCATTCAATCCACCGCACGCCCGGGCCGACTTCAACCCGACGTCCGTCAACCCCCATCCTCCCGCCATTGCCTCTTCGATGCCAGCCGTCCTCCCTCCTCCCGCCTCACCAAGCTCCTCGACGACCCTCCCGGACTCGCCTCGGGTCACCCCCCGTGGATTCTAGTCGTGACTGGTGATTGGGTCTTCCCAGTCACGACCTTATCTACCCCGAGATCACTCGCTCTCGATTTCGGCAGAGGCCTCACCAGCACCTGACCTGCACCTACGGTCAACCCAGAGGGCCGGTCAACCCCGGATCTGGTCATTCTGCTGGAGACTTGCCCATCACCCCTCGGCTCACCCACGACCGCATCCGGCGGAAACCCGCTCGATATCGTGCTAGTGCCCGCTGGCTCGCCCGGACGGTGTCCTCGCTGCGACCCCGCGCTTCGTCGCCCGCTATTCCCGGAGTACCTCCACCTCTCTTCGCAACCCACCGTCCATCCTCCTCGACACCACCGATTCGGCGACATCTCTACCGAGCCGGCGTGCAACGCATCTGAGCGATCTCCATCGTCACGACCGACCGGGCACGCGCCCCGCAAGTTAGCTTCAACCCCTCTTTCAAAGTTAATTACTTTTCAAGCATTTCCTTTTACTTGTCTCCCACCGCCAGTCGGACGACGTAGGTAGGGTAGTCACGGATATAGGTTCGCGAGTTCCCACGCGTGCGTCGAGTCCCAGCATCGGGCGTGAGCTGCAGCTTTGGCTACTCCACGACGAGCCACTCCACGCCTCCGGGACGTGGATCGAGAGGATCTCACCCTATCCATCATCGCGAGTTTCCCCGGGTCACCCGGAGTCGACTCCGCTGATCGGCGCGCCTGCTTGCACTTAGGTACTGTTAGGTCTCATATTTAGGGTGTAGGACTTGCCTACCCATAGGTTAGGGTTGACCGGCTATCCTTAATCATCCTCACATTCATTGATCAGGCCCGAGGGTTTCACCACCGCGTCCTGCATTTATCAGGTTATCCAAGTGGACTATGGCCTCCTATTTATAGGAATAGAGGAAAGCTTAAGCCTCTAATCAGTCATTAGACAGCCCATTATTGACTAATGACTGATTTACTGCCTCTACACATAATTAACCTCCACACACATAAATGAATGTCGTAATCCCCAGATTAAACATAATTGAATCACTTGATGGGATTAAAATGATAGCTAATCCACAATAATACATAACTATGTCCACTTAATAGAGATTAGATCTAACAGTTAACACTTAAGGTGTTAACACTTAATGTTCCTCTTCCCATGACTTTCTAAACAAGTAAAGGTGTTAATGTACTCTATGCTTTAATATTTCATATGGTTTTGGAAAAATCATGTTGCTACTCATGTGGTTTAAAATCAGATCATGCATAAAATACTAAATGAAGGAATGCAAAAATTTAAAAATTTTAAGTTTTCTAGAAAACTCCCCCCCACACTCATTCCTTTTATAGTTCTCAATAAAAAATCAGCATGCTCATGGAAAAGAAATAGCAATCATAATACATGACATGCAAAACTAATAAATAAGAAAATAAACAAAGAGGCTAAAAGAAAAACTTAGCGGAAATTTGCATTGGTGTCATTCTTCTCTTCATTTGTGGAGTTCTTTTGGGGCTGAATTTCCTTCTTTGATGTTTTCTCCTCAGCACCTAATGAGTTTATAGAAAAACAACAGCAAACATCAAAGAAAACAGAAAATATAAAAGTAAAAATAAATTTAAAAACAAGAATAAAAGTAGAAAAATAAATGTGAAAATAAAAATAAGGTTTGGTTGCCTCCCAACAAGCGCTAAGTTTTCTGTCTTTAGCTAGACTCCCCTCACTCTAGCAACTAATTAGTGGCTGGAATCTTAAGAAGCTGCAGCTCTTTTCTATGGGTAGGTGGTGGTCCTTCTTCACCAATATATGGTTTCAACCTATGTCCATTTACCTTGAAGGAACTTTCGGTCTTAGGATATAAAATCAAGACTGATCCATTGTCAAATGCTTCAAGGACCTCGTATGTACCATCCCACTTAGAGCGCAACTTCCCTGGAAAGAGCATAAGATGAGAATTATAAAGTCATACCTTATCATGAACATGAAAATTTTTTCTATTAATATGTTTGTCATGAAAGGCTTTATTTTTTGCCTTATAAATCTCGACATTTTGATACGACTCATTCCGTAATTCTTGGAGCTCTTAAATTTATAGAAGACTTTCTTTTACAGCTTGATCAAGAGATAGATTGAGCTTTTTAATAGCCCAATATGCTCTATGATGTATGCTCTAACTCGACAGGGAGATGGCAAGGTTTGCCATAAACGAGCATAAAGAGGAGACATCCCGATGGGTGTCTTGAATGCGGTGCGGTAGGCCCATAAAGCATCGGGTAGCTTCGCTACCCAATCTCTTCCATCTGTGCAAATGATCTTCTTCAAGATGTTCTTGACTTCTCTATTACTGACTTCTACTTGGTCATTTGCTTGGGGGTGATACAGGGTCGTGATGCGATAGTGAACTCCATATTTTCTTAAGTAAACTCCTGAAATGAGAGTTAGTAAAATGAGATCCAACATCACTAATAATAGCTCTAGGACAACCAAATCGAGAAAATATATTTGCTAACAATAAACTTATTAACCACTCGATGATCGTTTGTCCTTGTCGGTATCGCCCTCAACCCATTTGGACACATAATCCACCGCTACAAGAATGTACTCATTTTCCTCCGACCGTGGAAATGGTCTCATAAAGTCAATCCCCCAAAGATCAAAAATCTCTACCTCAAGGATGGTTTGAAAGGGCATTTCATCTCGCTTTGAGATGTTTAATGTGGATTGGCACTTGAGACATTCCTTGCAGTACTTGATCGCATCCTTGAATAGAGTTGGCTAATAAAAGCCACTTTGTAGCACTTTGCGCTCCAGTCTTTCTCGATGCAAAATGGTCTCCACATAAAGATGAGTGAGACATCGATAGAATATGTTCTTGCTCCTCCTCCAGAACGCATCGTCGAATAATCTAATCAGCCCCTACATGGAACAATTGGGGTTCTTCCCAAAAATAATATCGAATATCATAGGAAATTTTTTTCTTTTGGTGCGTGTTCCAATACTCGGGGACAGATTTTGTGACTAAGTAATTAACAATATGTGCAAACCAAGGTACCTTAGTCATAATGGTGAGAAGCTATTCGTCGGGAAATGTGTCACTAATCTCACCTGAAAGATGTGGTATGAAGTCGAGAAAGATGATCAACCATTGAGTTCTCACTTCCCTTCTTATCTTTAATCTCCAAATCGAATTCTTGAAGGAGGATAACCCATCGAATTAGTCGCGGTTTAGCCTCTTTCTTGGACAGCAAGTACTTCAATGCAGCATGATCCGTATACACGATGATCTTGCTGCCCAAGACGTAAGGCCTAAACTTCTCCAAAGAAAATACAACTGCTAACAACTCCTTTTCCATAGTAGTGTAGTTGAGTTGAGAGTCAGCTAGCGTCTTGCTCACGTAGCAAATGGCAATTGGCTTCTTGTCGATCCGTTGCCCCAAAACTGCGCCCACTGCAAAATCTGAAGCGTCACACATAATCTCAAAAGGTAAGTCCCAATTAGGACTTTGTAAGATAGGCACTTCCACTAATGCTCGCTTTAGCTGCATTAAGGCGTGCTTCCCTTCTTCCTCAATTTTTTTCCTTGCATAAAAGAGAAGTCAATGGTTTCAAAACTTTAGCAAAATCTTGAATAAAACGACGATAAAAGCTGACATGCCTGAGGAAACTTCTAAGTTCCCTTATCGACTTTGAGAGTACAAAGTCTTGGATCACCTCAACCTTAGCTTTGTCCACTTCCAATCCATTGCTTGAGACTAAATGCTCAAGCCCTATACCTTCTCTTACCATGAAGTGGTACTTCTCCCAACTAAGGACTAGGCATTTCTTAATACAAACATCGAGGATTTGCGTTAAGTGTTGTAAGCATGCATCAAAACTCGGCCCGAAAACTGAAAAGTCATCCATGAAGACCTCCATGCTCTCCCCTATAAAATCGAAGAAGATGGCCATCATGCACCTCTAGAAAGTGGCAGGAGCATTACATAGTCCAAATGGCATGCGCTGAAATGCATATGTGCCAAATGGACATGTAAATGTTGTCTTCTCCTGATCATCGGGGTGTATCGCTAACTGATTGTACCCGAAATAGCCGTCTAGGAAGCAATAAAATCATTGACCTAAAAGCTTGTCAAGAATTTGGTCAATAAATGGCAAGGGAAAGTGGTTCTTTTTAGTCGTCACGTTTAGCTTCCGATAGTCGATGCATACTCGACACTTCGTTGGAAGACACGTTTGAAGTTCTTCACCCTTGTCATTCATCGTCAAGGTGATCCCTTGAATTCTTGGGGATGACATGCACCGGACTGACTCATGGACTATCAGAGATGAGATAAATGATACATGAATTAAGCCATTTAAGGATTTCATCCTTAACGGCATCCCATACCTTAGGGTTAAGCCATCTTTGTGCCTCTCTAGAGGGATGAGAGTCCTCCTCTAGGAAAATGCGATGAGTGCACAAAGAGGGATCAATTCCCTTAGGGTCACGATAAATTTCATCCAATTGCTTCCTTTCTTATAAGTGCAAGGTTCAAATAAGTGTTGTGCTCAAATAAGTAATCCTCTAATTCAACCTTTTCTTATTTATCATCTAGTGTTGTGCTCATATTTGATTGTTGCTCCATAAATTGCATCATTACTTTTGAGCGCTTATGACTTGATGAAGACAGAAGATCATCAATCGGCGTAGAACTCGAAGCTTCTATGATACATACTGATTCAAGCATATTAAGTGAAATTTCCTTAAGAAAGTTGTTGTCATCATAAGGTATACGTCCAAGTTTGAATCTAGGGTCTGGCACTATGGCAATCGGAAACACAAGCTTTTTCCACACTTGCATATTATACTTTAGCAGTTTCTCCATCATTACTGTGTATGCACATCTTAGTGCCTTTTTGTTGGTCATTGCTCATTTTTGGCCCTATAAAGTCTTGAAGATGATTATGTAGTCCAAAAATTAAGGAGTCCAATCGTTCAACTAGAAGTCCATAAATGCCTGATACATTTGGCATTTTTAATTTGATTTTGACTTAGAAAATACCTAAGTTGTCTCATGGAAAGCCAAGAGTTCATCTTCAAACATCTTTAAGAGCTCTCTTTCTTTCATTCTCAATTAAAAAGTTCTTTATTTGTGTTTAGATGGTCACTTACCATTGCCTTTGATACTTCTCTTTTTTTCCAAGCAGTCTTAATCATATCATATGTTGAATTCCACCTAGTTCAAACATCCTTAACAAGAATTTTTTATTTGGCATTTTCTAACTCATCACACAAATTCTTATGCTGATGAATCCTCTTTGGAGAATGATTAACTGCAGTAATAAGTTTTCGAAGTCGATGGAGAATCTCACCAAATGGCTTTTGACTAATAGCTTCGAGACCCTCTATATGTTACCAAGCTCCTTTAAGCCACATTTTACAGCTAGATTGAGAACATGGGCCATGAAAGGCGTGAGATAATTCTTAATGAACCTTGAACGAGAACCCTTCAATAATTTTTTCCAAGTTTGCTGCCATAATCCTATTTTTTTGCTTGCATTATTAGTAGTGATCACGCATAACTATAAAAAAACAAGTATTTAGCACAAAAAAGTAAAGAAACATAAAAAAAAATTTACTTTGTCCGTCAAATTATAATCAACAAGCACTTCATGCAACATTTTTGTCATGTGTGCACTTTCTTGAGATTCATGCAATTCTTTCGACAGCAAGAATACATTCATGAAGGTTCCACATGTCATCAATCCAATGAATCGTGATCCCAAGTATCATCACACGATTTGTAGTAGTCCAAGTATCTACTGTGAGTGACACTTTCTCAATTGGTCGAAACAATTGTCACGTTTTCACCTTTTCACCATCAAACTTTATAAAGATACCACATCTTAATGTATTTCCACTCGAAAGGGACACATCACATTGTGCAAAATAGGAACAAAAAGCTTCAAATTCTGGATTCTCATGTGTTGCACAAGGCTGTATCAGTCTGGATTATGAAGTCAATGCATCTTTCCTTAACGAGCTCTTGAGTTCAGTCCTAAATATTTGTCTTTTTTTGAAAAAAAATTGGTCAATGGATTTAGATTACCTGAAGGCTTGAGATCCTTATAGATAGAGCAATGAAACTTTTCCAAGTATTTCCATAGAGCTATAGTGTTTCATGTCTTGTCTCTCTTTACGATCAATTCTCTAGAGGGGGCGCTTTGCTTACAAATGTTGCAACAATAATCACCATTATCGTTCTTTGTATGGTAAACTAATACTAGAGAGGCTTTCTGATGTTGTGAGGAATTTTTAGTGCTCACACTAGTAGAAATATGTGTCTGCGCATCACTTGAGACAATCTGCTAGATGTAGATAAATTATGATTATAAACACTTTATGTTATGTATAATAATAAATTATAAGTTACCTCATCTTGAGTGATATCCATTTTGGATCGATGATGCTCCATAATTGTAAACTTAAATATCTAAAATTCACATAATTGACATTAGATAGAAAATAAGATATTTAGAATTTGAAAATATCAACTATGCAACTAAAAAATTGAGAATTACAAGCGGGAGGTTGACGAGACGACATCGCGAGGTCGTTGATTTCACACGGTCTCGTGTCAAAAATAATACCGAATTTACCAATTTTGGGAATTTAATAACAAATTGAGGGGTATAATGGTAAATAAGGGTCGAATCCACAGGGAATTAAGGTATTTTCGAGAGATCTTTTAGAAATTGATCAAATTGGACAATGAATTGAGGTGAGAAATTAGGGAAAATGGTAGATTTAGAAAGATAACTCAAAGATCTATCCACGGAATCAAAAATCACTCCATTTGGATTAATAATCGCAGAGAAATCAAAGAGTGAAGTGGGACGAAATTTTCAGAATCGCGAAGAACATAAATTGAAATTAAAAACAAAATTGAGCTAAATTAAGATCCTAAACTCAAAATTGGTGATACATGACGATAGATTAACGGGAAAATAAGATTTCTAACCCGAGATAACGATCGAATCAATCCAATTGATCGCCGGATCGACGGCTATTCATTCCGTGAATTCAAACGTGAACATCGGTGTTCAAGAGACAAATTCTCCATGATCGATCAACGAAATCTCACTTTAAAACACTCAGTGGACACAAAATCGAGTCTAGAAGTGATTACAAGTGAGAGGTTCAAGAGAGGAAGGGTTTAGATGGGTCGATTAAGCGAAATCCCTCAAGAATGCTTACAAAAGTCGAAGAACACTTCGTTTTATAGGCCAAATTGGGTGTAACCGTCTGATTGATGCTTTTAATCCTCATCAATGGTTCGGATTAAATGCATCAAATCGAACCCTTACCAAAATTTCGTGGCCGTTAGATCACAAATGGACGCTCCGGATTGATCCTCGCGATGTGCGTTATAAAACGCATCAATCTGCGCCCGATGGATCGCGATTCGACGATCACGATGCATTTCCACGCGTTAAATCGTAGCCGTCAAAACTCTGTTTAAAAGCCACGTGCGCGATCAAATGATCGGTGGTCCGCGCGTTGATAACATGCATTTATAACTTGAGCTCTTATCTTAATTAACTCATATTCATGCTTATTTTATGTGAATATGATGCATGTTATCATACTTTTTAGGAATTTTCTCCATTGGCATGTCATTTCACTAAAGTTGATATTTATGCATAAATTAGGGATAATTTCATGCTTAATAGATGATTAATCTTTTATGAAAATTAATAGAAGTTGATCTCTGTTATATAATGATTTTTGACTTTAGTAAATGTTTGGAAGGATAATTTCAGGATGAATTTATGATTTAAAATGTTAATGAGAAATGATTTAAGTAAATTATAAGTCATCTTGATTTCTTCCTTCTAAATATATTTTAAATGGTATAATATTAAAAAGGAAAGAATTTATGATCCAATGGACAAAATTTCAATTAAAAAGGAGTTGTATATTTGAAATTATGAATTTCTGAAGTTTTATGCCTTTTTCTGAATTTTATTTGATTTTTAAAGTGAATTTTTAAAACCTTTTTCTATTAAAAAAATCGAAAAAAGGGGTGAGCTTACCGCAGGTGATGACGTGGCGAGCGGGCCCAGGCGGCGAGCTGACGTGGCACGCGGGACCACCGGCGGATGCGACGTGGCTCGAGGCCACGTTGGCAGGGCCGCGGATGGCCCGCGTGGCAGGGCCGCAGATGCCCCACGTGGCGCAAGGGTGACACGTGTACACGTGTCATATATATTATAATATACATAGGTTATCGTACATATAAGCCTATTCTTAGAACTGGCTAATTACTCTAATTCATCCCCCTATTTAACCGCGATAAGCGCGGTCATTTTCTCTGTCTGGGACTATGTTCACACACGGTTTCTCTTTTGCAGGTGATGTGGAGACACGGCGAGCGTTGGATCGAGGCGAAAACCCTTGATCGCGTGGACCGGGGTCCACGCGATCAGCAAATCAGCACGTGCAGAAAAGACGAGTAAGTGGCTTGATCTAAGGACTTACCTGACGACACGTGGAAGGCTCAGCGTCGTCCGATCGTCATTGTTCTTCAACTTTTGATCGACTCGTGAAGAAATTAAGCGAGTTTCGAGGAAGATCTCTAGTTCATCGTGATTCCCCCGCGTTTATACTCAATTGCGAAGCAATTGGAGCGGGATTGATCGCGAATTTCTCTTTGATTTCATCGAATTTTCCCCTTGAATTCCGAACGTCCACGAGGAAGAATCCGAGCAAATTCGCTTCAATCCACGAGAATTGGAGCCCCATCCTTGCGTCAATCGGGTTAGTAGTGAGATTCGATCGATTATTAGGAGGTAATTTGAGTTTTTATTAGATTTAAAAGTTTAATTTTGCAAATTAGTTCATAGTGTTCTTCATTTTCCCCAAATTTTGGTCCGAAAAGACGCTGATTTTGAAAATAGGATATCTCTTTGATTATAATTCCAAATCACTTGATTTTTGTTTCATTGGATTTCTATTTTCATCAGCTTTCCGTGGATAGCAAATTCATCAAATTCTGAGTTCATTTGACTTTCTAATTTGACGTTTGACCAAGGACTGTTCATCTTTCATCAGAAGTCAAACGTTGACTTTTGGGGTCAATTACATTTGACTTACAAATCAGAATTTGATAATTTTGGTCTTGTTGGATTCCTCTGGTTCTTAGCTTTCCATTGACATAGAAATTGCAAGATTTGGATTTCATTTGGGCATTCAATTTGAAGATTTCCTCTGAGGTGTTAATTTTGGGGATTTTCTGATCATTGATTTTCAATAATTTATAATAAATCCATTTCTTATCCAACAATTACGAAATATATATCAATAAATTCCATTTTCTCTCTAGTTTCCAAATACCTAATTTTTGTAATCTTCTGACTCTGTTTGATTCTCTGATTTTGCAGAACACCTACTGTTGGTCAAAGTCAATGATTTGACTTTGACTTTTGACTTTTCTCTGTCAAATCCGAGATTTCAATTCTTAAAACTTCTTATTTACCTTATTTATATAATTTCTATATCTTACATCTTATTTTCTCTTATTTAAAACTCTTTTTAAACCTAAGTTTGACCAAGTCAACTCTGCTATTAAAGTCAACCATACTCTCTGTGGATCGACCCGATACTTACCCAATACTTGATTATTATATCTTGTTTTTGTGAGTTCGGTTTTATAAATTTTGTTTGACCATCGTCTTTGTGTTTTAACGACGCACGAAAACAACACGTCACGCATCCACGTGATCGGTGCGCGGATTTCCAATGCGCCGCTGATCCAACATCCAGCATTGATCCACGTGCCTGCAATTAAAACAACTGTGTGGGACTTAGTCCCACACGGAAAAAATTAGTTAAACACGTCAGGTTTATAACACCCGACGGATTAGTGGGTTGAATACCCTTCCGATATACGGAAGGTTGAATACCCTTACTATATATAATATGTAAATTATAAATATATAAATACGTCGCGTAGGCTCCACGTGGGACCCGCGCAAAAAATTAAACGCTTTTTGTCATTTTTTAATTGTTTTAATCGTTTTAAATCGAAAATAAAATCGGAAAAATCTGAAAAAAATCCCTAAAAATTGTAAAAATCCATAACTTTCAAAATATAACTCCAAATTAATCCAAATTTCTTTCATTTGATCTGAAATTTAATTATTTATTATTCTAAAAAGTCAAATTATTTAAATAACAAGAGATTTAATTCTTATTTCAAAAATACATTCATTTCTTTAAGATTTTAATTTTAGAAAATTAAATGAATATTCATAAAAATGATTTCTCTTATTATTTAACTTTAAAAACCACTTATAATCTCAAGTAAAGATAGGTTATAAAATCTTTAATCTTTAATTCATCATAATTAACCCTAAATTAACGCATTTTGAGATTATAACATAAAATTACATGGAATGATAGAAATGCACTCAAAGTATAATAACATGCATATAAATGTAATGTTTTATGCCTTATTTTGTATTAATAATCATGTTTTATCATGTTAAGATTGAATGTTATCAGAGGTGTAACCGTGAGATAAAAGTAAATAAAAAATAGTAGAGAATAAAACATGGAACAATCATGATCTAGATGATTGTGGTTAGTTGGGATGTCGGATGAGGAAATCTGATCCAAACACAAGATATTTAAAATGCAACCGGCATATCCGGTTAAATGGGAGGAAGTCTAATTGTGGTCGTGAAATGGGAGGGTCATGATACATGGAAGTATAGTGATTGACGGCCATGATTTGCACAACATTCTTGAGGCTCTTTCCACTTCTCTTTTCGCTCGGGGATTATATTGGGACCCATCTATCCATCATAATATTCATCCTATCTATTACATCGTTCTCCTCTCTACTATCTCTCTCTCTCTTATTTCTTTCTCCTTCACTCTCTCTCTCTCTCTCTTATTTCTTTCTCCCTTACTCTCGCTCTCTCTTATATTCTCTTATATGTTTACAGAAGCTATGAATAAACTGAAGTCCACTCAGAAATTATTTTTTCGTTATGATTCTTCAGTCGAAATCTAATGACAGGCTGCCACAGAAATCTTCAATGATTAGCATCACCTTCGTGACCTTAGTGTATACGGATCACCGCCACTGGAAACACCAGTGAACTATCTCTCCAGGGACTGTGAAAGAAGTTCCACTATAAATATTCGTGCTATTGCTTAGAGTCATATTCCTCAAAAAGTGGAACACGCCATCCGAATTCTCTTTCAGAAAACCTCACAGCACTGGCTCAGGATGAACACTGGCGGCATGCTTAACACATGCAAGTCGGACGGGAAGTGGTGTTTCCAGTGGCGGACTAACGAACCGAGTGCGTTCGTCGACGGACTGTACCTTCCAAGGGGTCGGAGGGAAATAATAAACACGAGAAGAATCTCTCCAAAAAAATTGGAACATGAATATTCATTACATTCATTATCAAAATAAAATCGCCTGAAACCTGGAGAAGCTGATTGATTTTTATGAGACTCGTCGAGAGAGAGAGAGAGCTTTTTGCCTTCGATGGAACAGTCGCGTGAGGGGGAACTGCCAAACAGAGTGAGAAGGGCGAGAGAGAGGTTCTTGATACCGTCCATTCGGTTTACGAGAAACGTATGAACCATCGGTTTCGGTTCGGTTCGGGGGAACCGAAAATCGGTTCGGTTTTGGAGATCATTGGAAAAGACCACGGCAGTCGGCGGCTACATTGACGGCTGCATTCAAGAAAGGCTATAGAAGAATTCATAGCCAAGAAAAGCGGAGGTGCTGACTTCTCTTTTTGGTGTCCCATCCGGCAACCCATCCAGTCTTTAGTTATGACTGGTCATTTCAACCCGATACCCTAGCCATTCCTACAGATTTGGTCCATGGCACAAAGGACTTGTCTTGAGCGGTTCAGTATTGAAAAGACCACGGCAGTCGATGGCAGGTTGAGACGAAGGCCACATTGACGGCTGCATTCAATTTGAAAGCAGGGCTTCCTCGGAGGTGATGCCGCGGCGATCCATCTTCAAGAACGTGATTTTTCGGTTTAAAACGCGCCTTATCTGTCTCACGATCCCGATAACTTGTGATTCTAAAGCTTTCTCTCTATGTGACCGCCCGCTCCCATCCATTGCGTCTCAAGTAATGTACCTCGATCTTCAAGTAATGTATTCCGACTCTGCGCGTAAGCTCTCAACGAGAAACGGGCATTCTTACACGCAACCAACGAGTAATGTTACCCTTTACTGCTTCGTCAGTCTATCATATCTCTCTCTCCCTCTCCCTTTCTCTCGCTCTCTCACACATCTGTCTCTCTTCCTCAGTGCTTTCAACGACCAGATCAACAATGGCGGCGGCATCAGCTTCTGCCGAAACCATTTCGACATGGACATCGACGACCATGGTGACTACGAGGGGAGTGATGAATACAGGGGATACAAAGTTGTATCAGAAAGCGCCGTATACAAATATGTGAATATCGACGAGACTTTCTTGACGGAGAACTTCTCCGGCCTAAAGATTTCGGCACCGCGTTGTGATTCTTCCTCTCGATACGACAGTGAAAGTGACTACTGTTCCAGTGAAGGTGACTACTGTTCCAGTGAAGATGACCCCAGAGAGTACTACTGCGGAAACGATGATATCTACAAATCTAGCGAAGTTAGTCGAGGAGCAATTTCATGCGAATCCACTTGCTACGAATACAGCCATGTCTCGAGTGAGTATTCCCGCGACTACGATCATTACAAGGACGACCCTGAGTGATTGCGGAAACGAGTATTCCACTGATGACGAGGACCTCGAAGATGATGATCCGGTTTACGAAGAGGATGACCTCAGTGACTATTACTAGGGTATAATAGCCAGCTATAAATAATATCTCATTTTTGCCATGTCCGGTTTGAAAACTCTGCCCCTAGAGGTTTTCACTTCCCTGTATCTTTCCTCTCAGTTCTAAACTCGGTTATAGACTGTAGTCTTTTTAACAATCCTCCATGAAGAACACCCGAAGAGTGTGGGCGGATGAAACGAGAAAAAGTTTGTTGACAAAAAGATTAGGCTGCACTGCGCATGAGACAACTCTGTCACTAGTTCTCCACCAGGAACAGATCAAACATTCGTGGGGCACATGTCTTGGCCTATCCCAGCCATTATAGCTCTGCAGATGGGCGGATCAGGATAAAAGAGATTTGAGGAGAGAGAGATCACAATTCCGCTCTTGACAACTGATCTGTCCACGATTGCTTCCAACAAGAGGCCTCCTCTCCCTTGATCTTCTCTTTCATCTCACTTCTCCCAACTCCCCCTTCCGAATTCCGATGCGTCTTCTGTTTCGATCTCCACCCGGCCGCTGACATTGGTGCAGAAAAGGAGTTGGCTGAGCTTAAGGTCACGGAAGGGAACGAGAACATGGAGAGGTAACCAGTTCCCTGACCATGCGCCAGTTATCGCCCACTGATCGATAAAATTAGCTAAATTTGGGGGATTCTGGCATTCATTCAATCACTCTGGACTGAACTCCGCAGAAGTTGAGTGGAAGCTTGAGTTGATTCAGATAAGACTATTAGACGCTTTTACAATGATCCTCCCAAGCCAATTTCCTCACTTACCTGCGATCTGGATGAAAATCCTCGATGGAAAAATCTATCAGCTTGGCCACGAACGGGTAAGTAGAAGCACGGCGAAATGTTCATTATTCGGGTTTACAGCTACGCTTGTGTCCATTTTTGGGCTTACAAAAAATGATTGAAAGAAGAAGAAAGAACAATGGCATAATCAAATCTAGTATCTAGCAATTTAAACAAATATTAAGAGGTGTGGAAACCCTCATGGAATCATATAACATTGGAGCTCTCATTTAAGTGCCAACTATTTTGAACAACACTTCGGTATGCATTTTGACAAAACTTTGGTAGATTTCTTCTCTAAACTTACATATTTATGAGACCCAAGAAACCTCTAAGCTCTGATATCATTTAATCTCATATGATAGAATGAGTTTAAGGAACAAGTGGAATGGGTCTACCCCTTGTATTAGGAGATATGGCCATTCATATAATAAGGGCCCAATCAGGCCCCTAGAGATCTACTCACAATGGGAACTAAGACATGTACCCGTAGAACCATCTCAGTTTATTGATCAATAATGTGTCCAAGAGGCCTTCCTCGTAGAATAGATAATCATAATGTTTAAGCACTTTGTTTTCTTTGGATTTTTGAGTCCTTGACATTACATCGTCAAAGGATTTAAGTGTGTCTTCGATCATTTTGGGAAGACAATTTTGGGATAGTTCTACACCTAAGAATAGTTGTGGCAAGTGTGTCATGTGTGGAGGTGACAAGGCCTCTTGTGCCCACCATAAGATATGGAAATGAAGGCATCTCTTGTGTCTATTGTGCAGATGATGAGAGAAAGTCCATGCTGAAAAGGGGATTAAAATGATGATCTGCTTCCACTGCCTTGAAGAAGATATGACCAAGAAGAGAAGATGGAAGGGAACCCAAGCAAGAAGCCATAAGGCTTTGATATCATGTGAAACCTCGATGGAATAGAGTTGAAGAAACAAAAGAGGAGCCTTTCTCACGGGGAATGGGCCCATCTTTTTTTGTGCTTCTTCTTTGGCCCAATGGCATAGTTAGTGTAATTAGTTTTTATGAGGGCCCATAAAGCCCAATGTCTATACTCCTTGTAAGTCCCAATACATGGGCACCATGTGTGTGTTTTGAATCAGGTTGAATAGAAATTTTTAGAATTAGAGTTTCCTCCTATTGGGATTGCAATCTAAGTTCCACCTTATGGGCTACCCAAGATCTAACACAGTTGTAGTTGCATTGAAGATCGTTGCGATGGCTAGCTCCTTGACATCTTCTTCCATGTGATTCAGCTCCTCCCCTCCATGCCACGTCACTTTTCCCCTTTATAATGAAGGAGAGACCATATAACAAATAGAGAAATATGTGAAATTACAAGAATGTTATCATACGAAAAACCTATTGTTGGTATCTAAGGCTCGACAAGCCCCTAAAATTTTTATCAAAATATCAAATATAATATACAAAACTTTTAATTGAATATTCAAAACATTGAGCCACCAAGAATCAATCATCATATCATCTAGTATAAATTAAAGTCCATAGTTAGAGAGTTCATTGAAAGAGTTACTCAAGTTTTCTAACTTCTTGTAGTATGTACACGATTGTTGGACGATTATGTCTCCTCTTCCTAGCTCTTTCATCAAGAACGAAGGAGAAGAAAGGGGAACAGTTCCCAAAAAGGTTTGCATTGGCACTCTTACATGTAATCGTCCTCTCCTTAGTTATAAATATTAGGTATTTGAATTTTTTACACAAACCCTAAAATCAAGTCTATATCCATCAACGTCCATTGACCTTATGTGTGTGACCCTCTAAGTTCATATAGCTTACTAGTTAATAGCTCTATAGACCCAATAATACTTAATGGTTAACCTAATTAATTAACTATAAGATAACATGCAAATTAACACGTTGATACCATGCATTTTATGAATTTATTCATATGAAAATGATCATAAATGTATGTTATCATAGAGTTTAAAATGACAATCTCTATGTCTATAAAGGATATTCCTTGATTTTTCATGATTTGATAACATTTTATCTTAATTTTATGACATTTCTTTAATCAAGAAAATAATTTATTAAGTGATAAAATAAATTTTTTTATATGTTTCCCATTGAAAATGCATTTTATTGACATAAAATATGTTTATGAATGCATGATATCATGGTTTAAAGTGATTAAATTTATTTCTAGGATAAAGTTCAAATTTTTCTATATTTTTAAAAACTTTCTAGGAATTTTTAGAAGTTAAAATGATTTTAGAATGAATTTCTAAACTTACAAAAATTATTTTATTTATTTTAAATAATGTTTCTAAGGTATTTTTGGGCATTTATGTGATCACACCACAAAAGAAGAGAGAATAGGTTTCTCTATCTCTCTTGAAACCCAATACAACATAACTACATCAATGTTGCAATAGTGGCGATGCAATTTAAAAATTATGATTATAAATGTTTTGTTGTATGTTTCCATCATTGGCTAGCCAGAAGGAAAGAAAGCAATGATTGATCATTCTTTATGTGTTGAACATCATTCTTAGTGAGTTTCTTCCCTCTTCTGTTCATTCCTTGCGTTAGATACAAGACGCCAAGTTTGGGCGAAATATATAGTTCTCGAAGGTATGTTTTGATTAGTGAGCATTACTGGATTGTGTTTTCATCATAAATCTTTAGATTAAGATCATTTTCTATCCATATCTTCTATTTTCCTCATTTGTTTATCAACATTTTCTCATTTACAAACCCTAAAAATCACTTTTCTACCATCGATCAAGGGTTTTCAATCTTTGCAAAGAGTTTGGAAGCACTTGTTTAGTTCATTTCCTCTCCGTGCTCATTTTCTTCCTTTCACCGTTCATCTCCGCTTTTCTAAATATGAAAAATACCAAAAATATTTATTGATTTTGATCTTTTTACTTTCATCTCTGTGAATTCAACCCTCGATTTGCCACATTTGTAATTTAAAAATCAGATTTTAAAGAGTTGAGTATAAATTTGTTTGATACATAAATTTACGCATCCAACGACCGTATTTTTACGCCTATCACTCATACAATAATAATTCATAATATTCAATTAATACATACTGTGTCAAAGTTGGAGATTGTTAGGTCTAATCTATATTAAGTAGACATGATTATATATTATTGTGGATTAACTATCATTTAATCATATTAAGTGATTCAATTATATTTAATTTGAAGATTATGACATTCATTTATGTGTGTGTAGAGACAATTAAATCGTTTACTTATGTTTACTTATGTTTTATGTAATCCGATTATGCTCATAAGTCGTGATGCATAATCAAGTTCCATCATATTAGTCTAGTGAATTTGTCTTAATTCTGCATAAGTTGTAAATGTCTATGTTCCTTTAGTCTCGTGATAAAAAATAAGGCGATTAGGACCTGCTCGGCTAGTAAATGGTAATCGAAAACAGAAATTATGGTTCACTGGAGATGAATATGCTGCATTATGGTTAGTGGCCTCACACGTTACACGGAAGGAAGGGATACAGGAATTTGAAATACGACTCCTGATCTCTAACATGAGGCGGGAGAAGAGGAAGATGCAGACGTGGACAAGATGGGATGAGTGAGGTCCAAGAAACCGTCTTCGGTCCACGAAATTCTAAGAGAATTTCGTGGAGAGCTTGTAAGGAAATCTACGACATTCGTCTACCCGGTCGCCTACCGGGAATCTAAACGGTCTCAGATACACGAGAAATCACCGAGATAACGAAAACAAAGATTCATGATCAGGAGGTTAGCAAACTGACACGGTCTCAGATTCATGATCTTAGCAAACTGTTCCAAAACAAAAGGCGCCAAAAGCAGCAAACATATCAAAAGACAAAAGGAACTCAAAATGCTTCATCCGACGACACGACTAGTCCATGTTCATCTCGCCCTCCGCGGCAGCTTCCCACTTTCCTAGTAGAAATCATCGTAGTAACTCGCCTCATACACATTGTCATTACCGTAGCGCTCGTAAACTTGAACGCTCGACTGACCCCTGTTACTATCGTAACTCCGTGCGTACCCAGTGGTTGCGATGCTGGAATTGGAGGTAGACGCGCTGCTGCTCGCTTTTTTGCCATCGCTCGTGCAGAAATATTCGCTGGTGTTCTTTATGTACGAGTTCCTCTCACTTCCGCTTGAAATATAGTAATCTTGTCGTCGATGAGAGGAAACGACGTCACGGCGGGGAGCCGATACCTTCGACCTGGGTATGTTCTCCGTTACCAAACTTTCGTTGATCTTCAGATATTCGTATGTGGTGCTTCTTGAGAGCACTTGATTCCCCGAGTTCTTGCCGGTCGAGGTAGTCACGCGACTGGTAGTCACTTGCTTCCTCGCCGCTGTCGTAGTCGTGGTCGTAGTAGTTTTAATGGTAGTCGCAGGCACCACAATAGCTAACCCGCAACTTGCGATCACTGAGGTAAAAATATAGAAATCAGAGATGCATATGGCGCGGTACACATATCTGTAGGTTAAGATCACGAGGTGTACTTACCTGTCTGTGGCGGAGAAGAACTCGTGTTCTTCGCTGAGTACTTGCGCGGCATGACTGATAATTAGAAATGTTAGTTTCGAGGTCGAGGGAAGAAAGAAAAGATATAGGCAGTCTCCTGAGAAGAACTCCTAGACCGCTCGGAATGGGGATCGAGGGGGAGACGATGCGCCGTTGTAACTGCCGAAATCACGTTCTTGGAAGATGGGGCAGAGTACTGATTAAATACCCCTTTTAGTTACTTTCGTAACCGCTTTAAAGTTACCAGCGTAAAAAGCGCTGCAAATAAAAAGGGATTTGAAAATATTTCCCGTTTTAAAATGGGATGTTTGATCTAAACAGTAATAGAAATTTTCATAGCGCTTCAAGCCGAGGAGAGTGATGGCTTTAATTAGGAGGCAAACCGAAGCGCTAGAAGGGCAGGAAAGATTGGCAGCCTTGCAGTTGAAATTTCTAAGATTCGGGGCACTGGCGAATAAAATTTAATTGAAGTTCGGGGAGAAATTGAAATTGAAGGCACTTGATAAATTGGTAAGGTGGTAGTAGAAGCGAAGAAGACGGTCATGTCACAGTCGGAGCCATCTGCAATAGGTCAGACATCGGAGCCCAAGACAGAAGCGGGAATCATCAGCAGATTTGGTCGTACTACTATCATGACGCTGGGACGATTCTGAACCGTCTAAGAAAAGATTAAATGTCAGGGATTCTGGAGCCGAAAGCCCGATGTATAAACAAATTGTTTCAATGGTGAAGAGCACCTGACAGAACGATTGTGAAGTGATATCGTACTGCAAGCGTTCAGAGGAAAAGACTCCGCATCTTGGAAGTTGGAATTCCAGTTGCGGGGGGCATACCGTACCTCAGAGAGATACTTAGGTGACATTTTAAAATTATCCGATATTAGTTTATAAATGAGATCTTGTATAGAAATATTTCAGGGCTCATGAAATATCTTGCAAGCTTTTCTCCTAATTTGTCTCTCTTATCTCTCCCCCTCCCTTCCCTCTCTCCCTCCGTCTCTCTCGCGAGGTGGTGTGGTAGAAGAAGAAGAAAAACTTTCTTCCGCCGTTTGCATTTCCTCTCTTCCGCCGGAAGAAATTTTTTTTCTTCCGCCGTTAATCTATTTTTCTTACGTCACTCATTTTTCTCTTTCTTTTTCTCTTTTCCTTTCCTGCGTTATGTATCTCTCCCATTTATCTCCTCTTTCTCTCTTCTTTCTCTCTCTTCATCCTCTTCATCTCCCTATACCCGTTTACGCGACAAGAAATTTCTCCGGTACACGAAAACCTTCACGCTGTTCTTTCATCTCTAATCCACCGCTTTGATACCTCTTCTTCGCACCGAGAAGATACTATTTTTTTTCAAAACCACGGGTGTTGGTGTCAGATTTGTTTTTGGTATTTGGTCTAACCCTGGTATCCTATCTCGATAACAGTTACCTTAATTTCATAGAAAAACCTTAACCTTGACTTTTCTCTTTTTAATATGTATTCAAGTATGCATAAAGCCATTTGTATGGATGTGCTCTATTATGGGTGTATTCATATATGTCAGAATGTCTTTATGGATTGATTTACGTTTATATCTTGTTGGGTTTCAAGGGCGATAAAGTCTCTAAAATTTTGATTTAGCAGATTTTATTAAATTAAACATTTAAAACATTGAAGTCCTAGGACAAATTTATAAAACATTGAATGTCATCTAATAGTGTATTATAAAATATATTTATAGGATTTATTTAAAATGATTACCCTGGAATAGAAAAACAAAATAAATGAAAAAAAATTATAATATTATATACAGTCACCTTGAGTTATGTTCATTTTTTACTTATTCATATAAATTTTTAATAAAGTTTTTTTATTAAAAATTTTATAATTATCTATATATCTATTAATATTTATAAATTTTATGAGTGTGATATTTTGGGTTGATATATCTCACTAATCAATAATTTTATATATCAAATTACAATTTATTGGTCAGCTTTAATAAATTATTCATATCAACACATAGATTTATTAATTACGCATCGATGTAATAACTCACTTATTAAATATTTATGTTATTGATTATCATGTATACATAATTCTTTATCTGCACAAGATTCATGATTAACTTATAATAAAATTAATTATCAAATTGTAATCGGTTACTCAAGTTAGTATTGATGTATGTATGAAATCATCAAAAATTATTTCTTTAATATTTTTATTATCTCGGCCATAGATTTCATCGCATCTCATTGTTAGAGTCAGTATCTTCAAATACTGAAGGCAGATGATCACATCTTGATAATATAATCATCTTCGTTGACTTTGTATCGTATCTAATATATGATGTTTTAGATATCCCTAAGTTATGAATTTATAATTTATAATTAAAACACGATTATTCATCCACAAGATGTCATTGGCATCTCAAATCAAAGGACCGAATACAGAAGCATTAGATGAATCAACTTGATTGATAGTCTGAGGTAATATCATTCAAATATTTATACGCATCAATTCAGTGAACTTTTTCTTCAAATAAGACTCACTATCTATCCTTAGTGTCTCTACACCGATGGCTACATAATCAGTCATACTCGTCATATGAGTCAAATGATATAATATTATTATTTATAGATAACTCGAAGTCCTTCTAGAATATCTCACAAATAAGAATATTTAAAGATTAGTGATCATTGTATTATGATCTCATCATAATTCACTTAGTTATTACATATGCTCGTAGACTTTATTATAAACATCACACATGAATAACGATGAATAAATTTTATTTCAATTTACATAAACAAGATACATGAAAGTATGATTAGCTCTTAGGCCACATAATATCTATCGTATATATGAATTAGTTCATGCTTGAACGAGCATATAACATGGACATGTGCATGAATATGTATAATAAATTATATAATTATCAATGCATCCAAAATGGATGTATTCACGTATGGATGAATGCATTCACACATGGATGTATGGAGACATTAATGCATACATGAATGAATATATATGTGTACGTATATAGATAAATGAATGCATACACAGGTGAAGTAACTTACGTATGGATGAATCTATTGTGAGGGTTGACTTGGTCAACTCTATGTTCTAAACTTCTAGAACATTCTGAAATTTTTTTAGATTTTTATCAAATCTTGAGATGCTTATTCTAAAAGCTTGTGGAGTCTTCTAGATTATACTAAAAGATTATATATATCTCTAAAAGCTTATGAATCTTTCTAGATGTTATAAAAAGAGAAACTCTCAAAGCTTCTATGAAACTATATAAAAAGAAGAGCTCGCCCCAAGCTTAGGGCAACCTTAAATAAGAAACCCAAGATCATCGTAAGAGAGTAAAACCCTGGTGAAGGCATGGTCAAGTTACTTTGATAATTATATAAAAGAGGGGACAATCTAGCATCTTTAAAAGAAGTTTAGTAAAGAAGTGACGCCAAGTGTAGCTCGTTTTGTTGGTTAGTCTATTTGGTGAACTTGTTCTCTTTCATTTTTTTTTGTCTTGACTGTTTTAGACTTCTATTATGAACATTTTTTATCCCATTTAAGAAGGTTATTTTTATCTAAGTTTTTGGTAGACATTGTCTAATCTTATCCCTAAACTCTTGCGGATACTTGAACTTAGTTGGATACATACTTTAGACTCCTTTATTGAAAAGATCCTCAACATCTATGGATCAATTTGTACATGAATAGATGGATGTATGAATGAATAGAACTATGTGTGAAATGGGTGCATGAATGTATAGAAGTATTTATGGAATTTTTTATGCAATTATGAGTATATGGATGTATTGCTGGTGAGAATGTATGCAAATATGGATAACTTTATGCATACAAGAATGATGTTACTTGTATAATGAATCTATGAAAAAAAATATACATGAATGGATAGATTTATGGATGGATTTAGGCGTCAATTTATACTTACATGGGTGCATGATTGTATGAAAGTATTGATGGAATCTTATGCATAAATGAATATATGTATGAATACATACATACATATATGAATACATATGTCCATGCATACATGCATATACACATACATGCAAACATACATACAAATATACACACATGCAGACATTCATATCATCCATGTATACATAATAGATACATACATGAATACTTACATTCATTGATACATACAAACATACATACATACTTACATCCATCCATATATGTGTACATACATGCCTACATAAATATTTACATATATTTGTGTCAGTGTGTGTATATGTTTAGGAGACTGAGAAAGTGAGATGGTTTGTGGACCCTTAGCGGTCATTAATTCCGAAAAAAAGCGGAGCTTGAATGGTAGAAATAGGGTTTTCCTGCGGAAGAGAGGAAAAAATAGAGCTTGAAGCGGAGATCGAGAGATAGGGAAGGAGACGCTTTGAACTCCAAAAGCACGTATTTTACTGGGATTTAACGGTTATGAACCGTCATGGCCCGTGTTGTGAGGGCCGTGAGGGTTTTTCGGTTTTCGGCCGGTCGGTGGCCGTCAAGCGCTAGGAATCAGGAAACGCATGCAAGATGTCCGCGTACTTGAAAGCTTCAGGGCCCGGGAGTTCCAATTCCCAGAAAAGAGCCATATAGTGGATCAAATTCTTCCTCCATTTTCCTTGTTTGACTTCGCACATGATACATTCAACATCTCGGGCTTTTGCTACTTTCCCAAAGATCCGCTCCTACTAGTAGTAAGCAAATTCCTCTTTCCAGCGAGACAAGTGGCAACAGCCACTCTTCAGAGCTCAAGATTTCGCATCTTTCACAAAGCATGAGTTGCAGCAATTGCTAAAGAAGATAAATGAGAAGAAGGGAGGGATCGAAGAAGATTTAAGGGAGGGAAATGTATAAACTCTTTTCTAAGCAAACGTAATTAAGCAGAATTCCGAAAGCTAACCTAAGTTTTTGGAATTCAGTTCCATGGTGAACAAGCTCTGTTTGGGAATCATTCGCGGTGGGCTAACCCTAATGTGCACTGGTATTATGAGAGATCTAGAGATTTAGAAAATTTTCTAGGTCAAGAAGAAAAACTGGATGTATTGGCTATAAAACTAATTAAACATCGCCCCCCCCATTTCTTGGTTAGCTAGAACTTGTATTTATCTATGTATTCTGGGTTATATATGACATGCGTTCGGGCAAATTATACAATTTTACCGGCCGCAGGTTTTATGAGAATGGTCGTCTGGGAAATATTTTATTTCACGACGAAAGATAATTTGAGTAAGCCCTTGCAGAGACAGACCTCATGCGTCGAGGAAGAGTGATCAATCGGTCGAGTTTCGAAGCCATTATAGCCCCACGTTAAGCTTCCGACAGTGGCGAAATGCAGAAGCTCCTCTCCATGTCAAATTCTCTGTGCAGAAGTTCCTCGCCATCAACGACCAGCTGAACAGTACGGTAATGGCAAGTTCTTCGCCTGAAACACTCGATAATTCCTTGGCGATGGATCGGAAGAATAGTTAAAGAGAAAATTCCCATTTTGATTCATGGGTTCGCCTGATGGAATGCCTCAAAATAATTTCATACCCCAGCTGATGAGTGATTCATCCTTCAGCAAATGTAGGGAGTGTGTGGACACCGTTGTTTTTGTATGACCCGGTTGATGAATTACCTCCCCTTCGCCCAGATCTTCTTGCTTGATTTACGAGCAGATAGAAGGTGCTCTTTACACGAGTGAGACGTGTTCGATGAATGAACCACAAGGCTTCAACTTCAGGAATTTCTGGTGAGCAGACTCTTTCTTAAAAAGAATGAAAACTTGAAAGAAAAACATCCCACTTCTATTGGACCCAATTCTTGCTGCATCCTTACTGATACTCCTAGAACTACTGCTTCACATAAATATTCCCGAGGAATTCCATCGATTTCAGTATTCAAGAAGAAGAAAACACTATATTCCGTTGGTTCCAGACACTATATATTCCATCGTTTCTATTTATTCCATTTTTCCTGTTTGACAAAATGTCTCAAAGAAATACCCTGAAATTCCGTATTCCCACCATCCTCAAAACCTGCATTCGGATCAGGGACATCAGAACAGGTAAATCCATTCATGGCCACGTCATCAGAAGCATAAGCATAGACCTGACCTCTGATATGTTTGTTGGCACTGGCCTTGTAGAATTGTACTCTGCTGCCGGATATCCTATAAGTGCCGCCAGTATCTTCTATTCCTACCCTCATCCAGATATTGCTCTCTTTACCTCCATGATATCTGCCTACAAGAAGAATTCCATGCCTTACCAAGCTCTCTGTCTCTTCTCCACTCTCTTTCGAAACCCTCATCCTCACCCTAATTCTGTCACCCTCAGTGTTATCCTCACTGCAATCACTCAGCTCAGGGCTTTCCTCCCTGGAAAATCCACTCATGGGTATGCCATTAGAAAAGGCTTCCTCTTCGACCTTCCACTTAAAAACTCTCTCCTCAACATGTACTCCAAGCTCAATTGCTCACCCTATGTGGAGAATCTCTTCTCCTCCATGACCAACAGCAGAGACCTCATCACTGGGAGCTTCATTTTAGGGTTTTTACTCTGCCATGGGAGGGCAGCCGATGCTCTAAGAATCTACAAAGAGATGATTTGCGCAGGTTTATCTCCAAGCGAGGTCACAATTCTGAGTGCTCTTCAGGCATGTTCTGCCACCGGGAATAAAGCAGAAGCAAGAATTCTTCACCAGCATGCACTCCGACAAGGTTTTGAGTTGTAGCAAGCTTTGGGCACTGCCCTAATTGATGCTTATATGAAATGTTCTTGCATCAAAGAAGCAGAGACTGTATTCTCAATGATGCCCTCTGTGGACTTGGTTTCTATGTCTGCCATGCTTGGCGGGTACTCCCATAATGGGCACCCTAACAAGTCAGTTGAAATTTTCCGGCAAATGATGGCAGTAGGATTGCTGCCAGATGCTGTTGCCATGGCTAAGATCCTCTCTGCTTGCTCCCAAATCGGTCTTTTTCGGCAGGTCATCTGTTTCCACAGTTTTCTCTTACGCTCAGGGTTCAATCAGCAGCCTTTTGTTGTGGCGGCACTAGTTGACTTTTACTCAAAGTGTGGTGTAATTGATGATGCTGTATCTGTGTTTGCAGAAGTTAAAGTCAAGGATTGTGCCATATGGACAGCTATGATTGGTGGGCTAGGGATGAATGGGCTTGGAAGGGTATCGTTGAAGGTGTTCGAGAAAATGATTGAGACATCTGTTGACCCTACAGAGTTAACTTTTGCCTCGCTTCTTTCAGCTTGTAGCCATTCCGGGCTTTTGCAAGAGGGGATGAATATTTTCAGGGAGATGGATAGTGTTTATGGAGTGACTCCTGGCATTGAGCATATGGCCGTTATGGTTGACTTACTTGGTCGTGGTGGGGAGTTGTCAGAGGCGTTGAAACTTGTGGAGAAAATGCAGAATGCCTCCTGTTTGGTGAATCTACATGCTTGGAAGGCCTTTTTGGCTGGTTGTAGATCCCACGGCCATATTGAAGCAAGTCAAATGGCGCTGCAGATGATGTATGATCTTGGCATTGACTTGACTTTGTTGGGAAAGAGGCCTGGCGTTAGTTTGATAGAAGTCAGTGGCAAAATATGCTGGTTCTTGGCTGATGATCAAACCCACCAGGAGATCAAGAAAATTCATTTTGTTTTGAAGGAATTGGGGGCGATGATGAAAGAGAAAGGGTAAGATCCTTCCTCTATTAAATTATGGAAACTACTTGTTATTTTTTAAAGTCAATGAATTTTTCAATGTGGCAGTTTTACCTTTCCGATCAGGACATTGGAGGATTCACAAAATAAAGATGAAGAGAGATCAGAGTGTATGATGAGAGAGAGAGTTTAAGCCAATGGATCTGCCAATGGGGTAATTTAGTCAATGGATCTGCCAATGGGGCAATTTAGTAGAATGTTGGCGCAACTTGGACCATTGATGGTTAATGTCAGAGATGAGATTTTTTATGAGAAAGAAGGGCTTATCATTTCCCATTGAATGCTGACTATGTGATGAGGCATTATCTGATCTCCAAAAAAGGAATAGCTCCTCCCCTCTATCCCCCACCCTCCCCCTCTCCTTCCTTTCTATTTTGAGATAAGCCTCTGCAGAAGATGACGGCAGTGTCAAACAAGAAGGATCAGCTTCCCAACGTCTCTCTATTAGTTTTTGCGCCTGTCTCTGTTACCCTACATCCTTGAATTTGTCCATTTCTCTTCTTCTTGCCTCCAGTTTATCTTATTTCGCTTCCTTCTGCTGATAAGAATAAAGCATGCAAATAAGGTTGTAAAACATTATTCATATTTTTTCTGGAATGTAGGTTTCTGGAAAAAAAAAAGTGGACCCATATAAGATCACAGGTTTTTGATTTTCAGGCTTCAAATTATGATTGCACTGCCTTGCCAAGTATGGTTTACTCAAAATGATAGAAATTTATGAGATACAATCACCCAAAAAAAGTTACACTTGTAACTTTTGTTTTCATTGCATTTTCTTTTCGTTTTTCATGAAAATGTCTGCAACAAACTACAAACATGCCCAAGTTTACACTTGTATCATCTAAATGCAAGGGCAAACAGATGTCATCCTCTCTTTTCTTACGTTTACCATCATGTTAGGTTGCTGTGCACATTAAAGATCTAATTTTTTTTGTAAAACAAATGAAGCTATCCCTAACACTTAAAATTAACCGGATTTAAAAAATTTTATACTCAATATAAATGATAACTCTAGAATGATAGTAGCTTCCATGTATCATAGGCCATATTTAGGCGGCATTGCCAGATAAATATGAGAAATATCTCTCTTTTATACCTTAATGTGCCTTATACATAAATTTTACCCTCCAATCTATTAATGCATTATTTTCTGAAATTGCTTACATTTTTCAACTAATGCTATTTAACTTCTTTGAAAGTCAAGCAATGAAATTCTCATATTTTATTGAGCTTGTATGGATACAAGGACTTATGTATGAAATTATTAGAGCATGGATGCAAGTTATGATAAAGGAAGGAAAGAAATGAGCTCTCTATGTTTTAGGAGCTCGGTAAATTCTCCTTTTATAAAGTCAAAGTGGTTAACAGGGAGATGAAGGTTGAAAAGTGGTCAAATTCAGTTGACAAATGATTATATGGCTCATCCTATCTTTTCGGGAGCTCCACTTTACTGAGATAAATCAAGGTAGGTAAAAGGTAGTCAACTTTCCTTATTTTAGGGAAGGTTGACTAAGCTATATTACAATCCTTTTTAAAAAGATTATTTTTCTATTTAAAAGGAAGTGGAGATCACCCTCTTAAGGTGGGCACTTATTTAGGAAAGGGTTCTGCACCAACCTTTTAGGTAGGCCCATGTCCTTAGGAAGAGGTAAGACCCCTTCTCTAGGAACGGGGTGGGTCCCAAATCCTTAAGGGGTAAGTTACCCCTTTGAGGAGAGAACCACACTCCCTTGGTCATCCAAAGATACTTCTTCTCCACCCTTGATGAAAATGTAGAGGATCTCTACAATTTGATTTTTGAACCTAAAAATCCTTACCCCTATAAAAGCCTAAACTTTCTCTCTCCTACCTTTTTTTACTCTCTTTTAGGATTGGCAATCAAAAAGACAAGGAGAGGATCTACTCCCAAACTTTGCGCTATTTGATGTCCATGGTTTTTGTGAATAGGAGATCATGAGGAGCATTGAGATCAGAGAAAATCAAAGATCATTTGACCTAGGACTAGAAAGCAAACTAGGTTTATGTAAATATTCAAATATAAGTTTCATTTATAATCCCCTTTATAAATAATGTAAAACCCTTTTCCACTTTTTAGTTTTTTTTGTTCTATTTTATTATCTATCATTATCTCATACTCTCCTTTTCATCTTTCCATTCCATTATTCCATTCTCAATCTTCTTCTCATTCTTATTATAAAGTCACACACACACTCATACATATTCATACCTTATTCATCATCTCTTGCTTCTATATTTCTCCATAACATCTTCTATTACTATCTTCCATGTATAAGTACTCTTCTCTTAACAAGTGCCTAATCTCTTTACCTAAGCTTCAAAGCCAGACCCTAAGTCCAAACCCAAGCACTAAAAGAATCGACCTTACTTAATCCCTACATTTTGGTGACAAATACAATTTTTTTTTCTGAATTTGATATACAAAAACAAAAAAGCACACTAGAAAATTGAGTTCATCAATAAACATAAAATAATACTACACCCACACAAAAAACCATAAACCCCAAAGCCAGATCCTAAGTCCAAACCCAAGCACTAAAGCTTGTCATCGGACTCCAATCCCATGACCCAAAACACAACCCTAAATCATGATCTCTAAGTCTAAAGGGCAAAACCTAATGCACAATTGTGAATTCTAAACCCTAATCTGAAATCTTAAATGTCAAACAATGAATCCTAAAAGAAAATAAACCCTAGCCCTAAACCCTTTCACTAAGCATTGGCCTCATCTAACCCAAAATACCATAAATAAAACTTGGAGCGCTAATCCAAAACCTTGAATCCTCAGCCCTAAATCCAACCCCAAAAAAAATCTAAAATTGTAACCTTTAACTGTTAGCCTACTTTTTGCAAATAGGTTTCTGAAACCCTTGCTAGGTTAGCTAGGGTGAAATGCGCTACTACAAGAGATAGGTGCTAAAATGCCTACTCAACCAACCTCGGCTTAGTTTTTCTCAAAAAAAAGAAAGGCAAAAGGATAAATGGGGAAAATAAAAAGAGAGAAAATAAAAGGAGAAGAAGGACAAAAAAAAACTTTCATGAGAAAAAATAAAGAAAATGAAAAAAAGGAAAAAGAGAAATAAATTAAAGATAAAAAAGGAAAAACATGAAAAAAAAGGTATTGAATGATGAAAAAGAATTTGCTACAAAAGCCGGCTAACGGGGGTATTCCTGCGTATGAGAACATTGTAATGGAGAAGGTCAGCCGAAATATTAAAAAATGAAGGAAATGAAAAAAAAAGGAAAAACATGATAAATTATTTATCTGTTATTTTCTTGTTAGAGAGAGAAAGGAGGCAATATATCATTCCTCCATCAATTGACCTTGGGTATTGTCTAGTGCCTACCTTTAGTGACCTCTTGTACCTTCACCATCTCCATCATCTTCTTCGATGAGCAATCATCATCTCCTCTTCACTTTTTCCAATAGACTATCTCCTCTTTATCTCATCCATTCTTTCTAGAGAGAGGGAAAGAACTTTATCATGTCTATAAACCAAATTTGTCTTCTCAAACTTGGCCATCTCCTCAGCCACTTCTTCTTTGATTATCATCATCTTTGTAGAGTCCATTGAAATTGTCTATTTCTTCTTCACTAGAAAGAGGGGGAGCACTCTCAGTTCAATTATTGTAGACCGAAATAGTCCATGTCGATAAGACCATCCTACACAAGATATACCCAAATTTAGGAGAGCTGACATGCAGGCAATGAACCCCCATGTTAACTATATTACCCCATTCAGACCTTACACAGTTGGTAGCATATGCATGTTGGGGATAGCCTAGACTGAGGAGTATCCATGTCGAATGAAAATGCCCCATACAGGAAAGTGGCGCATGAGCAAACTGAAATCATGGGTCATTTGATGCACACAATTTCAAATAAAAAAGAAGTTTTAAATCCAATTAAATTGATGCTAAATTTGGGCTCACATATTGACACCATAATTGACATTTTTAGCTCATGACCAGATGAAATAGTGCAGTCATTTAATGCATGCGCTGACAAGTTGGCATAAGGTCTAAATAGATTAAATTGATGATTAATGAAGTATAATTATATGGAAGGGTCATCCATAGAGATTTAGGTTTTGAATGCAACTATCTTTTACACTTAGAGAAACTGGATAATATTCGACATTGAAAATGGTTTAAATCTTGGCAAAATAATTTACATATAAAGATAACCTCAAAAATATTTCCAATGTCTCAAATCATATGCAAATTATATCTAAAATGAGGAAGAAATTGAAGAGAGAATTTAGTAAGAGAAAATTTCTGATAAGGATAAATAATGATAGATTGATGGAAATATTACTGAACTAAACAAAAAATTTAAGAAATTGATCCAATTATTGCCCACAATAAGATCCATCAATATTCCTAAGGCAAACCCATATCGCATGTCATGGCAAGAAGTAAACTTCCACCTCCCTTACTGCCATTGGATTGCAAGCTAGAAATCATGATGAAGTTGTGTTGCACGCTAAGCTTGGATGTTGAAAAATATTTGGCCCATATGATTAAGCTAATAGAGAATGGAAGGTTGAATACGTGGGAGTTATGACCGATATCCTTTAGCAGCAAATAAGACTTTCTGATGGAGAATTATTTCAAAACATGAACACAAGGTTTCCAAGTGGACCAATATTCCTCCTTATTCATGAGTTTGAGAAATTAGTCATTCATTAAATGGATGAAGAAGACCTCTCTAAATAATTAAAGAGAGTGTAGATCTTAAGGGAATTATCTTCCCTCCTCTTCTTATTTTACACTGATCCAAAGATTGACTTGGTCAAAAGAAGTTAGCCTTATCCTTAGAAACTTAGAATTCCTTGAGTGGACCAAGTCAACCAACTTTTCCTTGATATAGGTTCCTTAATTTTCAAACCACATCCACCATATCATAGGTACCTTTGTATAAATTATAATGATTGATCAAGAAAATCAATAGGAACATACTTGTTATCCCATGCCTTCTCTCTTTGAATACCACCTATAGTTAGAATTTTAAGGGAGATCTAGTTAATAATTATCTATGGAAGACACTATCCTCTTATTCTACTCAAAGACAAAGTCCTTGCATGAATCAACCCATGCCTCTATGGAGCTCAATCAGATGAAGAATTCTAAAGATCTCCAAGAAAAGCTCAAGGTAAAAAAATTTACATGTAAACATCACTTCGATGGCTTATGAAGACAATCCATTATGAGATCAAAGCCTTTATGAAAGCAAGTCAACAGGAAGACAAAGTCAAAGAAGCAGAAGTCAGTGAGAGTGAGTGGCAGCCAGGTTTAAGCTCCTCTTGGTAGTTGTCTAGTAGTCAAAATGCATTCTCTAATCTCTCTGGAACTGGATTCTCAGCTAGCTCTTTTTCGTTTGGGTCAGTGAGCTCTGGGTCTCTCTTTGGGCTGAGCAGCATTGGCTCTACCACAACTACCAATCTCTTCAGCGTTGCAAAATGAAACGATTTAGAAAAGGTTATTTTTTTCGGCGATGACCTAACCGGCGTTCTAGGGACAGAAAGAGAAAACAAGGGATTGGCGCAATATCTAGAAGAAGCGGGAGCTCTCATTCATGTTACCACCAATCTTTATCATTAACGACGCCAACTACTCCCTATCCTCTTTACACATTACCTGGGAGATCCGCAAGAAGGTTAGAAGCAAAGACGACAATACGCTATCAAAGCGTCTCCAGTGCGATCAGAATTCCGCCGTATTCCAGCCTGGACACCACCTTCCGTACGAGCTACAAGTCCATCATCTGAGCAATTACACGAGCCTCAAATAACCACTCTTGTCCACGTAATAAGGATACTGAGACAGAGAATGCGCTTCTTCACTTCTTCTATGTTAAGAAGAAGGCGACGAAAGACTCGACGTCTCCTCTAAATTAGCTCCGCGTTTCTCCATCGTGTGAAGACTGCATCCATGAAGACTCGTTCACGAGGATACTCTTCCCGTCGTCAACCTATTCGAGGGGAGAATCTAAAGAACAGAAACTGATTCGCCTGAGCGCCTTAGCAACCGTCACGAACACGCGTGTCTTCACTCACGAGATGAATTTGTCACGCCGAAGCCTGACATCAGTCACGAAGAAAGGTCCGAACCGTCGTAACTACCTCTGCCAACTACGACGCGTCCTCTCACTCTATCTTTCTCTTCCCCTACTCTATAAAAGAGAGAACGTACGAAGATAACAAACATGATGTTGATTTTGATAAAATTTGGTTACACGGTTACTCTTACCTTTGTGTTTGTGTTCTTCCCGTGACTTCTCCACTAGCCCTTCTCCGATTCTATCTCCCTCTCTTTTCTCCCCCTCTTTTGTCCTCTTTCATCCACATCGAGTTAACAAACAAAACGACGGAAATTATTTGGATCGTTCTGTAATTCTCGAGCGTCACATTTGCGCCAGTCTCAGGTAATATACTCTCAATTTTATGCGTGAATGGTAGTTCGTAGTCGAAGATCATAAGTCCAACAATGATTCTCAGTCTCATCACTATTTCAAATATTTATTTCACTGCGCGTGACCCTCCCGTTCCATCTATTTCATCCTTATTAGTCTATTCATTCCTTCTTTCACATCATCTTTCTTCCCCATTCCCGCCTCTTCTGTCGCGACCAAAACTCTCTTCAATACCACTATTATTTCCCCGTTATATATTCTATATTCACAAATATATATATTCCGTCACCATCTTACACTATATCTACCTTCCATTTCTTCTGTCTAATAACATGCAATCTTAACATGATAAAACATGATTATTAATGCAAAATAAGGCATAAAACATTCCATTTATATGCATGTTATCATACTTTGAGTGCATTTCTATCATTTCATGCAAATTTATGTTATAATCTCAAAATGCACTAAATTAGGGTTAATTATGATAAATTAAGGATAAATGATTTTATAACCTATCTTTACTTTAGATTATAAGTGGTTTTTAAAGTTAAATAATAAGAGAAATTATTTTTATAAACATTCATTTAAATTTCTAACTTAAAATCTTAAGGAAATGAGTGTATTTTTGAAATATAAATTAAATCTCTTGTTATTTAAATATTTTGACTTTTTATAATGATAGATAATTGAATTTCAGATCCAATGAAAAAAATATGGATTAAATTGGACTTGTATTTTGAAAGTTATGATTTTTACAATTTTTAGGGATCGCTTCTTGCACACCTCAATTTTCCCTTTATCTCTGCTTCATCAGTTACTCTAAATTTTTTAAAGCTTTGTAAAGCTTTAGCCTTGTATGCTAACAAAGAAATCCACATATATCTTGAAAAATCATCAACGATAAGAAGAAAATAAGATTTACCTCCCAGTGTTGATGGTTTAATTGGCCCACATAAATCCATATGTACTAAATCAAGAGACTTTTTTTATCTAAAAACCGATGCCTTAAAAGGACACTTTGTATGCTTCCCTGATATGCATGTGGAGCACAGTTCTTTTGGTTTTTCAAAACCAGGTAAGCCTCTTACTAATCCTCCCTTTGTCATACTGTTAAGAGTATGAAAACTTAGGTGACAAAATCTTCCATGCCACAACCATGCTTCATCTTCTCCTGACAGATTGCATGCTTCACTGATAGAGAGTTTGATTTGATACATATTTGCCTGTGTTTTCTTTGTCTTGGTAAGCAATTTTCCCTTCTTGTCACGGATTGTAAGATATCCTTCACTCAAAGACGTTTTACAACCTTGATCATCAAGCTTTCAGATACTTAGAATATTGGTTTTCAACTTTGGTAAGTAAAGTACTCCCTTAAGTTCTATCTCTTTACCGTTCTTGCATATGACGATGATGGTTCCACGCCCTTCATACTTGATGGAGGATCCGTCTCCAAACTTTACATTACCCGTTTTATGTTTATCAATAAAATGAAAAAATGATTTAATACTTGTCATATGGCTACTTGCCCCTATGTCAAGATACCATAAATCACAGTTAACATCTTCTCCATTTCCTTGAAGTTATCATTCACTAAACTCACCGTCGGACTAAATAATTAAGGCTGATTCTTCTTCGAATTCTTCTACTATATTCACTTGTTCATCTTTCCCTTTCTTCTTTTTCTCAACATGACATTCATCAGCAAAGTGCCCCATCTTTTGACAATTATAGCATTTAATTTTGGACTTGTCAAAAGGTTTCTTTTCAACTTCCTCATTTTCTTCCTTTTGCTGTCTTCCTCTTCCACGTTCTCTTCCTTTTCCTCTCTGACCGAATCTCCCTCTTCCCTTTGAAGTCTAACTTCGGTCACTCTTCTCTGACGGCTTGGATGCTTTCGTCAACAAAACTTGCTCCTCTTCACGGTTGTCTCTCTCAATTAATCTTGATTCATGCACACGAAGTGAACCAATAACTTCTTCAACTGCCATAGGTTTGATTGTACCGATATGCGAGAGAGAGAGAGAGAGAGAGAGAGTTAATCTATCGAATTTTTGTTGTAAAGACCTCAATAACTTGGTTACGACATCTTTTTCTTCAAGATTCTCTCCCAAATCTCTAAGTTCAGATATTACTTTCGTAAATCTCAGACTATAATCACTCACCTTCTCGTCCTTTCTCATGGACAGATTTTCAAATTCTCGTCTCAAGAATTGAATTCTTGATTGTATCACATGGTCTGCTCCAACTTGTAGAATCTTTAGAGACTCTCAATTCTCTTTAACCGATTTCTTGATATCTATTTGAAAGCTTACGGATTCAGGAATCGAGCTGAGAATCGCCGATAACGCTAATCTATCTTTCTTTCAGTTTTCTTCATCCCCCCTAATTACCTCCCACAAACCATGCGCCTCTAAGTAGACTTCCATTCTCATGGCCCAGAGGCGATAATTTGTATCAAACAATATGAAATTAGAGTTCATCACCTGATTCTCTAATTTCTGCAAAACACCTGTTGATGACGAACTCGCCTCTCCAATCTTCCGTGACATCTCCATAAGTAGATCGTGACACTCTGATACCAAATGTTAGTTTCTCAGATGTGGAACCACTCTCACTCACAATCGGAAATAGAGGGGAAGATGAAAAGAGACAAGATATAAATTTCACTTCACTTGCACACACATTGTTTCATGCATACACGCCTAAAATAGGCAAAAACAGAAAAGAAAGAAGATAGAAGAAAAAGTAGTAACGAACATAATGACTTCGGCGATGACGTGGTGCTTTAATCACTGTTATAACTCTGACGGATCCGACGATCACTATTTCCACCTCGCCACTTAATACTTCAGTCTTCATCTTGGCCCTTTACTCATGTTCGGACGGTTCAGATTATAGCCTTCAGTTCTTTTCGTACCAGTTCCTCCCATTCCGCTTGAAGTATTGTAATATTGTCCTTGAGGAGCCGATACCTTCGACCTGGGTATCTTCTTCGTTACCAAACTTTGGTTGATCTTCAGATATTCGTATGTGGTGCTTCTTGAGAGCACTTGATTTCCCGTCGAGGTAGTCACGCGACTGGTAGTCACTTGCTTCCTCGCTGCCGTCATAATCGTGGTCGTAGTAGTTTTAATGGTAGTTGCAGGCACCGCAATAGGTAACCCGCATCTTTTGATCACTGAGACAAAAATATAGAAATCAGAGATGCATATCGCGCAGTACAGGCCGGTGACGAGGTGTACTTACCTGTAAGTGGTGAAGAAGAACTCGTGTTCTTCGCTGAGTTACGCGGCATGACTGAAAATTAGAAATCTTAGTTTCGAGGGTGAGGGAAGAAAGAAAAGATAAAGTCAGTCTCGAAAGAAGAAATCCCAGGCCGCTAAAATATGGATCGAGGGGGAGACGATGCGCCGTTGTAACTACCGGAATCACGTTCTTGGAAGATGGGGCAGAGTAGTGATTAAATACCGCTTTAAATTTACCAGCGTAACAAATAAAAAGGGATTTGAAAATATTCCCGTTTTAGATGAGATGTTATCTCAACAGTAACAGAAATTTTCATAGCCGAAGCAAACCGAAGCGCTAGAAGGCAGGAAGATTGTGAAGACTCTAACCTTCCGATTCTTCCTGCGAAGCTTCTCCTCTCGAAATCTTCTCCTTTCTCCTTTCTCCTTTCTCGATTTTGGGGCGGTAAAGCTTCGCCTTCACCTCGATTTCTGTATATATTATTGAAAAGAAACTTCGGCAGCAAGTTTATCCGGGTCGCTGTCGGTTATATAATAAATCAAGAATTGAAGATAAAACGCGTAAATAATAAACTCTAACGACTAAAGCTTTTCGTTTATCTCGATTTCTGTATATATTAAGGGTTATTATCCAAATCTAGCCCCAACTCTCAGATTTTATCCAAATCTATCCCCAACTCTCAGTTTTTTATCCAAATCTAGCACAGCCACTATTGTTGACTCTTCCCGATCCAGTTGGCAGCCAAGGAGAGAGAGAGAGAGGCGGGAGAGAAAGAGAGGGAGGGCGATAGAGAGAGAGAGGGAGGCCGGGAGAGGGGAGAGGGGAGGGAGGGCGAGGAGAGCGGGGAGAGAGAGGGAGGGGCGAGGAGAGCGGGAGAGAGAGGGAGGGGAGGGAGAGAGCGGGAGAGAGAGGGTGGGAGGGAGAGCGGGAGAGAGAGGGAGGTCGGGGAGAGCGGGAGAGAGAGGGTGGGAGGGAGGGAAGGAGGGAGGTCGGGAGAGAGATAGGGAGGGAGGGAGAGCTGGAGAGAGAGGAGAGAGGGAATTCGGGAGAGTGGAGAGAGAGGGAGGTCGAGAGAGCGGGAGAGAGAGAGGGAGGGAGGGAGAGCAAGAGAGAAAGGGAGAGACGGAGGTCGGGAGAGGAAGGGAGGGAGTTCGGGAGAGCGGGAGACGGAGGAGGGAGAGCGGGAGAGAGAAGAGAGGAGGGAGGAGAGCGGGAGAGAGAGAGGGAGAGAAGGAATTCGGGAGAGCGGGAGAGAGAGGGAGGGAGGGAGAGCTGGAGAGAGAGGGAGAGAGATAGGGAGGGAGGGAGAGCTGGAGAGAGAGGGAGGGAGGGAATTCGGGAGAGTGGGAGAGAGAGGGAGGTCGGGAGAGCGGGAGAGAGAGGGAGGGAGGGAGAGCAAGAGAGAAAGGGAGAGACGCAGATCGGGAGAGGAAGGGAGGGAGTTCGGGAGAGGGAGGAGGGAGAGCGGAAGAGAGATAGGGAGGGAGGGAGAGAGGGAATTCGGGAGAGAGAGGGAGGTCGGGAGAGCGGGAGAGAGAGGGAGGTCGGGAGAGCGGGAGAGAGAGGGAGGGAAGGAGGTCGGGAGAGGGAGGAAGGGAGGGAGGGAGGGAGGGAGAGCGAGGGAGGGAAGGAGGTCGGGAGAGGGAGGAAGGGAGGGAGGGAGGGAGGGAGAGCGTGAGAGAGATAGGGAGGGAGGGATAGCTGGAGAGAGAGGGAGAGAGGGAGTTCGGGAGAGAGAGGGAGGGAGGGAGAGCTGGAGAGAGAGGGAGGGAGAGCTGGAGAGAGAGGGAGGGAGGGAGTTCGGGAGACTGGGAGAGAGAGGGAGGTCGGGAGAGTGGGAGAGAGAGGGAGTGAGAGTGGGGAGGAGGGAGAGCGGGAGAGAGAGAGGGAGGGAGGGAGCGCAGGAGAGAGAGGAGAAGGGAGTGAGGGCATTTCAAAGGACTCTTCCATTACCCAGATGTTCAAAAGTCTTCGGGATCCCAAGGAAGTTCTCTCGCATTTGCTGATTTTCTTTAACAGCTTTTCACTCATAAATATGCTTCAGGTTAGGTCACAGGAGAAACTCATATGCAGGAGGGAAGCATGGTACATTTTATAGAAATTACTATGGCAAGAGTATTGTTCATAACAAGAGCAGGTGGCATAGGACTCTTCACACAAGTCAGTGTAGCAGCACCCACACTGCCGCCTGGTAGTAGATAGTTATATATAACCACCGAAGGACTATAAGCAGGGTTGCGCGATCATGATCGATCGAGATCGATCGTCAAATGATCGCCGCCTCGATCGATCACAGGGGTCCGTGCGCCGATCGATCGTCGCCTGATCGTCGATCGATCGAGGTCGACGATCATGATCGCAGAGAGAGAAAGAAGCAGGAGATGATCGCACGGTACCTGTTTGTCGGAGTGCCTCTGTAACGAAACTGTAAGAACATAAAAAAAACAGGAAAGATTCAAGTAATGAACTAAATCGAGCAACATTCTATTTTTGGGATTGCTGATGCGTCAATGCAATTATCATTGACTAGTCTACCTTATTACATGATATGAATCATGGGAGAATCTTAATCATAGCAGACCACAGAGGATCAATCTTATCAGTCTGGGCCATCCCGAGGATAGAACATGCTGAATTTGGTAGATCACATGATATCCTAGGTTCTGATTGAGAAAATTAAAAGATGGGAGAAAGATGATCATATAAAAACTCATACATGAGAAAATTATGCAGAACGGAGGCTCACCGGCAATGTGCAGGGTATGAACGCGGCGATGAAGAAGCGGCGATGAAGTAGTAGAGGCTTTGAAAGGTTCTGAGAGAGCAAGAGAGCGCGAGAGCTTCTGACGAAGCAAGAGAGCTTCGGACGAATAGATTTTGAGAGGAGAAAGCAAGACAGCGCGAGAGATTTTGTTTCTGATTCAAAAAAAAAAAAGACAGCCCGAGAGCTTCTGACGAAGCAAGAGAGCTTCGGACGAATAGATTTTGAGAGGAGAAAGCAAGACAGCGCGAGAGATTTTGTTTCTGATTCAAAAAAAAAAAAGACAGCCCGAGAGCTTCTGACGAAGCAAGAGAGCTTCTGACGAAGCAAGAGAGGTTCCGACGAAGAGATTCTGAGAGGAGAGAGCAAGACAGCGCGACAGATTCTGAGAGCAAGACAGATTTTGAGAGCTAGAGATTTTGATAGGAGAGCGCGATGGAGTGGGAGAGAGCAAAAGAGGGTGCGCGCGAGAGAACAATTTAATTTCCAGACTTAGGTTGAGAACGATTTAATTTCCAGACTTAGGTGATTTCAATAAATTAATTTATTTCATCGATCATGGCGATTTCATCGATCGATCATCGATCGATCAGAAAATCAAGTTTTCTCTGATCGCCGATCGATCGATCGATCGTCGCGCGACGATCAGATCGGCGACTCGATCATGATCGCGCAACCCTGACTATAAGGGGGAGTCGCATTCAGGAGAGACTCTTGAATTCATTTTGCATTCCTTGAGAGTCTCCAATTCTCTTACAACTCTTGTACCTTTCTCCAATCCTTTGAGAGTCTCCAATCCTTTGGGTGTTTTCGAAAATACAGACAATTAATACTTTTGAAACACCATTTGTGTTGGAGGAAATAATCGTGATCTTCAAATAGAATTAAATAAGTAATATTCCAACAACCCCCAGAGTTGTTATATCAAATAGCAAATATTTACGAGCTCCCGCTCTCTTCCGCTCTCCCGAACTCCCTCTCTCCCTCTCTCTCCAGCTCTCCCTCCCTCCCTATCTCTCTCACGCTCTCCCTCCCTCCCTCCCTCTCCCTCCCTTCCTCCCCCTCCCAACCTCCCTCCCTTCCTCCCTCTCCCAACCTCCTTCCCTCCCTCTCTCTCCCGCTCTCCCGACCTCCCTCTCTCTCCTGAATTCCTTCTCTCCCTCTCTCTCCCGCTCTCCCTCCCTCCCGCTCTCCCTCCTCTGTCTCCCGCTCTCCCGAACTCCCTCCCTTCCTCTCCCGACCTCCGTCTCTCCCTTTTTCTCTTGCTCTCCCTCCCTCCCTCTCTCCCGCTCTCTCGACCTCCCTCTCTCTCCCACTCTCCCGATTCCCCTCTCTCCTCTCTCTCTCCAGCTCTCCCTCCCTCCCTATCTCTCTCCCGACCTCCCTCCTTCCCTCCCTCCCACCCTCTCTCTCCCGCTCTCCCGACCTCCCTCTCTCTCCCACTCTCCCGAATTCCCTCTCTCCCTCTCTCTCCAGCTCTCCCTCCCTCCCTATCTCTCTCCCGACCTCCCTCCTTTCCCTCCCTCCCACCCTCTCTCTCCCGCTCTCCCGACCTTCTCTCTCTCTCCCTGCTCTCCCTCCCACCCTCTCTCCCGCTCTCCCTCCCTCCCTCTCTCTCCCGCTCTCCCGACCTCCCTCTCTCTCCACTCTCCCGATTCCCTCTCTCCCTCTCTCTCCAGCTCTCCCTCCCTCCCTATCTCTCACCCGACCTCCTCCTTCCCTCCCTCTCCCGCTCCCTCCAACCCTCTCTCTCCCGCTCTCCCTCCCTCCCTCTCTCTCCCGCTCTTCCGAACTCCCTCTCTCTCCAGCTCTCCCTCCCTCCCTCTCTCTCCCGCTCTCCCTCCTTCCCTCCCTCCCTCCCTCCCTCCCCGACCTCCCTCCCTTCCTCCCTCTCCCGACCTCCTTCCTCTTCCTCTCTCTCCCGCTCTCCCGACCTCCTCTCTCTCCCTCTCTCTCCCGCTCTCCCTCTCCCTCCCTCTCTCTCTCCCGCTCTCCTCGCCCTCCCTCCCTCTCTCCCTCTCCCGGCCTCCCTCTCTCTCTCTATCGCCCTCCCTCTCTTTTTCTCTCCCGCTCTCCCTCCCTCCCCTCTCTCTCTCCCGCTCTCCTCGCCCTCCCTCCCCCTCTCCCTCTCCCGGCCTCCCTCTCTCTCTATCGCCCTCCCTCTCTTTCTCTCCCTGCTCTCCCTCCCTCCCTCTCTCTCTCCCGCTCTCCTCGCTCCCTCCCTCCCCTCTCCCCTCTCCCGGCCTCCCTCTCTCTCTCTATCGCCCTCCCTCTCTTTCTCTCCTGCTCTCCCTCCCTCCCTCTCTCTCTCCCGCTCTCCTCGCCCTCCCTCCCCTCTCCCTCTCCCTCTCCCGGCCTCCCTCTCTTTCTCTCCCGCCTCTCTCTCTGTCGATTTATTTTTTCTATGACGTGGCTGCTACGTGGATCTCGCTTGGCTTACTTGGCTGCCAACTGGATCGGAAAGAGTCAACAATAGCGGCTGTGCTAGATTTGGATAAAAAACTGAGAGTTGGGGCTAGATTTGGATAAAATCTGAGAGTTGGGGCTAGATTTGGATAATAACCCATATATTAATGAAAAGATATTTGGGCCACAATACCTAACTCGGGTTCTCCCGGTTTATTCTGATAACCTAAACTCTTACCTAACTGGGGTTGGTGTCGGTTAAATATATACTTTTGGTGAAATTGAACATAAATTGTTAAAAAAAATTTGTGACACCAGCCTCGTACGGACTTGTCAGCTGCTGTGGCGTCCACGTCGCTGCCAGCTCTGCCCGATAGAAGCGTCGTGGTACAGCCTCCACTCCTTGTCAAACATTAGGGTGGAGGCGGCTGTTTCCAAACATTGGGGTGAAAAGTGGACAAAACCCAAATTGGGGGTTTCAGACTATTACCCCTGCAGCAATTGCTAAAGAGGATAAATGAGAAGAAGGGAGGGATCAAAGAAGATTTAAGGGAGGGAAATGTATAAACTCTTTTCTAAGCAAACGTAATTAAGCAGAATTCCTAAAACTAACCGAAGTTTTTGGAATTCAGTTCCATGGTGAACAAGCTCTGTTTGGGAATCATTCGCGGTGGGCAAACCCTAATGTGCACTGGTATTACGAGAGATCTAGAGATTTAGAAAATTTTCCAGGTCAAGAAGAAAAACTGGATATATTAGCTATAAAACTAATTCAACATCGGCCCCCCTTTTCTTGGTTTGCGTTCGGGCAAATTATACAATTTTACCTGCCGCAGGTTTTATGAGAATGTTCGTCTGGGAAATATTTTATTTCACGACGATAGATAATTTGAGTAAGCCCTTGCAGAGAAAGACCTCATGCGTCGAGGAAGAGTGATCAGTCGGTCGAGTTTCGAAGCCATTATAGCCCCACGTTAAGCTTCCGACAGTGGCCATATGCAGAAGCTCCTCTCCATGTCAAATTCTTTGTGCAGAAGCTCCTCGTCATCATCGACCAGCTGAACCGTACGGTAATGGCAAGTTCTTCGCCTGGAACACTCGATAATTCTTTGGTGATGGATCGGAAGAATAATTAAAGAAAAAATTCCCATTTTGATTCATGGGTTCGCCTGTTCGATGGAATGCCTCAAAATAATTTCCTACCCCAGCTGATGAGTGATTCATCCTTCAGCAAATGTAAGGAGTGTGTGGACACCGTTGTTTTTGTTTGACCCGGTTGATGAATTACCTCCCCTTCGCCCAGATCTTCTTGCTTGATTTACGAGCAGATAGAAGGTGCTCTTTTCACGAGTGAGACGTGTTCGATGAATGAACCACAAGGCTTCAACTTCAGGAATTTCTGGTGAGCAGACTCTTTCTTAAAAAGAATGAAAACTTGAAAGAAAAACATCCCACTTCTGTTGGACCCAATTCTTGATGCATCCTTACTGATACTCCTAGAACTACTGTTTTAAATAAATATTCCCGAGGAATTCCATCGATTTCAGTATTCAAAAGAAGAAGAAAACACTATATTCCGTTGGTCCCAGACACTACATATTCCGTCGTTTCTATTTATTCCATTTTACCTGTTCGACAAAATGTCTCAAAGAAATACCCTGAAATTCCGTATTCCCACCATCCTCAAAACCTGCATTCGGATCAGGGACATCAGAAAAGGCAAATCCATTCATGGCCACGTCATCAGAAGCATAAGCAAAGACCTGACCTCCGATATGTTTGTTGGCACTGGCCTTGTAGACTTGTACTCTGCTGCCGGATATCCTGTCAGTGCCGCCAGTATCTTCTACTCCTACTCTCATCCAGATATTGCTCTATTTACCTCCATGATCTCTGCCTACCAGAAGAATTCCATGCCTTACCAAGCTCTCTGTCTCTTCTCCACTCTCTTTCGAAACCCTCTTCCTCGCCCTAATTCTGTCACCCTCAGTGTTATCCTCTCTGCAATCACTCAGCTCAGGGCTTTCCTCCCTGGAAAATCCACTCATGGGTATGCCATTAGAAAAGGCTTCCTATTCGACCTTCCACTTAAAAACTCTCTCCTCAACATGTACTCCAAGCTCAATTACTCACCCTATGTGGAGAATCTCTTCTCCTCCATGACCAACAGCAGAGACCTCATCACTTGGAGCTGCATTTTAGGGTTTTACTCTCGCCATGGGAGGGCAGCCGATGCTCTAAGAATCTACAAAGAGATGATTTGTACAGGTCTATCTCCAAACCAGGTCACAATTCTGAGTGCTCTTCAGGCATGTTCTGCCACCGGGAATATAGCAGAGGCAAGAATTCTCCACCAGCATGCTCTCCGGCAAGGTTTTGAGTTGAAGGAAGCTTTGGGCACTGCCCTAATTGATGCTTATATGAAATGTTCTTGCATCAAAGAAGCAGAGATTGTATTCTCAATGATGCCCTCTGTGGACTTGGTTTCTATGTCTGCCATGCTTGGTGGGTACTCCCATAATGGGCACCCTAACAAGTCAGTTGAAATTTTCCGGCAAATGATGGCAGTAGGATTGCCGCCAGATGCTGTTGCCATGGCTAAGCTCCTCTCTGCTTGCTCCCAAATGGGTCTTTTTCGGCAGGTCATTTGTTTCCACAGTTTTCTCTTACGCTCAGGGTTTGGTCAGCAGCCTTTTGTTGTGGCCGCACTAGTTGACTTCTACTCAAAGTGTGGTATAATTGATGATGCTGTATCTGTGTTTGCAGAAGTTGAAGTCAAGGATTGTGCCATATGGACAGCTATGATCGGTGGGCTAGGGATGAATGGTCTTGGAAGGGTATCGTTGAAGGTGTTCGAGAAAATGATTGAGTCATCTGTTGACCCTACAGAGTTGACTTTTGCCTCGCTTCTTTCAGCTTGTAGCCATTCTGGGCTTTTGCAAGAGGGGATGAATATTTTCAGGGAGATGGATAGTGTTTATGGAGTAACTCCTGGCATTGACCATATGACCATTATGGTTGACTTACTTGGTCGTGGTGGGGAGTTGTCAGAGGCATTGAAACTTGTGGAGAAAATGCAGAATGCGTGCTGTTTGATAAATCTACATGCTTGGAAGGCCTTTTTGGCTGGTTGTAGATCCCACGGCCACATTGAAGCAAGTCAAATGGCGCTGCAGATGATGTATGATCTCGGCATTGACTTGACTTTATTGGGAAAGAGGCCTGGCGTTAGTTTGATAGAAGTCAATGGAAAAATATGCTGGTTCTTGGCTGATGATCAAACCCACCAGGAGATTCAGAAAATTCATTTTGTTTTGAGGGAATTGGGGGTGATGATAAAAGAGAAAGGGTAAGATCCTTCCGTTATTAAATTATGGAAACTCCTTATTTTTGGAAGTCAATGAATTTTTCAATGTGGCAGTTTTACCTTTCCGATCGGGACACTGGAGGATTCACAAGATAAGATGAAGAGAGATCAGAGTGTATGATGAGAGAGAAAGGTTAAGCCAATGGATCTGCCAATGGGGAAATTTAGTAAAATGTTGGCCCAACTTGGACCATTGATGGTTAATGTCAGAGATGAGGTTTTTTATGAGAAAGAAGGGCTTATCATTTCCCATTGAATGCTGACTAAGTGATGAGGCATCATCTGATCTCCAAAAAAGGAATAGCTCCTCCCCTCTCTCCCCCTATCCTCCCCCCCTCTCCTTCCTTTCTGTTTTGAGATAAGCCTTTGCAGAAGATGAAGGCAGTGTCAAACAAGAAGGATGAGCTTCCCAACGACTCTGTATTAGTTTTTGCACCTGTCTCTGTTACCCTACATCCTTCAATTTGTCCATTTCTCTTCTTCTTGCCTCCAGTTTATCTTATTTCGCTTCTTTCTGCAGATAAGAATAAAGCATGCAAATAAGGTTGTAAAACATTATTCATATTTTTTCTGGAATGTAGGTTTCTGGAAAAAAAAGTGGAACCATATAAGATAACAGGTTTTTGATTTGCAGGCTTCAACTTATGATTGCACTGCCTTGCCAAGTATGGTTTACTCAAAATGAATGAAATTTATGAGATACAATCACCAAAATAAAATACACTTGTAACTTTTGTTTTCATTGCATTTCCCTCTCGTTTTTCATGAAAATCTCTGCAACAAACTACAAACATGCTCAAGTTTAGCATGTCAGTATCATCTAAATGCAAGGGCAAACAGATGTCATCCTCTCTTTTCTTAAGTTTACGTTTTGAAATTGCTTACATTTTTCAACTAATGCTATTTAACTTCTTTGAAAGTCAAGTAATGAAATTCTCATATTTTATTGAGCTTGTATGGATACAAGGACTTAGCTATGAAATTATTAGAGCATGGATGCAAATTATGATAAAGGAAAGAAAGAATTGAGCTCTCTATGTTTTAGGAGCTTGGTAAATTCTCCTTTTATAAAGTCAAAGTGGTTAACAAGGAGATGAAGGTTGAAAAGTGGTCAAATTCAGTTGACAAATGATTATATGGCTCATCCTATCTTTTTGGGAGCTCCACGTTACAGAGATAAATCAAGGTAAGTAAAAGGTAGTCAACTTTTCTTATTTTAGGGAAGGTTGACTAAGCTATATTAAAATCCTTTTAACAAGATTATTTTTTCTATTTAAAAGGAAGTGGAGATCACCCTCTAAAGGTGGGCACTTATTTAGGAAAGGTGTCTGCACCAACCTTTTAGGTAGGCCCATGTCCTTAGGAAGAGGTAATACCCATTCTTTAAGAAAGGGGTGGGTCCCAAACCCTTAAGGGGTAAGTTAACCCTTTGAGGAGATAACCACACTCCCTTGGAAATCCAAAGATATTTCTTCTCCACCCTTGATTAAAATGTAGAGGATCTCTACAATTTGATTTTTGAACCTAAAAAACCTTACCCTATAAAAGCCTAAACTTTCTCTCTCCTAACTTTTTTTTACTCTCTTTGATGTCCTCTACATTACCTAAGCTCAAAAAGACAAGGAGAGGATCAACGCCCAAACTTTGTGCTATTTGATGTCCAAGGTTGTTGTGAATAGGAGATCAAGAGGAGCATTGAGATCAGAGCAAATCAAAGATCATTTGATCTACGACTAGCAAGCAAACTAAGCTTATGTAAATATTCAAATATCAGTTTCGTTTATAATCCCCTTTATAAATAATGTAAAACCCTTTTCCGCTTTTTAGTTTTTGTTTGTCTATATTTTATTATCTATCATTTTCCCTTATTCTCCTTTTCATATTTCCATTCCATCATTCCATTCTCAATCTTCTTCTCATTCTTATTATAAAGTCACACACACTCATACATATTCATACCTTATTCATCATCTCTTGCTTCTATATTTCTCCTTAACATCTTCTATTACTATCTTCCATGTATAAGTACTCTTCTCTTAACAAGTGCCTAATCTCTTTACCTAAGCTTCTTAAGGAATCGACCTTACTTAATCCATACATTTAGTGACATACAAATTTGTTTTCTGAATTCGATATACAAAAACAAATAAACACACTAGAAAATTGAGTTCATCAATAAACAGAAAATAATACTACACCCACACAAAAAACCATAAACCCCAAAGCCAGACCCTAAGTCCAAACCCAAGCACTAAAGCTTGTCATCAGGCTCCAATCCCATGACCCAAAACACAACCCTAAATCATGATCTCTAAGTCTAAAGGGCAAAACCTAATGCACAATTGTGAATTCTAAACCCTAATCTGAAATCTTAAATTTCAAACAATGAATCCTAAAAGAATATAAACCCTAGCCCTAAACCCTTTCACTAAGCATTAGCCTCATCTAACCCTAAATACAAAAAATCAAACTTGGAGCACTAATCCTAAACCTTGAATCCTCAGCCCTAAATCCAACCCCAAAAAAAAAAATTCTAAACTTGTAACCTTGTAACCTTTAACTCTTAGTCTAATTTTTGCAAATAAGGTTCTGAAACCCTTGCTAGGCTAGCTGGGGTGAAATGAGCTATTGCAAGAGATAGATGCTAAAATGCCTACGCAACCAACCTAACGGCTTAGTTTTTCTCAAAAAAATAAAGAAAGGCAAAAGGAAAAATGGGGAAAATAAAAAATAAAATGAGAAAAAATACAGAAAATGAAAAAAAGGAAAAAGAGAAATGAATTAAAGATAAACAAATAAAAACATGAAAAAATGAATTAAATGATAAAAAATTAAAAAATTAAGAAAATGAAAAAAAGGAAAAAACATGATAAATTATTTATCTATTATCTTCTTGTTAGAGAGAGAAAGGAGGCAATATATCATTCCTCCATCAATTGACCTTGGGTATTGTCTAGTGCCTACCTTTAGTGACCTCTTGTACCTTCACCATCTCCATCATCTTCTTCGATGAGCAATCATCATCTACTCTTCACGAAGACTATCTCCTCTTTATCTCATCCATTCTTTCTAGAGAGAGGGAAAGAACTCGATCATGTCTATAAACCAAATTTTTCTCAAACTTGGCCATCTCCTCAGCCACTTCTTCTTTGATTATCATCGTCTTCGTAGAGTCCATTGCAATTGTCTATTTCTTCTTCACTAGAGAGAAGGGGAGCACTCTCAGTTCAATTACTGTAGACTGAAGTAGTCCATGTCGATAAGACCATCCTACACAATATATACCCAAATTTAGGAGAGCTGACATGCAAGGGACGAACCCCCATGTTAACTAAGAGTACCCCATTCAGACCTTACCCATAGTTGGTAGCATATGCATGTTGGGGATAGCCTAGACTGAGGAGTATCCATGTCGAATGATAATGCCCCATGCAAGAGAGTGGCGCATGAGCACACGAAAATTACGGGTCATTTGATGCACACAATTTCAAATCAAAAAGAAGTTTTAAATCAATTAAATTGATGCTTAATTAGGGCTCACATATTGACACCATAATTGACATTTTCTTGGTCTTGGTAAGCAACCTGCCAGACTTGTCATGAACTATGAGGAATCCACTGCTCAAGAAGGTTTTGCAACCTTGGTCATCTAATTTCCCCAGGCTAAGGATGTTAGTCTTTAAGTCAGGTAAGTAAAGAACATTTGGAATTGTCAAGATTTCACCAGTCTTAAGAGTAACAGAAATATTACCCTTACCTTCATATTGGATCGTAGATCCATCACCAAATTTCACTCTACCTTTCATATTTTCATCAATCTTATGAAAGAATGCCCTCTTACTTGTCATATGACTACTGGCTCCTGTATCAAGATACCACATGCAGTCGTCATGTGGATCATTTGTTCCCTGTTGAAGCAATTCTCCAACCTCATCATACACTACCATCATTAGAGCTGATTCTTCTTTGGTTTCCTCTGCTACATTAGCCTTCTCTTCTTTCATTTTCTTCTTTGAGTCTGAATAACACTCATCAGCAAAGTGACCCATCTTTTGACAATTGTAGCACTTAATCTTTGACTTGTCAAACAGCTTTTTCTCTTCTTCATCTCTGTCGTTCTTGGAGAATCTTCTGCGCCCGCGACCTCTTCCTCTCCCTTTGCTTGATCCTCTTCCTCTTCCTCTTGAGGATGATCCACGATCGCCTTTCTTAGACTGATTAAAGGCTCTCGCAAGCAGAACTTGCTCTTCTTCCCTCAAATCTCTTTCTTGAAGCCTTTGTTCATGCACTCTCAGAGACCCTATCACTTCATCAACACTTAACCCTCTCATGTTTCCGAATTGTTCAAGAGAAAAGGTTAGAGAGTCATACTTCACTGCCATTGATCGGAGGAGCTTCGCGACTGCTTCTTTCTCCTCTAATCGCTCTCCCAAGTCTCCTAATTCAGAAATGATCTTGGTGAACGTGAAGAGAAGTCACTTACCTTCTCATCTTTTTTCATCGCAAGATTTTTGAATTCCCGTCCCAACGATTGGATTTTCGATTGTATGACGTGATCTACCCCCACATGGAATATACAGATAGTCTCTCAATTCTCTTTGGCTGTTTTCTTGACATCCAATTGAAAACTTATGGATTCTGAGACAGAGCTTAGGATTTCCGAGAGAGCTTGTTAATATTTCTTTCAGCTTGTCTCGGTTCCGGTGATTGCTTCTCATAATCCATGAGCTTCCAAGTACACTTCCATTCTCATCGCCCACAAATGATAGTTTGTGGATGTCAAGAAGAAGATTGAAGCCATCACTGCTTTGATTCATGGCACAATTTCTTGAATCGCGGTGTTTGAGTCACTTGCGGATGAACCTCCTCTCTTCGGCATCTCCACGACTTAGAATTTGTGCTCTGATACCACTTGTTGGCGACAAAACGAATTGGAGATCGGAATTTGGAGGAGGTTTGGACACACGAATTGGAACAAACAAACACAATTATATTTAAGATCATTCACACTCACAATATCACTCACTCACATTAGCATTTCATCGAACACTTATTTATAGGAGGAAAATAACAAAACCGTAGTAACGGTTTGGTCCACGGTAACGGCCTAACTCCTCACCGTAACGGCCGAGATTAAATCCTCAGCTTGTAACTGAAAACAACGCTTCCACAGTGGATGTGCAGATGGACGGTTGGATCATTTTCTCACATCCGTTACCTAACTTTCGTTGATGTTCAGATGTTCGTATGTGAACCTTTGGAAGATCACTTGATTTCTCTGGTTGTTGCCCGTAGAGGTAGACGCCGCTGTAGACGAATTAGTTATAATGGTATTTGCAGGCTCCCCAATAACAGACTGTGGTCTTTCGATCACTAAGATAAAAATATAGAAATCAGAGATGCATATCGCGCAGTACACATATCTGTAAGTTAAGATGACGAGGTGTACTTACCTGTCTGTGGCGAAGAAGAACTCTTGTTCTTCACTAAGGACTTGGGCGGCATGACTGAAAATATAGAAATCAGAGATGTATATCGCGCATTACACATATCTGTAAGTTAAGATGACGAGGTGTACTTACCTGTCTGTGGCGAAGAACTCTTGTTCTTCGCTAAGGACTTGGGCGGCATGACTGAAAATTAGAAATCTTAGTTTCGAGGGCGAGGAAAGAAAGAAAAGATATAGGCAGCCTCCTATGAAGAACTTCTGCACCGCTAAAAGGCAGGAAGATTGTGAAGAATCTAACCTTACGATTCTTCCTACGAAGCTTCTCCTCTGGAAATCTTCTCCTTTCTCCTTTCTCGATTCTGGGGCAGTAAATGATAACATGCATTTATAACTTGAATTCTTATCTTAATTAACTCATATTCATGCTTATTTTATGTGAATATGATGCATGTTATCATACTTTTTAGGAATTTTCTCCATTGGCATGTCATTTCACTAAAGTTGATATTTATGCATAAATTAGGGATAATTTCATGTTTAATAAATGATTAATCTTTTGTTTAAATTAATAGAAGTTAACCTCAGTTATTAAATGAGTTTTGACTTTAGTAAATGTTTGGAAGGATGATTTTAGGATGAATTTATGATTTAGAATGTTTAATCAGAACTTATTTAATGAAATTTTGATTCATCTTTATTTCCTTCTTGAAAACATATTTTTAAAATGACATGATATTAAAAAGAAAAGAATTTGTGATCCAATGGAGAAAATTTGGATTAAAAAGGAGTTATATTTTGAGAAATATGAATTTCTGAAGTTTTATACTATTTTCTCCGATTTTTATTTGATTTTTATTTGATTTTTAATTGATTTTTTAAGGAATTTCTTAGTTAAAATCGCGAAAAAGGGGGAGAAATTACTTGCGGCTGACGTGGCGAGTAGGCCCAGGCGGGGCTGACGTGGCGAGCGGGCCTACGTGGCGTGCGGGTCCACCGCGCCGTTACGACGTGGCGCTGAGGCCACGTGGCAGGACACATGTGGCCCGCGCGTGACGCGTGGCTGACACGTGGCATTTATGTCATATAATATAGTTATATCATAGGGTTAACGTAAATATAAGCCTATTCTTAGAACTGGCTAACCGTATAGATCGTCTCCCTATTTAACCGCGTCGATTTCGTTTATTTCTTCCGTGTGGGACTATGTTCCACACGGTTTCATATTTTGCAGGTGACATGGCGGCTTGGCGGGCGTTGGATCGGATCAGAACGGCGGAAATCAAGACACGTGGCACTCACGGCGGCGACCAATAAAAAGGGCGCCTAATAAGACAAAACTCTTTCGTCTCTTACCCGTTGCACGCCAGTCGAGGAGGCGGCGACCAATGAAAAAAAAGGAGGGATTTTATCCCGCCTAATAAGACAAAAAGTGTTTAATGCTCTCTTTTTCAGGACCGTTGCCCGAGACGACGTGGACCAATGAAAAAAAGGCGACCCTTTTCCCTCGCCTAATAGGACAAGTGGTGTCAGAGCCCCCTTCGACGCATTAAATGCGCCGCATTAAATGCGTCGCATTAAATGAAACCGCGTGCATTAAATGCAACGCAGTTTCAATGTGGCCGTTACACGTGGACACCTGCATTTAATTAATTATTTTAAGACAAGTGGCGGCGCGTCGCATCAACTCCGTTGGATCGCCATCGGACGGACGAGGAAAGTGGATCGCGATCGTGCGATCCTGACCCTCCAGTTACCTGAAGCTCGATCGGACGGCGTGGAGGGGCTGTGGAAGAACTCCACGATCGCGGCGCGATCGAGCCGCGATCGAGGGGATTAGGGCGCGGGATCAGAGCGGACTCGTTTCCTTTCGATCGGCAAGCGATCGACGAAGCTCGAGCATCATGATTGACGCCCGATCGCGGCCCAATCGTGGCCCAATCATGGCGAAAATCGCGGCGAAAATTGTGGTACAGGTGAAGAGAAATTGGAGTTGAAATCAAGCCGATTCGTCGCGGATTTGAAGCCACGACCCATGCCCAAGGAATCGCCTCCATGACGCTTGAAAACCGCTCCCACGAATGCTTCAATTGGCCACGATCTTCGGGCCAATTTCTTCTTTAAAAACCCATGTATTCCTTCATTTGTTCTTCAACCCATGTATTTTAAGACAGGTGGCGACTCGTGAAGAAATTAAGCGAGTTTCGAGGAAGGTCTTAAGTTCTCGTGATCCTCTGCTTCCAAGAGTGTAGAGACGCAGCCATTGAAGCATGATAATCACGATTTCATCTCTTGATTTCATCGAATTTTCCCCTTGAATTCGAACGTCCCACGAGGAAGAATTCGAGCAAATTCGCTTCAATCCACGAGAATTGAGGCCCCATTCTTGCGGCAATCGGGTTAGTAGTGAGGTTCGATCGATTATCAAGAGGTAATTTGTATTTTTATTAGGTTTAGATCTTTAATTTTGCAAATTAGTTCATAGTCTTCTTCATTTTCCCCAATTTTAGGTCCGAAAAGTCGCTGATTTTGAAAATAGGATATCTCTTTGATTATAATTCCAAATCACTTGATTTGGAATTACCTCTTGATAATCGATCGAAACCTCTTGATAATGGATTCCTCTTTTCATCAGCTTTCCGTGGATAGCAAATTCATCAAATTCCGAGTTCATTTGACCCTTCAATTTAACTTTTGACCACAGACTGTTTATCTTTCGTCAGAAGTCAAACGTTGACTTTCGGGGTCAATTACTTTTTATTGACAAATCAGAATTTGATAATTTTGGTCTTGTTGGATTTCTCTGGTTCTTAGCTTTCCATTGACATATAAATTGCAAGATTTGGATTTCATTTGGGCATTCAATTTGAAGATTTCCTCCGAGGTGTTAATTTGGGGATTTTTCTGATCATTGATTTTTCAATAATTCATAATAAATCCATTTCTTATCCAAAAAAATTACGAAATATATATAAATAAATTTCATTTTTCTCTATAGTTTCCAAATATCTAATTTTCGTAATCTTCTGATTCTGTTTGATTCTCTGATTTTTGCAGAACACTTACTCGCTGGTCAAAGTCAACGCTTTGACTTTGACTTTTGACTTTTTCTCTGTCAAATCCGAGATTTCAATTCTTAAAAACTTCTTATTTATCTTATTTATATCATTTCCACATCTTAAATCTTATTTTTCTTTTTATTTAAAAACTCCTTTTTAAACCTAAGTTTGACGAAGTCAACTCTGCGATTAAAGTCAACCCTGCTCTCTGTGGATCGACCCGATACTTACCTAATACTTGATTATTAGATCTTGTCTTTGTGAGTTCGGTTTTATAAATTTTTTTTGACCATCGTCTTTGTGTTTTAACGACGCACGAAAACGACACGTCAGTAAAGCTTCGCGTTCATCTCGATTTCTGTATTTATTATTGAAAAGAAACTTAGGCAGCAAGTTTCTCCGGGTCGCTGTCCTTTACGTAACTCCGGTTCCGCGTCGGTTTGGATAAATGATGGAGAATTATTTTAAAACATGAACACAAGGGTTCTAAGTGAACCTATCCTCCTCCTCCTTTTTCCTCCTCCCTTTTACCAATTTAAAAAAATTATCCATTCACTAAATGGATGAAGAAGACCTCTCTAAATAATTAAAGAGAGTGTAGATCTTAAGGGAATTAACTTCCCCCCTTTCCTTATTTTACACTGATCTAATGATTGACTTGGTCAAAAGAAATTAGCCTTATCCTTAGAAACTTAGAATCCCTTGAATGGACCAAGTCAACCACCTTCTACCTTGATATAGGTTTCCTATTTTCTAAACCATATCCATCATATCATAGGTACCTTGTATAGTTATGAACAAGGATCTCAAGAAACTAATAGGAATCCTCTTGATATTAAATGTCCTTCTCTTTGAAACCCTCCATTAGATAGAAGTAGGAGAGATCTAATTATTACTACTTATGGAAGCAGTCCATTGGATGAAACTTCAAGTCAAGCATTCATTATTGAAGAATCCCAAGATCATGTCAGCTACATATCAAGACCCCGGCTTATTTATAATGGGAGCTATCATCAAAAGATACCATCACGAGGATAGATCCGTCACGTCTCTCCTTGAAGAACGTCTCCACGACTGTCAAATAATCTGTCGGCCACTCGAAGACAAAAAAAGGCATTGAAATTTTAGAATCGACGGAAACAGCTGATGGGTTTGGCGTCAACCTAACTGCCGCCGACACCTGCATATTCTATGATAATGATTGGAGTCCGCAGATGGATCTCTAGGGCAATGGACAAGCATCACAGGATCGGTCAAACTAAGCCTGTTCATGTTTACAGGCAGACTACCGCCGACACCTGATGGGTTTGGCGTCCGCAGATGGATCTCCAGGCAATGGACAAGCATCACAGGATCGGTCAAACTAAGCCTGTTCATGTTTACAGGCAGACTACTGCGCATTCAATAGAAGGTCGGATGCTGAAGAGGGCTTTCGCTTCCTCGTGCCATCAGAATAACCACGTAACTCCCAACGGCATTTCCTTCCAACGTGGAACTGTGAAGAAACACGACAACTTCTAAGCTCAAAGATTGATTCAAGATCATCGCCAGCATCGGGTCAACGCCGCCTTCTGAGCTCAACTTGATCTTCTGATCACGGTCGCGAATACCGAAGAACTACACAGCGTAAGTCGCCGCAACTATCGAAGACCGTCAACATACCCGAGATTTCATGGTCAAACCTTCTACGAAGCGGAAGTTCCTTTCACTATCGCCACCCGCCTCAGCTTCTCTCCACCCTTTCCTGGAGTTTTTTTTAACGTCAAACGGAACGCCATGCAACCGGCCTATCCAAAGAGCGAAGAGCATCGCTGAGTTTTGTTACGGCTACAACAAAACGCGCGGAGGATAAGGTACGCCGAGAAGACTTCTAGTAGGTTGACAAACCCGTGGGTAATCCCACTAGACCTCCGAAATCGTCAACTCGCCTCTGAAATCGGCATCAACGGGCATCAACCTCCATTATCCACAATTACTACAACCGCTCAATCGCGAAAAGAAATTATCGCGAAACGACGCTTCACGTAACTTCTTCTCTTATTTCTATAAAAGGCAAGATTGTAAACGAAAGCAGAAGTTGTTTTTGAATGAAAATCAGTCTCGTTTGGTTACGTAAGTCCCTGTGTTCATCGTGTCCTCGTATCTCCTCCATCTAGGCTTTGCCCGTTCAGATACCGGTATCGAATACCGGTATCTGTTGCGGTAACGGTATCGGGTACCGTTAAGGTCCTAAACGGTACCCGATACCTCCGGTATCCGATACCGACATCCGCTAACGGCAAAGCGTTGGATGTCGGTATCGGAACCGATACCGATACCGACATCCAGTTTAACCCCAGAAATGTTGCAAGAGAGAAAAAAAGGAGACCCCAGAAATCGCGCGTATCCTACATTTTCACGGCGGGCCAGTGATTTTTCCGCGAAGCTTTCGCAGCCACTAGAGCAACTCGTAACCGGCGGAGGTGAGGCCGCGCTAAACCCCGGGGAATCATCCTCGTCGCCATCATTTTCCCCGTCGAGCCAACCTCCACAACTCCCTCTCGTCTTTCTCGCCGAGCAACCGCACCCGTAGGGCTCCTCCTCGTTCTTCTCCTCACGCAAAAACCTCCTGCTGTCCCTCCCGAGAATATTTATTGTAAATATTCTCTCTATCACCCTCTCTCTCTCTAAATAAATAGTTGTGCTCCCTGTATCCCCTGATATCGTCCGATGCCTCACCCTCATCTCACCGCGCTTTTTCTCCAGCTAGCGAAGGTATTATCGTGCGACCGTTTCCTATCTTCGTTCTTCCGTTTTCTCCAAGCGGATCTGGGAGAAAATTATCCGAGCATCTCCAGTAAATAATTTTTCAAATACTCCAGTCGAGATCCGTCCTTTTGGACTCTCTCATTCTCTTCTCTTCTATCTCTTTTTGAGATTTGCTGCGTCATTTGCTCGTCCATCTATTATTTTCTACCATACTTTCTCTTTCCTTCTCCTTGAAGAAATCTGCGCTCCATTTGTTCGATCTCTTCTTGACGTTGCATATTTCATGCGGAACTTTGGATCCCTAGGGAATCTCTTCTGCGCATGAAATGACGCCCTGGTTTCTCTCGTAACTAACGGACTTATGGTAAATACCGTCATCCGGTACGGTATCTCCCGATACCTGGATCTGATATTGTCATCCTGGGTACGGATCGTGCACGGATCCATCCAGCATCTGCACTCGGGTCCCCCTTTAATCCGATCACCGCCATCTCAGAACTGGATGACGGTATGTGGTATCGATACTGGGTCATTGGGTACCGGTATCGGCAGATACTCGGCATCGGATGATCGATCCCTGGACGACGATAGGCGAACCCTACCTCCATCCCCTCTGCTTCCACACTTTCATCTCCCGAGTTTCTATCTCCCTTTCCTTCTCTCCCACCCGTTCTTTCCGCTTTCATCTTCTTCAAGTCCGCTGCAAACCGAGGAAAATCTTGAACTATTTCGGAAATCCAACGGCGTCACTTCCCGTCCACCGGTGTATTCGTCCTCTCCCATTTTAGTGTTAATGGTTCCTATATGATATCATAAGTCCAACATTCCATTCACGCTCATTCTTTCTCTGTCGTTTTTTCTCTCTTTCTTACCATCATCCGCAAATTCATATTATATAATATATTATCATCACCTCGTGTTTCTCCTTCATTCTCACTATTTCCTATTCTCCAGTCATTATCCTATTATTCTATTTTCCTCCTTCTTTCTCTTATATATAGATTCATATTTATATCACTATAATCTATCCTAATATCATTTATATTCTCCTCACATTTATGAGTTATCCTACTCTGCATTCTCACTGACTTAATCATCTACATACAGTGATATCATCTCATAGATCCCTCACATAATTGTAGGATTATTCCTTAAATATTTGCATCATCATCATAACTGAAATATCCTACATCAATAAACCTATACATAAATCGAGATGGGGTTTCTTACATAAATCATAAATACGTGTGTTATCACTCATCTAACCCTAAATACCAAAAATTAAATTTGGAGCGCTAATCCTAAACCTTGAATCCTCAGCCCTAAATCCAACCCCAAAAAAAAAAAAAAAAAATCTAAAACTTGTAACCTTGTAACCTTTAACTCGGCCTACTTTTTGCAAATAGGGTTTTGAAACCCTTGCTAGGCTAGATAGGGTGAAATGAGCTATTGCAAGAGATAGATGCTAAAATGCCTACGCAACCAACCTAACGGCTTAGTTTTTCTCAAAAAAATAAATAAAGGCAAAAGGATAAATGGGGGAAATAAAAAATAAAAAGAGAACAAATAAAAGGAGAAGAAGGACAAAAACCAAAAATTTAATGAGAAAAAATACAGAAAATGAAAAAAAGGAAAAAGAGAAATAAATTAAAGATAAAAAAAGGAAAAACATGAAAAAAGGAATTAAATGATGAATAATTAAAAAATCAAGGAAATGAAAAAAACATGATAAATTATTTTTCTGTTGTCTTCTTGTTAGAGAGAGAAAGGAGGCAATGTATCATTCCTCCATCAAGTGACCTGCGGTATTGTCTAGCATCTACCTTTAGTGACCTCTTGTACCTTCACCATCTCTATCATCTTCTTCGATGAGCAATATTCATGTACTCTTCACTTTGGTCCAAGAAGATGGGATGAGTGAGATTTCGTCGATCAATTAGGGAGAATTCGCCTCTTGAACACTGAAGATCGTTTTCGAAATCGCAGAATGAAAAGCCTTGAATCCGGCGATTAATTAAATCATTTCGATCGCTATATTAGGTTAGATTATGTGTTTTCCTCCTAATATTTTGTCATGTATCATTAATTTGTAATTTAGGATCATTAATTTAGTTAATTTAGTCTTTTAATTTTAGATTTATCTTAATTCGCGTTCGGAAATTTCTCCCTAATTCGCTCATCGATTTCTCCGTGAATCTTGATCCAAATCGAGTGATTTTTGATTCCGTGGATTTTTCTTTGAGTTGTCTTTCCAAATCTATCATTTCCCTAATTTCTCACCTCAATTCATCGTCTGATTTGATCGAATTCCAAAAGATCTCTAAAAAATCTCTTATTTTTCCGTAGATTCGACCCTTATTTACCAGTGTACCCTTCAATTCGTGATTTAATCATTAAATTGGTAAGTTTGGATTTATTGTTGACACCGAATCGGTGTGCAATTAACGACCGCATCGATTCGTTCTGTCAGATGTTACAATGCAAAATTTTAAGTGATTTGATGATGTTGATGAGGAGAGAGAAAATTATCAAGTGTCTAGATTGCTCTTAATTCAAAGCTTGATATTCGTTGATCCTAATGGAGTTTTGATATGAAAATTTATGGCCAGCTTTGTATTTTCATCCTCTATCTAGATACAACCTTTGATCATATAAAAGGGATGAAAAATTCAGGGTTTTTTCATGTTTCATTGTATGCCTGTAGGATTGGCTAACCAGAGCAAAGAAGACCACGACGAAGCGTCCTTTGTGATCAAATCATCATTCCTTGTGATTTTTGTCCTTATTTTTGTCACTACTCATGTTGGATACAAGATGCCAAGTCCAAGAAAAATGTACAAGCTCTTGAAAGAATGACCAAATTAGGAGCATCACTAGGGTAAGGTCTTGATTAGGGTTCCATTTCTTTTGATCTTAAACCTTCATTTATCATCAAAAAGTATCAAAAACATTGTCATCATTTTTTACCTAAAATATTTTGATCTTTGATAGGAGATTTTGAGTGTTTTGGATCATTGCTTGGATTGCTTCTGCTCATCATGCATTTCTCATATTTTCATCAATCAAATATCTTTTTCTCAGCAAAAATCTTGCATTTTCATTTGGATCTAGTGACCTTCCTCAATGCGGTTCAGCCCCTTTCTCACATTACAATTGGTAATTTGTGATTAAGGTGAATATCTTATAATTTTTATTGTCTTAGTTTGATTTGCCAAAAATGAAATGTGCAAACCCTACAAATTGGCTTATCAGACCAATGAAGTCAATACCTCAAAGATGAAAAGTTTCTTACTCAATGATGGGTTTTAGTTTCATGCAATCATTTTTCTTCAAATTCATAGAAACTTGACATTTGAAATAACTAGCATAGCAGTCAAAAGGCACGTTAAACAATTTAGGCCAAAAGAAACCACATTGTAGTTCTTTAACGGCAATAATCCTAGGTGCAGATTGTCATCAGAAAAAATGAATGAAAATAGTATAAAATGCTAAATTTCTCTCTCTTTGGTATGTATCATAAAAAAAATACGGCCAAGCGCGAGGTGAAAATTAAAATTCTTTATAAAAATAATATGGAATGTCTTTTAAAATTTCTTTCTATCATTTTAGCTTCAATCATGGTAATATACCTATTGCAAGATAATTTACTATGTGTGCATGCCATGGTAAGGACTTGTTTTTATTTCAAAAATTTGTTCATCAAGAAAACCATATAGAATAGGGGGTAGAACATTCAGTGGATAATCGAGAAGGATGATCAAATACAACCTTCTATATTCCACCCCTATATTAAATTCCTAAATCAATCACTTGTATTGATAAAATCCACCTTTTAGGTCTAGGTTTTTTTAAGGAAAAAATTTAAAAGCAACATGATCTATAAATATAATTACTTTACTACCTAAGCAACGAGCATTTTTTTTAATAAAACAAAGACAATGGCTAGGACTTCATTTTAAATAGTATAATAGTTTCCTTAAGCCTCCCCATAGGTATTTCTAGCATAGTAGAAGAACACTAGCTTATTGTCAATCTTTTGACCTAAAATCGCCCGCACAGCAAAATGAGTAGAATTACACATTAATTAAAAGGGAAGATCATAGCATGCATGCTGATAACATGCTAATTAAACATGAAAATACATGATTATTAATGTAAATTAATGCATAAATCCTTCCATTCTAATGCATGTTATCATATTTTTTTAGTGTTTATCTATCACTCTATGAAAAAGTTATTATAATCTCAAAATGCATTAATTAAGGGTTCACTATGATGAATTAGGGATAATATTTTCAGAACCCATTTTTATTTGAGATTATAATTAGTTTTTAAAGTTAAATAATGAGAGAAATCATTTTATATACACTCATATATTTGTCTAAGTTTTAAAATATAAAAGAAATGAGTGTATTTTTAAATTAGAAATTTAATCTCTTGATATTTATTAAATTTGACTTTTTATAATGATAGATAATTCAATTTGCGATCCAATGAAAAAAATTTGCATTAGTTTGGAGTTAGATTTTGAAAGATATTAATTTTTCCAATTTTTAAGGATTTTTTCAGATTTTTTCTGAATTTTTATGAATTTGTAAGTGATTTTTATGAATTTTTATGAATTTAAAATCAATTTATTTAATTTAAAATTTATTTTATGAGTGCACAGGTGAATGGCGCAATCTGGAGCATCCGATCGCGCGTTTAATCGTGAACATTGATCTTCACTTAAAGGCGGGGGTACATGGCCCAATCTCATTCGTCGATGAATCATTTTAAAATGATTTAATCTCAGCCGTTGATTTGAGGAGTTATAACGGCTGAGATGAAAATCGACGGAACGTATCTGGAGCGTCCGATCGAGATCAAACAACGGCGATTTAATGCGTTACTTATAACGCATGAGACGAGACATCATCTCGGTGGTCCATCGGAGATCTAACGATCACAACTTAATCCTAACGATTTGCAATCGTGCATTTCATCAGAGCCGTTGATCGAAGATTAAATGCCTGATCGGACAGTTACGCCCAATTTGCCCAATTAATTGAGATGTTCTTTGACATTGTACAGCATTCCAAGGCTATTCGAGTAATCGAACTGTTTCGACACTAAATCCCTTGAATCTCTTGCTTCCAATTGCTTCTAGACTCATTTCTGTGTCCATGGACTGCTTGAGAGTAAGATTTTGTTGAGATAATAGGAAGAAATCGGTGCTTGAACATCAATGATCGTGCTTTCGAATTTGGGAATGAAAAGCCTTTGATTCAGCGACTAATTGGATCAATTCAAGCGCAATCTTGGGTTAGATATCGTATTTCATCCTAATCTTCCTTTATATAGCTTTAGATTTCAATTTTGAATCGTAATTTGAGTCAATTTCAATTTCAATTTCAATTTTTGTTATTCACGATTTTATTTTTAAGCAATTTCTCTCTTGTTCATATAATGATTTCTCTGCGAATCTTGATCCAAATTCGGTGATTGTTTAATTCGTGGATTCGTATTCGAGTCTTCTTTTCAAAAATATCAAAACCTCTAATTTCTATCCACATTTTATTGTCTGGTTTGATCGAATTTCAAAAGATCCCTCAAAGTTACATTAATTCTCCGTGGATTTAACCCTTATTCACCACAACACTCTTTAATTCATGATTATTTGATAAAATTGGTGAGTTTGGTAATTATTTTGACTCTTGACCATGTGTTTTCAACGACCTCGTGGTCTCAATTCGTCATATGCTAGGGGTCAAAGGTTTGCAGATTATAGCGAAATCTCTATTGAGTCTCTTATAGAAGCTAGCATGCTAGAGGAATCCGCTAAGTTGCATAATTATGATGGGAAAAGTTAGGTTCTCAATCATTTCAACCTTTGCATGGTTCACCTCTAACCCACTCTTGATGATCTGGTGCCTCCACAATGAAATGGCAATATTTCTGGTTGAAAATTACGTTTTTACTCACACATATCAACAAAATCTTAGTCAAGTTTATCAAACATAGATTAAAAGAGCAACCAAAACTACAAAATCATCGATGCATTTTTTTAACAAATCACCTACATAGTAAGAAAACATGGCACTCGTCACTATTTAAAATGTAGCTGGTGCATTCTTTTAAGAGCAAATGTACCAATGTGCCAAGTAAAAAGTATTTTCTCTTTATCATGTTTACAATTTTATTTTTGATTATACCATGATAACCATCAAGAAAATTGTTATAATTTTGCCCAAAAAGTATTTCAAGAATTTGATTAATAAATGGTGAGGGTAGCAATCTCTTTTGGTAATTGAATTAAGCGTCTTATATGTTGGGTTATGAGATCCATAAAATTTTAAATTTTTGATCAAAACATCGAATGCAGCTGAATAGACTGAATCAAATATTCAAAATACTAAGGCACCAAGAATAGATGATCCTATCATGTAGTATGTATGAGAAAATATACTTACAGGGTTTCCTTAAAGGAATTCTTGAAGCTATTCAAGTGTCTAGCCTCTAGTGGTATCCACACATTCTTTGGATGGTTGGATCTCCTCTCCAAAGTGCTTCAACAAGAGAGAAAGAGAAGAAAGGATAAATTCTCACAAGGCTTGTATGGGCACCTTGAGTTGTGGTCGTTCTCCCCTTATTTATAGACATTTGGTATGAGGTTTTTTTTCATAAAAACCCTCATAATTATGTCTATATCTACCAACATCCATAGGCCTTATGTGTGTGACCCTCTAGGTCCATATATCTCACTAGTTAATAACTTTATAGACCAAACAACATCTTATTGATCAACCTTAATTAATTATCCACATCAACATATAGATTAATTAATCAAGGATATATTTAACCCAATCGATAAGTTCAGTCGCCAGCTCATTGGGTGACAAGCTACACCACGTAAGAACGTGGTGTAAGAACTCACTTAGGAACTCACTTGAGTATGTAAGAACTTACAGCTCATTAAGTATGTAAGAACTCGCTTACGAAACCTTTTCGTTATCGATTATCATTTATGTATAATCCTTCTTCCGCACGAGACTCATGAATTACTTAGGGTATGGTCAGTAGTCAAACCCTAATCGATCATTCAAGTTAATACTAATGTGTGTAGGAAATCATCGGAAACTCCTTCTATGATATTTTCACTACGTTAGCCAAGGATTTCATCGTATCTCATTCGTTGAATCAATCTCCTCAAATACCAATGGTGAATGATCCCATCTTGATCATAAAATCATCTTCGTGGACTTCATGTTGTATCTAATAAATAACGTTTTAGATATCTCGTAGCTAGGGATTCGTAATTCATAATCAAAACACGATCATCCATCCACAAGATGTCTTTGGTGTCTCAAGTCAAAGGACCACATACACAACCATGACATGAATCAACCTGATTGGCAGTTAGGTATAATACCATTCAGATATTTATACGGGTCAATTTAGTGAACTCTTTCTCCATAGTGCACCCACTATCTATCCTTAGTGTCTCTACACCGATGGCTACATGATCAACCATACTTATCATATGAGTTAGATTAGATAGTGCTATTCTTTCGGGATAATTCGATGTCCTTCTCAAATATCCCACGAATACAAATGTTTAAAACATATGTTTAAAGACTAGTGATCACTATATTATAATCTCATCATAATTCATTTAGTCATTGCACATGCTCATTGACTTCATTGCAAACATCACACAAGAATGACAATGAATAAATTACATTTCAATGAACATAAACAAGATACATGAAAATGTGATTGGCTTATAGGCCACATAATTTTCATTGGTTCATCTTGTCACAAAACTAACTTATAAGACTTATTATTGAGACCTTTACTTGACATATATGCTAGTTTTTCTAAAGTCAATGTATGTGGATTAGAGACTAGGTCCTACATAAAGTTATGTTTTTAGATAAAATGACAATCCTACTTCATGCATTTCTTATTTATGATCTTACAAAGATCATACGGTAGAGATGATATCCACAACATCTTAAGAGCCATTTGCACCATTGAACGATACTTCATCTCTACAATAGATTGCAAAACAATACAACTAAAATATTTTGAAAGTGTTTAGTCATATATGAGTTCTTTCCTTAGAGATAGTTTTAAATAGCAAAATAACCTTTGGTGCATTAGTATAGTGAATTTTTCTAGGTGCTTGCATCGCCAACATCAAAATAATCCTCAATTCTTGAATAAGCATTATGCTTATGGATGAGTCCCTTCCTCTTAGCTTTTTAAAATAGGAAAAAAACCTCAGTATATTAGTCTAGTGAATTTGTCTTAATTCTGCATAAGTTGTGGATGTCTATGTTCCTGTAAATGGAAATGGTCAAGGATGTTGATCCCTGACCCTACAGAGATAACAAATAAGACGATTAGGACCAGACTGTGATCGGCTGGGAAATGGTAATCGAAAACAGAAATTATGGTTCACTGGAGATGAATATGTTGCATTATGGTTAGTGGCCTCACACGTTATATGGAAGGAAGGGATACAGGAATTTAAAGTACGAATCCTGATCTCTAACATGAGGCGGTAGAAGAGGAAGACTAGATAGATGCAAACGTGGAAAAGATGGAATGAGTGAGGTCCAAGAAACCGTCTTCGGTCCACGAAATTCTAAGAGAATTTCAAGGAGAGCTTGTGAGGAAATCTACGACGCGCGTCTACCCGGTCGCTTATCGGGAATGATACACGAGAAATCACCGAGACAACGACAACAAAGATTCATGATATTAGCAAACAGTTCCAAAACAAAAGGCGTCAAAAGCAGCTAACATATCAACAGACAAAAGGAAACTATTGTTGCTTCATCCGACGACGTCACTAGACCACGTTCATCTCGCCCTCCGCGGCAGCTTCCCACTTTCCTAGTAGAAATCATCGCCTCACACCGTAGCGCGCGTAAACTGGAACGCTCGATTGACCCCTGTTGCTATCGTAACTCCCGCGCGTACCCAATGGTTGCGTTGCGGGAATTGCAGGTAGACGCGATGCTACTCGCTTGTTTGCCATCGCTCCTGCAGAAATATTCGCTGGTGTTCTTTCTGTACGAGTTCCTCTCACTTCCGCTTGACATATTGTAATATTGTCGTTGATGAGAGGAAACGACGTCACGGCGGGGAGCCGATACCTTCGGCCTGGGCATGTTATATGTTACCAACCTTTCGTTGGTATTGAGATATTCGTATGTGATCGTTATTGAGAGCACTTGATGATTTCCCGAGTTCTTGCCTGTCGAGGTAGTCACTTGCTTCTTCGCTGCCGTTAAGATGAAAATATAGAAATCAGAGATGCATATCGCGCAGTACACATATCTGTAAGTTAAGATGACGAGGTGCACTTACTTGTATGTGGCGAAGAAGAACTCGTGTTCTTCTCTGAGGAGTGGCGCGGCATGACTGAAAATCAGAAGTCTTAGTTTCGACGGCGAGGGAAGAAAGAAAATATATATAGGCAGTCTCCGGTTCCGTAAACGTGAAGGTTTGGTTAAACCTATAATAACATTAATACAATAAATCAATAATTTAAGATAAAACGCGTGAATAGATAAGCTTTAACAATATAATAACAATATAATCTCACATGAGAGACGCCACGTCCCTTTCATGAGAAAGGGACCTCATGTCACCTGCGTAGGTAACTGAGCAAAACGACAAAAAAAAAACAAATTAAAAATGTGGTTATTATCCAAATCTAAAAATGGAGAAAATAAGAGTTCATGCTAGATTTGGATAAAATACAAGAGTTGGTGCTAGATTTGGATAATAACCCTTAAAAATGCGAGGCGATTAATTTCGCCGCAGATTCCTTTTGAAGCGCGAATAAGAGAGCGCCATGTCCTTAGCTCGAAGTCAAATAAGGCGGCGCTATACGTGTCGCGATTTGGTGGCCGTCGTCTCACTTACCTTTTAAGAGCATAAAATTGTGTTTATGCCCTTGATACCAATAAATATGCAAAAAATATTAGAATAATTAGAAATATAATCTCAAAATGCTCCAAAATTCATTTAAACCATTTATAAAATCTAGGGAGGGAGAGAGAGAGCGAGGGAGTGCGGGAGAGGGAGGGCAGGAGAGTGGGAGAGAGGGAGAGAGGGAGAGCGGAAGAGAGGGAGAGCGGGAGAGAGGGAGGGCAGGAGAGAGGGAGAGCGGGAGAGAGGGAGGGCAGGAGAGAGGGAGAGCGGGAGAGAGGGAGGGCAGGAGAGAGGGAAAGCGGGAGAGAGGGAGTGAGGGAGGGCAGGAGAGAGAGAGGAGGGAAGGGCGGGAGAGAGAGAGGAGGGGAGGGCGGGAGAGAGGGAGTGAGGGAGGGCAGGAGAAAGAGAGGGAGGGAGAGCGGGAGAGAGAGAGGGAGGGAGGGCGGGAGAGAGATAGCGTTAAAATAGGAAAATAGGATTATGCTTATGGATGAGTCCCTTCCTCTTGGCTGTTTAGAGTAGGAAAAAAACCTAAGCATATTAGTCTGGTGAATTTGTCTTAATTCTGCATAAGTTGTGGATGTCTATGTTCCTGTAGTCTAGTCACATTCCTGATCATCATGCTTTCAAGGATGTTAAAAATTTGCAGTGAGAACTGAAGACGAGTGAGGAAAGAGATATTGCCTTTTGTGATCCCATGTTGGAGCAATTACCTTGAGAAGGAAGATAAGGGAGTGTAAAGAGATAACAAGTAAGGCGATTAGGACCAGACTGTGCTCGGCTGGGAAATGGTAATCGAAAACAGGAAATTATGGTTCACTGGAGATGAATATGTTGCATTATGGTTAGTGGCCTTACACGTTATATGGATGGAAGGATACAAGAATTTAAAGTACGAATCCTGATCTCTAACATGAGGCGATAGAAGAGGAAGACTAGATAGATGCAAACGTGCAAAAGATGGGATGAGTGAGGTCCAAGATGTAAGAACAGAGGAACCACTGTTCTTGTAAAGTAGAACAGAAATAAAAAGAGATGGAAGAAGGAGAAGAGAGAAGAGGAATCACGAGACTCTCAGAATAGTAACTGAGTTCTTGAACTTCTATTCATGATAATTTTGGTACATAATGTGAGGTATTTATAGAGATTATACAAGAGAAAAAGACCGTTGGAGAAGTCGGAAGCAATTGCCGCTAATGACAGTGATACCATCGGATTGGTCCACGTAGCGCGGTTGAGCTGGCAGCCGTTACGCGATTCACTTAACTTCCTCGAACCGGTCTGATGGTGAGCCGGTAGCTGATGCTTCGTGAGCCGGTTCTTGGTTTGAACTGGGTGACTGATTAAATGCTTTCACACGCCCCCGCAAGTCCAAGGTAGGAAGAAAATGTAGCTTGGACTTGAGAAATAGAAAACGACTTTTCGGAAGTGCTTTGGTTAGAATATCGGCTGTCTGATCCTTGGTAGCAAGATAGCCAATGCGAAGATTCTTGATTTTAACTTATTCTCGGACAAAATGGTAGTCTATTTCAATATGCTTCGTACGGGTGACAAAGCGTTTTTGTGCGTCGTTAAAACACAAAAACGTAGGTCAAAAGAAATTTATAAAACCGAACTCACAGAGATAAAGATATAAAATCAAGTAAAGTGCAAGTATCGGGTCGATCCACAGAGAGCAGGGTTGACTTTAATCGCAGGGTTGACTTGGTCAAACTTAGGTTTAAAAGGGGTTTTAAAGAAGTACAAATAAGATGTGATGAATGGAAATATAAATAAGAAGTTTTAAGAATTGAATTCTCGGATTTGACAGAGAAAAGTCAAAAGTCAAAGTCAAAGCATTGACTTTGACAAACTCTAGGTGTTATGTAAAATTAGAGAATCAAAAAGTGTCAGAACATTACGAATATTATATATTTAAGAAACTAGAAAAAAAAATGAAACTTATCCATATAAAATTCGTGATTTTTGGATAATAAATGGATTTACTATGAATTATTAAAAATCAAATATCAGAAAATCCCCGAAATGAACACCTCAGAGGAAATCTTCAAATTGACCAGTCTAATGAAATCCAAATCTTTCAATTTATATGTAAATGGAAAGCTAAGAACTTGAGGAATCTAAAGAGACCAAAATGATCGAATTCTAATTTGTAAATTGTAAGTAATTGACCCTGAAAGTCAACGTTTGAGTTCTGATGAAAGATGAATAGTGCTCGGTCAAACATCAAATTTAAGGGTCAAACATACTCAGAATTTGATGAATTTGCTATCCACGGAAAGCTGATGAAAAGAGGAATCCAATGAAACCAAAATCAAGCGATTTAAAATTATAATCAGAGAGATATCGTATTTTCAAAATCAGTCATTTTTTGGATAAAATTTTGGGGAAAATGAAGAACACTAAGAACTAATTTGCAAAATTAAAGATCTAAACCTAATAAAAACTCAAATTACCACTTGATAATCGATCAAATCTCACTACTAACCTGATTCTTGCAAGAATGGGGCTTCAATTCACGCAGATTGAAGCGAATTTGCTCGATTTCTTCCTCGTGGACGTTCGGAATTCAAGGGGAAAATTCGATGAAATCCGGTGATTATTTCATGATTATCATGCTTCAATGGCTTCATCTTTGCACTCTTGGAAGCAGAGGATCACGAGAACTTAAGACCTTCCTTGAAATTTGCTTAATTTCTTCACGAATCGATCAAAAGTTAAGTTTACAAAGGGAGAGAACATCTATTTATAGAGAAGTTTGTGCGATATTGGTGGATCGTGGCCCACGACACGGATTGCACTCCGTGTGATTTCAGCCGTCGGATCGCGGGAAATTGGTGACTCCTGACGCGTATTTCACTCCGTGTAATTTTAGCTGTGAGATCGCGTGTAATCAGTGGGATCGTGGCCCATGACGCGGATTCCACTCCGTATGATTTCACCCGTCCAATTGCGCGATTTAATCCCGACCGTCCGATTGTGCGATTTAATCGCGACCGTCTGATTGCACGATTTAATCCCGACCGTCCGATATCACTGTTCATGCCACGTAGGCATCACGTAGGCATCCATGTGGGCTTGCGTGGCCCCACCATGTGTCAGCATAGCGCCACGTCACCTTCGTGCGTCACGCACGATTAAATGAATCTTGAAAAATCAAAATAAAATCCAGAAAATACTATAAAATTAAGAAATTCATAAATTCATTTGTATAATTCCTTTTTAACTCAAATTTTCTCCATTGGATCACAAATTCTTTCATCTTTAATAGTATGCCATCTAAAAGTACAAATTAAAAGATTCATATAAGATGAATTTCAAATAAACATAGATAATTTCTTAAGAAGTCTATTTTATATCATCCAACATTCTCTTCTTGAAATTACATCTTCTAATCATCTACTAAAGTCAAAGTAAATTAAGAAAAATACTTAATTCTTATTAATTTAACCTTGCAAAAAGATTAATCATCAAGAAAGCACATAATTAACCCTAATTTATGCATAAATATGAACTTTAGTAGAATGGCATACCAATGGAGAAAATTCATAGAAACTATGATAACATGCATCATATTCACATAAAATAAGCATGAATATGAGTTAAATAGGATAAGAATTTAAGTTATAAATGCATGTTATCAACGGGAATGAAAGACGGGATTAGCTGCGAGACAAGTCGCACCAACATTGTCACACCACAAAATAGGTGAGCGTTGCAGCAGAATGCATAATTCTTGAAGAAGCGATTTGATCCAGATGAATTCCGCAGTGGCATTGGCCACCGCTTTGTATTCAGCCTCTGTGCTGGATCGAGCCACGGTCCTTTGTTTTTGATAGCGCCAAGAGATAAGATTTTGACTCAGATAGACGAGATAGCCACTTGTAAAGCGTCGATCAATAGAACAGCTGGCCCAATCTGCATCACTAAACAATTCTAGAGATATATCAGAGTTACTCGAATAAAAAAGGCCGTCTGAGATTGAATTTTTTAAATAGCGCAGCAGGTGTTTCACACTGGTCCAATCTGAGTGTGCAGGTGAATGCATTACTTGACAAGCTTTGTTAACAGAGAAGGAAATATCCGGTCTAGTAATGTTGAGGTACTGAAGTGCCCCAACAATGCTTCGATAGAGAGTGGGATCATTGAATTTGGTAAAGTCCGTGGATTTGGAGAAGGAACATGGATTAGAAGTAGGTTTAGCCTTATCCATATGTGCTTTTTGAAGGATTGATAGAAGGTATTTGGATTGAGAAAGAAAATAGCCAGTTGGTGTAGAGATGAATTCAATGCCAAGAAGTAATGAGCAGGACCTAAATCTCTCATGGAGAAGGTCGAGCTCAAAGAACTAATGAGATTTTTAATTCCAGCTGAGTCTGGACTAATGGGAGAATATCATCAACATAAATAAAAAAGAAGTAGGGGATGTGATTATGATATTTAAAGAACAAAGATGTGTCAGTTTTGGAAGTAGAAAACCCGAGAGAGAGTAAGTATGTAGATAACTTTAAAAACCATGCTCGAGGTGCCTGTTTAAGACCATATAAAGATTTATTTAATTGACATACATGATGAGGAAAGGCTGTATTGATAAATCCTGGTGGCTGTTCCATGAAGATGGTTTCTTGCAACTCACCATGTAGAAATGCATTGGAGACATCTAACTGATGGATGAGCCATCTTTGACTGATAGCTAAAGATAATAGTATGCGAACGGTGGTAATTTTAATAACCGGGCTGAATGTTTCATCATAGTCAAACCCATCTTCATGTTTGAAACCTTTGGCTACTAGCCGAGCTTTGTAGCGTTCAATGGATCCATCATATTTATGTTTTAATTTGAAAACCCACTTACAACTGATAACATTCATGAATGTTGATCGAGGGACTAGCTTCCACGTTTGATTATGTTGTTGTGCAGTGAATTCAGTCTTCATTGCCTGTAGCCATTGAGCATCTTTCGTAGCCTATGAGAAAGGTATTGGTTCATAGGGAATTTTTGTATTAGTAATAAAACACTCAGGTAGAGGATGATTGGTGATCGGTTGACTTTTGGAGTAGATCTCACTAATGGGTTTGGTTTTTAAAGGAGGAGTGGTATCGGGTGAAATTGGATCAGCTAAAGGCATGTTCTGATCATTTAAAAGAGGAGTGGTATCGGGTGAAATTGGATCAGCTAAAGGCATGTTCCGATCATTTTCTTCTGAGTCAGTGGACTCATGTGAAGAAGTAAGTAGATTTTGATCAGGAGAAATAGGTTCAGTTGCTGGGGTAGATGTACTTCTGGGAGTGTTTTGAACATAAGACGTCACAGCAATAGAAAGAGGTGTAGGATGAGTTCCTAGAATTCCAGTGGATGTGTTTTCAGAGGAAGTAGATGAGTGAGAGTGTTTATAGAGATTATACAAGAGAAAAAGACCGTTGGAGAGTATTTATAGAGATTCACTTAACTTCATCGAACCGGTCTGATGGTGAGCCGGTAGCTGATGCTTCGTGAGCCGGTTCTTGGTTTGAACCGGGTGACTGATTAAATGCTTTCACAGAAGAAACTGCCTTCGGTCCACGAAATTCTAAGAGAATTTCAAGGAGAGCTTGTGAGGAAATCTACGACGCGCGTCTACCCGGTCGCCTATCGGGAATGATAGGCGAGAAATCACCGAGATAACGACAACAAAGATTCATGATATTAGCAGACAGTTCCAAAACCAAAGGCACCAAAAGCAGCAAACATATCAACAGACAAAAGGAACTATTGATGCTTCATCCGACGACGTCACTAGACCACGTTCATCTCACCCTCCGCGGCAGCTTCCCACTTTCCTCGTAGAAATCATCGCCTCACACCGTAGCGAGCGTAAACTGGAACGCTCGATTGACCCCTGTTGCTATCGTAACTCCGCGCGTACCCAGTGGTTGCGATGCTGGAATTGGAGGTAGACGCGCTGCTACTCGCTTCTTTGTCGTCGCTCGTGCAGAAATATTCGCTGGTGTTCTTTCTGTACGAGTTCCTCTCACTTCCGCTTGAAATATTGTAATCTTGTCGTTGATGAGAGGAAACGACGTCACGGCGGGGAGCCAATACCTTCGACCTGGGTATGTTATCCGTTACCAACCTTTCGTTGATCTTCAGATATTCGTATGTGATCCTTCTTGAGAGCACTTGATGATTTCCCGAGTTCTTGCCCGTCGACCTAGTCACGCGACTGGTAGTCACTTGCTTCCTCGCCGCCGTCGTAGTCGTGGTCGTAGTAGTTTTAATGGTAGTTGCAGGCACCTCAATAACAAACCCGCGTCTTTCGATCACTGAGATGAAAATATAGAAATCAGAGATGCATATCGCGCAGTACACATATCTGTAAGTTAAGATGACGAGGTGTACTTACTTGTATGTGGCGAAGAAGAACTCGTGTTCTTCGCTGAGGACTGGCGCGGCATGACTGAAAATTAGAAATCTTAGTTTCGAGGGCGAGGGAAGAAAGAAAAGATATAAGTACACCCTCTCTCTCTCGCGAGGCGGAAGAAGAAAAAACAATTTTCTTCCGCCGCTAAAATTTCTCTCCCTCCCTCTCCCTCTCTCTCTCTCTCCCTCTCCCTTCGTCCCTCCCTCTCTCTGTCTGTCTGTGTGTGTCTCTCTCTCCCCCTCCCTCCCTCGCTCCGTCTCTCTCTCTCCTATCATAGGAGAGAGAAAGTAGGGGCAGCGAGACAAGTGGCAACAGCCACTCTTCAGAGCTCAAGATTTCACGTCTTTCACAAAGCATGAGTTGCAGCATTTGCTAAAGAAGACAAATGAGAAGAAGGGAGGGATCAAAGAAGATTTTAGGGAGGGAAATGTATAAACTCTTTTCTAAGCAAACGTAATTAAGCAGAATTCCGACAACTAACCGAAGTTTTTGGAATTCAGTTCCATGGTGAACAAGCTCTGTTTGGGAATCATTCGCGGTGGGCTAACCCTAATGTGCACTGGTATTACGAGAGATCTAGAGATTTAGAAAATTTTCCAGGTCAAGAAGAAAAACTGGATATATTAGCTATAAAACTAATTCAACATCGGCCCCCCTTTTCTTGGTTAGCTAGAACTTGTATTGGTTTGCGTTCTGTGAAAGGGAGCCTTGCACATGGCGCCTGTTCGAAATAACCGCATAGTACGGTTATGCGAGAAGTGCCCGGTACTGCTTGCGTGAAGAGTTGTAACGGTTCGAATAGTACGTGTGAATTAGAGTTTCTTCCTTGTTTCTTCTGCTGTGTTTTTCTCGTGAATCGTGGTTGATCGCCGGCAACCTCCTTACTGCCGACGATCGCGGGTATCTAACATTTGGTATCAGAGCACCAGGTTGGGGGAGCTAGGACTCGATCGTGGCAAGGTACATGATGTAGGATATTTTAGAAATGATAATATAAATAAAGATGAAGATGTAATGATGGAGATGTGAGGGAGAAGTGAGTGAAATAAATGAGAAAATCTACTGATATTAAAAATATGTAATAATCCTACAACCTAAATGAGGACCTATGAATGATATC
>CM044106.1:14639039-14681268 GCA_024174645.1 Lemna minuta
TGCGTTCATCTCGATTTCTGTATTTATTATTGAAAAGAAACTTAGGCAGCAAGTTTCTCAGGTCGTCTGTCGGTTATGAGTCGGGCTCGATAACCTAAACGTAACTCCGGTTCCGCGTCGGCTTTGGATAAACGTATACATAAATCAAGATGGGGTTTCTTACATAAATCACTCATGTGTTAGATTAACCAAAAATTCGTGTGTTATCACTCATGTAACCCTAAATACCAAAAATTAAATTTGGAGCGCTAATCCTAAACCTTGAATCCTCAGCCCTAAATCCAACTCCCAAAAAAAAAAATCTAAACTTGTAACCTTGTAACCTTTAACTCAGCCTACTTTTTGCAATTAGGGTTTTGAAACCCTTGCTAGGCTAGCTAGAGTGAAATGAGCTATTGCAAGAGATAGATGCTAAAATGCCTACGCAATCAACCTAACGGCTTAGTTTTTCTCCAAAAAATAAATATAGGCAAAAGGAAAAATGGGGAAAATAAAAAATAAAAAGAGAACAAATAAAAGGAGAAGAAGTACAAAAAAAAAAACAAAAATTTCATGACAAAAAAGAAAGAAAATGAAAAAAGGAAAAACATAAAAAAAAGGAATTAAATGATGAAAAATTAAAAAAATGAAGGAAATGAAAAAAAAAGGGAAAAAACATGATAAATTATTTATCTGTTTTCTTCTTGTTAGAGAGAGAAAGGAGGCAATATATCATTCCTCCATCAAGTGACCTTGGGTATTGTCTAGTGTCTACCTTTAGTGACCTGTTGTACCTTCACCATCTCCATCATCTTCTTCGATGAGCAAGCATTGATGCAGCACCGCATCAATGAAACCGAACCCCTCCCTCGACGGAGACGGCGGAGAGCCGGCGGCACCGCCGAGGGAGAGCACCGAGGGGGTGAAGAACTAACCTAAAAAATACTCTCAAAACCGCTATCTATCTAAAACTCTAAACTTCTCAAATTTCAAATTTCATCGTCGTCGTCGTTGTCTCTCGGGGGAATCCCTTTCTCCTTATATAGGAGAGGGAAGGGGGGGGGCCTTAACGGGCCAAAAACATGACCCACGTGGGCCAATCACAAAACATACCTAAATGGCCCACTAATCCTAATTAGGGCTTAATAGCTAAATGGTCCCGCATCATTCTCCGCGGCTGGGGAAAACTCGACTCCGTCGAGTTGATGAACGAAAAGGGACCACGTGATCCAACGGCTATCGGGAGCCGCCCGTCATGTAGTCACCTAAGGGCGACGTGGCAGACTTTGGTTGGCCGTTGGGATGACGCAGGCGGCGGGCGCGGGCCGCGAGGGCTTGACTACTCCGGTGATCTTTGCGACGCGAGGGCGGCGAGGGCACGGGCCGCGAGGTGGTCAGCATCAGTTTATCTAGATACGCGGCTGGCTGTGGTTGGCCAGAAGGCTGACGCAAGCGGCGGACGCAGACCGCGAGGTGGGCGGCTTCGATGGCGTCATGGTCAGCCGTGATTGGCCCGAGGTCTGTCGAGGCGGCGGGCGCGTGCTGCGAGGGAGGCGGCTTTACTGCCGCTTCAGACGTGGCCTGCTGTGGTTGGCCAGAGGGCTGACGCAGGAGGCGGGCGCGGGCCGCGAGGTCGGCGGCTTCGAGGCCGCTGGTGACGTGGCCAGATTTGATTGGCCTGAGGACTGTCGCAGGCGGCGGGCGCTTGCTGCGAGGTAGGAACTTTAATCCTAGTGATGATGGAGCCACGTGGGCTAACGCAAGCGACTGGCGCGTGCTGCGAGCGTGCGGCTTCAACTGTCGATGGCGACGTGGGCACGTGGCCTGACGAAGGTGGCGGGCGGGTGCTGCGAGGCAGGTGGCGTCACTGTCACTGGCGACGTGGCCGCCGCTGGTTCGCTAGGTGACTGACGCACGCGGCGGGCCCGGGCTGCGGGTGGGCCGGCTTTAACTGCTCATGGTGACATTGCCACGTGGGCTGATGCAAGCGGCGAGCGCTTGCTTCGACGCGGGCGGCTTTACTGCCGCTGGCGACGTGGCCGGCTGTGATTAGCCGGCGGGCTGACTGAGGCGGCGGGCGCGGGCCGCGAGGTTGGAGGCTTCAATGCCGTGGGTGACTTGGCCTCCTGTGATTGGCGTGCTGAAGCAGGCGGCAGGCGCGGGCCGCGAGGCGGGTGACTTCGATCCAGGTGGTTGCGTGGCTCGATGGGGTTGGCCAGAAGGCTGACGCAGGCGGCGGGCGCGGGCCGCGAGGTGGGCAGCTTCGATGCTGGTGGTGGCGTGGCAACCTGTGGTTGGCCTGAGGGCTGACGCAAGCGGCGGGCGCGTCCTACGAGGCGGCCTTTGATGCCGCTGCCGACGTGGCCAACTGTGTGTGGCCTGAGGACTGTCGCAGGCGGCGCGGGCCGCTAGGTCGGCGTCTTCGATGCCGCGTGGGTGACGTGGCCAGCTGTGAGTGGCTTGAGGACTGTCGCAGGCGGCGGGCGCTTGCTGCGAGGTTCGAACTTTACTACTACTGGGGGACATGGCCTCCTTCGGTTGGCCGGTGGGCTGACGTAGGCGGCGCGCGCGGGCCGCGGGGCGTCCATGCCGCTGGTGACGTTGCTTGCTATGGTTGGCAAGAAGGTTGATGTCGGCGGCGAGCCCGGGTCGCGAGACGAGTGGGCCCTTTGGGCCGTTTTAGGGGCTGGCCCTGGCCTCTCTCTCCCGCTGGTTGGGCGGTCCGGCCAGTCGGACTTGACCGGTTCACGCGGACCGGTGCGGGAGACGGCTGGAGCTGGCCCTCGCACTTTTCCTGCTGATGGGCGATCCGGCCGGTCGGACGGGACCGGTTCACGAGGACCGCTGCGGGGGACGGGGGGCTGGCTCTGACACCATGCCCGCTGGTGGGGCGGTCCGGCCGGTCGGACTGGACCGGTTCACGCGGACCGCTGCGAGAGACGGGGGGTCAGGGAAACCCTAGCCACTCCCTTATACCGCAGGATTGTGGTGGCGGGCTCGTTCCGCGGCCGCAGTCTCAGTCAGTAGGCCGGTGCAAGCCGAGGCAGCTGATGGCGCCTGAAGGCGGCAGGACGTGGCCGGAGGCGCCGGAAGGGCGGTAGCGGTCGGAGGCGGCGGTAGCTGACGGCGGCGCCAGAAGCGGCTGCAGCGGCCGGAAGCGGCGGAAGCGATTGGAGGTACCGGAAACGGAGGCGTTGCAAACGACGGAAGCGCCGAAAACGCCAAATGGCTCTGATACCAATTTGATGCAGCACCGCATCAATGAAACTGAACCCCTCCCTCGACGGAGACGGCGGAGAGCCGGCGGCACCGCCGAGGGAGAGCACCGAGGGGGTGAAGAACTAACCTAAAAAATACTCTCAAAACCGCTATCTATCTAACACTCTAAACTTCTCAAATTTCAAATTTCATCGTCGTCGTCGTTGTCTCTCGGGGGAATCCCTTTCTCCTTATATAGGAGAGGGAAGGGGGGGGCCTTAACTGGCCAAAAACATGACCCACGTGGGCCAATCACAAAACATACCTAAATGGCCCACTAATCCTAATTAGGGCCTAATAGCTAAATGGTCCCGCATCAAGCATCATCTACTCTTCACTTTGGTCCAAGAAGATGGGATGAGTGAGGTCCAAGAAACCGTCTTCGGTCCACGAAATTCTAAGAGAATTTCAAGGAGAGCTTGTGAGGAAATCTACGACGCCCGTCTACCCGGTCGCCTATCGGGAATGATAGGCGAGAAATCACCGAGATAACGACAACAAAGATTCATGATATTAGCAAACAGTTCCAAAACCAAAGGCGCCAAAAGCAGCAAACATATCAAAAGACAAAAGGAACTCAAAATGCTTCATCCGACGACACGACTAGTCCATGTTCATCTCGCCCTCCGCGGCAGCTTCCCACTTTCCTAGTAGAAATCATCGTAGTAACTCGCCTCATACACATTGTCATTACCGTAGCGCTCGTGAAACTTGAACGCTCGGCTCGACCCTGTTACTATCGTAACTCCGTGCGTACCAGTGGTTGCGATGCTGGAATTGAGGTAGACGCGCTGCTGCTCGCTTTTTGCCATCGCTCGTGCAGAAATATTCGCCGGGTGTTCTTTATGTACGAGTTCCTCTCACTTCCGCTTGAAATATAGTAATCTTGTCGTCGATGAGAGGAAACGACGTCACGGCGGGGAGCCGATACCTTCGACCTGGGTATGTTCTCCGTTACCAAACTTTCGTTGATCTTCAGATATTCGTATGTGGTGCTTCTTGAGAGCACTTGATTTCCCGAGTTCTGGCATTATCTGATCTCCAAAAAGGAATAGCTCCTCCCCCTCTATCCCACACAAATCCCCCTGCTCCTTCCTTACTATTTTTGAGATAAGCCTCTGCGAGAAGATGACGAGCGATGTAAAACAAGACGGATCAGCTTCCCAACGTCTCTCTATTAGTTTTTTTGCCCCCAGTCTATCTTATTTTGCTTCCTTCTGCTAATAAGAATAAAGCATGCAAATAAGGTTGTAAAACATTATTCATATTTTTTCTGGAATGTAGGTTTCTAGAAAAAAAAAGTGGACCCATATAAGATCACAGGTTTTTGATTTGCAGGCTTCAACTTATGATTGCACCGCCTTGCCAAGTATGATTTACTCAAAAGGGTTAACATCATATAGTGGCACGACCTTTAGGGTAATTATCAGATACTGGCACGACCTTTTTTCACTCTCAAATACTGGCACGACCTTTTTCGGTCGCTCAGATACTGGCACCACCTCAGCATTCCCGCTGAGGTGGCATTTTTTATTTTTTCCTCCCCCACCTGGCTGCCACGTGGTCCTGCTTATTCTCTCTCTCTCTCTCTTTATTCTCTTCCTCTCTCTTCTTGTCTCTCTCTCTTCGTCCGCTTCATTTCTTTTTCTCCATGGCGATGTTGACGACGGGGATCCCCCCGGCGCAAACTCTCGTGGTCGTCGGCGCTTCTTCCGCGCGGCCGCAGCTTGGCGTCGACATGTGCGGAGGGGGAGGAGGGGTGCCGTCGATCGGGTGAACGGTCTTCTGAGCGGGATTTGCGGCCTCAGCCATATTTTTTTCTCGGGTTTTATCGGAGGAGATGCAGCTAGCAAGGTACTTTTTAGGGCTTTTTGGGGGTGCGAGCTTCTACTAGTCGGGGAAGAGGACGAGGAGGAAGTCGAAGAAGGAAGAGATGCGATAGAGGAGCTTCCGCCGTAGCTCTTGGGTTCACCCTTGGTTTCAATTTATAGTGGATACCTGAAGGGGTCCAACGAGGCATAAAGGTGATCAAATAACGTGGCAGTCAAACGGATGGGAACGAGGATTTTTTTAGTTTATATAAAAATCAGGGCGATAATTTACTTGGTCAACCATAGTTGGATTTCTCGTCGATACCGGCGGCGAAATCGGAGTTCCGCGTAGCTTCGGAGTGCAGTAAACTTCAAGATTCAGGGGGTTGGTTCGTCCCCTTCTCGCTGATTGTTCCACGTGTCTCTTTCCTCAGTCCATGGTGTCGCACTCTAGCACCAAGAAATTAACTAGTCAAACATGCAGTTGTGTAAACCTTTACTATAGATTTAACTTTTTGATTTTTTGTAAACTTGTCATCTCCTCAAACATGAGCTAAACCCTATGATCTCATTCATTGCAATGTCTAGGGTCTCTAACGCATTCTATCATCTTTGTTGATGATTATTTGTGGATTATTTGAGTTTAGTGCCTTAGAGATTAATCTCATGTCCTCAAACACCTTCATACATTTCATTTGATAAAAGCATCACTCAAAATTGCATCACCCCCAAGATTCTTTGCGCCAAACATGTGCTCCACATTGTTCAAGCCAATCCTCCATACCTTATATGTTGGTCAACAACCCATACCTTATATGTTATTCGTCAAGCAAGAAGGAAAGAAAGCAACAATGGATCATTCTTCATGTGTTGAACATCGTTCTTAATGAGTTTCTACTCTCTTCTATTCATTCCTTGTGTTGGATGCAAGATGCCAAGTCCGAGCAAAATATACCACTCTCAAAGGTATGTTTTGATTAGGGAGCATCACTGCATTCTGTTTCCATCACGAATCTTTAGATTAGGATCATTTTCTATCCATTTCTTCTATTTTCCTCATATATTTATAAACATTTTCTCATTTATAAACCCTAAAAATCACTTTCCCACCATTGATCAAGGGGTTTCAATCTTCTAAAGGAGTTTGGAAGCGTTTGATCAATTCATTTCATTTCCACATACGTCGTCTTCCTTTCATTGATCATTTCTGCCTTCTAAATCTAAAAATACCAAAAATATATGTTTTGATTTTAATTTTTTAACCTTCCTCCCTATGGATTCGACCTCGACTTGCCATTGTTCTAATTTAAAAATCAGATTTTGAAGATTTGAATGTAAATTTGTTTGATACATAAATTTTCACAATCAATGATCGTATTTTTACGCGTATCAAGAGACAGAAAGCAACAGTCAGGGAGAGAGGGGGAATGCAAGAGTAGGCGAGAGAAAGAAGAATGAAATTGAGGCAAAGAAGAGCGATCGAGAGGGAGAGAATTCCAGATAGGGAGAAAGAGAGGAAGTATCTCAAGAGGACTTTGGGATATAAAGAAAGAGAGAGAGAGGCACAACAAGAGGGGGATGAAAAGAGAGAGTGGGACTGGATTTAGTAAAAGGGATGGGATGCACTAACGAAAGTAAGTACGAAGAATTTGAAGGAGAATCGCTAGAGAGAAATTTGGAGTGATGAAATTGGAAATAAAGAGAGAGAAGAGGGAAGGTGGTAGCACAAAAGGGAGAATCGAGAGGATGAGAATACGCTAGGAGGAACACAGAAGAGCAAGAGTCATGAAGAGAGATGTAACAGGAAGTTGAACGAAAATAATCGGTGGTGATAAAAAATCAGAGAGAGAATTTGCGAGAGAGTAAGGGAGGAATCTGAAGAGAGAGAGGGCAGTAGAGACATGAGAAAACACGGGACAAGCTTCAATGGAAAATGAGGAGAGTGGGAGAATGAGAGAGAAATGTGATCGAGAGAAGACATAAAGAGTGGGAGCTAGAATGACAAAGGGAGATAGAAGGAGAGAAAGAGAGAGTGCATGTGAAAGAGAGATTTAGCAGAAGAATGGGAACAAATCATGAGAGAAGAAAGAGGAGAAGATGAGAGGGAATCCGAGAGAGGAAGTGGTTGCAAATTTGGGAGGACAGTCAGTCCACAAAGAGAGGAGGTAGAAGAATGGGAAAGGAAGCGTGAGAGAAATTTAGAGAGAGATGGTGCAGTTTCAAGAGAGAGGAGAGAAATATGAAAGAAGAGAATCAATTGAGAGAGACAAAAAGCGAGAAAAAGTAGAGCGCACTAGAGGGAGGACAAAACTTTAGATTCAGTCATAAGAGGAAGAGCGCATAATCAAGGTAGAATGGGGGAGAGGAAAATAGACAGTATGCAAGCGATTTCGATAGAAGAGAGAGAGAGAGCAGCGCTAGGAAACTGAACAATCGATCACGCTAGCAAAATCAGAAAAATGAAAGGTGAAGAAAGTATAAGAGAGGAGGTGAGATTAGGGTTCTACGGTTCCGGAGTCAGTACCAATTTTTTTGTGAGAACCTAAACCTATACCTAACTTCAGTTTGGTTAAACCTATACTTTTGGTGAAGCATCATTAGAATTGAACATAAATTATTGAAAATTTTTGTGACACCACTATTCAAATATATATATATAACACATGTTTTACAAACAAAAGATAATATATTAACACTTCCTAATAAAATCAATACAAAACATCACGAATTTAAGGTAAAATTTTTAAATAGATAAACTTTAACCATAATATATAATAGGGATAGAATAATATTAGAATTTCAGGAAATCATCTCTCTCCCTCTCCCTCCCTAACTCTCTCTCCTTCCCTCCCTCTCTCTCTCTCTCTCTCTCTCTCCCTCACTCTCTCTCTCCCCCTCTCCCTCGCTCTCTCTCCCTCCTTGCCTCTCTCTTTCTCTCTTCCTCTCTGTCCATTCGTCCCTCCCTCGCTCTCTCTCTCTCCCTCCCTCCCTCACTCGCTCTTTCTCTCTCTCTCCCTCCCTCCCTCCCTCCCTCGCTCTCTCTCTCTCTCCCTCTCTGTCCATCCCTCCCTCTCTCTCTCTCCCTCTCTGTCCGTCCCTCCCTCTATCTCTCCCTCTCTATCCCTCCCTCCCTCGCTCTCTCTCTCCCCCCTCCCTCCCTCTCTCTCTCCCTCTCTGTCCATCTATCCCTCCCTCCCTCGCTCTCTCTCTCTCTCTCTCTCTCTCTCCCTCTCTCCCTCCCTCCCTCCCTCGCTCTCTCTCTCTCCCCGGTTCCTCCATCCCTCTCTCTCCTCCTCCTGCCCTTCCTTCCACCACCCTCTCTCTCTCGCGGGGTGGAAAGAAGAAAAAACATTCTTCTTCCGCCACTGTGTTACCTTTTCGTTGTTAAAATTTCTCTCCCTTCCTCTCTCTCTCTCTCTCTCTCCCTCCGTCCCTTCCCTCTCTCTAGTCTCAGTCTCTGTGTGTCTCTCTCTCCCCTCCATCCCTCCCTACTCAGTCTTAGGTCTATGTGTGTGTCTCTCTCCCCTCTGTCCCTCCCTCCCTCGCTCTGTCTCTCTCTTTCTCCTATAATAGGAGAGAGAAAGTACAGTTCCACTGAAACCCCAAACCAAAATTGACACCGGAAGAAAACTGGACTTCGGTTTGTCCAATTTTTCAACACCAATGGTGTTGGTTTTGGTTCGCTTTTTGGTCTTTCGGTAATGATTTGGAGTTCTCTAGGTGAGATAAAATAGAGATCACAAGAGAAATGATGAGGAAGATAGAGATAGAGATAGAGAATTCAAAATGAAATGCCATTAACATCCTTTATTCTTCCCTTCCATTCCAACGGGAGTAACACCAGGAGGGATCCTAAATCTAGGAGAGAAGAAGAACAACCAAAAAGGGGGAAGAAGGAGGAGAAGAGAAAGAAGACGAGAGGTTCCCCTCTTCTCAATTTTTTTCTTTTCAAACCCATGCAAGGGTTCTTCTTTGACTGCGCTCTAATCGAATTGCCTCGGACAGCCCATTAAGTCTTAGAAACATCTATTTCAGATGATCTTGCTTCCCTTCTCTTGCTTGTAGGTTCCTGAACTAAAGGAGACAAAAATCATTTACAAAATTTCATTTTGATGTACTTATATTATAAAATTATTAAATCATGAGACAGTGGATATGATGATATGTTCAAGAGTTAATAGAGTTAAACAAAAGTAATTCATAGGTGTTTATAATTACTTTTTATGCTTTTATCAATCCACACTCAGCCAAGTTTTTTGTGGGATGCCCCATTAGTGCTCTTTTAGTCTCATAGACTGGGGAATTGGCAAAAATGAGTTGGGTTTCATCTTCCCCTCATTTTTTGTCTAGTTCGTGTTTTCTTTAATAATGCATGACTTCTATTCAAGTTTTATGTGAAAATGGACCAAAGCTTAGGCTTAAAAAGGACCTACTACCCTCTTCACCTCATCTTATTTGATGCAAGTTTCTACTTGGGTTTATTTATTCTATCCTTATCAACGTTATCTTTCTAGTTAATGCCAAATCATTCTATGGATTATCAAACGAGATGTTCTCTGATTTCCTAGAAAAATTCAAGAAAAATTTCTGCCCTGTTCTTTGACTTAGAAAAATACCTCTTGAAGTCCTCACTCATATGTTACAGAAATTCCTTTGTGCTTCCCCAATGCTCATGTATGTTCAAATCTCAAAGTCCCTCTTCGCCACAAAACAATATAGTTAAAAATTATCATGCTTGAGTTTGCTTTGAAGGGACATTTTTTGTCTGCATGTTGCAGTACTAAATGGATTGAGGGGCCCATTCACCTAATCCAAGGTTTCTCAGCTAATAAGATCATGGATCAAGAATGTCGTGAGACACACTCACTTCCTCTTCGTGCTACATTGAAGTAAATGCATTGACTTATCTATAGTATTATTAAATGACAAATCAAAGACAAAGAAGTGGAAAGTCAAAGTCAACTGATGAGAATCAAAGTCAACTATAGATAGTAAAAGTGGAAGGCAAAAGTCATTGTTAACAAAATAGGGAGATTAGGATTTAGTTATCTTTTTAAATATTTTTTGGAAACCTTCATTTTTTGTTTTGTTGCATTAGTTTGTTTCTCATAAGTTAAGTTAGATATTCTAGTTATACTTATATTGCAAGAGTCTTATCAACCAAGGGATAACTAGAATTTATTTGCATTCACAAGGTTAACTCTAGTGAATCAACTATGATAGGTAGGAGGAGATTCCTTTGATAAATTGGTGCAGAAGGGACCAGTCTAGGAACTTGATAGAAAGGTACTCGAGAGGTATTTGTCCTTTACCTTGAAAGTCACTAACCAAGAGTGTGAATGCATTGATAACATGCTAATTAGACATGATAATACATGATTATTTATGCATATTAAGGCATAAAAGATTTCCATTCCTATGCATGTTATCATATTTTTGAGTGTTTATCTATCATTATATGAAAAAATCATTATAATCTCAAAATACATTAATTTAGGGTTAATTATGATGAATTAAAGATAAATAATTTCATAACCCATCTTTACTTGAGATTTTAATTACTTTTTAAAGTTAAATAATGAGAGAAATAATTTTATATACACATTTAATTTTCTAAGTTTTAAAATCTTAAAGAAATGAGTGGACTTTTGAAATAGAAATTAAATCTCTTGTTATGTATTAAATTTGATTTCTGATCAAATGAAATAAATTTAGGTTAATTTGGAGTTATATTTTGAAAGTGATGAATTTTCTAATGTTTAGGGATTTTTATAAGTGCGCAGGTGATGTGGCGCAATCTGGAGCGTCTGATCAAATCGCGATCGACGATCAAAGCACCAGGTGACGTGACAGCACGTGGAGCGTCCAATCATGCGATTAAATCATGATCGTCGATCGTCACTTAAGGCGGGGTGTACGTGGCACAATCTGATTCGTTGGAAAATCATTTTAAAATGATTTAATCTCAGCCGTTGATCTAAGGAGTTATAATGGCTAAGATTAAAACCGACAGAAACACATCTTAGCATTCGATCAAATCCAAGGGTGGGCGTTTGATGCGTTATTTATAACCCACTGATAACATGCATTCATAACTTAAATTCTTATCCTATTTAACTCATATTCATGCTTATTTTATGTGAATATAATGCATGTTATCATAATTTTTATGAATTTTCTCCATTGGTATGTCATTATACTAAAGTTCATATTTATGCATAAATCAGGGTTAGTTATGTGCTTTCTTGATGATTAATCTTTTTGCACGTTTAAATTAATAGGAATTAAGTATTTTCCCTGATTTACTTTGACTTTAGGAGATGATTAGAAGAATTAATTCCAAGGAAAGATTGATTGGATGATTAAAAGAAGGAATTCTTAATGAAAGACTTGATATATTTTTATTCCATCTCATTTTCTTGTTTTAATTATATTTTCGAAGGCATGATATTATAAAGGGAGAAATTTGTGATCCAATGGAGAAAATTTGAGATTAAAAGGAGTTGTATTTTCAAAGTTATTGATTTTTGAAATTTTTAGGCTTTTTCTGATTTTCAAATTGATTTTTATAGATTTTATTTATGTTATTTCTTCATTAGAATCGCAAAAAAGGGGGTTTTATTTTCCACAGAATCCGCGGAGGACACGTGGCACGCGAAGCTGACGTGGCGCGAGGGACCTGTGCGAATGTGACGCGGCACGCAAGGCCACGTGGCAGAGTCGCGTGAGCCCACGCGGTGCAAGGTGGCGCGGACATGTGGCAGGGGCCACACAAGTCCACGTGTACGCCCGTGACGGGCGCCACATGGCGTGAGAAGGGCTGGCGTGTGAAGGTCCCACGGGTTAGTGGGCCCTAATTAGGAGTTTGGGGCAGTAACACAAATGCGTTTAGCCGCCCCACCTTTTATACGCGATATTCTCTCCCTTTTCTTCCGTGTGGGACTATGTTCCCATAGAAGTTTGTTTTTGCAAGTGACATTGCATGGTGTGGTGCGTTGGATGAGATCGCGGAGCGTCGATCGCGTGGACTCGGGTCCACGTGATCATCAATCAAACACGTGCGCTTAAAGAGGTTTAAGTGAACGCGATCAATGCGTCATCTTGCACCACGTGGCTTCATCGGACGATCGCGACTCATCGTGATTTCGGTGCATCATGGCAAGACTCGTGGACGCTTATTGACAGTTCAATTAAAGATCGGACGATAGGGATTTAAGAAGATCGTGGACATCAAGATGTGGATCGTGTCCACTATTTATGGGCGATGTGAACGCATCAAAAGCCTTAGATCTTCATTCGACGGCTCTCTTCAAAGGAGAACGTGGACCGCGTCGTGGGCCACGATTCCACCGGATTCACGCGATCGGACGACGCAAATCACATCGCGAAATGAATAGCTCATATTCGTCGGTGAAATTCTTCTTTAAAAACCAATGCTCTTCTCTTCTTTTCTTAACTCTTGATTGATTCGTGAAGTGATTAAGTGAATCTGAAGGAAAATCTTGAGTTCATCACGATTCCCGTGCATCTAGACTCAATCGCAATCCGATTGGAGCAGGATTTGTCGTGATTCATCGTCGGATTTCATCGAATTTTCCTCTTGAATGCCGAACGTCCGTGAGGAAGAAACCATGCAAATTTGCTTCAATCTGCGTGAATTGAAGCCCCATCTTCACGGAAATCGGGTTAGCAGTGAGATTCGATCGATTATCTAACAGTAATTTGAGTTTTAATTAGTTTTAGATCGTTAATTTTGTGTTTTAAGTCTTTGTGTTCTTCAATTTTACATAATTTTAGTCCTAATTTTTGCTAATTTTGAAAATAGGATATCTCTTTGACTATAATTTCGAAGCACCTGATTCTTATTTCATTGAATTTCTTATTTTATCAGCTTTCTGTGGATAACAAATTTGTCAAATTCCAAGATCATTTGACCCCTCAATTTATTGTCTGACAAAGCACTGTTCATTTTTAATCCGAATTTGGGCGTTCACTTTCGGGATCAATTACTTTCAAAATATGTATTAGAATTTGATAATTTTTGTCTCTTTGGAATCCTCTGGTTCTTAGATTTCTATTGATATAGAAATTGCAAGATTTGGAAATCATTTGATAAGTCTATTTGAAGATTTTCTCTGAAGTATTCATTTCAGGATTTTTCTGATCTTTTATTTTCAATAATTCATAGTAAATCCATTTCTTATTGAAAAATCATGAATTTTATATCATTAAATTCCATTTTCTTTATAGATTCTTAATGCATAATTTTCGTAATATTCTGACATCTTTTGAGTCTCTGATTTTACAGAAAGTCAACTATTGGTCAAAGTCAACGCGTTGCCCTTGATTTTTGACTTTTCTCTGTCAAATCAGAGGTCTAAAAATCTTAAAATTCACTATCTAGTATATTTATAGCATTTCTATTCATAAAATATCATTTTCACTTCTTTAAAACCTTAATTAAACCTAAGTTTGATCAAGTCAACTCTGCAATAAAAGTTAACCTTGTTCTCTATGGATCGACCCGATACTTACACTTTACTTGATTTTATATCTTTGTCATTGTGAGTTGGGTATTATAAATTTTGTTTGACCGACGTTAGTGTGTTTTAACGACAACATAAACGCTTGATCACCCGCGCGACGTGGTATCATCTCGGCGGTCCATCTGCGATCCAAAGGCCATGAATTAATCGTAACGATTTGTATTCGTACATTTCATCAGAGCCGTAGATCAAAGATTAAATGCTGATCGGACGGTTACGACCAATTTGCCTTATAAATTAAGCTGTTCTTTGACATTATAAATTATTCCTTGACAATTCAAGTAAATTGAACTGTTTAGACACCAAATTCCTTGAATCTCTTGCTTCCAATCGCTTCTAGACTCATTTCCGCATCTACGGAGTGCTTGAGAGTGAGATTTCGTTGAGAGACGAGGAAGAAATCGACACTTGAACATAAAGTGCCTTGAATTCGGCAAAAAATTACATCAATTTGAATGCAATCTTAGGTTAGGGATCGTGTTTCATCCTAATCTTCCTTCGTATAGCTTTAGATTTCATTTTCCAATCGTAATTTGAGTCAATTTCAATTTCAATTTTGATTTTTCCTGATTTTATTTTTCAGAAATTTGTCTCCTATTCATTCGATGATTTCTCCGTGAATCTTTGATCGAAATTCAGTGATATTTGATTTTGTGGATTCATCTTCGAGTAGTCTTTTCTAAAATATCAAATTTCCTAATTTCTTAATTTCTTGTGGATTCGACCCTTATTCACCACTAGTCCCCACAATTTGTGTTTATTTTCGTAAAATTGATGAGTTTGGTATTAATTTTGACTCTTGACCGTGTGTTTTTCAATGACCTTGCGGTCTAGTTTCGCCATGCATCTGGTTGCAAGTTCATGATTTCACTTTGATTTATCTAACTTGACCAATTTTTAATTTCTATTGGGGACTAACAAATTGAGGAGAGACTCTAAGGGAATTGTCTCCTCTTGGGAATAGCACTAGAGATTTGGATACTGGTGGCGTACGACCCTGTTGCCACCAAGGCATGACACCACGACGCCAGAGGAGCCGACACCCATGCACGTCCAGCTCCCTTGACAAGCAAAGACGAAGGATGCGGACTTCCACTACACCACGTGAGGACCTCATCTCACCACGACATGTCTCACCCCGGGCTCGCGCGCGCGGGGATCCATCTACCTTATTTTGTTAATAGGGACTTTCCTTAGCTCGCATGTGTTTAAGCGGGCCTTATCTTATCTTCCTCTCTCCCTTTTAGGTTTCCGGTTGGGTTCTCCCCTTTTCGGGATCCTACTCGTGAAGCCCTCTTCTTTGTGAACCTTTATTTTCTATGAGCATGTTTAGGCTTTTTAGGTTGTGGGCCTCAAGTGGGCCCTTTCCCCTCTCGGCCCTATATGGGCTCTATAAGAGGGGAAGGGACCCCCCACAAACCCTAGCTATCATTTGAAGAAAGAAAGGAGTGAACTCCCTCTCAAGTGGCTGCTCAAGGACGATAGGGGAAGGAGACCAACTGCCGCCTCCCCTGCCACGGCCGCGGCACGAACACGTGCCGCCCCCGTGCCCGCTGCCTCCCCTTGCCTCGATCACGTGACACCTTCACGACGCCGCTTTCCCAAGCCGCCGCCGCCTCAGGATTGCTGTGTCTCTCACCCTCCACGGACCTCCCCTCCCACCCTTCTTCTTCCTCTTCCTCCATCCGGTCATCAAGTTCTCCCGTTCTCTCTCTCTCCTCTCTCTCCAATCCCGCATGCGATTGCCATCTCCCCTCAGCCCGAATTCCCCCTTTCGGACCTTCCCCCGTTCCCTCCGCGGAACGCAAGTTCCCATTTCCATTCTCCTCCTCGCCCGAAATCCCGCCGCCTACCTCGACATATCGAAGTCCATCGCCCTGCCCCTCCATTCACCGTCAATCCGGAATTTCCCCCGCGCGATTCACGCATCCGTTGCACCCTTCTCCCCGCTCATCCCATTCTCTCTCCCGAATTCGCTAGCCATCCATGGCGAATTCGTCCGCGTCCAGTCCTCCATTCCCGTTCCTCGATCTCCCTATTTCCGTCGTGGACTACCCCAATTTCCGCGACAGTTCCGTCCAGCTTCATCCTGACACCAACCGCCGCCCTCATCCACACGCCACCACAATCCCACGACTTCGTCCACCGATTCGACTTTCACCCCCTGCCGGTCGCGACCCTTCTGCCCTGCCGTTTCACTTCCACTTTCCCCGCCAGCTCAACCCATTCTCGGATCCCAGTTCCCCTCGATCTCCTATCTCTCCTCTCTCAACCTCTATTGCCCCGAAATTCTCCTCAACCCGTCCGTACCCCACCCAAATTCGCCCTCACACCCAGCCTGATTCCGCTCGACCGCCCGCTGGGATTCACCTTTGAGCCTGGCCCAAATTCACCCCTGAATTCGGTCAGATTCATCCTCGACCTCACCATCAACCCTTCGAATTCCGCCGCCCAGTCAACCTAACCACAATTCCGCGCATCCCGCTAGTTTCCCCACCCCACATTTTCTGCATTCGCCTTCGATCCTTCCTCTGCAATCGCCTCTCTCCTCTAGTCGGAATCGACACTATCGGCTAAAAGCTGCTCCCAGCACCGATTTCCTCCGCAAGCCCGTGTCCTGTCATCAACATCGCAAACTGGCGCTGCATGAAATCCAATTCTGCGGGACTCGACTCTCCCCGTCGGATTCAATCCTCTGCGGCCCAAGACCTGCTACGGAATTCAACCGAGCGTGGTAATCAACCCCGTCTTCACGCGCGGGCGAATTTCATCCCATCATTGCCCGAATTCGCCCCATCGCATAGACGAATTTGGGCAGTTCGAATTCCGGCTCAAATTGTGTGATCTCTGATCGTGCCCCCACGATTGCACCTTCCGCGGTAGCACGAGGGTTGACCACCCCCCCGGCTACGCGGGTCGATCGTGCAACCTGTCCCGGAAGCCCCTGCACCACCGTCACGACCAGTCGGCCACCGTCCGCGCCGGTCCAGTTCCCTGCAGGCGCCCTCCCTCTCCCTACGCCCGTGCCCAAGGCTGTGCAAGAGCCGAACACGACCCAACAAACCTGACTCACCCCACCGTTGGACCTCAACTGCTCCCTCCGCCCACATTCGTGTCCACTCCCACGCGCCCGATTGTTTCTGGCCTGCCCAGCGCCCACCAGAGCGGCCCACCCACACTCAAACGCCCCCGCTCATCGGAAAGTTGTTCCCCGCACCCCGGTACCGCCGTCTCCCCGACGCCACCGACTTGGCCCACCGCTGTTGACCGTTCGTGCTTCGTGCGAACGACCTCTATCGTCACGATCGACTGGGCTCACACCCCTCAGGTTAGGCACACATTCCCTCATCTTTACTTTGAAGTACTATATCTCTTCCAGTATTTCCTGCGCCTGCTACCACCGCCGTCGGGACTTAGTTTAGGACGAGTGATTAGACGACTCGAGAGGATTGAGACCGTGGTCCAATCCGTCGGGTTGACTGTCGAGCTCCCCATCGACCACCCGAGGCTCCTTGTCTGCGCAAACGTGGATCGGAGTTTCTCCCGGATTGACACTACTCGGCACACTCCAGCGCTCCGGAGATGACGTGCGAGAAGGTATTTTTCTTGTCGGCATTAGTAGGTCATTTCATCATAGTAGTTCACCCCACTAGTATCCCATCCCTAGACTCGCCATTAGTAGTTTGGTGCACGACCACGTTTACCCCCCCTGGTCCTGCATCAGATACCCTATGTAGTATATTAAATTTGGTGCACGAGTGGTACAAGAAATTGAGTGAGTAATTAACAAATTGATAAAAAGTATTAATTCACATAAATACACAAAAGAATTAATTCTAACTAGTTCACCCTCCCCCTCACTAATTAATCCACCATCCAATTAGGTAACTTCATATGATCCCCCTCATTTTTCACTATAAAGAATTGTCTATTCTTTTTTGTGCTTTGATCAATTTACGAAAGGAAAAACCTTGGATCTCTATGATTTTCTTTGACATTCTCACTTTCTCCCTTGTATTTTTCATAACATCTAACTTTCCAAATGTCTCACCGCCCCCATTCCACTCCAAATAGATAAAAAATAGAGTTTCTAAAGACTAAAAGTTGCATGTTTATTTCTTCCATTCAGCTGGGTTTGCTTTCACGGATTCTCTTCTGTCTTTCCATTCATATCTTTCTCCTATCATATTGCCGAAAATTCTAAGAGGGCGGGAAGGCTCAAATGGGCATGCATGCCCCAATGGGCTTGCTTGCTAAGATAAATCCATGGGCCCAACCAAACTTGCATGCAAAATGTGTTTGACAATCTAGTTTGGCCTATTCGCCCGAATAGGCGTGCTATCCACAATGGACTAGTCAGTCTTGACAAGCCTGTAGTCTTAATCAAACCTATAGGCCCAAGCATTCTCAAAGGGCCATTGATACTTGCAAGAAAAGCCCAACCCTTGCCTAGCTCCTAAAGCCCATAGACCACATAGAGAAATCCTCATCCTAGACTACACAAACACAATACCACCACATGCTTACACTGATGAAGGAGGTCTCTAAGTGGATGGTTGCCTTCCAATACACATTTCTAAAAGGTTTTACTACAAAAGGCCCATCCATCAATGATATTGAAAGGATACATCTTGCCCATGGTAATTTATAAGGATTAATTATCATTGGTGCTTGAGAGTATTCGTGCATCTTCATTAGTTTTGAATTGGAGTTGGACTACTCAAAGACCTGGAGCTGATTGATAGGTCCACTAGTCCTATACAGATGTATGGTCATCACTAGACCCTATATATGTCATGAGCTTCTTGAGGATGAGAGCACCCATCCATCCACAATTGGTAGGCTTTCTTGCTCTTCAAGCACATCTATTCATACCCAAGACACTTGAGTCTTTGATGAGTGTGATCAGAACGTTAATATGCCTAGATCAAGGATGAATGTGTTCTATCACCTTGGAAATGTATGAGCACGTGTGGAGGATGACTACATGATCCTAGTGTAGAATGGGGATACGGCTTTCTCTCAACCTATTTTATATTAGCTAATAACCTATTTTTGCACTTATAGTACCATGTTGCGACATACTGGATAGATATTATATGACCTATAGGCTGAATCACATTTCCATATATCTTGCTTATATAAATTGAAGTGAAATTTATTAATTTTTATTCTTATGTGATGTTTGCAATCCAATTCATGAACATATGAAATGACTTAGGGACCTATGATGAGATCATGATACATCAATCACTAATGTTTAAGTATATGTTCTAAACATTCCTATTTGATGGATATTCAAGGGGGACATAAAAATGTCCAAAAGAAATCCTACTATCTGATTTGACTCATTTGATGAGTATGGGTAATCCTATGCCATTGGTGAGGAGACACTTGAGACAGATAGTGGGTGATTTTTGTAGAAAGAGTTCACTTAATTGATCTCTATGAATCCATGACTAATATTATACCTAATTTCATCAAGTTGATGAAATTCCCTAATGAGATGGTGAATTACTAAAAGTTGAATTCGTATCTTTTTAATATTTACATTTTTCTTATCTTTTTTGAATTCGTTGATTATCCACTCAAATTTCTCATGTTAATCGTATGCCTGAATTTTTAATCTTGGACAGGGTATCCAAACCCCCTGCGCTAGTCCCAGGAGGAAACAGTCCTCCCGAAAGCAACTACTAGCTGGCCAGGATAATCAATTCTAACACAATCTTTTTATTTGACTAACTCATGCTCTCGGCTAGTAACCTTACTTCACCACCGTCCTTTGGTTCCCTCTGCTCGTCCCATCCTCCGGGCTGACTCCTAGAGCTCCACGAGCCACTCTTTGCTCTCTTTCGGGCTGGCCTGCCTCTTTGAAGTCACCGAGCCTTGTCACCAATCCACATACGCACCAAGTAAGTAGCTCGTCCCCGAGTCCAAGTAATCTTGCAAGGTGAAGAGCAAATGTATCTCGAGTTGACTTTCAAGTCAACTCCTTGCATTAGTTCTGACTTGCTATGATTCCCTAGGAACCTTCCCCTTACCCTCACGAGTAAATACAACTCACCTAGAGTAAACACAGAGTATGATGATATAACTGATTTTTTAATATTTTTTAGTTCCTAAATTAAGCTCACAGGATAAAGAGATATGTAAATAATATTAGAAACTAAACTAATCACAAAAACTAACAACAAATAATTTAAATATGATATGCGTAAGTTATATAAAGAAATTTATTAAAATGATCCCCTTATGAGCTGATTGTATGGCCTTTGTTATTGCCTTTGACTTTACTATTGACTTTGAATTTTTTGTTGACTTTAACTTCTACCTTAACTTTGACTTTTGTAGTTGACTTTATTCTTTATTAGGTCTTGATAAATCTAAAATATAAATCACAGTCATGCATCAATTATCATGTTTAGGTGACAATAAAGACTACAAAAAAAATGAGAATACCCATTTCTATGTGACTAAATGTGGTGAAAATATGATAGTCCTATCATATATCACTTCTTACATTTTGATTATATTATGAGACTAACCCCTTTGTCTTCTTGAAATTCAAATAGTTGAAATCTTACATTTTTATGAGTTATGTGCATGCAAGGAGTTAAGTAAAGCTTAATGGGAGAATATATTTAAAATATTTAGAAGGAGAAGAAGAAAATGGGTACTCCACCTTTTTAGGAGGTTGGTCAGGTCATTCCACCTTTTTAGAAGGTTAGTCAAACCTTTCCACCTTTTTAGGAAGTTAGTCAAATCTTATCACATTTTTAGGGGGTTGGTAAAACCTTATTATATATTTAGGTGGTTACTCAAGCTTTTCCAGCTTTCTAGGAGGTTAGTCAACCACCTTCTTAGGGGCGTTGAACCTATTCCACTTGATGAGACGAATGCGCGAAGTTTTTTAATACACAAGGATATGTGTTCAAAAAAATTCCAAACTCGCAAATTAAAGATTATCATATTGAAATTAAGAGTATAGTGGTCAATAAGGGATAAAAACAAGGAGAATTAAGGTATTTTTTAGGTTTTCTTCAACTTCGATCAAAATTGGACAATGAATTGAGGAGAGAAATTATGGATTTTGGTCATTTTAGAAAGATAACTCAAAGATGAATCCATTGAATAAAAAATCACTCGATTTGGATCAAGATTCATGGAGAGATCAAAGTACAAAAATTAGGTAGATTTTCCCAACATGAAGAGAGAGAAAACCAAAATTAACTCTAAAATTTGACTATTCTACGATTCAAAATTAAAAGATAATAATACATGACAAAAGATTAAGAGGCAAACATGTAATCTACCCAAAGTGACGCTCGAATTGATCTAGTTGATTGCCGGATCAAAAGCTTTTCATTCCGCAATTTTGAAGATGAATTTTATCATTCAAGAGGTGATTTCTCCCTATTCTTTCAACAAAATCTTGATTTCAAGCAAGCCTTGGATGCGAAAAATGAGTTTAGAAGAGGAAGAAATCAAGAGATTCAAGGATTGGGATGTCTAAATAGTTTGATAGCTTGAAACATCGAATAATACATTTCTTGTCAAAGAGAGAGACCTTATAATATTTTGAAATTGGGTGTGACCGTCAGATCTTCTCCTTGATGAGATCAACGATCCCAATGGAATATGAAGAGGTGAATCATTATGGTTAAGTCATGACCGTTGGATCTTCATCGAAGCATCAAGATCGCGCCACGTGATCGCCTGAAGAGAGAGCATCATGAAATCTCGTCTATTCGATCTTGAATCAACGTTTTATATTCTTAGATGGCGCTTTAAATCTTAGCCGTTATAACCCCTCAAAGAAACGGCTAGGATTGAGCTGTTTAATAAAACAAATCGTCGTCCACTTTGATGCTGCTATGTATCCCCTTCACATAAGTAAAAATGAGGGGTTGAAATTAAATCGCATTAATTCACGACGATTAAACTATTCTAAGCATGACACGTTGATGAATCGAGACTGCGGGGTCGTTGAAAACATATGGTCAAGAATCAAAATTAATACCAAACACATTAATTTTAAGATTAAATCAAGAATTCAGTGGTATACTGGTGAATAAGGTTCGAATCCACAGGGAATTAGGATAATTTTGAGCGATCTTTTCAAATTTGATCTAATCGGACAATGAAATGTGGATAGAAATTAGGCAGTTTGATATTTTTGAAAAGAAGAGTCAAAGACGAATCCATTGAATAAAAAATCACTGAATTTGGATTAAGATTCGTGGAGAAATCATCAAATGAACAAGAGAGAAATTTATGAAGTTAAAATTAGCGAAAAACCAAAATTGAAATTGACTCAAATTACGATTCGAAAATGAAATATAAAGCTATACAAAGAACGATTAGGATGAAACATCATCCCTAACCCAAGCTTGTGCTCTAATTGATCCAATTATTCGCAGTATTCAAGGTTTTTCATCACGAAATCGAAAACATGATCGTTGATGTTCAAGCATCGATTTCTTCCTTTTCTCTCAACAAAATCTCACTCGCAATCACACTGTTGATGCGGAAATGAGTCTAGAAGCAATTGGAAACAAGAAATTCAATAGATTTGGTGTCTCAACAATTCGATTTACTCGAATTGCCCTACAATGCTTTACAATATCGAAGAACATCTCAATTTATAGGGCAAATTGGGCGTAACCGTCCGATCGGCATTTAATCTTTGATCAACGGCTCTGATGAAACGCATAGATGCAAATTGTTAAGATTAAGTCATGCCATTAGACCTCTGATGGACTGTCGAGATTTTGCCACGTCACACATGTTATAAGTAACGCATCAAACGCCATCCGTTGGATCTTGGTCTGATGCTTCGGATTCGTTTTCGTTAGTTTTAATCTCAACCGTTATAACTTCTTTGATCAATGGCTGAGATTAAATCATTTTAAAAATGATTTGCCGATGACTAAGAATGCGCCTTAAGTAATAATCGACTATCGCGATTTAATCAAACGATCAGACCCTCCACCTCCCGCCTTGATCGTCAATCGCGATTTGATCGGACGCTCCAGATTGTGCCACGTCACCTACGCCCTTATAAAATCGATCATACATTAGAAAAATCGATTTTAAATTACGAAAAATTTAGAAAAATTCAGAAAAATTTCAAAAAATTCATTAAAAATTCAGAAATTACCTAAAAATTCATAAATTTCAAAATGTAACTCTCAATTAATCCAATTTTTTTTCATTTGATCAGAAATTAAGTTATCATTCTAAAAAAATCAAATTTAATAACTATTAAGAGAATAAATTTCTTTGTCAAAAATACACTCATTTCTTTTAGATTTTAAAACTTAGAAAATTATATGAATGTATATAAAATAATTTCTCTTATTTTTTAACCTTAAAAAAAATTTAAATCTCTACTAAAGATGGGTTATGAAATTATTTATCTTGAATTCGTCATAATTATCCCTAAATTAATCTATTTTGAGATTATAATGATTTTTTCATAGAATGATAGATAAACACTAAAAAATATGATAACATGCATAGGAATGAAATCTTTTATGCCTTAATATTTATAAATACTCATGTATTATTATGTTTAATTAGCATTTTATCACACGTCACTTGCATAAAATATACAGAAAGATAGTCACATATGACAAAAATAAATGCAATTCCACAAGTATATAAGTACAACATCGATAGTTGATAACATGCAATCATAACATGATAAAACATGATTATTAATGCAAAATAAGGCATAAAACATTCCATTTATATGCATGTTATCATACTTTGAGTGCATTTCTATCATTCTATGCAATTTTATGTTATAATCTCAAAATGCGTTAGTTTAGGGTTAATTATGATGAATTAAAGATTAAAGATTTCTTAACCTATCTTTACTTGAGATTATAAGTGGTTTTTAAAGTTAAATAATAGGAGAAATCATTTTTATGAACATTCATTTAATTTTCTAAAGTTAAAATATTAAAGAAATGAATGTATTTTTGAAATAAGAATTAAATCTCTTGTTATTTAAATAATTTGACTTTTTAGAATGATAGATAATTAAATTTCAGATCAAATGAAAGAAATTTGAATTAATTTGGAGTTGTATTTTGAAAGTTATGGATTTTAAAATTTTTAGGATTTTTTAGGATTTTTTATGAATTTATTTTCGATTTTTATTGATTAAAATAATTAAAAATAAGGCAAAAAGCGTTTTATTTCGGCGCGGGGCCACGTGGATGCGACGAGGCACTCTGGGCCACGTGGCAGCGCCAAGCGGACCCGCGCAGCGCCTACGTGGCGCATTATACATATGTAGTATTTATTTATTATCGTATATATAAAGGGTCTTTAACCTTCCTTATATTGGAAGGGTTATTGATCATATAAATCGTCGGGTGTTATAAACCCGAAAAAACGCGTTAATTAATTCCGTGTGGGACTAATCCACACACGTCTTTAATATGCAAGTGACGTGGCGCGATGAGGAGCGCCGGATCGAGCGAGGTGCGGAAGACGACGCGTTGATCGCGTGCGCCCGCAGTCCACTGGCGATGATCAAGACAGGTGCTTCAAATGGAGCGTTATAACGGTTACGATTAATCGGCGCGGATCGCATCTCAGCCGTTGGATCGCGATTCAAGGAGCGAAATGGCGTGCGTTTTATAACGCATCTCAAGCGACGCATCTGGACTCTCCATTTCAGATCTGACGATCGCGACATTTTCCGAAATGATCCATCGTGGACATTTCATCGTAACCGTCGATCGAAATGATCGGACGGTTACAATAAAAAACCCTTTAAATAGACTTGTTCTTCGTCATTGTAAGCATTCGAGTTGGATTTCAATCAAATTGAGCTGTCTAGACACCATTCCTCTCGTTTCTCTTGATTCCATCCTCTTCCTCTCTCATTTCCGCATCCACGGAGGGGTTGAAATCAAGATTTGGTGGAGAATCGAAGGAGAAATTGCAGCTCGAATCCACCTATCGCGTTCTTCGTGTTCTTCGTGATTAAGAGGCTTAATCGCCGCAGTTTTTGCTTCCTAATATGCCATTTAGATTTAAATTCTGTTTAGATTAAGATTTAGGATTTAATTTCATCAAATTTAGCTCAAAATCATGATTTTTACGTTCCGAAGTTTTTCTCCACTTCAATTTGCGATTTCTTCGCGAAATCAAGTCAAAATTCGATGATTCTTGATTCCGTGGAATCGATTTGAAGTCTTCTTTCATAAAATACCATTTTCCCCGATTTCTACCATCAATTTCTCGTCCGATTTGATCAATTTCCAAAAGATATCTCAAAAATTCCTTAATTACCTGTGGATTCGACTCTTATTTACCATTATACCCCTCAATTCGAGTTAATTTCCTAAAATTTGTAAGTTAGGTTATATTTTTGACACGAGACCGTGTGAAATCGACGACCTCGCGGTCTCGTCTAGTCAATAGGGGTTAGCAAAAATCCTTAATGGATGCTTAACCCACTAATTACAATGACATACACATGCACATACATGTGCAGACATGGGCACACACGCGCACACACGTGTTCCACGTGGCGTGTATACACGTCACCGCGAGGCAACACGTAATCACTCCCACCACTTCAGCACACGATATAAAAATGATTTTTTTTAATTTTAGAAATCCAAATAAATCCAAAATATAATTGGAAAAATTCCATAAAAATCCCTAAAAAATGTCATGTTATATATAATCTATGATGTTTTATAGATCTTATGGCTAAGGATTTATAAGTTTTAAACAAAATATGAGCATTCAGCTACAAGATGTCTTTCATGTATTAGATGTAAGGACCACGTACACAACCATGACATTAATCAACTTGATTAACAATTTTGTATAATAGTATTTAGGGATCCATGTAGATCAATTCAGTGAAATCTTTCACCAAAAGAGTACCCACTATCTATCCTTGATAGCGACATGATGAGCCATACTCATCATATGAAGGGAATCAAATAATATAATTATTTTTTAATAATTTTGACATCCTTCTCGAATATCCCATGACAATAAATATTTGGAATACATTTTAAAATAATAGTGATCACTATATTATGATGTTATCATAATTTACTTAGTAATTGTGATGTAGGATAATTTAGAAGATGTATCTAAATCCTAAAATATGGGGAGGATTTATGAAATGATATTAGTGAATAATAATATAGAATAGATGATTTAAATATAAAATGTAGGTTGAGAATTTAATATAAAATATATGATATGGGATGAGATATTATAAAATAGCGATGATATAGAATAGAGGAGATAATGGAGACGATAGTGAGTAAGAGAGTGAATAAGAAGAAGATAAAGAAGATAGATATTTATAAGGATTAGACTTATATATATAAATGGATATATGAAAATTAATAGTTCAGATAGATGACGGAATGAGGAACGGTGTGAGTGTAAGGTGAGGATTGGAGATGGATGAAATGATACTGATGTTTTCGTGAAGAGGGATAAAGGTAAGGAGAGAGATATTAATAAATAACAGGAAGAAGATTAATGGAAAGATTGTTGACGAGGGTGTCGGATAATAGTTAAAAGAGGGATGGGAGTGAAAGAAAGAATGATATAATTCTGGCAGATAATGTGAGGGCTTACGGAATGGAAAGGATGGGATGAAAAAGGACACTGATGAGAATTGTAATGAAGTCACAGTGATCGGATGGGAAGGATTATGGATTACGTGGAGAAAATAATTTATATTTTAATATAAAGGAAAGGATGGAAGTTGGTGAATAGTGGATAATATTATGAAGAGAAACAGATAGGGAGAAGGGTCTAACGTTGGACTTATGGACTTCAGATTACGAACGACTTTCACGAAAAATAGGTAAGGATGATACCTATAGGTGTTGTGAAGTAGATGCTTCCGATAATACCGTATTGATCCAGATTTTCCGTCGCTTGAATCTAGCTTTGAAGTGGATAGAAGAAGAAAGAACGGGAGGGAGAAAGGGAAAGAGAGATAGAACTTGGAGAGGAGAGAAGGTGGGAGAGGCACAGGGATACAAGAACACAAAGGTTAAAATGGAACCAATAGTAACCAATTTTTCATAAAACAACTTCCTCGTTTTTCGTTTACATTTTCTGGTTTTATAGAGTTCAAGAGGGACGTTAAGGTGAAACGTCACGTCGCGGAGGTTGTTCGTCTTCTTGTGGACTGTCTTCATGAAATGAATTTTGACGACGTGTTGTCGTGTAACGGCCGTTGTAGAGATTCATTGAGGGTCGCACGTGTGAAGAGAGTGCGTATGTGATGATTTCTTCATGATTTTCCTCTCAAAACCGGTCTTGTAATTGTTGAACTTCCTGGATGTCGCGCTTTATGGTAGGTGTCGCGGAGTGTCGGAGTTGGTCTTGCCGGAACGTGACAAGTTGGAAAAGTCAACCTTATCTGTGTAATCTCCTTCCTTTCGGCTCGTCAGCGGTATCTTCTTTATTATTCGAATTCGTAATAGATCCGTCCGTGGAGTCGCGGAATCTCGTTTTGGCGATGGAGAGTCTGCGTTCTTCTACTTTGTGTTATGTTTGGATTTCCGTCAGGAGGAGCGATGAATTTAGGTGGAAGTTTCAGAGAGCTCCGATAATCCGTGCATGAAGTATTGACGTGGATGAGTCATCGATTTTCATTGTCTTCGCTATTTGGGGGAGGATAGAGGCATGGCCTCCTCATTTAGTCTTTCGTCGAGATATGCAGAGTCTCCTCTTTTTCTGTCTTCGTAATTCACTCCTTCAGACTCAGTCATGTTTGACAATATCCCATCGTCGGGATTTGCTGGGCAGTTGGGTGCATTGTGATGGTAATTGTCTCGATGTCAAAAGATTCTCAGGGACGGGGTGAAGAGAGGACCGAGGCGGGTGTCGGGGCGCTTCCATTCTCATTGGGAGTGGGCTGGATACTCTGCAGGTGAGCTCGCATGTGGCGATGGAGAGCGTGGCTTCCTTCTGAATATTCTAACCGGTGAGAGTAGATACGTCTTCTAACTGCTTCCCGGTGAAGGCCAGTTTCCATTGGTCGAAGAGGAAGTTCCTTCCTTGCCATGAATCGTTGCTTTACATTGATTATCGTGTCGGAGGACTCAATCTTCACGAGTATTGGACTTGTCAGTCAGAGTCTGGCAAAGATCTGCATTTTCAGATCGACATGCACTAATACTTCCATGAGAGTTTGTTTTGAGAAGAACTTGTGATCTTTGGGAGGAAGTTTTCATTCGGTTCGTGGTCTTCAGTCCATGTCTTCATTTTGCGTAGATGACGTGGAGGCTTTGGATATAACTTTTCTCATATTTGTCTTAAGTGCACCATCGTCTTTGATATTCCACCTTCATGGGGCTTAATTCATGTAGGAAATAGTTTTAAGTGTGGAGGCTTTCTCTAAGCTCTACTTGAATTATTCTTGTGGCTGTCTTCCTCACTGATTGCTATCTTCAAACTGAATATTTAGAATATTTTCATTCGATCATGAATTTTAGAATTGGGGAGCCCTTTGATGGAGTTATCTTCATTTCCACTTGATCGAATCATGGTCTTGGAGTATAACAAGAAGGTAGCTTTCTTCCATAGGTAATTAATATGTAAATCTCTTCTAAAATTCTAACTAAGGGTGGTTTTCAAAGAAAATAGGAATTTAATAACAAAGATGTTCCTATTAATTTTCCTTGAGATCATTATTCATAACTATACAAGGTACCTATGATATAGTGGATATGGATTGGATAATTAGGAACCTATATCAAGGTAGAAGGTGGTTGACTTGGTCCATTCAAAGAGTTCTAAGTTTCTAAAGATAAGGATTAAATGCTTTGACCAAGTCAATCTTTAGATCAGTATAAAATAGGATGAGGAGGGAAAATAAATCCCTTAAGATCTACTCTCTCTTTAATTATTTAGAGAGGTCTTCTTCATCCATTTAATAAATGGATAATTTCTCAAGTTTGTGGATAAGGAGAAGGAGGAGGAGGAAGATAGGTTCACTTAGAACCCTTGTGTTCATGTTTTTGAAATAATTCTCCATCAAATTGCATATATTAATGGTCTTTGTTATAAATATTACAAAAATGATAATAAATAAAATTTCACTTTTATATATTTAATGAGGGATAAAAGTGTGTTAGCTTTTAGGTCACATAATATCCATTAGAATGTTACCCATACCCTAAATCATTCATGAGTCTTGTGTAGACAAAGGATTTCTAATACATGATAACTAATAAGAAAAGGGTTCCATACATGAGTTCTTATATACTCTATACCTCCTAAGGCACGACGTATAGCTTCACAGAAAACAAGTAGGCAACTAGACTTGTTAATTAGGTTAAATTGATCTTTGATTGATTGATCTATATATTGATAAAGATAGTGGATAACTTTGACCAATAAGCATTACTAATTGTATGGAATTTTTAGGCTGCAAGATGTATAGACCTAGAGGTTCACCCAAATAAGGTCTATGTATGACAAGTTCACATACCTAATATCTATAAATAAGGAGAGAATGACCACATCTCAAGCTACGTAAGCATGACTTGTGTAAGCTCTCTCTTTTGTTCTCTTTTTCTCTTTTGTGTTCTCTTTTGAAGAGTGGTGAAAAAGAGATCCAATCATGCGATGATCATGTGGATGCCATTAGAGGCTCAACACTTGAATAGCTCTGAAATTTCCTTCAATGAACCATGTAAGTCTGGATATTCAAGTTATACTAGATGAAAGGATATTCAGTTCTTGGTGCCTTATTATTTTGAATGTGTTGCATTCATTGTTTTGATAAAAATTTTGAGAGTTTATCAAGCCTCCAATCCTATGGAACTTCTAATCCCCTCCTTCATTGTCATTTCCATTTTCCCTCTATTACATGAGGCTCCCTCGCCTACCACTATTGCACCTTTACTACTACCTTCTCTAGCTTTATCCATAGCTATTGCTTCAACCTCAAAAAATCCCCTTAAGATCCTCGACCTTGTGCCCAAGTCCAATGCCCCTTGCATTGCTCTTGGATGATCTTCACCTACCCATCTCTCTTATAGAAGGTAAAAATACATGTACCCTTCACCTTATCTCCTATAGAGTTTTTTATGACCACTTGCATCCTACTTATTAAGAATTTTCTCTTTTTCTTGCCGTCAAGTCACTGCCCAAGTTGCATGTGGAGACTATGTGGTTTATCTCATTAGAAGGTGGCCATGGGCTTAGAGTATGCAGCTCTCCTACAATGCATGACATGGGTGCTAGTCCTTTGTCATGTTGATACTAACATTGTTATATACATATAGATTTTTACTCAGAAATAAAATCTTGACAAAATGATCAATTATCAAAAGGCATGCTTCATAGGTCATGGGTTTTCTCAACAATACAGTGGTGATTGAAAGGAAACCTGCTCCTCTATGATTTGCCTTAATTCTAGAAGTATACTATGTTTAGTGACCATGAATCAAGGATGGTTTCTACATCAGATGGATGTCTTTAATGCTTTTCTTTATGGAGACCTTCATTGAATGGGTGTTCATGGAGCAACCACTCAGCTATGTATTTCGAGGGGAGCCCACCAAGTTTTGGCACCTTCATCATGTTAGTTATGGGCTCAAGCAGATCCCATGTTCATGGTTTGAAAAGTTCACCCAACTCATTCTTACTCAAGGGTGGATGGCTTGCAAGGTTGACTCAAAGGTGTTTTACAAGAACACTTTCCACTCGAAGCATTATAATTGCAGCTTATGTGGATAATTTCTTGATAACCTATAGTGATGGTCAACATTACTCCCATCAAGGCCTTCTTCAAAAGGCATCTAAGTATATGAGATTTGGGTGGGGGCAGGTACTTTGTTTCAAAAATTATGTGGCCTATAAGCCAATCACACTTTCATGTATCTTGTTTATGTTCATTAAAATGATATTTATTCATTGTCATTCTTGTGTGATGTTTGCAATGAAGTACATGAGCATGTGCAATGACTAAGTGAACTATGATGAGATCATAATATAGTGATCACTAGTCTTTAAGCATATGTTCTAAACATTCCTATTCGTGGGATATTTGAGAACATCAAATTATCCAGAAAGAATAGCACTATCTAATCCAACTCATATGATGAGTATGGCTGATCTTATAGCCATCGGTGTGGAGACACTAATGATAGATAGTGGGTGTTGTTTCAAGAAAGAGTTCACTGAATTGATCCCTATGAATCCTTGAATGGTATTATACCTAGCTGTCGATCAAGTTGATTCATGTCATGCTTGTGTATGTGGTCCTTTGAATTGAGACACCAAAGACATCTTGTGGATTGATGATCGTGTTTTGATTATGACTTACAAATCCCTAGCCACAGGATATCTAAAACATCATATATTGGATATGCCATTAAGTCTAAGAAGATGATTGTGTGATCAATATGGGATCATCCACCCTCAGTATTTGAGGAGATTTACTCAAGGAAAAAGATGCAATGAAACTATTTGGCCAAGGTAGTGGAAATATCGGAGAAGGTGTTCGCGATGATTTCTACACGCATCATTACTAACTTGAGTGCCCAATTAGAGTTTGACAGTTGACCATACCCTAAGTCATTCAGGAGTCTAATGTGGATGACGGATTATACATACATGATAATCGATGATGGGAAGGTTCCATAAGTGAGTTCTTACATACTCTATATCTCCTATGTACGTGGTGTAGCTTGACACCCAACGGGCTGGCAACTCAACCTATCGATTGGGTTTAATCGATCCTTGATTAATTAATCTTTATGTGGATGTGGATAATTTATTAAGGTTGACCAATAAGGTGTTATTTGGTCTATAGAGTTATTAACTAGTGAGATATATGGACCTAGAGGGTCACACACATACGGTATAGACCTTATGTTGGTGGATATAGACATAATTATGAGGGTTTTTATGAAAAATCCTCATACCAAATGTCTATAATTCGGGGGAGAACAACCACAACTCAAGGTGCCCATGCAAGCCTTGAGGGAATTCTCTCATTTCTTCTCTTTCTCTCTTGGTGAAGAGCTTTGAAGAGGAGATCCAGCCATGTGGATATCGCTAGAGGCTAGACACTTGAATAGCTTCAAGAACTCCTTCAAGGAAACCCTGTAAGTATGTTTTCTCATTCATACTAGATGATAGGATCATCTGTTCTTGGTGGCTTAGTGTTTTGAATATCCGATTCAATGTTTTCCACATTTCAAAACATTTAATGTTTTGATCAAAAATTTAAAAGTTTATCAACAGCAGAACCCATCACTTTGTAGGCATTGAGTTTGCTTCTTAGCAAGGACAAGCGGTACTTAACCAACAAAAACTACGTCCTTGATCTACTACAAGAGGCCAAACTCCTTAATTGTCAACCCTAGTTGTCCTCAATTTAAAGTAAGCCTACTGCTTAGAATTATTCTTCTCTTGTGCACTTATCATTGGCTCATCAAGAAGCTGAATTATTTTACTATTACTTGCCCACACATCTCTTATACAATGTTTTTTCTCAGTTAGTTTATTCATGCAGCTCAAGGGATTGATTAACATATTGTTCTCTGCCTGCTTGCCTATTTCAAGCATGCCATTAGGTGAGGCCTTCCTTATCAACGCCATGGTGACGAAGCATTTTGTGCGGTCCTTAAAACACACAAACGTCGGTCAAACAAAATTTATAAATCCAAACTCACAAAGATAAAGATATAAAATCAAGTAAACTGTAAGTATCGTTGATCCAAAGAGAACAATGTTGACTTTAATTGCAGAGTTGACTTGGTCAAACTTAGGTTTAAAAGAAGTTTTAAAGAAGTAGAAATAAGATTTTATGAATAGAAATGATATAAATATACTAAATAAGAAATTTTAAGAATTATGATCTTGGATTTGACAAAGAAAAGTCAAAAGTCAAAGTCAAATCATTAACTTTGACCAACAGTTGGAGTTCTATAAAATCAGAGAACCAAAACATGTCAGACAATTACAAAAAATTATATATTTGGAAATTAGAGAGAAAATGAAATTTATTGATATAAAATTTGTGACTTTTCGAGAAGAAATGGATTTATTATGAATTATTGAAAATCAAAGATAAAAAAATCCCCGAAATGAACACCTCAAAGGAAATCTTCAAATTGACTGGTCAAATGATATCCAAATCTTGCAATATATATATAAATGGAAAGCTAAGAACCAGAGGATTCTAAAGAGACTAAAATGATCAAATTCTGATTTATATTTTGAAAGTAATTGACCTGAAAGTTAACACTCAAATTCGGATTGAAAATGAACAGTGCTCGGTCTAACGTTAAATTGAGGGGGTCAAATGAACTCAGAATTCGACAAATCTATCCACAGAAAGCTGATGAAATAAGGAATCCAATAAAACCAAAATCAAGTGATTTGGAATTATAATTAGAGAGATATCCTATTTTCAAAATCAGAAAAATTTTGGAGTAAAATTGGGTGAAATTGAAGAACACTAAGAACTAATATGCAAAATTAAAGATCTAAACCTAATTAAAACTCAAATTATCACCTGATAATCGATCAAATCTCACTACTAACCCGATTTCCGCAAGAATGGGGCTTCAATTCACACGGATTGAAGCGGATATTCGCTTGATTTCTTCCTCGCGGACGTTTGAAATTCAAGGGGAAAACTCGATGAAATTGGATGATGATTCGTGATCAATCCCGCTCCAATTGCTTCACAATTGAGTCTAAACGTGAAGAACTTCATATTTTGCTCCAAATTTGCTTAATTGCTTCACGAATCAGTCAAAAGTTAAGAAGAAAAGAAGGGATACATCGGTTTTTACAGGGGAACTTCCGCAAAAAAATCGGACCGTTTGATCCGGTGAGAAGGGTTGATTGATGGCCACGATCGCTCCATGATCGTGGCCTATCACTGCGATTCAATCGTGGTCTTGATTTTGCCCTAAATGAGCCATGATCGCGTGATGATCGCACATCGATCAGTGCTCCTTCTGAATCCAGCCGTCACATCGTGATGCATCCACGTTGCCTGCAATTCGTGGACACGATCCCACGCCTTGATGCCCATGATTGGCTTCAATTTTCATCGCCTGATCTTCAATCGAACCATCATAAAGCGTCCACGTGTTGCTCCATCTTACGCCAAGATCGCGGTGGATCATATCCGTCCCACGAAGATCGGATGATCCCGAAGCGTCCACGTGTCACCAGGTACGTCGTTGATCGCATCCACTTACTCCTCATTTTGAGCACGTGCTCGTGATGGAGATCGGGTGAACTCCGAGTCCATCATATTGACACGTTTTGATTGATGCCCGTGTATCCAACGTCTGCGGTTCCGCCACGTGTCCTCCACAAGGTAAGAAACGTGTGGGAACATAGTTCCACACGGAAGAAAAAGCTAGAAAGGGTCAGCCTATAAACCGGGGCGGTTTAACGCTATTGCATTACCGCCCCAATCATATTACCAGGGCCCACTAACCCGTGGGCCCTTCACCTACCGACCCTTCTGCCACGTGGCACCCCTCACGGGCGTCCGCGTGGACCCTCGTGGCCTCCTGCCACATGTCCGCGCCTCTTGCGCCTCACGTGGGCCACGCGCGGCTCTGCCACGTGGCCTCAGTGCGGCGTCGCATCCGCGCGCTAGTCCTGCGCGCCACATCAGCTTCCGCGCGCCACGTCATCTGCGGGTTCTGTGGATAAAATAACCCCCTTTTTGCACTTTAAATTGAGGAATAAATTCGATAAAAATTCAACTTAAATTCCAAAAAAATCTAAAATTTTCAAAAATTCATAACTCTTAAAATATAACTCCTTTTAATCTCAAATTTTCTCCATTGGATCTCAATGTCTTTTCTTTTTAATGTCATGCCATAAAAAATATAATTTTAGAAGAAGAAACTAGGATGAATAAAAAATAACATAAAGGCATTCCTTAAGATCTTTCTCTTTTAATCATCCAATGATTTCCTTCTTATATTTAGCCTTTAAAAATCATTTACTAAAGTCAAAATAAGGCAAGGAAAGAACTTAATTCCTAGTAATTTAACCTTGAAAAAAGATTAATCATCAAGAAAGCACATAATTATCCCTAATTTATGCATAAATATGAACTTTAGTGTAATGGCATACCAATGGAGAAAATTCATAAAAATTATGATAACATGCATCATATTCACATAAAATAAGCATGAATATGAGTGAAATAAGATAAGAATTTAAGCTATAAATGCATGTTATCACATGGTCACCTCCGTGTTTAAGAATATTTAAACTCCAACTAGGCCACTGATCGTGGTGATTAGAAGTCTATATTTGATTTCTAAACCTATGTTAGGGGGAATCTTGTGACTTGCTTAAAGCAGCGTGATCTCTCTGTCTCTCTATCTCTAGAGCAGAAGCCTAGAATGAGACTATGGCTCATGCCTCCTCTCAAATTCTATGGGTATGTTGGCTGCTTTATGAGCTTGGCTTCCCATTGTAAAGTGGCAAGGCTGATGTTTTATGATAATCAATAAACCACTTTTATCGCCCAAAACCCCTTCTTCCAAGAGCATATCATTCAGGAATGGTGCTTGTTTAGTCTCATCTCTCCAGTGAACTTGCAGCCATTCTTATTGAGGGTTAAGCGTTATGTTGTATGACTCCTCCCACAAGTTGTCCTTGTTTAATCTCTGCACTCTATCTTGTGGGGGAGTGTGAGACAAATGGCCCACTAAGGACATTTATGTGAAAATCTCACTCTCTCTCCTCTCTCTTCTCTCTCTCCTTTACGATCGAGGGTTTGCTCATGAGAGGGCTTCTCCAGCTTCTCCTTCTTTCCTCTCTTCTTCTTTCAATTTTATATCTATTCTTATATGATAAAGATATTATTCCACTAGATTATTACACCATTTCCACACTTTGAGTCTTACAATGAATTACATAAGCTTACTAGAATTTCTATGAATACTGTGTTATGTGCTCTTTTTTGGTCATTTTAGAATTTTTTCCTCAATTTAAGTTTTCTATCAAAATCTTACAAACATAGGCACAAAACATGTTCTAAAAACATTTTCAATTAGTGCAGCTCAGGCTATATTGTGCACTAAAGGGCATCAATAATGGCAACGTGCATTATTTAGTGATTGAGGGGACCTATAGATAGTTGAAAATCTAGGCGCCCAAGAAGAAAGCTATGCAAGTTTTATATATTTACAAGACGAAGGATGGAGTCACAGGTTTTTGTGTCTCATTGATTCTCCTTTGAGCATTGTTGAACATTAAATTTCAAGGAGTTATGACAATAGACCATGTAGGTTGGTATTAATTATCCGAGCACAAAGGGTGATCAAAGCATGAACCATAAAGCATGGACCCATTAATGGAGAATGTCATGGAGATATTCATTATTGTGGGCTATGTGATGCTTACTACAGACACATGCACAACAGAGAGCCCTTTTAGGCATGAAAAAAGGTTAAGAGTGTCGTGAGAGATTGCTCACAATCTATGAGCTTGCAAGAAAGCATGACAAACAGGGTATGGTGGCCATATACAGAATTCTCGAGGAGTTTTAAGCTACAAGCAAAGGTCAATGACGATACTTTCCAACGTATTGTTTAATATGTTTATCACATCAACAGGACGCTGTCATTGTAGGTGTGTTAGGAGGAATGAAGACACCTCTAGCAACAGGAGGATGTTGTCATGGCAAAGATTTTGTGAAGGAAAAACATGAACTTTAGTGTGAGGTCACACATAACATGCTTTGCTCATATTTTGAACCTTATCATCTGTGTCAATTTTTTCATCCCTAATCTAGAGTGTCAAGCGTTATCCTATCCATAGTGAATTCAGCTTTATTCCAAGACATGCCCAACAAAGCTCAGATGTTTGAATTAAAAAATTGTCAACCTAAATAAACACCCTCGTGGTTCATGTCAATGGTATCCCGACGGTTTTTCACTCAATCAATAACACACTAAGTAAAGCTAGGGATCAAATGACCCTCGTGAGAATTGAAGAAGCTTTTTTTGGGGAAAAATTGGTGATGAAATCATAAAAAAATGAAGAAACTAATTAAGGGCAATGACGACCTTTCCGGGTCATCCCATTACCCCAATAGGGGCAGGCGTGAAAACTGAGATTTAGCCACATCACCCTCTAGTTAGGCGAATAGAGAGTGAGAGAGGGAAAGGAGAACTTGTAGCTTTTGGATTTGCTTTTGATGATAGAGAGAAGCTTTTAACATCATACTTCATATTTAGGAGGTGAACCTAAATAATCCGATATACTTTATCTCTTGGCTTCCTGTCCGCGCCACGTTGCAGTAAATGGGCGGACATATCTTCGGTTTATCAAATCACAAAATCAAGGATATCAAATACGCATCAGGAATCTACTATCGCGTCTGAAGCATGCGGACCAGCCCCTCAAAATTTTTGGAAGATGAACCTCCGGGCCTCGTCGCGTTTACTGCCATCTCCTTCCACTCCTCGGCCCGCCGCCTCAATTCCTTCCCCTTTTGCCCTTCCATTAGATCCTCAATCAGCCCCCCCACTTTCTCCCTCCTCACGTCTCCGTCGATCTCCATTCCCAAGCCCCACTCGGCGCAGACGTAGCGGCAGTTGGTCTGCTGGTCCGCGAAGAAGGGCCAGCATATCATGGGCACGCCGGAGCTTATACTCTCTATCGTGGAGTTCCACCCGCAGTGCGTCAAAAAGCCTCCCACGGCCGAGTGCCCGAGAACCTTCTCCTGCGGACACCAGCTAGCCAGCTTCCCTCGCTCTCTAGTCTCCTCCAGAAACCTCTTCCGGAAGAACAGCCGAGACTCCCTTCACGAGATCCGGCCGAATGATCCAGAGAAAATCCTGCTTACTGTTCGTGAGTCCCCAAGCGAACTCCACCAGCTGCTCATTAGTCATAACCGTGATGCTCCCAAAGTTGACGTACAGGACGGAGTCCGGCTTCCTCCCTTCCAGCCACTCTAAACAGCTCCAGTCTTCTTTCCAGAGATTAGAGCCCAAGATTGACGCCGGGCTTTTTTCAGTCTGTTGCGACAGAAGAGAGAGCGGCCCGACCGTGTATATCGGGGGAAGAATTTTTTCCATAGCCTCGAGAACTTTGCCTTCCAAGCTTTGGAACGTGTTCAGGATAATTGCAGATGCTCCCGACCCTCTCTCTATTTCTCTGAGGAGGAATTTTATAATGAAGGCGTCTTCATCCATCATCCATATGAAGCTGGGAAAATCCTTAAGTCGCATGCTGGGCATCCCTGGAATCCCGTCGATTGTAGTGTCTAGGAAGCCAGTCGCAACATCCCGTTTATCTGCAGATTACAGTAAGAGATCAACAAAAATTGACATTCAAGGAAGAGAGAGAGAGAGAGTTGCCGTCCAAACTTCTCTCTAAAACTCCTCGACGAATCAGTTCTCCGTACTGCATATAACCCATTGTGGCGCAAGCGCTGAGGGTGTCCAAAAGCACCCCGGGGACGCCAATTTCCTGCGCGGCGTCCAAAGTGAAAGTCATACTGCTGTCGGAGACGACGCAGGAGACAAGCGGAGCATCATTAGACGCGTTCAAGTCAACAAGGAGCTCCCGGAAAGGATCCAGGCAAGTGTTCATCGTTGACTCGCACAGCGCAAGAATATCCTGCGTCCCATCGAGGTCTGAAGGAGGGAGGCCGTCGGGAATGGATCTGAATCGAAAAGTCGTGGAGACCTTTGAGGGAAGAGGGTCCCCTGGATTTTAACAAGCGTTGGTGGTTGTAGTCAGTGCTGACGAAGGTGATATGAAATCCACGGGAGTGCAGTTCCTTTGCCAATTTCATCATCGGATTGACGTGGCCTTGAGCAGGGAAGGGAATGCACACGGCATGGGGCTTCTCTGCTGCTGCTGCGACGGAAGCCATATCTCTCTCTCTGTCTATCTCTCTATCTCTCTCTCTCGCTAGAGTCTAGAGGTCTGGATTTCTTCTGCACCGTGGTAGATCGGATATTTTATAAGATTGGAGTGCCAGGTGTCAAGTTTTCTAGACCATATGTTCTCTCAAATCATCTTGCTCTCTCTCTTGAGTCTAGAAATCTGGATCTCTTCTGCTACCTGGTATTTTTAGGAACGGAGCGCCGGGAGTCAAATTTCTTGACCGTATGTTCTGACATCTGGTTTTAACAAGTTGGCTGCGGTGGTCCTTCCTACCGGTGGCTGTCAATAACTCAAGCAGCACACAAAGAAATGACAAGCACACTCACACTCACACTCACACAAAGAGAGGGAAAAATGATGAAAGAAGATAAACTACTTTGATTCCACTAAAAAATACTTAGAAAACAATGGAGGATAGTACAGAATGAGAGAGCATTCAAAAACAACTGTAGGCATGCCTATTTATAGGCAAACAAAGCAAAAACGCAAAAGAAATGAAACCTCTAAAAAGCCCACTGATCCCACTAATGTGTATCCGGGACAATTTTTGGCAATTTTCACCCGTGGCGTGCATCTTGGCAGTTATTGAAGCACCTGCCACAAAATAGAGGGCATTGAGGTGCCCACCACATGTGCATGGGCCTCCTTCCAATTAGCATGCCACACATTCTTTTCAAAGGCTACCTAGGCGATTACTATATCACCTGTTGAGAGCCTTGCCAAGGGATATGATGATAGAAATCCGCGAGGTCCTTGAATGCACGCAGAGATGTGTCAAAAATAATTCATAAACTCACCAATTTTGCTAAATAATCACGAGTTAGATAGTATAATAGTGAATAAGGGTTGAATCTACGGACAAATTACGATTTTTCGAGGTATTCTTCAAAATTTGATCGAATCCGATGATAAATATAGTTGAGACATTCAGGATTTTTGATATTTTTATAAAGATAACTCAAAGATGAATCCAAAAAAAAAAACACTTCATTTGGAACAACATTTGCAGAGAAATCAAAGAGCAAAAATTCGGTAGAATATCGATCGTGAGGGAGAGAAAAACTGAAATTAAATCTAAAATTAACCTAATCGAGTGTCAGCAGGGAATCACGAGGGAGATGCTTGAGACGACAATAAGAAGAGTGAAAGAGTAGAGGACCAACTTCGAGGGAGGAGGACTCCCCGCGCCGACCACTGCCTGCGAACGTTCGGACACTAAGCACGCATTCTAGCAGATCTCGACCTTTACTCTCTCTTTCTTAGTCTAGCTCTCATCTCCCTCCTAACTGTGGGAGGATAATTTACTCCGCGTATGGTGTCACCTGCAGTTACCATGCCTTGTTGACATCTAGAACTAGAAAGAGAAGTCGCCTCCCACACAAACCGTCAGAAATATCGCCTCGTCTTAATGAGAAACACCGAAGGGGAAGGGCGAAGAGAAAAGGATAGCTCAGAAGAAGGAGAACTCCAGTGCTACTCTCATGCACCGGTTCCCACCTCCTATGTCTCATCTCGTCCCTACACGCGCCACGCTCATCTTCAAATGTCGTCGGGCAAGTGTTGCCGAGGTGTTAGTGTGGATCCCCTATAGAACTCTCTCTCTCTCCCTCTCACGACTCATGTCTGACGGTTAAACAAAAGTAGACGTGGAAGGAGAGAGATGAAGGAGACACCCCCATTCTCCCTCACCGACCAATGATTTGCCCCTCCTGGCGACTGTCGGGAGGGGGATGCTCATCTTCGGATGCTCACCGACCGATGAAGAAGACGCTCATCTTTGGACCTCCTCTAGATTCCTTCGCACGGTAACTAGTAACTATTTTTGTTTGGGGCTGTCGCTGAAGAGCGCTTGATAACATGCACATTCATGCATTAACATCATGCATTGTATGCACTTTTTCTTGAAAATCTAATCATAAATGCATGTTATCATGATTAAAAATGATTCAAATAATAATTTTCATGTTTAAGAGAATATTCTTAATTTTTTCAAAAATTAATAACAATTTTTGAGCATTTAATGACATGATTAATCAATAATATTAGTTTTCTAAAAACAAGTAAGATTTTTATTTATTTTATTGATTTTTTGAGATCTTTTCTAGTTGTTTTTAGAAATTTAAATCATTAAAAAGTGATTTTTTAAGAAAAATTAATTAAAGAAAATAGAGAAAAAGAAAAGAGAGGATCTCTCTCTCTCTCTCTCTCTCTCTCTCTCTCCTTTCACGCTGATTTCGCGTCTCTTCCTCTCCCCCTTCTCTCTAGCGTGAGCGTGTGTGCACATGCCAAGGAAAGGATGAAAATTTCCTCATTCTCTCTCCTCCGCTGCTCTCCTACGCTTTCCTTTTCTTTCCTCCTCTCCTGCGCATGTGCTCTTGTGCATGTGAGGGAGAGGAGAAGGAGATTTGTCTCCTTTTCCCTCTCTCCTTGTCTTCCCTATGCACACCGTTAACATGCATATTTAACTTTGATGGAATGATTTAGTGCAGTCGTTGAAAACACACGATCGTCGGTAAAAAAAAATTTATAATTCCGAACTCACAATGGTTTAAAACTATTAAATCAAGTATAGTGAAAAGATAGGGTCGAACCACAGATAACATGGTTGACTTTTTATTGGATAGTTGACTTGGTCAAAATTAAGTCTAATTAGGGTTTTTAAGGTTCAAAAATGATATAATGTAAATGGAAATACTATATGTTAGAGAAAATATTTGAAGAAATTTAAAGAATATTTGAAGAAGAAAAGTCAAAAGTTAAGGTCAAAGCATTGACTTTGACCAAACTCTTACTTTTTATAAAATTAGAGAGGAAAAAGGTAAGAAAATATTACGAAAAATTATATTTCAAAAACTAGAGAGAAAATGGAAAATTTTGATTTATAATTCATGATATTTGGATTTATTATGATTTATTGAAAATCAATGTTCATAAAAATCCCGAAATGAGTATCTCGGTCAAAATCATGAAATTGACTAACCAAATGATATCCAAATTGAGCAATTCACATGAATAGAAAGCTTTCACTTAGAGGATTTGTGAGAGAAAAAAATTATTAAATTTCACGTCGTATTTTAAGAGTAATTGCCCTCGAAAGTCAATGCCATAATTCGGATTGAAAATGAACAACAGTTGGTCAAATTCTAGGGTCAAATGTCTATGAATAAGGCCTCCATGTTTATGGTAGAGATCTCTCCATACCAAGGTTCTGCTAGAAGTGTAGAAATATAATTTTATGTTCATTTTATGTTTTCTGATTTACTTCTAAACCAGCTAAAGCTCCCTTGAAGAACCTTCCAATTAGTGATACTCCCCGACGTGGCTAGCCCCAACTACATGAGAACAGATACTTCTTCCTCGGAATCTAAACTTATTTCCATTATTCTCGTGAGTCTTCACAGAAAGTTGATGAAAAATGGAATCCAATGAAACTAAAATTGAATGATTTAGACTTAAGATGAGGGAGAAATCCTTGTTTGAAAATCAGCAAAAATCTATGATAAAATTTGGGCGAAATGATGAAATTTTTTCGATTCTAAATTCCAATTACCTATCTAAATCTAAATCCAAACTATATAAATTCCAAGGATTATGAAGGAATCACACTACTAACTGATAACATGCTAATTAGACATGATAATACATGATTCTTTTGATGCATATTAAGGCATAAATCATTTCATTCCTATAGCATGTTATCATATTTATGAGTATTTATCTATC
>CM044106.1:14681768-14742729 GCA_024174645.1 Lemna minuta
ATGATATAGTGGATATGGTGTGAAGAGTAGGAACCTATATCAAAAGATAAAAGGGTGGTTGACTTGGTCCACTCAAGGAGATTCTAGGTTTCTAAAGATAAGGAATAAAGGTTTGACCAAATCAATCTTTAGATCAGTATAAAATAAGAAAGAGGAGGGAGATGGTTCCCTTAAGATCTACACTCTCTTTATTGATTTAGAGAGGTCTTCTTAATCCAGTTTCTAATCAAATGGATAATTGTTTCAAATTGGTAAAAAGGAGGAGGAGAAGGAGGAGGAGGAGGAGGAGGATAGGTTCACTTAGAACGCTCCTGGATGCGCCGCATGGACAATCGTTATAAAATGCGTGAATGTCGCCCGTAGATCACGATTTAATGGTCTAGATGAGTACCACAGCCTAATCAGACTGCTATAACCATCTTAATCACACGTGGCCTTGATCACGACGACTGGTCCGTGTCCACGCAATCGACGCGTGGATCTTATGCGCCTGCGCCGATCCAACGCCCATCGCTCCACGTGGCCCGACTAAGACAACTATGTGACTTTAGTCCCACACGGAAAAGGTTAGTGAAACCCGTCGGGTTTATAATGCCCGACGGAATAAGGGGTCTAAATACCTTTCCGATCTACGGAAAGCTGAATACCCCTATATATAGAGTATATAATATGAATGAAAATATATGTACGCCACGTAGGCGCCGCGTGGGCCCGTGTGGCGCTGCCATGTGGCCCTGAGTGCCACGTCGCATCCACGTGGCCCCGCGTGGAAATATACCACTTTTTGCCATTTTTTTATTAATTTCAAACGTTTTAAATCGAAAATAAAATCGGAAAAATCCAGAAAAATCCCTAAAAATTGTAAAAATCATAACTTTCAAAATACAACTCCAAATTAATCCAAATTTCTTTCATTTGATCTGAAATTTAATTATCTATCTCTATAAAAAGTCAAATTATTTAAATAACAAGAGATTTAATTCTTATTTCAAAAATACATTCATTTCTTTAAGATTTTAATTTTAGAAAATGAAATGAATGTTCATAAAAAATGATTTCTCTTATTATTTAACTTTAAAAACCATTTATAATCTCAAGTAAAGATAGATTATAAAATCTTTAATCTTTAATTCATCATAATTAAGCCTAAATTAACGCATTTTGAGATTATAACATAAAATTTCATAGAATGATAGAAATGCACTCAAAGTATGATAACATGCATATAAATGGAATATTTTATGCATTATTTTGTATTAATAAGCATGTTTTTCATGTTAAGATTGCATGTTATCAATGGATACCAGAGGAAGAGCAAGGAGATAGCTTAGGCACGTGTCACTCATCGACGTGCGGAGGACATTTTGCACCACGCAAGACCACGGATAAGATCCTGCAGAGTGGTTTCTACTAGCCCTCCATCTTCAAGGATGCCCACTGTTTTTATACGGAATGCCTATAGTGTCACACGACAATAAACATCTCCAAGCAAGATGAGATGCCGATGCGATCGATCCTTGAAGTGGAAATCTTTGATCTTTGGGGAATAGACTCCATGGGACCTTTCCCACCTTCTGACGCGAAAGAGTACATATTAGTAGCATTGGATTATGTGTCCAAGTGGGTTGAGGCAATCCCCACTAGGACAAACGATCATCGGGAGGTATTGAGATTTGTCACATGATGCATCTTCGGCCAGTACGGTTATCTTAGGGCCATCATCAGCGACGACGGCTCACACTTCAATAATGCTCACTTTCGGGCATTGTTGAAGAAGTACAGAGTTCACCACCCCGTCACCACGCCATACCTCCCCAAGGAAAATGGGCAAGTAGAAGTTAGTAATCGAGAGGTCAAGAGCATATTAAGGAAAATAATTCGACCAAATGGGAAGGATAAGGCACACAAGCTTCCGGACGCACTATGGGCATACCGGACAGCATATAAGACATCCATCGGGATGTCACCCTTATGGCTTATCTTCGGAAAAGCCTCCATCTTCCGGTTGAGCTAGAGCATCGAGCCTATTGGGCTATCAAAAAACTCAACCTATCACTAGACGAAGCAGGGAAACAACGACTTCTCCAGTTTCAGGAGTTACTAAAGCTGAGGCATGACGCGTACGAGAACGCGGCGATCTACAAAGAGAAGATCAAGGTCTATCACGACCAACACATCTGACGACGATCATTTCAGGTCAATGACAAGGTCTGGCTCTACAATTCGTGCCTCAAGCTCTTTCCTAGAAGCTCTGCTCTCGATGGGATGGTCCGTAAGTGGTTCTGGAGTATTTCGATGGTGGATCGGTACTCATCTCAGACATCAAATCTGGTCCACAATTCAAGGTAAACGGCCATCGTCTCAAGCCGTACCTGACATCCGAGCCACCCGTACCGGCAGATAAGGTAAATTTGCATCTTCCCGAGCACTCAGGGACGTGAGGATATCACCCTCGACCCATCAGTAGTCGTAGGATTTATTCTAGTTTCGTCTGGCTGAAGACGTTAAACTTAGCGCTCTCTGGAGGCACCCCGAGATTATCTTACCTTTTTAGTTTTCTTTATTTTTCAGCTTTTATAGATATCGAGGAACTACACTAGGAAAGGGCGCACCTGCAAGAAATCCCGCGAACGAGCAATGACGCACTAACTAATGAGTTTTTCTAACCTTTTATCCTCTCACCACATTTTCTTATCATTGACATACCATGATTTGCTATTTTTGCTATCTTTTGCATGAGCATGTAGTTTTCATTGAGGGTAATGAAAGACTCTAGTTGGGGGGTGAGGACTTAGGAAAATCTCTACTATTTTCAAAAATTTGAAAATTCTACCTTCTAAAAACTCCTATTTTCTAAATTTGATCTACTCTACCCACCTTAGAAGTCTTGACATCTAGAGATCCGACTTACTATAGATGTAGAAGTGAAGGCCTTATAGCCCACATGATCACATTTTGAGTAATAAAGCTAAATGATCTAGAGAAACCATGGATAATACTTAGTGGTTGACTTCTTTGGGGTTGGGTACCTAACAGGCACCAAGGAAAAAGAGTAATAAGAGGTTGAAATGCTATGAGATTGAAAAGGAGAGTTTTTGAGAGAAGATAAAATTCTATCCCCTACCTAACATCAGCAAAACTGCTTAGTGTGGGAATTTCTCGATTTTAGTCTTTCCTTTTTAAAGAGTGCAATGATCCATAATTTTTTAAGGCACCTATCTTCCCTTGTTTGGCATGTAGTTTTGTCCTTTCCAAAGCAATCAAGTAGTTACACCACTTTGTTTTAAACTTCACTCATGATAATAACACTCCCAAGTGATTCACAAATCCACCACGTCTTTCATATCTTCCCCACATGTACTTATACCTTCACACTACACTTCATTTTGTTACATACTCTCTTCATAAATCCAAAAAATCCTCCATATCCTCATGCTAGTCTTCTGAAATGTTAAAAAGGAAAAGAAGAGGAGAAAAATCAAAAGAAAGAGAGAAATAAGAAGTTACAAGAAGGAAAATAAGTGAAAATATCTTCTATCTTAATCTCTAACTCCACCATCATATCCATCATCTATCCTATCCATCACCATCCACATCATTTGGTACCTTCTTTGCTTTTAAAATCCACTTTGTTTATCAGCATATTTATTTTTAACCAAGTCATACCTTTAGAAATAGTATCTTTTTATTTTCTTCAGCCACCTCACACGATGCATCCCAAAGATAGGAATCCTTTTGAATTTTACTCTTTATAGGAGGAAAGCGAGTTGAGGGGAATTCTAAAAACATTAAATAGCCTCCATTTTGAGGAAAGGAGTGATGTATCTACGGAGAGGGTAAGGAATTACATCCGCTCATGAGAGAGTGAGTATCTTTTCATCACCATAGCATCATACCCTAGATATGCTCACCTTGATTACAATTGAGAATTAGACTCGAGCATTAGCCGATGAGCACTACCCTAACATGCACTAAAGTAGTCAACCTAGAGATGGAATCGAGATCATTATGGCCTACACTATGAGGAAAACGTAATCATACATTCATACACTTCACCTTTTTAGTTGTAGGATCAAAGGATGAAAAGACTTTCTAAGGAGATTATATAGTAAATTTCTAAGAGACTAGTAATATTTAAGTTGGGGGGTGTGATAACATGCTAATTAGACAGGATAATACATGATTCTTTAATGCATATAAAGGCATACATGATTTCATTCCTATGCATGTTATCATATTTATGAGTATTTATCTATCATTCTATGAAAAAGTTATTATAATCTCAAAATACTTTAATTTAGCGTTAAATATGATGAATTAAAGATAAATAATTTTATAACCTCTATTTACGTGAGATTATAAGTGTTCTTAAAGTTAAAATGATGAGATAAATCATTTTTATAAATTTCTAAAGTTAAAATCTTTAAGAAATAAATGTATTTTGAAATAGAAATTAAACCTCTCATTATTTTTTTATTTTGCCTTTTTAGAATGATAGATGATTAAATTTCGGATCAAATGAAAGAAATTTAGATTAATTTGGAGTTATATTTTGAAAGTTATGAATTTTCTAATTTTTAGGGATTTTTCTAGAATTTTTCTGGATTTTTCTGAATTTTTTATGAATTTCTAAGGATTTTCCAGAATTAAAAATCGATTTTTCTAATTAAATATCGATTTCTCAGAATTTTTAAAGCGCGCAGGTGACGTGGTGCAATCATAGCCGTCCGATCGATCGCGATCAACGATCCCGATGATGAGGCGACGTTGAAGCGTGTGGCATGTACGATTACGCATGTGATTTCGACCGTTGATCTTCATTTAAGATCGATGGACACAGGTGGCTTAAATCGGAGTTCACTGATCGTTTTAATGTTGACCATCGATTGCAAGGAGATATAACGGTGGAAATTTAACGCAATCAAAACGCATCTGAAGGCGTCCGATCAAGATCCGACGGATGCGTTTTCAAGGCGTTTGATAACGCGCGAACACATGGCTTCATCTAAGCGCTCCATCTGCGATCCCACGAACTGGACCTAATCATAAGGATTTGCATTAATACAATCAATTAGAGCCGTTGATCAAAGGGGAATGTTTCATCGGACCGTTAAGCCCAAAATTTCCTACAAATTGAGATGTTCTTTCATTTTTGTAAAGCATTCAAGAGCAATTCAATCAAATAGAACTGTTCTAGACTCAATTCCGCATCCACAGAGTGCTTAAGATCAGGATTTGGGCGAAAGAAGAAGAAGAAATCGACACTTGAACTCAACGATCGTGATTTTCCGATTTTTGATAAAAAGCCTTGATTCTGGTGATTAATCTGGTTAATCCAATCACAATTGTGGGTTAGTGGAAGCAGTTTTTTCAAATCTATCGTCTATTATCGTTTAATTTTTGTTTAGATTTGGAATTTAGATTAATTTCAAGTTGATTTTTGTTGATTTTGCGATTCTGATTTTCAGAAATTACCCCTCACTTCGATCTTCAATTTCTCCGAGAAATCAATGTTAAATTTGATGATTTTTTATTCCCTGGAATCATCTTGAAGTTCTCTTTCATAATCTACCATTTTCCCCAATTTTTACCTTCAATTCATCGTCCGATTTGATCAAATTCGAAGAGATCATCCAAAATTTTCTTAATATCCTGTGGATTTGACCCATATTTACCATTATACCAATAAATTGGAGATATTTTCATCAAATTGGTAAGTTTGGAATTATTTTTGACATGAGATCGTGTGAAATAGACAACCTCGTGGATTTGATTCGTCACTAACCTTATTGACATGAAGATTATGCTTCAAATCACGTTGATTGAAGAGTATTTCTCTAGTTTCTTCTTCGACATGCGCTCAGCGTTTAAGAGGCGATTCTGACCAATTCTTGCAATGACTTGTGATCAATGTTGCCTCAATATGATTGTAATTGAGTCTAGAATGAAAGGGGATCACGAGGAACTTACGATTTTTCTCCAAAAATGTTTAATTTCTTCACGTTTCAATCAAAAGTTAAGCTTAAGAGAAGAGAGAACATCGATTTATAAAGATTTTGATGTGAAAATTCCGCGTCGTCTGATTCCCTTAAGGGGCTTTGGATGGTTGCAATTGCCCGAAATTGGTGGGCCATGATCCCACGACATAGACTCCACTCCTCCTTGATTATTGCCATCCGATCTTCATCTGAGTCTCCACATTAAGCCATGTGTCGATTCGTGATTCATCGAGTGTGTAATTAAATCGCGACTGTCGGATTCACTTACGTGATCAACGGTTGGGAAATGCGCACGTGTTTTCATGGCGATCATGTAGACAACGATCCACTAGATTATGTGCGTTGATTGGAGCAAATTGATCCGATGCACCACGTTTCGCCATGTCGCCTGCGAAAACTAAGAGAGCAGTTAGTCCCACACGGAGAAAAATATGGAGAATAAATGGTTATAAAAGGAGAAAGCGCCTAAGGCTTTTGCGTCGCCCTTACGGGCTTAGTATGCCCCAATTATCAGCCCAACTGTCTCCTCGCGCCACGTAGGCATCTACGTGGGTCTATGTGGGCTCGCGTGGCTCTGCCATGTGTTCGCGTCATGACACGTAAGCTTCGCGCGGGTCCCTCGCAATTAAACCCTATTCTATGTTTTTTTTAATGAAATAAATCCAAAAAAATACGTGAAAAATTAAAATAAAATCTAAAAAAATCTCAAAAATTCAAAAATTCGTAACTTCATTTATAGAACTCCTTTTGGACTCAAAATTTCTCCATTGGATCACAAATTTCTTCATATTTAATATCATGTCACCTAAAATATAAATCCAAGCAAGAGAATATGATGAATGCACAATAATATTAAATCAACCTTTAAGAATTCTATTTTGCTTCATCCCATCATTCTTTTCTTGAAATTTATTCTTTTAATCATCCACTACAGTCAAAATAAATCAAGGAAAGTGGTTAATTATAAATTATTTAACCTTGCAAATGATCAAACATTAATAAAACACATAATTAACCCTAAATAATACAAAAATATGGACTTTAGTAAAATGGTGTACCAATGGAGAAAATTCATAAAACTATGAAAACATGCTTCATAAGTACATAAGATAAGCATGAATCTTTGTTAAATATGATGAGAATTCAAGTTAAATATGCATTTTATCACACGCGTGCGTGCGTAAGGGAGAGAGGGAGATTTCTTCTCCCGATCACTCTTCTCTCTCCCTTTCTCTCGTTCATCTCTCTCTCTCTCTCTCTCTTGTGTGTTCCTCTATTCCTCGCGCGAGAGGGAGAAATCACTTCTCCCTCTCTCGCGATGTCCCTCTTCTTCTTCTTTTCTCCTTCTCTCTCCCCTTTTGCTCTCGCATGTGCGCTCCTCTCTTCCTCTCTCTTCGCAACACCTCTTTCCTTACTTTTTGTCTTCTCCTCCCATCTTCGAACTCTTCCGCGCTCTTCTCTGCCTTCCGTCCAGATCCCTCTCCTTCCATCCCTCAAACTCTCTTTCTCTCTCTCAACACATGACCCATCCCTCCTTTCCCACTCCTCGTGCAATAGAATTCCAAGCACAGAAATATCCGTGCACCGCCACTTTCTTCGCTTTTGCACCCACTCCTTCTTTCGCTTGCCTCTCCACTTCTTCCATGCCATCTACATGTAATTTTTGTGAGGAGAGAGGAGAGAGCTAAGGGCATTTATTGTAATTTTTGTGAGTTTTAGCAAAGTTTGATCGTTGTAGGTTCACTAGAGCACATTGTCTAGCGCGATTAGAGGGGAGAAAAGATCATATCAACAATCCAGATTCATCAAAATTAAAATCTTGGTATATGACGATCCTGATGGAGTTAGGGGCTGAAATTTTATGGGCACGATTGTCATTTCAAGCTCTACGAATCTGTTTTGGCTGATTTAAGTTTTGAGATGAAAAATTTAGGGATATGAATGTTTTTATTGTGTGTGATGGAGAATTATTTTGAAACATGAACACAAGGGTTCTAAGTGAACCTATCCTCCTCCTCCTCCTCCTCCTTATTTACCACTTTGAAAAATTATCCATTCATTAAATGGATGAAGAAGACCTCTCTAACTAAGTAAAGAGAGAGTAGATCTTAAGGGATTTATTTTCCCTCCTTTTCCTATTTAATACTGATCTAAGGATTGACTTGGTCAAAGCATTTAATCCTTAACCTTAGATACTTAGAATCCCTTGAGTGGACCAAGTAAACCACCCTTTCATCTTTGATATAGGTTCCTAAATTTCAACCCATATCCACTATATCATAGGTACCTTTATATAAATTATAATTATTGATCTCAAGGAAAATTAATAGGAACACCATTGTGATATATTCCTTCTTTCTTTGAAAACCTCCCTTAGTTAGAATTACAGGAGAGATTTATTTGTTATTACTGCTAGAAGAGACTAACCTCAGTGGCAGCTCAAGACAAAGTCCATGAAGACAATCATGATTAACATCAAAGAAGCCTTACAAATGAAGAAGAAAATGACAATTACTCTTCTTACCAACATGAGAACAAAGAAGATAGACAAAGCCTACCGTGAAGAATTGGAAGAAAGAAACTCACAAGGAGTATCATTACCCAGCTAAACAATACCTTCACAGGCCTCTACGGTCAACTCAAAGTCAATGAGATAAAGGATACCAACTGTCGGAAAAACAAGAAAACTCCTTCAGACTCTTCAAAATAATCAAAGCCTCCACCTCTTATCGAAAATGTTTCACGTCAAGACCCATGCCGACATCCTCTCTCTACTGGTATGGAATCCAAAGCTTCAAGATCGCTGCCTGGGAGAATCTACTTCTCCACCTAAAAGAAGGACGACTACGACGACAGGAAACCCTCCTACAGACGCGAAAATGGTGACGAAGGCAAAAGAATCCCGTGAAAGGCTACAGTAACTGCCTTAATCACCTCCTTATTTCCTATAAGTCCACTCCTACCTTTGGTTCCTCGCCGACCGTTTCCGAAACTTCTCTTTAACTTTCCGCGAAGACTCGCGAGAAGATAACGGGATGTCGGACTGTTTCCAAGACACTCAGTCCATTCATGCATCATATCAATGCCACAATCTCAATAGCAAAGAGCTTCCCGTGACATCGAGGTTCACCAACGAACTTCAAAATAGAAGACAAGTCAACCGTCAGATATGAAGTTACGAAACGACGCCCTTCAGTGTCTCTTATGGCTTCAACGACGAGACGCACCGATACTTAAGGAGCTCGTAAAATCTCTGACCCAAACCGACGCCGAATATGCACTGTACGATCCCCAGAGATATCAAGTTCAGCTTTGACCAAAGAAATTACCCGGAAGATCATCATGAGTACATTGACTTTCACGACGATAACTTCCGCAAAGTGACGATTCACCGTAACTGCTTTTTCTATTCCTATAAAACGGAATTTGTAAGAATGGAAAAGACAGATGTTGTTTTATGAAAAATTGGGTTACCCTTGGTTCGGTTTTTACCTTTGTGTTCCATTGTTTCTTCCCTGTGTCTCCACCTTCCTCCCGCAACCCCATCATCTCCGATTCTATCTCCCTCTTCTACCCTCCCTCCATTCTGTCGTCTTCCCTCATCACGCGTCGAATGCAAGCGGCGGAAATCCCGGATAGTTTGGACAATTCAACGACGATCACTTCACGATAATAAAAGGTAACATTCTAAATCATTTACGTGATTGATAGTTCGTCTCCATGATCATGTCCAACACGTCGTTCTCTCTCCTATTCTCTATTTCCTCCTCTCATCTATTCGTAGCGTTATTCTTTTTTCCATCCTATCCTATCCACCGTTCTCTCATCGCGAGCTCTCTCTTATCATCTCTCTCTCCATTCTAAATATTATAATATATATTATCTTCTTCCCACATCCGTTATCTTCTATTATATAATATAGTATTCTCACCCAGTTCTTCTCTTTCTTCGCTCTTATCATCCCTTCCCTCATCCACGTTTTCTATATCCCGACACTTTATTCTTTATTCCATCTTTATATTCTCTAATATATGTATATCTATATATATATATATATATATATTAATCACTAGTGCTATCTCTTCTAAAACCTCTTCTTCATATTATCAGTCTTAAATTCTTTCCACATTATAAAATCTATAATGTTCAACACTCTTACTCATTAACTAAATCATTCCCTCTTCTCTACCATTTATTTCATCTCCATAATCATCTCCAGTATCACTGCTCTTAATTTTGTAATTCTTATATATCCTATTCATTATCCTGTGAATTATATACATTCCTTCCTACTGATATCAATTCATAGGTCCTCCCTAATTTGTAGGAATATTATCCACTTTAGAAATATCCTACATCAGTGTGCCTCTAGCATTGGCTAGCAAGAAGGAAAGAAGGCAGCGATTTACCATTCTTCATGTATGGAACATAATTTTTAGTAAGTTTCTTCTCTTCTCTTTTCATTCTTCGTGTTGGATGCAAGATGCCTAGCTCGGGAAAAAATGTATGGGCTCTCAAAGGTATGTTTTGATTAGAGAGCATCACTAGATGTATTTTCATCATGAATCATTAGATTAGGATCCTTTTCTATCCCCGCATTTTCTAATATCTTATCTTGTCATCCATACGTTCATATTTGCAACCCTTAAAAACCACTTTTCCACCGTCGATCAAGGGTTTTCAATCTTCGAAAGGAGTTTGGAAGCGTTTGATCGGTTCATTTCATTTAAGCATACATTTTCTACCTTTCATAAATCAATTTTGCTTTCTAATCTAAAAATACCAAAAAAATATCTTTTCATTTCAATCATTTAACCTTCCTCCTTATGGATTCAACCTTGACTCACTAGTGTTCGAATTTAAAATCAGATTTTGAAGATTTGAGTTTAAATTTGTTTGATACGTAAATTTACGCATTCAACAACCATAGTTTTTACGTGTATCATCACTAATCATCGACCATGCAACGCATCAATGACAACCTTGTCTAAAGCTAGAACGAGAACAAGGAGAAGGAGAGAGAGGAAAGGGCAAAAGAATCATTGATGATCTGTTACTCCCGCGACTGATCGTCTTCTCCCGTTCCTCCCTCCCCCCCTCCAATGTTCTCCACCCGTGCACCGGGGTTAACGAAGAGTCAATCCAGCAGCTCTTGTCTCTCACGTCTCCAAAAAGTTTCCCACCGACCACTCATGAATCCTTGATTGTCTGCATTGGAAATACCTACAATCTAGGGGTACCTTGATCCCTCATTGGCGACGAGAGCTGCCTGCTCCCTCCTAGTGCCGCAAGCATGATCACAATTAGCTTTTTTTGCAGGTGTTGGTTGAAGGGTAATGGCTTAAAAGTCCCGCATACTTGCAATGTGATCTCCTCTTCACGTTCCCCCGTGACACCTACGGCTCCTCAGTGATTCATGCACAAGGTTAGGAGGTTCTGTCAATGCCAAGTGGCTCCGTCAAGTGGGTGTATCCCTCATCGTGAGCAGATCCTCATTGGGAGCCTCCAGTGCAAGTTGAGGGTAATTCTTCGCGAGCCGCACACAGATGTGCATCACTTGCACCAATTGACGGCCCTTGCAATCTCTTGCCCAACACCTGCACAATGCACGACCAAGTGCACTCTTGCTGCGCGAAGTCACTGTGCCAAATCTTGCTCGCATGCACTCGGCAACACCAAGCCCGCCATCAACTCTTGTTGATTACCATGATGCCGAGAAGACATCCTTCATGAACATAGGAGTAGCGGAGAATGTTACGCCATCTGCTTGGCTCTTTAGTATGCGCTCGTCTCGCACGTGACAATCAGCGCTATCCCCAGGCGCCCATGTTCTGTCGACATATTCCCACGTCAATCCTCACAAGCCTACCAGAATGCATCCAAGACCGACATTCGATCATCATATCGCCCTTCTTCTAGTCGACATTGCCCAAGCCAAATCTTCGCCTGTCCAGGACCCACCTAGCACCGTGCCCCGTAGGTTAGCTTCGACCCCGCACTTTCAAGTTTAATTACTTTTTCAAGCATTTCCTTTAATCATCTCCACTACTGTCGGATGACGTAGGCAAGGTAGAACAAATATAGGGTTGAGAATTTTGAGGCATAATTTAGGTCCGGCACCGAGCGTGGGCTGCAGCCTTTAGCAACTCTAGGACGAGAGATTTCACGCCTCTGGACGTGGATCGAGAGAATCTCACCCTATGCATTATTGCGAGTTTTCACGGGTAATTCAAAGTCGACTTTGCTTATTGGCACGCCTACCTACACTTAGGTTTAGTTTAGATATTGTACTTAGAGTGTAGGATTTTCCTACCCATGGCTTAGGCTCAACCGTCCTACCTAGAATCAGCCCTAGTTACATTGATCAGGCACGAGGATTTTTGACATCCCGTTCGCATCATTTTTCTTTACTAGAAAATGCTTCTCATGATTCCCCTCATCACATCAGCACAAAGAGATACATTGAGGAATGAGATTCACACTGAACATAATAATCAATGGATGGAAAGAATTTGTGCTCATTCATCATTGCAGCAATCCAATCTGATCACCCACTCATTTGTCGAGGGAAAGAATTGCCTACTCTTCTTTTTGCTTTGATGTCTCTATTTTTCTTTCACAATTTCACCTCCTCTAAATTTTTCCTAACATCTACATTTGAAATGTCTAATCTTTCCCTAATATAAAATCCAAGACTACAAAATAGTGATGAAATCAATTAGGCGCGTACCGTCATTGTTGTGTTTCGATATCATTCATTAAAAATTTATAATTCATTAATAAGTATAGTAAAAGGAAGGGTTAGATCCACAAGGAGATGTAGTAATGAGGTTAAGCATTCAAAAGGAAGCTAAGAACTGTGGAAAGAAGCTTAAGTGAGAATAAGGTGTGTGTGGATGGATGTCAGTGATAATAATTATGAGTTTCATTTTGAATTGAGAGATAAATCAGACTTTAAAGAGAAAATTGAGATAGAAAACATGTCACAATGGTGACGAGGTAAGAAGGATGATTGACGACAATGATGGATCAATGTCTAGTGATGGAGAGAGGGAAAATTGCACATTCAAGTGATGTTAGAGCTACTACATTTAAAAACAAAGAAGAGTAGAAATAAAGTACAAGTCTATTGTTTATTAGAGATGTCTACAAGAAAGAATTAGCTCCGAATCACCACACAAACCATGTCACGATGCTTGTCCTATGCTAGTTGATGCTCAATTTACTTCGATCATGATCCTCACTTCATTGTGTCTCCACAATAAGAGTGAGCATAAAAAAATGATATCCTTGGTCCTTGACCTCCTCTTCTCTTCCTTCTAGTAGTTTGATGCTAAGAGAGAGCCAAAAACTATGAGGAGAGAGAAAATTTAGGCTCTTATAGTTCTTCAAGGGTTTGAGTGTAACGATGGGTGAATCTATTCCCCTTTGAAAAGTTGAATAAAATCAAAGTCGTTGATCTATTTACCCATGCCTTTGATTCACCCACATATTGCGACCTATTTGGTTGAGATCGATAACAGTTTTCTTACGCTTCTTGAGGAGATTCTATGGACTAGTGGTCCATAGAATAAGGCAACTCTAGTTGATTGAGCCAAATAGAGGGCTATGATAGTTGTGCCACATGGCACTGCTGATGACTACTCTTTAGTCCCACATGGAAAAAATTAGAAAAATGATTGAGTATAAATTAGGCACTTATTTACGTGATCTTCTCTATGTCTCTCATGATAACCTCTAATTATGCCACATAACAAGTGATAACATGCAATTCATACATGAGATGACATGATTATTGGTACTTACTAAGACATAAATCATATCAATCTTATGCATGTCATCATACTTTGAGTGCATATTCATCATTTGATACAATTTACATCAAAAATCTCAAAATGCATTATTTTAAGGGTTAATCATGTATAAATTAAAAGTTGACATTTAAATAGATTATCTCCATTTTATTCGAGTTTTAAATTCAAATAAGTAGAAAAAAATAGTTTCATATACGTCCATTTATTAAATAATATAAATGATATGAATTTGCCATGTTAGAACTTATTTTACTTAAAACCATTAAAGACTAATATTTATATGTGCGGGCTAACATGGCATCTTACATGGCACACATGCTTGTGTTTCGCTACGTGACAACATGTAGAGACGCCATGTGGTGCACATATGGCACGTACTAAGCAGTGATAATCACATTAACTGTCCTTAATGGGCCAAAATTAATTTCTAATAACCACTGCCCTATTTATATTTGACAAGTACCTTAATATTTTTTTATAATGTGGGACTATTACTTTTATGGATACAGGACGTAGTAGCATTAGGGGCATTAGATTGGAGCAAAATAAAGATATTTCATCTTAACCCTCTATTTTCACTTAAATGAAGGGCGTACATGGCAGTTGACGAAATGAATTCACACGATTGTTGACAAACACATGAATTTATGTCCAAATAAATACCAAATTCACCAATTTGAAGACTAAGTCACAAATTTACTACCATGGTGGTGAATAAGGGTCGAATCCATGAAGATTTAGGATATTTTTTTAGGTTTTCTTGACATTTGATTGAATTAGATGATTAATTGAGGAGAAATTAGATATTCTAGTATTTTTAGAAAGGAGACTCCAAGACGGATGCAAAGAATAAAAATCGCTCAATTTGGATCAGTATTTGTGGAGAAATTAATGAGCGAAATCAGAGTAGGAAAATCAATTGGGAAGAGAGAGTTCGAAAAAATTTCCAAAAATTAATCTAATCTAAGCTTTGAAATTAAAATCTATTGATAAATAATGAAAGATTAGGAAGATAACACGTATTCTAATAAAAAATCATGCTCATAGTGATCCAATTGATTGCTAGATTAAGGCTTTTGATTTTGCATTTTTGAAAATGGATATTCAAAGTTGATGTAGTGAAATCTTCGTATTCGTTCAAAGAAATCTTGATTTCAAGCATTCTCTGGATGCGGAAATGAGTCTTGAAGAAGAAGAAACCAAGAGATTTAAGGAGTGAGCTATTGAAAGGGTTTGATCAATCGCAACAATCCAAGAATACATTTTTTATCAAAGAAAAAATTTATATGATTTTGAAATTGGGTGTGATCGTTAGATCTTCTCCTTGATGAGATCATAAGTCGTGATGGAATTCAAAGAGACAAATCATTATACTTTAGTCGCGACTGTTGGATCTTCATCTAAGTGTGAAGATGGCACCACGTGGAGAGAGAGCGTGGTGAAATCTTATTAGTTTGATCATGAATCAATGTTTCAGATCTCAGAGTGACTCTTTAAATCCTGGCCGTTATAACTCCTTAGATGAACTACCATGATTGTTTCGTTTAATATAACGAATCATCGTCCCGTAAGATGTTCCCACAGACCCCCTTCACTTGAGTGAAGATGAAGGGCTAAGATTAAATCCTTTTTTTCACTAATAGAACAATTTGGAGCATGCCATGTCACTTTCAAAATATAACTCCTTTTTAATCCTTTTTTTTATCACAAATTAAATAATCTATCATTTTAAAAATTCAAATTTAGTAGATAACAAGAGAATATATTTTTATCTAAAAATACATTTATTTTCTTTGGAAAATAAATCTAGGATAATAACTGAGTGTATATAAAATTATTTTCTCTAATTCTTTGTAATTAAAACTTAATTATAATCTCAAGTAAAGATTGAAATAATCTACTCAATAATATTTTCTTTAATTATACATGATTATCCCTAAATTAATACACTTTGAGATTATAACTTCAAATTTCATAGCATGATACATATGCAGTCAAAGTGTGATATCATGCGTAAGAATAGAATGTTTTATGGATTAATTTACATTAATAATCAAGTAACAATGAGTATAAGTTAAATGTTATCAGCAGTCTCTAAAGGGATGTCGATTCTCCTTGTTTATGGATGAATCTTGGCCATTGATCTGAGTTAGAAAGACCAAGATTTGTGGTCCTCCGCACTATATGAGGCATTAGATTATGACCAAATAGACGAGATTAGATGACACTCCATCTTCACATGATGATATAGAAAAATCTTGGTGCTCCATCATAGATCCTAAGGTTGTGACTTAATGATTTTGATTTTCATCCTAACATTTCATTTGAATCGTTGATTCTAGATGAAGCATTAATCCAATGGGCACAGGGTTGCGCGATCATGATCGAGTCGCCGATCTGATCGTCGCGCGACGATCGATCGATCGATCGATCAGCGATCAGAGAAAACTTGATTTTCTGATTGATCGATGATCGATCGATGATCGATCGATGAAATCGCCGTGATCGATGAAATAAATAAATTTATTGAAATCACCTAAGTCTGGAAATTAAATCGCTCTCATCGCGAAGTCTCGGAAATTAAATCGCTCTCGCGCGCGCCCTCTTTTTGCTCTCTCCCCACTCCATCGCGCTCTCTTCAGATTTTAGACTAGAGCCCCCCTCTCTCTCTCTTGATTTCAGATTTTTAGATCAGATCCCTCTCTCTCTCTCTTGATTGCAGATTTTTTTAGATCAAAAACTTATCTCCCGTTGATTGCAGATTTCCAATTGAAGCGTCTCTCTCTCTTGGTCGCAGTTCTTAGATCGAATCTCTCTCTCGATTGTAGATTTTACATCGGAGTCTCTTTCTCTCTCTCGCGACTGTAGATTTTAGTTCATGGTCGCTTTACCTTTCTCTCTCTCTCTCTCTCGATGGTGTGCCCTGACCGGCCCACCCGACCCGGATCGCTTGACCGTTGACCCTGACTCAGCCACAAACCGGAACAGCGTGGGTCGGGTAGGTCAAGAGAACCCGGCAGACCGCCGAGAAAAATATTTTACTTGTCAATGCCATTAAAATTTTTAAATAATAACAGGAATTGCTTTAGACTGCTTCTTTTCTCTCTCGCGATCATGATCGTCGACCTCGATCGATCGACGATCAGGCGACGATCGATCGGCGCACGGACCCCTGTGATCGATCGAGGCGGCGATCATTTGACGATCGATCTCGCTCGATCATGATCGCGCAACCCTGAATGGGCATGCCCAATTTTAGCTTTATTTATACTCTCTCTCTTCCACAGAAGATGTATTCTTGGATGTTTTGATGAATAAAAAATTTTGAGCATCTTAATCTTTGAATATCTGGCTTCAATCATGTTCTAGACTCATTTTGGCATCCTAGTTCTTGAAGTCGAGATTTTGTTGAGAGGATTGGGAGAAATCACCTCTCAAACTTTGATTTTTCATTTTGAAAAGCACAGAACAAAAATCCTTGATCTAGAAGATATTTGGATCATTTTCAGCATAATTTTGGGTTAGATTTTATATTTTCTTTTGATCTATGATCATGTAGCATTGTATATTAATTTTGAAGCTTAGATTTGGTTCATTTCTATAAATTTTATCATTTTCTCTCTCTCTTTATGAATGATTTTCTTCCTCTTACTTTTCTCTTTGATTTCTTGGTGGATAAAATTTGATTTTTGATTTTATGGATAGATCTTTGAGTTTTTATTAAACCTATAACTGTTTTAAATTTCTTATGTCCATTTGTGATCAAATTTGATCAAATTACTCACAGTTGATCAAATTTGATCAAATGTGATTAAGAACAAACACTAGTTCTCCATGGATTCAACCTTTACTCACCTCTACACTAATGAATTCATAATTAATCCTTAAATTAAGTGCGTTGAATGAAAGGGTTGATGTGACCACAGCTACACCAGCTGTCCGAAGCAAAACTGTTGTTCTTTGATGCATGGATTTGTCATTTTTTTATGGACGCATGATCACGCTTGGTCAGCAAGTGGAACCTATGCACATTCTTTGTCTAGTTGAAGCTAAGTGATATTGCGCGGTAAGCTCTATGCGTTCACTAGCTTGGTGCATAGTGCTCTCCATGGTGGGCCACATGTTGGACTCAATTAGAAATCCCTTTTAACCCTTTTCAATTTTTAAAATGAATCACAAAAATCTTAAAATCTAGAAAAAATTCTTCAACTGTGAATTTAATTTTCTCCCAAATTCCTATTGTTTCCAGCCAAGTTTTCCCATCAGATGCATAGTTGGATTCTATACTTTTTATCTATAGATTCCAATCAGATCCCCTTTTTGTTTCTGCCTCCCTTGTCACCTATTCCTGCTACCCTAGTTTTATAGTTGATGATCCCTTCTCGATATTGTATGATGATATATTCGTCAATCATCTATAGAGCTTGTGCGCCATCTTTGATAACACCAATTGCATTACATGGTCAATTAATTCTCACTTTTTTCTTCAGATTCAAGGTCATCTCTCTTTTCTCATGGATGAAACCAGCAACCCCCCCCCCCCAACCCCTCGATTATCCTACACTTGAGACATGGCTTGTTCAAGACCAAGTCATCACTACTTGGATGCTCAAAATGGCAGTTACTACTATTAGCAAGCTAGGCAACTCATTTCTCCATAGAAGGCCATTTGGGAAGAGTGGACTCAAATATACAAATACGAGTCCAATATTTAGCACAACATAAAAAAATACAAGCAAGTTCTCAAGACATGGTAATCCAAACATCATATACACGATTATTATGCCTCTCTTAATGTTCTGCTCAATGAGTTGGAGATCCAATAGCCATAGGTAACCAAAAACACAATGTCGATATCATGAGCTTGATAACATGTGACAAAATGATTACGTATGGTCGTTGAAAACACACAATGCCGTGTCAAAAAAAAGTCCAAACTTACCAATGTTAAGATTAATTAACAAATTTAAGGGTATAATGGTAAATAAGGAACGAATCCACGGAAAATTAGGGAGTTTTGAGAGATATCTTTGAAATTTGATCAAATTGGACAACAAATTGAGATAAGAAATTGAGCGATTTATAAGATTTAGAAAGATAACTCAATTGCGAATCCACGAAATCAAAAATCAAGTGATTTGGATGAGAATTCACTGAGTAATCGAAGTTTGAAAATAGGAGAAAATTCGTATCCCGAAATTGATTGAAAACCGAAATTAATATACCAAATTAAACTTAATGTACGATTCAAAATGTAAAATTAACACTAAATGATGAAAGATTAAGATGAACACACAGAATCTAACCTAAATTAGCCTTTGAACTGATCCAATTAATTGCCGGATGCATGGCTTTTCATTCCACATTTTCGAAGACGAAGATGAAGTTCAAGATGTGATTTCTCCTCGATCTCTCGGTCAAATTTTGATTTCAAATGCTCCTCGGATGCGAAAATGCATCAAGAAGAGATTTAAAATGATGGACACTTGAATTGTGGTGTCTAAATAGTTTGATTTCACTTGAAAATCCAAGGGTACATTTCCATTCAAAGAACAGTTCAATTTATAGAGCAAAAGAGGCGTAACCGTCGGATGAACGGGCGCATCACGATCGACAGTCGCGATGATGTGTCGTTTTGCGAATCGGTGTGTTTAATTGATGATCATCCGATCATTGATGCAGGCTTCAGATACGTCCGCGTCACAAGAAGAAGGAGATGCATTGTTTCGTCTCACTCGTTAGATCTTCATCTGATGGTCATGATTAATCGGAAGATCCTCCGATCGCGATTAATCATGACCGTTATAACTCCTTAGATGGATGGTAGATCTGGATTCACTTAACTCCCATTAATGCACGTGTGTCGATCGGTGATCGCGTGGACCTAAAGTCCACCGCATCGACGGGCAATGATCCGCGCGATTTAAATCCAATGCTTCACACAGTTCCACGTGTCCTGAAAATAAAATAAAAGAAGGGAACATAGTCCCACACGGAGAAAAAAAACGGAATGCATCGGGTATATAAATTGAGGCGGATTTAAGGGGTAGCGAGTTCTGAATACGGAATGCTTATATGTGCTATAACCATATGTATGATATATAAAAATTATGTACACGTCACATCCACACCATGCAGGCGCTCACATGGGTTCGCGTAGTTCTGCCACGTGGCCTTGCATGCCACGTCGCATCCACGTAGGTCCGTGTGAATAAATACCCTTTTTTTGCTTTGTTTTAATTAATTTAAATACTTTTAAAATCGAAAATAGACTTAAAATAAATTCAGAAAAATTCCTGAAATTTCCTATGAATTGTAAAAATCATAACTTTCAAAATATAACTCCAAATTAGTTCAAATTTGTTTTTCTGGATCAGAAATTGAATAATCTATCATTATAAAAATATTAAAAAAATAAGAGAGTAAATATTAATTAAATTAATATACTCATGTACTTTATAAAATAAATTTATAAAAATACATAAATGTTAATAAAGATCTTTTCGCTTATATTTTCATCATTAAAACATGGTTATGATCTTAAATATAATTAGGATTAAAATTATAATATTTAATTATGTATAATAATCCCTAAATTGATGTATTTTTAGATCATAACATGAAATTATACAAAATGATAGAAATATACTTAAAATATGATAACATGCATACAGATGGAGTAATTAATGCTTTTATTTGCATTAATAATCATGTAAATTCATGTATAAATAGCATGTTATCACACCCCCCAACTTGAATAACTGCTAGTCTCTTAGCAATTCACTTTATAATCTCTTTAGAAGGTCTTATCATCCTATGATCCTGCAACTAAAGAAGTATAGTGTATCAATGTGTGGTTACTTTTCCTTATAGTGTGAACCATGGTGATCTAGATTCCATAATTAGGTTGACTTCCTCAGAGCATATTATTGGCTAATAGTCGAGTCAATACTCAATTGAAATTGAGGTGAGCATATCTAAGGTTTGATGCTATGGGAATGAAAAGATTCTCACACTCTCATGAGCAGATGTAATCCTCACCTCTCTAATTTTAACATCACTCTTTCACTCATTTGGAGGCTACTTAGTGCATTAGAATTCCCCTCAACTCTTCTTTCTCCCTTAAAGAGTGCATTGCAAAGGGATTTCATGCTTTGGGATGCATCGTCATGAGGTAGCTGAAACAATAAAAAGACACTATTTCTAAAGAAATGACTTGGTTAAAAGCAAATAGCATGTAAACAAGTTGGATATTATATACAAAGAAAGGTACCACTGATGTTTATATTATTCTCCCAAATGATGTGGATGATGAAGGTAGAAAAGGATAGATAGAATTGGTAGAGATGGTGTGGAGTGGTAAAATTGATATACACATGGTGGAAATGGAATGGTATTTGATGGGTAGAGATAGGTAGAGATAGTTTTTCCATATTTTTCTCCTTCTTTTCACTTTTCTTATTCTTCTTTTCCTTTTTCTCCTCCTTTTCTTTCCTTCTTTCTTTTTGTCTTCTTCTTTTCTTCTTTTTCATATTTTCTTCTCTTTTTCTTCTTCTCTTCTTTCTTATTTTTTGTATATTGTAACTTTTTCGAGAAGAAGAAGATAACATTTGAAGACTTACATAAAACAAGGACGTGGAAGCTGTTTTGATGTTTGAAGAGAATATCCAAAATTCTGAAGTGTAATATGAAGGAATAGTGCTTGTAAGGGAAATTGGACAAAGATAGCTGGCTTGTGTAAATGGTGGAAAAAGAAAATGTGGTAGATATGTTTATCACTTGGGAGTGTAATTATAATCAGTGAAGCTGAAATTTGGGTGTCTAATTGACTGGTAAGGAAAAGGTGGAACTAAATGCCTAAGGGAAAAAGATAGGTGCATAAAAAATTATGGCACATTGCACTCTTCTATGAGAAAGTTTCGGAAGCAAGGAATTCCCACACCAAGAAGGTTCGGCTGATGTAAGGTAGGGGATAGGAATTTGCTTGAACTTCACTCAAAATCTCTACATTTCAATCCAATAGCAGTTCAACCTCTGATTACTCATTTTTCCTCGATGCCCGTTAGATATCCAACCCCGAAGAAGTCAACCACTAAAAAGAATCCATGGTTTCTCTAGATCACTTGGCTTTATTACTCAAAATGTAATCACATGGACTGTAAAGCCCTCACTTCTACATCTCTAGGAATAGGATCTCAAAATATTAAAACTTCTAAGGTATTGAAATTGGTAAAAATTTGAAAAATATGAGGTTTAAAATCGTAAAAAGTTTTAAAAATTTTGAAAATTTGAGTTTTTCTAAGTCCTCACCCCCCAACTTAAACCTTTCATTGCCCCCAATGAAATGATTATGTATGTAAAAAGATGGCAACAATATCATGCATTACATGAAAAAGATTCTAAATTGAAATGAGAAGTAAAAAGGTTTAGAAAAACTCATTTATGCGTGTTGACACATGTCCCTGGAATTTGTCCAAATTGCATGTTGTTGTAAGTGGGTTCCTTTAACTATGTATGTACATTGATATAAACTACAAACAAAAACCGAATAAAACAGTAAGATAATCTTGGGGTGCCTCTCAAGAGCGCTAAGTTTAACGTCTTTAGCCTGAAAAAACTTAGTGAAGCTACGATGATCGATGAGATGAGTGTGTTACCATTATCACATCCTCATGTACCTCGGGAAGATGCAGATTTACCTTACCTACTGGTGTGGGTGGCTCGGCTGCAAGGTAAGGCTTAAGACGATGCCCATTTACCTTGAACTATTTGCCGGATTTAGGGTAAAAAAAAACACTGATCCGTTGTCAAACGATTCCACAACCACGTAAGGACCGCCCCATCGTGAGCGCAGCTTACCTGGAAAAAGCTTAAGGCGAGAGTTATATAACCAAAACTTTTCATTGACGTGAAAGGTTCATCTTCTGATGTTCCTATCATGAAAGGCCTTGGTCTTTTCTTTGTAGATTTCTGCATTTTTGTAAGCACCGTGCATTAACTCCTGTAATTCCTGCAGCTGGAGAAGTCTATGTTTACCTGCTTCGTCAAGAGATAAGTTGAGCTTCTTTATTGCCCAATAGGCTCTATGCTCAAGCTCAAGTAGAAGATGGCACGCCTTCCCAAATATGAGTTGAAATAGAGACATCCCGATGGGTGTCTTGTAAGCCGTTTGATATGCCCATAAAAAATCAGGAAGCTTGTGTGCCCAATCCTTACCATCTAGTCGAATAATTTTCTTTAAAATGTTTTTGACTTCTCGGTTGCTCACTTCAACTTGCTGATTAGCTTGGGGGTAGTACGGTGTGGTGACGCGATGATGTACTCCATATTACTTCAATAGTGCACGAAAGTGTGCATTGTTGAAGTGCGAGCCTCCATCACTGATGATGGCCCTTGGACAACCATATTAGTAGAAGATGTTCCTCGTTACAAACCTGAGTACTTCCCGAAGAGTGTTTTTCCTAGTGGGTATACCTTCAACCCACTTAGACACATAATCAACCGCTACCGAAATATACTCTTTCCCATCAGAAGGTGGAAAAGGTCCCATGAAGTCAATCCCCCATAAACAAATATTTCCAACTCAAAGATAGGCCTCATTGGCATTCATCTCTCTTGGAGATGTTTAATGCTACCTAGCATTGTAAGCACTCCGTAAAGAAACGGTCGGCATCCTTGAAGATGGTGGGCCAATAAAAACCACTTTGTAAAATCTTATATGTTGTCTTCCATGCGTCAAAATGTCCTCCACATGCTAATGAGTGACACATCAATAATATACCTCCTTGTTCTTCTTCCGCTACACATCACCGTATGATCTGATCGTATCCTACATGGAATAGAATTGGTTCTTCCCAATAATAATGCTTGAGTTCATGGAAGAACTCATCTTTACAATGTCGATTCCAATGCTCTGGGATCAATCCAGTCACAAGAAAATTGACGATATACGCGAACCAAGGAGCGTGACTAGATACTGCAAGAAGATGCTCATCAGGAAATGAATCACTAATGTCTCCTGTACCTGAAACATGGAGACGAGATAGGTGATCCGCCACCAAGTTTTCGCTGCCCTTCTTATCTTTAATCTCCAAGTCAAACTCTTGAAGAAGCAGCACCCATTGTATCAATCGTGGCTTCGCCTCCTTCTTGGAAAACAAGTACTTTAATGATGCATGATCTGTATAGATGACGATCTTGCTTCCCAAAATGTAAGGCCTAAACTTCTCTAATGCGTAGACCACTGCCAACAGCTCCTTCTCCGTAGTCGTGTAATTCATTTGAGCTTCAGCAAAGGTCTTACTCTCATACCAAATGGCGGTTGGCTTCTTATCTATCCGCTATCCCAATACCGCTCCAACTACATAGTCTGAAGCGTCGCACATGATCTCAAAAGGTAAGTCCCAATTAGGACTTTGAAGAATTGGTGCTTCGATCAATGCGAGCTTCAACATTTCGAATGTGCACTCCCCTTCTTTGTCGAAGGACTTGTACCTCAATTCTGGACCTCCGCCATCTTGTCAATCTTCTCTAGGAGCATGCCTGTCTCTAGCAACTTTGCGTCGATTAATCCTCCCTTCGGCGCTGCACCTCTTCCGAATTGTTTTTCCACATTGTGGTGGCTATTTTCCACTACAGTCTCGTTCAATTCCATTGCTTCATCTTCAAACTTGCTCATGAAGGTGCCGCCGCTAGCTGCATCTAAAATATATCTATCTTGCAGGCCTAACCCATCATAAAATATTTGTGTAAGCCCATGGTTAGACACTCCATATCGAAGACACTCCCTAGTGAGGTCTCTCCCAAGCTTCGTGAAATGTTTCACTCGGTCCTTGGGTAAACTCACGCATCGCCTTCCTAATAGAGGTCTTTCCTATGGAATAGTACTTCCTAAGAAATTCCTCCTCCATCTCGGTCCAAGAAGTGAATTCTTTCCCTAACCTTAGAAACCAATCCTTAGCTCTATCTCAAAGGGTAGCGGAAAAGAGTTTCATCTTCATCACATCTGCCGACACATTATGAATCTGATTGATCTCACACACTTGACTAAGCTTGTCGCCATGTCTATAAGGATACTTTGAAGGTTTACCATGGAAGATAGGTAACATACTCATCACATGCGAATCTATCCTCAAATTCGCATTTCTAGCAAGAGGTGTATGAATACGAGTAACTGGTCTTTGGAGAATAGGCCAAAGACCATAGTCACTAAGGCATCACCTAACATTTCCCTCATCGTTCAGTGCCATATCTAAGGTCGATGATGACGCGGAAGAGGAAAGGGATTGCGAGGAATGTTCAAAAAGATCTAAGAGTAAAGGATTATTCCTCGTTCTCCAATCAGACTCTTGTCTCATAAATATGCACTAATATATTAATATAATAAGAGATACTATAAAATTATTCAACAATGACAAATTAATCATACCTGATTCTCGTTATTCGTGAGAGATACGCTCTCCCAATTTGAGTATGACGTGATGATCATCCGTCGTCCGTAGAGAGGGACTAATCTCTTAATCTCGTCAAAATTGAGTATCTAAACGATGTATTTCTGCTTCAAATAACTTAGTGTAGGATTAATTTGAGTTAATATCAAAAAATAAATATAAAAATCAGAGTTGACCGAGTGAAAATCTCTGATTTTTCTCAAAAATACACCTTAATTCCCCGGCAACGGCGCCATTTCACGAAACGATTTCGTATGGTCGTTGAAAACACACGATGTTGTGTCAAAAAAAAGTCCAAAACTTACCAATTTAATTATTAATTAACGAATTTAAGGGTATAATGGTAAATACGAGTCGAATCCAGGGAGAATTAGGGAAATTTGAGAGATATCTTTGAAATTCGATCAAATCGGATCGACGAATTGAGATTAGAAAATTGAGCAATTTATGATAATAAGAAAGATAACTCAATTACAAATCCACGGAATCAAAAATCAAGTGATTTGGATGAGAATTCGCAGAGTAATCAAAGTTTTAAAATGGGAGAAAATTCGTATCGCAAAATTGATTGAAAACCAAAATTAAAACTAAATTAAACTTAATCTACGATTCAAAATATAAAATTAACACTAAATGATGAAAGATTAAGATGAAACTATGCAATCTAAACCAAAGTAGCCTTCGAAATGATCCAATTAATCGCTAGATGCATGGCTTTTCATTCTGCATTTTGGAAGACGAAGATGGAGTTCAAGATGTGATTTCTCCTTGATCTCTCGATCAAATTTTGATTTGAAATGCTCCTTGGATACAGAAATGCATCAAGAAGATATTTACACCGATGGACGCTTGAATTGTGGTGTCTAAACAGTTCGATTTCCACTCAAAAATCCAAGGGTGTCTTCCGTTCATGAAGAACAGTTCTATTTAAAAAGAAAAGAGAAGTAACTGTTAGATCTCACGGCTCATTGCGATCGACTGTCGCGATGAAGTGTTGTTTGATCAAAACGATGCTTTTAAACGGTGATCGTCTGATTGAAGATGGAGCGTCAGGATGCATCTACCTCGAACGTGTATAGAGTCGCGTCGTTTCATCGCATGTGGCGGATCTTCATGAGGCAGTTTGGATTGAATCAGAGGTCCATCGGTCGCGATGAATCTCAACTGTTATAACTCGTGAGATGGACGGTCGCAATGATTTACATAACTCCCAATTAAGCCACGTGCTTTGATCGGTGATCTAGTGGACCTCGTTCCACGCAATCCACGCGCGAGAATTCACGCGCTTTTGATCCAATGCTCAACGCTTTGCCACGCGTCCTGCAATCAGAAGAATAGAAGGGAACATAGTCCCACACTGAGAAAAAGAAGGTTAACAATCAGGTTTATAAGGTGTAGTGAATATGAGGGTAAGCGTAAATCCGAAATATCGGATGCTTATATGTACTATAACCCTATATTATGACTAAATATAAATATGCACATGTCACATCCGTGCCACGCAGGCACTCGCATGGGTCTGCGTGGCTCTGCCACGTGGCCTTGCATGCCACATCACATCCACGCGGGTCCCGCGCAATAAGTAAACCCTTTTTGCATTTTTTAAGTAATTTAAATACTTAAAAAATCGAAAATACACTTAAATAAATTTTGAAAAATTTGAGAAAATTCCTAAAAATTGGAAGAATCATAACTTTCAAAATAGAACTCCAAATTAGTTCAAATTTGTTTTGTCGGATCAGAAATTGAATAATCTATCATTATTAAAACTCAAATTATTAAAATAGTAAGAGAATAAATACATTCATGTATTTTCTAAAATAACTTTATAAAAATACATGAACATAGTTATACAAACATAATTATGATCTCAATTATAATTAGGATTAAAAATATAATGTTTAATTATGTATAATAATCCATTATTTGATGTATTTTTAGATCATAACATCAAATTATACAAAATGATAGAAATATACTTAAAATATGATAACATGAATACATTTAGAGTACTTAATTCTTTTATTTGCATTAATAATTATGTAAATTCATGTATAAATAGCATGTCATCATTGCTCAAACCTTTCTAATTTCTAAGAAGGTTAGTCTATGACTTAGTTCTCCTCTTTCTCAAAACCTAATTTTTGTGTTTATTTTCAAATTTGTGTGGTTCTTAAAACCATTTTTCTAGATTTCATTTTTTGATTTTTTTCTGTTGGATTTTTGATTCCAAGTTGGTTAAATTGAATTGCAAATTGATTTTCTAATTTCCCACCATGGTTTTTCTCTCCTCTTCATTCAGTTGATAATTTTATTTTGGTTTATAATTTAATTGACTCCGTGTTAGATTTGGCATTCTCTCCAATTTGTCATTGAGCGATTTCACAGATTTAACCTTCAATCTGCGTTTTAAACTTGATGATTTACCCATCATGATATTTTTCTGTTCTCTTTGTTACGTCGATATCTTTTGACTTATTACTTAAGTTTCTGATTTAGTTTTCTTGGAATTAGTGTTATTCTTATCTTAGAATGAGGATTTGTCGCTTCTTTTGAATTTCGCCAAAGATAACAATTCTCCACGAAATTTTTTTAGTAATTGCGCATATGATAACATGCATATTTAAGTAATACTTTTATCATAATTAACTAATATTAATGCTTGATTTCAGTCTATATGATGCACGTTATCATCTTAAGATAGAATTTACTTCAATTTATGGCCAAATCACTTAATTCCATAGTTTTCATCAATTTGAGCATTCTTATGTGTTTTCAAAACTGTGTTTGACCTCTTGTATTTGATCTGAAAATTTTTGGTTTTAAATATTTTAGGATTTACGTGATTGCATGAAGGTTTAAGAAGAGGAAGAAAAAGAAGAAAAAGGGGTTAAGAGTAAAAGAGGGAATTAACATAGTTGACTCTAGAAAGTCAACTAAGAATAGATTCACTTATAACTGTATTTTTGTCTAATGTTTTATTCCAATGCCTAGATTTAAAGAGGATAAAATTCTTGATCCAATGAAGAAAATTTCATGCAAAAAGGCGTTCTATAAATGAAGTTATGAATTTTTGAAGACTAACCATTTTTATGGATTTATTAGGATTTTTTATTTTTATTTTTAGAAATTAAAATGCAATAAAGCGGGGTTTTATTCAGCTGTGGAACCCGCGCGGTGCTGATGTGAAGACGCGGCCACGTGGTAGCACCAGTTGGGCTGACACAGACTTGCATGACACCTACGTGGTGCATAGGAGCTAAATGGCTTATTTGGCCCACATGCATAGTGGGACCAGATGTCACATAAGAGAGAAGGGGGGCGTCATAAAGCCCATAGGGCAAGGCGAGAGCTTAAAGGGCTTCACCCATATAAAGGCACCGAAGTTCTTTTTCTTCTTCTGCGTGGGACTAATGCATTTCTCCTTTTTTCGCATGCGACGTCGCAACGCGTGATGCGTCGGATTAAGGCGCGCGAAGAGACATGCAAATAGGTGCGCGTCGATCTGGTGGATCCCAATTCACCAGATCACGATCAAACGCACGTGAAAATTTTGTAGCCGTCAATATCATTAGTGAGATATAACGGCTGCGACTTAATCTCGCACTCGACAAATGACGAAGTGACTCACGCGACTCGTGGACACTTTGATAATGAACAAATTGTGAAAATTAAGGAGAGGTGGAGCCCGCGTCGTGGGGATCGTGGCGCACTTCTCTCACACAATGTGGCTTTATTTGAACCATTCAAGCTCTTAAAAAGAAATGAACGGCCCAGATTGAAATCATGAAATTTCTTCTACAAATTCATAATCTCTCTAACAGAAAATGTGAAATTAAAAGTGAAATTCAGTATTTCGAACAAGGATTTCTCCTTGATCTTAAGTCCAATTCTAGCGAATTTGATTTTATTGGATTCTTTGTTCAGTCAACTTTTTCGAGTATCTGATTTGCAAATTTTCATCAAGTTTTGACCTCCTCGATTTGTCTTTTGACCAACTAGTGTTAAAAATCAATCTGAATTTGGCGTTGACTTTTGAGGGCTATTACGACAAATATAGAGGGTGAAACTTGTCAACTTTTGGTGTCATTTTGATCCTCTTATTGTAAGCTTTCTATGCATAGGTGATTTTCTAGATTTGGGTATCACTTGATTAGTCAATTTGAGGATTTTGACCAAAACCATAATTTCGGTGATTTTTTGTTCATTGATTTTAGAAAAATCAAAGTAAATCCTATTGTGTTCTAAAAATCACGAGTTATACATCAAAATTCTCATTTTTCTCTCTAGTTTCTAAAACTATAATTTTCTTAATATTATCTCACATTTTTCTTCTTTGATTTTATAGAAAGTCAAAGTAGGGTCAAAGTCAATGCTTTGACTTTGACTTTTGACTTTTGTTCTCCAAATATTTTTCAAAAACTTTAAAAACATCTTCTCTCATCTCTTAGTACTATTTATATTTATTATATAGCATATTCATTTCTTTAAGAACCCTAATTAGACCTAAGTTGACCAAGTCAACTCTTTTGATAAAAGTCAACCGTGCTCTTTGTGCATTCAACCCAATCTTATGGTTTTACTAGATTTCTGATTTTTAAATCATCCTGAGTTCAGAATTATAAATTTTTTTGACCGATAATCGTGTGTTTCAATGATTGCACGTTTTATTTTTGCTAGAGCACAACCCTTGTTCTTAATTTTTTCTTTTCACAAGAGAGAGAGACTCGCGAGCTTTGGGTGATTGTGATTATAGTTATTCTAGGATTTTAAAGAGTAGAATAGAGAGAGAAAAAAAAAGAAAACCATTACTTTTTTTTTTTCATTTTTATTTTGTTTGTAAAATGAGTACCTGAAAATGAAAGAAGAAAAAAAGATAAATTAGACACCATTAATTTTAAAAAAGAACTAAAATTCAAATGAAATTATATATAAAAATATTAGTGATAAGAATATAAAGAATAATAACATTATTTAACAATGGATATGAGCATCGATATTCTAAATTAATGGTAATGTAAAAAACTAAGCATAGAAACTACGATAATAGGAATAATAATTATAATTAATAATTTTATGAAAATGAAACTTAAATGTTTGTCTTTAGGAACATCTGTCTTATTATAATACTAAAACAATGATAATGATAATCCTATCTTTAAAATTTCTTATTCAAATGTTTCAATAACATATTAGAAAATAAGTAATCTAGAGCTTATTCTTAGTGGCTTCTGCATTCCGAAATGGAAGTGGGTCAATTACTCAAGCCGTTAGTACTTGCACTAACAAGGACATACCCTTCTGAAATCATTTTGATGAAAAGCTATCAATCCAAATATAAAATTTGCTTAATATAATACTTCATAAAAATTAAGAGTGCACCAATGTAAATTATCTAACTTAGATTAAACTAACAAGTCTTGCTTAGTTGGATGGTTGATTGATTATCAACCATAATCCTCACTACTTCAATCCTGCTCCCACTACTGATAATATGCATATTTAACTTACATTCGTATCATATTTAACTAATATTCATGCTTATTTTATGTAATTATGATACATTTTATCATAGTTTTATGAATTTTCTCCATTCGTATGCCATTTTACTAAAGTCCATATTTACGTATTATTTAAGGTTAATTATGTGTTTTATTGATGTTTGATCTTTTACAAGGTTAAATAATTGGAAATTAACCACTTTCCTTGAGTTATTTTTACTTTAGTTGATGATTAGAAGAATTAATTTGAAAGAAGAGAGAGATGGGATGATATAAAGTAGAATTTTTAAGAGATTATTTTGAATTCACCCTATTTTCTAGTTTGAATTTATATTTTTAGATGGCATGATATTAAAGATGAAGAAATTTGTGATCCAATGGAGAAAAATTCAGTCAAATAAGTTATAAAAAGAAATATCTTAATTTCTCAATTTTATATATCTGGATTTAATAGAATTTTGAGGCATTTTTGGATTTAATTCCTTTTAAAAAGAGCAAAAAAGGGTGTATTTAATCGCGCAGGACTCGCGAAGCTGACATGGCGCGACGTAGACATGTTGCGGGGTGACGAGACAAGACCGCGAGGTTATTGATTACACACGGTCTTGAGTCAACACAGAGTCCAAGCGTACCAATTTGATAAAAATATCTCGAATTGAGGGGTATAATGGTAAATAAGGGTCCAATCCACACGGAATTAAGGAAATTTATGGAGATCTCTTCGAATTTGATCAAATCGGATGATAAATCGATGATAGAAATTAGGGAAAATGGCAGATTATGATAGAGAACTTCAAGATGATTCCATGGAATCAAAAATCATCGAATTTGACTTTGATTTCGCAGAGAAATTGAAGATCGAAGTGAGGGAAGATTTCCAAAAATTGGAAGAATGACTTTAGCAAAATTTAAACAAAATTAAATCTAAATTACTAATCTAAACGAAAATTCAACATTAACAGATGAATGATTAGTGAAACCCACTTTCACTAACCCAAGATTGCGATTGGATTAACCCGATTAATCGCCGGATCAAGACTCTTATCAAAAATCTGAAAAACCGCGATCGTGGAAATCAAGTGTCGATTTCATCCTCGTCTTTCGCCCAAATCTTGATCTTAAGCACTCCATGGACGCAGAATTGAGTCTAGAAGAGGATAGGATCAAGAGATTCAAGAATGTTGGTGTCTAAACAGATCAATTGGATTGATTTGCTCTCGAGCGCTTTATGAATCAAAAGAACATCTCAATTTATAGCACATTTGGGCGTAACCGTCCGATCGGATTTAATCGACGGTTTTGATGAAACGGTTCATCGCGAACCGCTATGATTAAGTTGCATCCGTTGGATCGCCGATGGACACGCGAGATGATGTCACGTGTGTATGCGTTATAAAACGTGTGAAACCACCGCCGTTAGATCGCGATTCGATGCTCCCAATGCATTTCATCGCGATTTGATCTCGACCATTATAACTCCTTGATGGACGGCCGCGATCATTTCACTTACTCCCCATAAAGCCACATGCGTGATTGGTGATCCGGTGGACTCTGCGTCCACGCGATCCACACGCGATATTCCACGCGCTTTTGATCCAACGCATCACCTTCGGTCACGTCGCCTACAGTTAAAAAATAGAGTGGAATATAGTCCCACACGGAGAAAAAAGAAAGCGAATGCTTAGGTATATAAGATGCGACGAAATAAAGGGTTAGCGAGTTCCGATAATCAGGATGCTTATATGTACTATAACCCTATATTACGAGTAAATTTAAATATGCACACACGTGTCACCTCCGCGCCACACAAGCGCTCGTGTGGGTCCGCGTGGCTCTGCCACATGGCCTTGCGTGCCACATCGCATCCACGTGGGTCCCGCACGAAAAATAAACCCCTTTTTGTTTATTTTTTATTGTTTTTATAGATTAAAATCTAAAATAAATTCAGAAAAAATCCCTAAAAATTAGAAAATTCATAACTTTCAAAATATAACTCCAAATTAATCCACATTTCTTTCATTTGATCCGAAATTTAATTATTTATCATTCTAAAGTCAAAATTAATAAATAATGAGAGTTTTAATTTCTATTTCAAAAATACATTTATTTCTTAAAGATTTTAACTTAATAAAATTAAATAATTGTTTATAAAATGATTTCTTTCATTATAATATCAAGTAAAAATGGGTTTTAAAATTATTTATCTTTAATTCATCATATTTAACCCTAATTTTAAAGTATTTTGAGATTATAATGACTTTTCATGGAATGATAGATAAATAGTCATAAATATGATAACATGCATAGAAATGAAATCTTTTATGCCTTAATATGCATCAATAATCATCTATTATCATGTGTAATTAGCATGTTATCACGGGGCCACACGAGCTTGCGTGGACGCTTACGTGGGCGCCTACATGGCGCGCAGTGATTGGGCTAGCAAATGATGGGCCCATGGGTTAGTGAGCCCAGGTTAGAGAGGATAGGGGAGTACTTGGCCCATGTGAACGACACACCCCTTAAGGGGGTTATTCTTTATATACTCGTCCCTTTCCCTTATTTATATCCATGTGGGACTATGTTCCCTTTTATTTCTTTCCTTGCAGAACACGTGGCGGCATAGGGTGCGTCGGATGCGATCGCGATGATGGAGACGCATCAATCGCGTGAACCCGAGTCCACCCGATCAAACATCAATGAATGTGATTAAATGCGCATCATCGATCTCATTAATGAAATCAGACGGTTGCAATTAATCGGGTACTCGGAATCGTGGGGCGACACGTAGCCGCATCAAGAGACTCGATGAAGATCGGATAGGTAAAAATTCAAGAGACGTGGGATCGTAGCCCACCTAACTCGTGCAATCTCAGCCGTCCAATCTCCTTCACCGAATCGGACGATCTCGCATTTTTTCGAGGAGATTTCCTATAAAACGATGTTCTTTCTCCTTGTAAGCCAATGTTCGATTGAATCATGAAGAGATTAATTAATTTTGGAGCAAATTCATCAGTTCTTCATGATCCCCCTGCTTTCTAGACTCAATTACAATCATATTCAGGCAGGATTGATCACAAATCATTGCAAAAATCGATCAAAATCTCCCCTTGAATGTCAAACGCACGCCGAAGAAGAAACTAAGCATATACACTTCAATCAACGCGATTTGAAGCCTAATCCTCGCCTCATTCAAGTTAGTAGTGTGATTTGATCATTTCCCTCGTAATTTATGTAGTTTAGATCAGATTTAGATAGTTAATTTCATTTTCAGAAATCAAATTGTTCATCATTTTGCCAAAATTTAGTGTGAAATTTTTGCTGATTTTGAAAAAGAGATTTCTCCTTGATCTTAAGTCTAAATCATTTGATTTTGATTTTTTGGGAGTTCTTTGTTTCATCAGCTTTCGGTGGATATCTAATTCGTAGAATTTCATCATCATTTGGCCCTTCAATTTGACATCTGACCATCGAATATTCATTTTTAATCCGAATTTGAGCATTGACTTGCGGGGACAATTACTCTTAAAATAGAAGGTCAAATTTGACAAATTTAGTTTTTTGGAATCCTCTAGTTGTTAGCTTTCTATTCATATGTGAATTTTAAGATTTGGATATCATTTGGTTAGTCAATTTGATGATTTAGACTGAAGTATTCATTTCAGGACTTTTTTGATCTTTAATTTTTAATAAATCAGAATAAATCCAATTCTTCTCAAAAAATCACTAATTAAAATTTTCCATTTTCTCTCTAGTTTCTGAATATATAATTTTCATAATATTTGACTCTCTTTTTCTTCTCTGATTTTATAGAAAGTCAACATCTAGTCAGAATTAATGCTTTGACCTTGACTTTTGACTTTTTTCGTTAAATCATTTTCTAAATTCTTAAAATATCTTTTCTCATATAATTATATCATTTCCATTAATTATCTATCACTTTCATTTTTTTAAATCTTTATTTAAACCTAAGTTTGACCAAGTCAACCATTTGATCAATGTCACCCGTGTTCTCTGTGGATCGATCCAGTCTTTGCACTATACTTGATTGCATATTTTTGTTATTGTGAGTTCAGAATAAAATATTTTTGACCGACGTTTGTGTGTTTTCAATGACCTCATAAATCGTATCGTTAACTACCTCTGTTACTAACCTTGCGATCCATACTCCTTGACACATGACTGGTGTAATTCCTATATATTCAACTTCACGTGAATATAAGGCCACCACCTTTTCTTCTAGGTGTTCCATGTGATTGGTAGACCACCTAGAAAGAATACTTGTCCCGAAGTGCTCTTTCTCTTTAATGTGTCATCAAGCTTTGCATTCTATGCTCTTGGTGCTTGTTAGAGGAAGTAGAGGCCCTTGTGAAGCTTGAAGACCCACTCCTCCTTTCCTTCTTTCACTTAGCCCTCCGGTTGACTAACATAGATATCCTTCTTGATTTCGACATTCAAGAAGGCAGATTTCACATCTAGATGATGCAAACTCAAACACTCTTGGGCTGCTAATGCAATCAAGATACAAATTGATTCAAAACAAGCAACTAGAGCATATACGTTGTCGTAAACAATCATGTATCTTTGGCAATACCCTTTCACCACTAATCTTGCTTTGTGTTTCACAACTTCACCAAGCGGATTCTTCTTTAGCTTAAATACCCATTTCACACCAATGGGCTTGCATGATTTAGGAGCATTTACTAGCTTCCATGTATCTCCCTTCTCAATCGAAGCAATCTCCTCCTCCATAGCTTTCCTCCATGCTTCCTCTTCAAAGGCCTTGGAATAAGTGGTAGGTTCTTCAAGTGAGATAAGGCACTCCTCAAGCAGATCAGCCGGTTCATAGGGAGCTTGAACAGATCAAAATCTTGGCATCACTTCATTACTCTTCAACGTCAACGGTTCACTTTGACCCGCTTCTTCATTTGAATTCATATCTTGAAGCGCACCTTCAAGATTTTCTCCACCTTCTTCCTTTCTCACACGTGGATTTTCAAATCCAAGATTTGTACCTGAAACATGTAACTCCATACCTTCACTTGGTTGTCATTCCATGAAGCTTCACTTGTGTTGTTTTTTGAAAATGACCTCTGAGCTCAAATGAACCTTGTGTGTGGTTGTGTTGAAACACAGATAACCCTTTGTACCTCTCTTGTACCCCACAAACATTATCTCCTTGCTCCTTTCTTCAAGTTTCCCCAAAGCTTCAAGAGTCTTCACATGCACAATTGAGCCAAAGATCCTAAGATGACTCAATTTAGGTTTCTTCCTAATCCACATCTCATATGTCATCTTCCTTTGCAAGCTCTTCATCGAGGACCTATTTAACATATACAAACAAGTATTGATTGCCTCATCCCATAATTCAAGAGGTAAACTCTTGTCTTTGAGCATGCTTCTCATAAGACCCATAAATGTCCTATTCTTTCTCTCACCTACTCCATTCTTATGGGGCGTATGTGGAGTAGTGAGCTGCCTTTGGATGCCTTTCTCTTTACACTACTTTGAAGATTCTTCTGAAGTGAATTCTCCACCGCAATCACTCCTCAAACACTTGATCAATGCTCCATTGGATTCACTCTCTCTAGAGTCTTGAATTTTTTTACACTTGACCAAAAGCTTTTTGACTTGTTCTCCAAGATCGTCACCCACATCAATCTAAACAAATCATCAACAATTAGAAAAAAATTCTTCCCTCCATTGATTGTTAATGGTGTGATTCATCCACAAATGTGAGCATAGACAAATTCTAGGGGCTTTGAAGCTCTAAATTCAGTTGCTTTGCGAAATAGGGATCGCACATGTTTCCCGGTCACGCAACAACTGCACTTGGGCTATGTGAGTGTATATGGCCGATAATGGTACTTTTGTAATTCTAGATTTGTTACTCTCTCTCCTCTCCCCTATATGTATCTCTTCTCCTCTCTTCTTTTCTCTAACCTTCATCATTATATCTTTTTCATTTTCCACATGTTATTAGAGCAATGACCTAGGGTTCCTCGTGGTAGTGCCAGATCTTCCCATCGTCGCCCGCAGCATTGACTCTTCATAGCTCCAGTGGATCTCTGCATACAATCAGCTTAAATTGGTCATATCTTTCTCATTTCAAGTCGGATCGACATGAAACCTGCGGCATTAGATTTAGAAGCATCTATAACATCTAGTTCAAGTCAAAAAAACATAAAAATTGTGGCCTAAAGCCTTGAATCTTGCCATTTCTGGAAAACCATTAGTTTTCCAAGTGTCATCTTTGAAAGGTCATATCTTCTTATTATTTCCTTTAAAATATTTGTACTAGATATCACTAGAAGATGATTTTTATTATCTACAAACTTTGCTTAAAAGTCAATTGAATTTGAAGCTGTTTTGATGACCTAAATTTAATATTTGTGAGTAGAATACGTTATGTCCATGAAGATTCATGCAGAATCCTCCTTTGGACTTATCTCTCTTTATACTTAATGAAATAGATTGATTTTATATATCAGTGGTTACTATATTATGAAATCTATAAGTTTTCTTTTGAAAAGTCTTTTTATTTGAAGACTATACCAGGGAGAAACAAATGATTTATTTGTGTGACTTTTAGGGAATATCACAATACATGATTATTGATTTGCCCATTCGTCATCTTTGCCCATTCCTCCCTCTTCTACTATCACGTCTTCTATGATAAGGCAACCATCATTGCCCCCTACTTTAGTGTTACCACCGATCTTTACTTCTGGCCGAGCACTTTAGTTGATTATTGCTTCCTCATTTTCTTCAATGAATACATTCGTCCACCATGTTTAGAGTCCTTGACCTATCTTCGATAGGATAAATTATGTCACTTGGTTTGCTAGCTTCCAACGTTTTCTACAGATTCCTGGTCGTCTCTTTTCTCACAGATGACACTCCTCCATTTTGGGGATCCTATTCCTTCATTGAGGATCAAGCCATCACGACATGGTTGCTCAAGCTGGCAATTCCTTTGATTAGTGAGCTGACATAGCGATTTTAGTATGGTCGTTAAAACACAAAAATGTCGGTCAAAAAAAATTTATAAAACCAAACACACAGAGATAAAAATATAAAATCAAGTAATGTGTAAGTATCGGGTCGATCCACAGAGAGCAAGGTTGACTTTGATTGCAGAGTTGACTTAGTCAAACTTAGGTTTAAAAGAGGTTTTAAAGAAGTAGAAATAAGATGTAATGAATGGAAACAATATAAATATACTAAATAAGAAATTTTAAGAATTCAAATCTCGGATTCGATAGGGAAAAGTCAAAAGTCAAAGTCAAAGCATTGACTTTGACCAACAGTCGGTGTTTTGTAAAATTAGAGAATCACAAAGTGTTAGAAGATTACAAAAATTATATATTCAGAAACTAAAGAGAAAATGGAATTTATTGATATATAATTCGTGACTTTTAGATAAGAAATGGATTTATTATCAATTATTGAAAATCAAAGATCAGAAAATCCCCAAAATTAACACCTGAGGGGAAATCTTCAAATTGACTGGTCAAATGACATCCAAATCTTGAAATTTATATATCAATGGAAAGCTAAGAACTAAGGATTCTAAAGAGACCAAAATAATCGAATTACAATTTGTATTTTAAAAGTAATTGACCCCGAAAGTCAACATTCAAATTCTGATGAAAAATGAACAATGCTCGGTCAAACGTCAAATTGAAGGGTCAAATGAACTTTGATCCACGGAAAACTGATGAAAAGAGGAATCTAATGAAACCAAAATCATATGATTTGGAATTATAATCAGAGAGATATCCTATTTTCAAAATCAGTGAAATTTCAAACTAAACTTTGGGGAAAATGAAAAAGACTAAGAACTAATTTGGAAAATTAAAGATCTAAACCTAATAAATACTCAAATTACCAACTGATAATCGATCGAATCTCACTACTAACTGGATTGCCACAAGAATGGGGCTTCAATTCACGCGGATTGGAACGAAGTTGCTCAATTTCTTCCTCGTGGACGTTTGGAATTCAAGGGGAAAATTCGATGAAATCCGGTGATTAATTCATGATTATCATGCTTCAATAGCTGCGGAATTAAACTCTTGGAAGCTGAGGATCACGAGAACTTAAGACCTTCCTCAAAATTTGCTTAATTTCTTCACGAATCAATCAAAAGTTAAGTTTACAAAGGGAGAGAACATTTATTTATAGAGAAGTTTGTGCAAAATTTGTGGATCATGGCCCACGACGCGGATTTCACTCCGTGTGATTTCAGCTGTCGGATCGCGCAAAATTAGTGGGATCGTGGCCCATGACGCAGATTCCACTCCGTGTGATTTCAGCCATTGGATTGCGCAAAATTGGTGGGATCGTGGCCCATGACGCGGATTCCACTCCGTGTGATTTCAGTCGTCAAATCGCACGATTTAATCCCGATCGTCCGATTGCACGATTTAATCACGACATTCCGATATCACTGTTCATGCCATGTAGGCACCATGTAGGCATCTATGCGGGCTTGCGTGGCCCCGCCATGTGTCCTCATTGTGCCACGTCACCTCTGCGGGTCCCGCGTGATTAAATAAATCCTGAAAAATCAAGTTAAAATCCAAAAAATTTTGAAAAATTAAGAAATTCATAAATTCATTTATATAACTCCTTTTTAACTCAAATTTTCTCCATTGGATCACAAATTCCTTCATCTTTAATATTATGCCATCTAAAAATACAAAATAAAAGAATCATATAGGATTAGTTTCAAATAAACATAGAAGTTTCTTAAGAAGTTTATTTAATCATCCAATAATTTCCTTCTTATAATTAACCTTTAAAATCATTTACTAAAGTCAAAATAAATTAGGGAAAGAACTTAATTCATATTGATTTAACCTTGAAAAAAGATTAATCATCAAGAAAGCACATAATTATCCCTAGTTTATGCATAAATATGAACTTTAGTGTAATGGCATACCAATGGAGAAAATTCATAAAAATTATGATAACATGCATCATATTCACATAAAATAAGCATGAATATGAGTTAATTATGATAAGAATTTAAGTTATAAATGCATGTTATCATGAGCCTATGCAACTCATTACAGTGACCAAAGCTATCTGGGATGAATGGGCTTCCATGTATGGTTATGAGTCTAATATCTCGTGAATTGTTGAGATATATGAGCAGTTGTTCAACATGAAGCAGTCAGGGCATCACCTTCAAGAATATTATGTCAATACTCGTGGATTTCAAACTCAGTTGGAGCTATATCAACCGTATAAGATTGATCTTATAACTCAGAGTCGTTATCAAGAGGAGCTTGTTGTTGCTATCTTTCTTGGAGGCCTTGACACCTTGATCTCCTCTCAGATTTGAGGATCTATACTAAGTGAGACTCGTCTTTCGACTCTTGCCACGACCTTCTCTTCTACTCCTCTAGCGTCAACCAGAACTCCTCTTTTACAATCACCTACACCATTGTCCTCCTACATCATCTAACTCTACGACATTTCTATCTTCCAATTCTAAGGGAAAGGGGCACCCCACAAATGGTGGCCAAGGGCACGGTCGAGGGCGTGGTTTAGCGCATGATGGCTAGTCATTCCCTCTATGTCAGCATTGCTGATGGACTAATCATCGTTCTGATCGTTGTTGGTAGAAAATTGACAAACCAGATTGGGTTGCCAATTTTGCCTCTACTGATGCTTATTCCTCTTCATCCTCAAGTACGATGACTATATCTTAGGAAGATTATGATCGTCTTATGAAGCATCAGGAGACACGTAAAGCTCCTCTAGCTTACTCATCGCATCATGCATCCACCTTCGGCTTACATACTATCTTGCTTGCCTCTTCGCTTGACTCTTGGATCATGGACTCAGGGACATCTACATATATATGAGGTAAACAATCCCTACTTACTTGCTTATCCAAATTATCACAACCTTCCTCTATTTCAACTGCAAATGGTCATGCATGTTTTGGTGTGGGAAATGGTGAGGCCAATCCTACCTCCTCACTCTAATTCTGTCAAGTCCTTTATATTCCTAATTTTCCTGTCAACCTCTTATCTATCAACATCATCACCAGAGCATTATTTTGCTCTATATCATTCTTTCCTTACCATTTCTCCTTTCAAGATTTGCAGACGGGAAAGAGGATTGGTTTGGGGCAGGAGACTGGACGTGGACTTTATGAGCTTGTCCTTGATCATCTTTCAATTGGGCTCTCTTGTCTCCTTTCCTCAACCGATTCTGCACTCCAGTGGCATCAACAACTTGGCCACCCTGGTATCTCCAAACTCTACCAAGCTCTCTTATAGATTTCTATTTCCTTCTTTGAGTGTGATTCATGTCAACTAGGCAAATATGTTTGCGACTCCTCCCCTTGCCTAGACTCTATTCCAAGTAAATCGCTTTTTGATCTTGTTCACTATGATGTGTGGAGACCTTCTCATGTACCATCTATCTCGGGCTTGTTGGGATCTGAGGTCGATAACTTTATAAAATTTTGATCAAAATATCAAATGCAGCGGAAAACATTGAATTGGATATTCAAAATACCAAGCCACCAAGAACAAATGATCCTATCATCTAGTATGAATGAGAAAAAATACTTAAAGGGTTTCCTTGAAGGAGTTCTTGAATCTATTCAAGTGTCTAGCCTCTAGCGGTATCTACATGGTCTCCAAATGATTGGATCTCTTCTTCAATGCTCTTCACCAAGAGAGAAAGAGAAGAATGGAGAGAATTCCCACAAGGCTTTCATGGGCACCTCCAGTTGTGATCGTTCTCCCCCTATTTATAGACATTTGGTATGAGGTTTGTTCATAAAAACCCTCATAATTATGTTTATATCCACCAACATCCATAGACCTTATGTGTGTGACCCTCTAGGTCCATATATCTCACTAGTTAATAACTCTATAGACCAAATAATACCTTATTGGTCAACCTTAATTTATTATCCACATCCACATATAGATTAATTAATCAAGGATAGATTTAACCCAATTGATAGGTTGAGTTGCCAGCCCGTTAAGCGCCAAGCTACACCACGTACACTAGGAGATATGTAGTATGTAATAACTCACTTATGGAACATTCCCATCATCGATTACAATGTATGTATAATCCTTCACCCACATTAGACTCATGAATGACTTAGGGTTTGGTCAACTGTTAAACCCTACTCAGTCACTCAAGTTAGTACTGATGCGTGTAGAAATCATTAGGAACTCCTCTGATATTTCTACTACCTTGGCCAAGGATTTCATCGCATCTCATTCCTGGAGTTAATCTCCTCAAATACTGAGGGTGGATGATCCCATCTTGATCACACAATCATCTTCATGGACTTCATGTCGTATCCAATATATGACATTTTAGATATCCCGTGACTAGGGATTCGTAAGTCATAATCAAAACACAATCATCCATTCACAAGATATCATTGGTGTCTCAAGTCAAAGGACCACATACATAACCATGACATGAATCAACCTGATTGATAGTTAGGTATAATACCATTCTGTGATTCATACAGATCAATTCAGTGAACTCTTTCTCTAAAGAGCAGCTACTATTTATCCTTAGTGTCTCCACATTGATGGCTATAGGATCAGCCATGCTTATCATATGAGTTGGATTAGATAGTGTTATTCTTTCCAGATAATTTGTTGTCCTTCTCGAATATCCCACGAATAGGAATGTTTAATACATATGTTTAAAGACTAGTGATCACTATATTATGATCTCATCATAGTTCACTTAGTCATTGCACATGCTCATTGACTTCATTGCAAACATCACACAAGAATGACAATGAATAAATTTCACTTCAATAAACATAAACAAGATACATGTGACGAAACGAATCGATGCGGTCGTTAATTGCACACCAATTCGTGTCAATAATAAAGGCAAATTTATCAATTTAATGATTTAATTACGAATTGAGGGGTATAATTATAAATAACGGTCGAATCCACAGAGAAATTAGGGATTTTTGAGAGATCTTTTGGAATTTGATCAAATCGGATGATGAATTGAGGTGAGAAATTAGGGAAAATGATAGATTTGCAAAGAGAACTTGAAGACAAATCCACGGAATCAAAAATCAATGAATTTGTCTTTAATTTCAGGGAGAAATTAAAGATTGAATACAGAGGATTTTTCCAAAAATTAAATCACGAAATTACCAAAATTAAGATTGAAATTAAACTAAATTACAATCCTAAATTACAAATTGATGATACATGACAAAAGATTAGAGGGAAAACATGCAATCTAACCCGAGATAGCGATCAAAATGATCCAATTAATCACCGGATTCAAGGCTTTTCATTCCGCAATATCGAAAATGATTGTGGGTGTTCAAGAGGTGAATTCTCCCTAATCGATCAACGAAATCTCACTTTCAATCACTCTATGGACGCGAAAATGAGTCTAGAAGCAATTAGAAGCAAGAGATTCAAGGATGGAGGTGTATAGATAGATCAATTGAGCGAAATCATCCAAGAATACATCAAATTATCAAAGAACATCTCAATATATAGTGAATTTGGGCGTAACCGTTGGATGTGGCGTTTAATCTTTGATCAACGGTCCAGATTAAACGCATGAGTTTAAATCGTTATGGTTAAGTCTTGTCCTTTGGATCACAGATGAAGGCACGTAATCACGTGAAGGTGAATCGTTGCGTAACGCCTACCATTCTATCTTCTTTGGACATCTGCGATGTCTCCACGTGTCCACAGAAGTCCACCGGATGCGTTAAATCTCAGCCGTTATAACTCCTTGATTAAATGGTTGAGATTTAAATGTTTTAAAATACGAATCGTTGTCCAGTCAAAAAACGCCGCGTACCCCCTCTACTTAAGATACATTCGACGGTTTAAATTTAATGCTCGATCGGACGCTCCACGTGCTGCCACGTCATCGATCGCGATTGATCGTCGATCGCAATTGATTGAACGCACCAGATTGCGCCACATCACCTGTGCACTTATAATAAATCGAAAAATTCATTTTAAATTAGAAAAGTTGATTTTTAATTAGGGAAAATCCTTAGAAATTCATTAAAAATTCAGAAAAATTCAAAAAAATTCTGAAAAATTATGAAAAAATCTTTGAAAGATTAGAAAATTCATAACTTTCAAAATACAACTCCAAATTAATCTAGATTTTTTTCATTGGATCAAAAATTCAATTATCTATCATTTTAAAAATTCAAGTATTTAAATAACAAGAGAATTAATTTTCATTTCAAAAATACACTCATTTTTTCTTGAAAAACAAAACTGAGAAAAATAAATGAGTTTATATAAACATTTTATCTTATTATTTAAAATTAAAGTTAATTATAATCTCAAATTTAGATGAGAATAATTTAGTATCAAATATAGTTTTAGTTATACATAATTATCCCTAAATTAGTGCATTTTGAGATTATAACTTAAAATTGCATGAAATGATAGAAATACACTGAAAGTATAATAACATGCATAAAAGTGGAATGTTTTATGCTTTAATTTGCATTAATAATCATGTTTTTGCGTGTTAAGATTGCATGTTATCACACCCCAACTTAAATGATTGATAGTCTCTTAGCAAATTTACCATAGAATCTCCCTAGATAGTCCTTTGCACTTCTCAATCCTACTACTAAAGAGGTGAAAATGTATAAAGTATGGTTACTCTTCCTCATAGTGTGGACCATAGTTATCTAGATTCTATTTCTAGGTTGACTTCTTTAGTGCATATTAGGGTAGTGCTCATCAGCTATTTAGTTAGGCATTTAGTTAGGCATTTAGTCCTCATAGTGTGGACCATATTAGGCATTTAGTTCTAATGCTCGAGTCTAATTCTCAATTGTGATCGAGATGAGCATATCTAGGGTTTAATGCTATGGGGATGAAAAGATTCTTACACTCTCATAAGTAGATGTAATTCCTTACCCTCTCCATAGATACATCACTCCTTCCCTCAAAATAGAGGCTAGTTAGTGTATTAGAATTCCCCTCTACAAGTCTTCCTCCTAAAAAGAGTGCAATTGCAAAGGTATTCCTATCTTTGGGATCCAGCGTGTGAGGTGGTTGAAAGAAAATTAAAAGACATTATATTTAAAGGAATGACGTGGTTAAAAGAAAATATGTATGTAAACAAAATGAATTTTTTTATAAGTGAAGGTGGTACCACTTATGATAATTTAGCTCCCAAATGATGTGGATGATGATGGATGGTAAGGATACATGGAAATGGTAGAGATGGTGGTGGAAGAAGAGAAGATATTCCCCTAACTTATTCTCCTTATTTTCAATTCTTCTTATTTCTCTCTTTTTCTTTCATTTTCTCCTTCCTTTTTCCTTTTTTTTCTTTTTTTTTAATTTTTTGTAACAATTTTGTCTCTTTATTTTTCAAAGATACTTCAAAATTTAGAAAGAATTTACACGGAATAAGGATATGGAGGAGTTTTTTCGTGGAGGTTTGAAGAGAGTTTGCCAAAATGTGAAGTGTACTGTTTGAAGGGATGCGTACATGTGAGAGGAATGTGGAAGAGATGCGATGGATGTGTGAGTTATTTGGGAATGTGATAATCATAAGTGAGGCTGAAAATGGGTGTAACTACTTAACTGGAAAGGAAAATTAGAACTAAATGCCTAACATGGCAAAGATAGGTGCCTCAAAAATTATGGATCATTGCACTCTTTTAAGGAAAAGTTCGGAAGCGAGGAATTCCCACACTAAGTTCGGCTGATATAAGGTTGGGGATAGGAATTTTGCTTGAACTTCACTCAAAATCTCTTCATTTCAAACCCATAGCACTTCAACCTTCTGATTACTCATTTTTCATCGGTGCCTGTTAGATACCCAACCCCAAAGAAGTCAACCACTATAAAGAATCATATGGTTTATCTAGATCACTTCGTTTTATTACTCAAAATGTAATCATATGGGCTATAAAGCCCTCACTTCTACATCTCTAGAAGATAAGATCTCAAAATTTCAAGACTTCTAAGGTGGAGTAGAGTGGAAAAAATTTGGAAAATAGGAGTTTTTAGAATTTAGAATTTTAAATTATTGAAAATTTTTTGAATTTTTCTAAGTCCTCACCCCCCAACTTCAACTCATCATTGTGCTCAATGAAATTATTATGCTCATGAAGAAAGGTGGCAAGAATAACGATCATGGCATGAAAAAGATAACAAAATGTGGTAAAGAGAAAAGGTTTAGAAAAACTCATTTGGGCTTTTTGATGCTTGTTCACGGGATTTCTTACACGTGCGCCTTTCATAATATAGTTCATTGAAAATGTTTTTATTCTGAAAAAACTAAAAGAAAAACACAAAAAGGATAACTTTGGGTTGCCTCCCAATAAGCGCTAAGTTTAACGTCTTCAGCCATACTCATTTAAGCTCATATTGTCCAAAAACTTAATGTGATTATTATGAATGAAAACTCGATGCATGATAAGAAAATTCCTCAAGGTCCAAACCATAATTATCCTTGTTATGAATAATAAATTATTTAAATCTATGGTTTGAAAGTGAAATTCAGAATTTATGCATGAAATTCAAATCATATCATCAACTTGGATTCATGTAATCATAATTTATTGGAGGTAATATATTGTAGATATATTATATTATATATATAAATATAGAAATATAGATATATTTTCTAGAAAAATTTCTATCGATTGAGCGGTTGAAATTTAGATCACTTCGAGTCTATCATGGCATAAGTCTACCTAGAGCATGAATTTGATGCAGCCTACGACGATGACAACTCTAAATAACCCTAGTACAATATGCTTTTTCTTATAGAATCGTGAATTTCAATAAAGATAAAAATCAACAATGACTAGAAAACAAGTCATGCGTGATTCCATGAGAGCTCGGCCCTCTCAAAATAATACCCATGAGTAGTAGACCGTAATCCTTAGAAGAGGGAAAATTACTCAATATGGCATCGAATTGAGGATCATTTATGATAAATTTCATCTTCGAAAAGCATTAGAACATGTTTTCTAAGTGAATGACATCTCATGAAAATATTTAATGTATATATATAATTATAACTATCAAATAATGGCAACGATCTTACCTGGGTGACGGTATCTGTAAGTGTTATGTTGTCTTAGCGCAATTTTGAAGAATGATCACCCGTAATCCTTAGAAAAGGGGCCACAATCACTTGTTCTCGTCGAATTAAGGATCACGAAGATGGATTTCTACTTCCAATCACTCCAATTATGATCGATGCGAGTTAAATTTAAGAAATAAAATGAAGAATCCAAAGTTGACCAAGTCAAAATTGACGAATTTTCTAAAAAATGCGCCTTAAATCCCCAGCAATGGCGTCATTTGACGAAACGAATGCCCGGCACCGAATCAAAACGAATCACCCAACTTAAATCAGAAACGAATGCCCCGCATCGATTCACTTAAATTGGTAAGTTGTGGGGTGTGATAACTTTCATTTTATACATGAATCTACATGATTATTAATGCAAATAAAGGCATTAATTACTCCAATTGTCTGCATGTTATCATATTTTAAGTATATTTCTATCATTTTATATAATTTCATATTATGATCTAAAAATACATCATTATGGATAATTATACATAATTAAACATTATAATTTTAATCCTAATTATATTTGAGATCATAATTATGTTTTCATGATTATAGTATAAGAGAAAAGATCTTCATTTATATTCATGTATTTTTCTAAAATTATTTTAGAAGATACATGAATGTATTTAATTAATTAAAATTCATTCTCTTCTTATTTTAATATTTTCACTTTTTATAATATAGATTATTAAATTTCTGATCCAACAAAACAAATTTGAATTAATTAGGAGTTGTATACTAAAAGTTATGATTTTTCCAATTTTACGAATTTTTTGGAATTTTTATAAATTTATTTAATTGTATTTTCGATTTTAAAATGATTAAAAGAATAAAAAAAGGTTTTATATTACCGCACGCTGACATGGCAGAGCAAAGCCACATGGCAACGCACTCCTCGACTTATCGCGATCATTAGATGGAGATCCAACAGATGCGATGAATCGACACTTATCTTCTACGCGCGATGTGGCAACATCACAACGCTCCATTTGCGATCGGAAGGACGCAACTCAATCGAGACGATTCACCAAATGATGTGTCATCGCAGCCGTTGATCATGATGAACAGTTGCATCCGACGGTTACGCCCAAATCCTCTATAAATTGAAGTGTTCTTCGCGACGAAAGAACTACCCTTGGATTATTTAGCAAATCGAACTGTCTAGACACCACAATCTGAGAGTCTTTTGATTTCTTTACCTTCTTGACACGTTTCTGCGTACGAGGACTACTTAAAATCAGAAATTAATCGAGGGAGTAAGGAGAAATCATCTCTTGAATGCCATCTTCGTCTTCAAAATCGCAGAATGAAAAGCCATGAATCCAGAGATTAATTGGATCATTTTGAGCGTGACTTTGGGTTAGATTGTGTGTTTTTATCTTACTCTCTTTTACATTTAGCATTAGATTTACATTTTTAAACGTAGATTAAGTTAAATTTCAATTTAACTTTGGTTTTAAATCATTTTCACGATCGAATTTTTCTCTCATTTTCAATCTTCGATTACCCTGTGAATTTCTACTTCAAATCACTCGATTTTTTATTCCCTGGATTCGTAATTGAGTTATCCTACTTAATATTATAAATTGCTTAATTTCTAAACTCAATTCATCGTTTGATTTAATCGAATTTCCAAGATATCTCTCAAATTTTCCTAATTCTCCAAGGATTTGACCCTTATTTACCATTATACCCTTTAATTCGTGAATTAATCTTTAAATTGGTAAGTTTGGACTTTGTTTTGACACGAAATTATTTGTATTTAATGACCACACGCATTCATTTCATCAAATGGCGCCGTTGCAACACCCTCAACCTTAATTCCCCGGCAACGAATGCCTAGCATTCGTTTGGTCAACACCCCCCAACTTAAATGCCCGACAATAAATCGATGTGGTCATTAATTGCACACCAATTCGTGTCAACAATAAATCCAAATGTATCAATTTAATGATTTCATTACGAATTGAGGGGTATAATGGTAAATAAGGGTTGAATCCACGGAGAAATAAGGGATTCTTTAGAGATCTTTTCGAATTCGATCAAATCGGACGATGAATTGAGGTAAGAAATGAGGGAAAGTTATAGATTTGCAAAGAGAACTTGAAGACGAATCAACGGAATCAAAAATCAATGAATTTGACTTTGATTTCGGGGAGAAATTGAATAGAGAGGATTTTTCTGAAAATTAAATTGCAAAATTACCAAAATTAAGATTAAAATTAAACTAAATTACAAACCTAAATTACAAATTGATGATACATGACAAAAGATTAGAGGGAAAACACACAATCTAACCTGAGATAACGATCGAAATGATCCAATTAATCGCCAGATTCAAGGCTTTTCATTCCGTGATTTCAAAAATGATTGTGGGTGTTCAAGAGGCAAATTCTCCCTAATCGATCGACAAAATCTCACTTTCAATCACTCTGTGGCCGCGGAAATGAGTCTAGAAGCGATTGGAAGCAAGCGATTCAAGGATGGAGGTGTATAGAGAAATCAATTGAGTGAAATCATCCAAGAATACATCAAAATGTCGAAAAACATCTCAATTTATAGTGAATTTGGGCGTAACCGTCGGATGGGGCAATTAATCTTCAATCAGCGGTCAAGATTAAACGCATGAGTGTGAATCGTTACGGTTAAGTCTTGTCCATTGGATCGCAGATGGAGCGCTCAGATGAAGCCATGTAATCGCGTGAAGTTGAATCGTCACGTAACGCATGTCGTTCGATCTTGTTTGGACGTCTGCGATGTCTTCACGTGTCCACAGAAGTCCATCGAATGTATTAAATCTCAGCCGTTATAACTCCTTGATTAAACGGCTGAGATTCAAACATCTTGAAATACGAATCGTTGTCCAATCAGAAAGCGTCGCGTACCCCATTCACTTAAGTGACGATCAACAGTTCAAATTTAACGCTCGATCGGGCTCTCCACGTGCTGCCACTTCACCTGCATAGTGATAATAAATCAAAAAATTGATTTTAAATTAGAAGAATCCATTTTTAATTCGGGAAAATCCTTAGAAATTCATTAAAAATTCAGAAAAAATCCCTAAAAATTAGAAAATTCATTACTTTCAAAATACAACTCCAAATTAATCTAGATTTTTTTCGTTGAATCAGAAATTCAGTTATCTATCATTATAAAAAGTCAAAATATTTAAATAACAAGATAATTAATTTTCATGTCAAAAGTATACTCATTTCTTCTTGAAAAATGAAACTTAAAAAAATAAATGAATGTATATAAACATTTTCTCTTATTCTTTAACATTAAAACTTAATTATAATCTCAAATTTAGATGAGAATAATCTACTTTAAAATGTATTCTTAATTATGCATAATTATCCATAAATTAGTGCATTTTGAGATTATAACTTAAAATTGAATGAAATGATAGAAATGCACTCAAAGTATGATAACATGGATAAAAGTGGAATGTTTTATGCCTTAATTTGCATTAATAATCATATTTTTGTGTGTTAAGATTGCATGTTATCAAATGCATTTGATGAAACGAATCCCCCAACTTACCAATTTGTTTTGATTCGTTGTCAGGAATTCATTTCTGATTCGATTGCATGTTCATTGCAAACATCACACAAGAATGATAATGAATAAATTTCATTTCAATGAACGTAAACAAGATACATGAAAGTGTGATTGGCTTATAGGCCACATAAATATCCATCAAAGTTTTCATTATTATATAGTTTTTGTAGATGATTTCTCTCGTGCCTCTTGGGTTTATCTTCTCAAAGACCACACAAATAATCTGCCCTCTATTCATCAATTTCCTAGAGATATCTCAACTCAATATTCTTAAACCCCCAAAATTCTACGCACCGATAATGCTCTTGAATTTGTTCAAACTAATCTATAGGATTTATGCATCTCCCATGGCATTCCACACCAAACCACAAGTCCTCACACATCTCAGCAAAACTGTACTGCCAAGCACAAACACCGTCACCTGCTCACATGACTCATACTCTCTTGGTAGAAATGGGAGTTCCTTATTTTATGTGGTCTGATGTCCTTCTTACCTCTTGAACTGCTTTCCCTCGTCACCTCTTGGCGGTGAAGTAGCTCTTCGTCATCTCCACAGTGATTGTGACCTCTTTGCCTTGCCTCCTCAGGTATTTAATTTTATGGCCTTTGGTCATGATCACACTCATAATACATACAAGTTGGTGCCGTGTTCTATCACAGGGGTGTTATATTAGTTGGCTACTCGACCATGCAAAAAGACTATCGGGTCTATTTTATGGATCATCACAAGTATGATGTCACATTCTTTGAGTCTACTCCCTTTTTCGCCTCCCCCTCCTTATCTACCCCACCTTCATCTCAAGCGCCATCTTCATCCTCTATACTTACCTCATCCTCTTCTTCCTCTCCAGCGGACATATCTCATCTACCTACTCCGATAGATCCTGCTCTTCTCTTATCACTATCTCCACCATCATCTCCTACCCCACAACTTGAGTCTACTGTTTCTCCACTACTCATGCCACCCACATTAACTCTAGTTCTAATCTCTACTCCAGTCTCTGCACTTCCACTCGACTCCTCAACCTCGTGCTCAGATCTGACACTTATTACATTCCCATCAGATGATCTCCACTTACCTATCACTTTTCGCAAAGGTAAGCACTATTGCACTCTTCACCTTATTTCACACTTTGTTAGCTATGATAATTTGCACCCTACCTATCATGCCTTCTCCCTTTCTTTTTACTACGAGTCAATAACCAAGTCCCACTTAGAAGCAATAAAGCTACCTGACTAGAAGGTAATAATGGACTTAAAGTCCGGGGCTCTAGTCAAGTGGTCAACATGGGCGTTTACACTCAAGCCTAATCTTGATGGGACTATTCATCGACACAAAGCTTGTCTAGTTGCCTCACGAAGCGTTTTATGTGGTCGTTAAAACACACAAACGTCGGTCAAACAAAATTTATAATTCCAAACTCACAATGAAAAAGATATAAAATCAAGTAAGTGTAGGTATCGAGTCGATCCACAGAGAACAAGGTTGACTTTTATTGCAAAGTTGACTTGGGCAAACTTACGTTTAATTTGGGTTTTAAATAAGTCATAATCATATATAATCAATAGAGATGATCTAAATATATGAGATAAGATATTTTAAGACTTTCGAAACCGATTTTTAGAAGAAATGTCAAAAGTCGAGGTCAAAGTATTGACTTTGACCAATAATTTACTTTTTGAAAATCAGAGATAAAAAAGAGCTTAGAATATCAAAAAAATTATATATTAAGAAACTAGAGAGAAAATTGAATTTATTGATATAAAGTTTGTGATTTTTTGATAAGAATTGGATTTAATATGAATTATTGAAAATCAAAGATCAGAAAAATGCTAAAATGAACACTTCGGTGTAAATCTTCAAATTGACTAACCAAATGATATCCATATCTTGCAATTGATCAATTAATAGAAAGCTAACAACCATAGGATTTGAAAGAGACAAAAATTATCAAATTCCAATTTATATTTTAAGAGTAATTGATCCCGCAAGTCAATGCCCAAATTCCGATTGAAAATGAATAGTGCTTGGTCAAACATTAAATTGAGGGGCCAAATGATCATGTAATTTTACGAATTTACTATCCACACAAAGCTGATAAAACAAGGAATCCAATAAAATAAAAATCAAGTGATTTGGATTTAATATCAGAGAGATATCCTTGTTTGAAAATCAACAAAAATCCATCACTAAAATTGGGGGAAATTATGAATTTAACTACTTCTAAACTCTAATTACCTACCTAATTACAATCTAAATTACATGAATTATGATAATGCTGAACGAATCACACTACTAACACGATTGACATGACTATTTGGCTTCAATTCACACGGATTGAAGAGTATTCTTTGGTTTCGTCTTTGACGTACGTTCGACGTTCAAGGGGAGATTTCGATCATTTCTTGCAATCAATTCGTGATTATCATGCTTCAGTAGCTGCGGAATTAGACTCTAGGAAGCAGAGGATCACGAAGAACTTAAGACTTTCCTTCAAAATTGCTTAATTTCTTCACAATTTGATCAAAAGTTAAGATACAAAGAGGGAATACATCGGTTTTTAAAGAGAAATTCCCGCGAGAAACGCGGACCATCCACCAGCGCGATGAGATCTGAGCCATTGATTTCCCAAAATGGGTGGAATCGTGGCCCATTACTTGGGACCACGATCTCCATTGGTTTCGCCCGTCCGATGAAGATTAAAGCCTCCTCGCGAAGCCACGTGTTGCAAGGTGAGACGTCAATCACGTTACTTAAAACACCTTTAGTGCACGTGTTTTGATGGTGATCGCATGGACTCTGGTCCACGATTGCATCTAATGTCCATGGGACTGCCACGTCACTTGCAAAGTAGAATCTCACAAGAACATAGTCCCACACGGAAGAAATATCGGGGAACCGCGCGTATATAAGCTGGGGCGGCGTAACGCATTTGCGTTACAGCCCCAACTATCTAACCAAGGCCCACTAATCCCTGGGCCCTTCACATGCCAGCCCCCTCACTTGCCACGTGGCACCCCCCGGGCGTCCGCGTCACACTCGCGACACTTAGGCCCCCGCGTGGGTTTAAAAATACAACTCCTTTTTAACTCAAATTTTCTCCATTAATATCATGCCATCTAAAATCTAAATTAAAACAAGAAAATGGAATGGCTTGAAAATAATATCAAGTCTTTCATTAAGAATTCTTTCTTTTAATCATCCAATCATTCTTTTCCTGGAATTAGTCATTTTAATCATCTTCTAAAGTCAAAGTAAATCAGGGAAAGTAATTAATTTCTCTTAATTTAACCTTTCAAAAGATTAATCATCAATAAAGTATATAATTAACCCTAAATTATGCATAAATATGAACTTTAGTAGAATGGCATACTAATAGAGAAAATTCATAAAAAGTAGGATAACATGCATTATAATTATATAAAATAAGCATGGATATTAGTTAGATAAGATAAGAATTTAAGTTAAATATGCATGTTATCATTGCCCGTGGGTTTTCCCAGACCTACGGGATTGACTATAAGGAGACCTTCTCCCTATGGTCCACCTTAACTCAGTACGTATTATTCTCTTTGGCGGTGAATCAAGGGTGGTATCTTCATCAACTCAATGTGTCTAATGCCTTCCTCAATGGTGATCTTACTAAACGTTTCTTTATGGAGCAACCACCTGGGTATGTTGTTCAAGGGGAGACTACCCAGGTATGTCATTGATAACATGCAATCTTAACATGATAAAACATGATTATTAATGCAATTTAAGGCATAAAACATTACATTTATGTGCATGTTATCATACTTTGAGTGCATTTCTATCATTCTATGCAATTTTATGTTATAATCTCAAAATGCATTAATTTAGGGTTAATTATGACGAATTAACGATTAAAGATTTTATAACCCATCTTTACTTGAGATTATAAATGGTTTTTAAAGTTAAATAATAAGAGAAATCATTTTTATAAACATTCATTTAATTTTCTAAAGTTAAAATTTTAAAGAAATGGATGTATTTTTGAAATATAAATTAAATCTATTGTTATTTAAATATTTTGAATTTTTAGAATGATAGATAATTAAATTTCAGATCAAATGAAAGAAATTTGGATTAATTTGGAGTTGTATTTTAAAAGATATGATTTTTACAATTTTAGGGATTTTTCTGAATTTTTCCTGATTTTTATGATTTTAATTTCGATTTAATTAGATTAAAATAAATAATATGCAAAAAAGCGCGGGTCCCCACGCGGGTGCGGCGTGGCACGCAAGGCCACGTGGCAGAGCCACGCGGACCGCGCAGCGCCTACGTGGTGCGTTTTTATATATATTATATATTTTTTTATTACATATATAGGTAAAAGAGGTCTTCAGCCTTCCCTAGCTGGGAAGGGTTATTAACCCTCTAGATCGTCGGGTATTATAAACCCGACGATTTGCTTTTTTATTTTCCGTGTGGGACTAATCCACACGTCTTCCCTATTTCAGGTGACGTGGCGCGAGGAGGAGCGTCAGATCGACGGCGCGCGTCGATCGCGTGAGCGCCGGTCCACGGATCAGAGATCAACCCACGTGCTTAAAGGATTTATAACGGTTTGATCGCAGGCGACGTGGCACACATCGGAGCGTTGGACCATCGGCGCCGCAGAAGATCTCGCGCGTCGATCGCGTGAGCGCGGTCCACAATCAAATAAAACGCACGTGGCGTTTTTAAAAGAATTATAACGGCCGAGATGCGTCGGCGCGGACCGCCTCTCAGCCGTTCGATCGCGATCCTAAGGACGACGTTTCGTGCGTTTTATAATGCCTCCACACGTGGCCTCATCTCACGCGTCAGATCGCGATTGGACGGCCGGGATTTATCTGTAACATTTCACTAAAGAGGCGTTTCATCACGACCGTTGATCGAGCCTTAACGCATCGATCGAACGGCTCTCCTTTTTCGCCCTTATAAATAGACGAGTTCTTCGTCATTTTTATGTATTCTTGAGAGATTTGATCTAATTGACCTATCTATACGCATCTTCTCTTGAATCTCTCTCTTGTAATCGCTTCTAGACAAGATTCCGCGTCCACGGAGTGTTTATAGGAGAGATTTCGACGATCGTGCGAGGAGAATTTGTCTCTTGAATTCCGATTATCACGTTTGAAATCGCGGAATGAATAGCCATCGATCCGGCGATCAATTGGATCGATTCAATCGTTATTTCGGGTTAGAAATCATGTTTTCTCTCTAATTTATCGTCATGTAACTTTAATTTGTAATTTAGGATCTTAATTTAGCTTAATTTAGAGTTTAATTTCTGTTTATGTTCATAGCGATTGCGAAAATTTCTTCCCACTTCCATCTTTGATTTCTCCGTGATTACAAATCAAAATCGAGCGATTTTTTATTCCACGGATAGATCTTTGAGTTATCTTTCTAAAAATACCATTTTCCCTAATTTCTCACCTCAATTCATTGTCCAATTTGACCGAATTCCAAAAGATATCTCGAAAATACCTAAATTCCCTGTGGATTCGACTCTTATTTACCATTATACCCCTCAATTCTCTCTTAATTCCCCAAATTGGAAAATTAGGCTTTATTTTTTACACGAGACCATGTGAAATCGACGACCTCGCGGTCTCGTCTCGTCAGTCATCTCCATCGTGCTATCTATGGTTTAAGCAAGGCCCACATTCATGGTTTGGGCAATTCAATCACCTTATCCTCTGTCACGGATTGACTCTTTTTAAAGTGGACCCTATTGTCTTTTGGACCTCTACGTTTCGTGGATGCATCATATTGGTTGTATATGTTGATGATATCCTCATCACTAGGAGTAACATTGTTGGCATTACTCGAGTTAAGGGTTTTACATCGATATCTTACTATTTCGGATCTCGATACTCTGAAGTATTTCTTGGGCATTGAGTTCGTTTATCGGCCAAGAAAGTTGGTTCGTAACCAACAAAAATATGTCTTAGATATACTTACGGAGATCAAACTTCTGGGGTGTAAGCCATGCGCGTCGCCCATTGATAGTAAGCCTAACTTTTGGGACTCTACCTCTTCACTACTTGCAAATGTTCATGCCTATCGCCGACTTGTGAGGAAGCTTATTTACTTGACTATTACACATCCTGATATCACCTATACGGTGGGTCTCCTTAGCTAGTTTATGCATTTGCCCCAGGAGATCTATTGGCAAGCTGCTCTTCGTGTTCTCACCTATCTCAAGCATGCTCCTAGATGTGGTCTTCTCTACCTAAGCACTCCATAAGATGATGAGCGCACTCACAAATGCACTCACAAATGCACTCACACCCTCAAAAGAAGAAAATGAAGAAGAAGAATAAGAAATAAGAGAGAAACGCACTAAAACCACTCCAAAATTCACATACAGTCCGCTGGAAGAAGAAAGGAATGCTCAGATGCCCTTATGGACGCTCTAGGGTCCCTATCTATAGACTCATAAGGAGAAAAACTTGAAAAATATCTCTCAGATTTTCATATGCCACTGTCCTACCGAGTCACGCCACATTGTCCCCGCGTGCTATTGGTGCGCACTATTGGCACGCACTAGCATTTGTCCTTGTGTGCCAATGTGTGCCACAAGGCACCATCTCAAGGGGTGCTACAGTACCCATCGAGTGTGCACCATGTGTGCACACTCGGTGCTCTCCCCTGCGCGCCACGGCTTTGTCACGCATGCCAGCCATGCTGGAAGTGGGAAAATCACTTCCCACAACTTCAGATGTGGACATGAGCAAGGAAGGGGATGCATACATCATGGGGCTCTTTGTCTCTCTCTCGCTTTCTCTCTCTAGAGAGGTCTGGATCTCATCTGTATCCTAACAGATCGGTTACTTTTATAGGATCAATATTGCGAGGTATTTTCTGTGGGAAATGAGTTTATTCCCACTCTGCGCGGCGATTAAATCGGGAGGCCGGGTCTCCGCGCGAAAAGTGTGTGCATCATGCGCACACTGGCGCGTGAAAATTTCCGTTTTTCACGCGCCATGTTGCTCACTCGGTAGACGAACGGGGCAGAAAAATAGGGGAGCTTATTTTTGGTTTTTCTTCTTTCTAGCCTATAAATAGGGATCCTAACATCCCTAAAGGCATCTCTGTACTTCTTTTCTTCCTCCAGAGAGTTATTGAGTGGTTTAGTGTTTTTAGTGGAATTTCTCTCTTCTCATTCTTCTTCTTCTTCTTCTTTTGAGTGGTTGAGTGCAATTGTGAGTGTGCTCATCATCTTGAGAGGGTGCTTCTTGAGGTGATGAGCAGCCAACATTTTCTGTCACATGGTTTTAATGAGTTGGACTGCTGTGGCCTTTTCAGCCGAATGGGAAACCCTTAGCGAGTGATTCCAGCGACTTGAATTCAATGGACGAGTCCACGATTCATCACAACGAGCTATGTGTCCGTCCACCGCTCTCTACCCTTATCATGGCTCCACTAATCATCAGCCGAGAGAGTCACATTGACCTCTGAGATTCGCCTTGAAAATAATAATCAAGGAATGTAACGAATTGATCTCTCGTTCATAACTGTAGCTATCAGATCTGACCACTAACTAAGTTTTGTATAAGACTTCCATCTAAGTTTAATGTGAAGGGGATGAAAGCTCAGGCTTAAAAAAGGACCTAACGCCGACTTCCTCTTCACCAAATCTCATTTAATGGAAGTTTGCCCTTGGCTTTATTTATTTGCTCTTTACCAATGATATCTGTCTAATTTATGTTATAGCATTCTTTGGATTATCAAATACAATATTCCTTGAATTTATTGACTTTCTAGAAAGATTCCTCTTGAAATCCTCTGTAATCTGCAATCAATCTACCTTGCTAGCCACGTTTTCTTATTACTTGCGCCACGTTTTCTTATTACCTCTGTAATCTGTAATCTGTAATCCTCTTGAAAGCAAGGCGCTTGCGCTTTTCTTATTACTTGCTCGTTTATTACTTGCGCCGCGTTGTAAGTAAATGCGTTGACTCTCTTCGCTACTATGAAATCATAAAGTCAAGGATTCCAAATATGCGTCCGGAATCTAGTATCGCGCCTGAAGCATCTGGACCAGATCCTCGAGGCTTTTGGAAGATGAACCTCTGGGCCTCGTCGCGTTTACTGCCATCTCCTTCCACTCCTCCGCCCGCCGCCTCATTTCCTTCCCCTTTGGCCCTTCCATGAGATCCTGAATCAGTCCCCTCACCTTCTCCCTCCTCACGTTTCCGTCGATCTCCATTCCCACGCCCCACTCGGCGCAGACGTAGCGGCAATTTGTCTGCTGCTCCGCGAAGAAGGGCCAGCATATCATGGGCACGCCGGAGCTTAAACTCTCTATCGTGGAGTTCCACCCGCAGTGCGTCAAAAAGCCTCCCACGGCCGAGTGCCGGAGAACCTTCTCCTGCGGACACCAGCTAGCCAGCTTCCCTCTCTCTCTAGTCTCCTCCAGAAACTCTTCCGGAAGAACAGCCGAGTCTCCCTTCACGAGATCCGGCCGAATGATCCAGAGAAAATCCTGCTCACTGTTTGCGAGTCCCCAAGCGAACTCCACCAGCTGCTCATTAGTCATAACCGTGATGCTCCCAAAGTTGACGTACACGACGGAGTCCAGCTTCCTCCCTTCCAGCCACTCTAAACAGCTCCAGTCTTCTTTCCAGAGATTAGAGCCCATGATTGACGCCGGGCTTGTTTCAGTCTGTTGCGAAAGAAGAGAGAGCGGCCCGACCGTGTATATCGGGGGAAGAATTTTCTCCATAGCCTCGAGAACGTTGCCTTCCAAGCTTTGGAACGAGTTCAGGATAATTGCAGACGCTCTGGACGCTCTCTCTGTTTCTCGGAGGACGAATTTTATCATGAAGGCGTCTTCGTCCATCGTCCATATGAAGCTGGGAAAATCCTTTAGTCGCATGCTGGGTATCCCTGGAATCCCGTCGAATGTCGTGTTTAGGAAGCCATTCGCGATATCCCATTTATCTGCACATTACAGAAAAAGATCATCAAAATTCACGTGCAAGGAAGAGAGAGAGAGGGAGTTGGCGTCCAAACCTTTCACAAAAACTCCTCGACGAATCAGCTCTCTGTACTGGATATAACCCATGAAGCCGCAAGCGCTGGTGGTCCAGAAAAGCACCTCTGGGACGCCAATTTCCTCCGCTGCGTCCAGAGTGAAGCTCATAACACCGTCGGACACTACGCAGGAGACTGGCGGAGAATCATTAGACGCGTTCAAGTCAACGAGGAGCTCTCGGAAAGGATCCAGGCAAGTGTTCATCGTTGACTCGCACAGCGAAGGAATATCCTGTGTCCCGTCGAGATCTGAAGGAGGGAGGCCGTCGGGGATGGATCTGAATCGAAAGTCGGGGAGACCGTTGAGGGACGAGGGTCCTCTGGATTTTAACAACCGCTGGTGGTTGTAGTCGGTGTTGACGAAGGTAATGTGGAAGCCACGGGAGTGCAGCTCCTTGGCCAACTTCATCATCGGATTGACGTGTCCTTGAGCAGGGTAGGGGATGCATACGGCATGAGGCTTCTCTGTTGCTGCTGCGACGGAACCCATGCCTCTCTCTATCTATCTATCTATCTCTATGTCGATCTGGTCTGCTCCCCGGTATATCGGGTATTTTTATAGGACCCGGGCGCCAGGAGTTACGTGAGGTGTCTTCTGAGATGTTGGGCTTCTGTGGTCTTCCTCGCCGAATGGGAAACCAATATCGATTGATTGCGTAAGCGCTGATGTCAGTTGCTGGAGGGTGGGCCGGCGGCTGGGTCCACCAGTTCCAGTGACTTTAACTCAACGGACAAGTCCATGCCTTATCACAGCGAGCCAGGTGTATGTCCGCTGTTTTCTACCCGAAAATGCTTTTGACTGATGGACTCATCACATCGACCGAGAGCGACACGTTGAAAATAGTAATTCAGGATCGGAAAGACTTGACTATTCTTCTTTCGGCCTTGACCAAATTTGCGAAAGGAAACACCTTGGTATCTTCCTTATTTTCTTTCACGATCTCACCTTCTCCCTTGTATTTTCGATAACATCTAATTTTGTTTATGTCTCATCTTTCCTCCCCATAAAAATCTCACACCAAATAGAAAAAAGAGGTAAAGTTGAGTAATATCTAGAGAATATATTGTATCGTATATTCAAAACACCGAAGCATCAAGAAAAGATGATCTAGTCTCTAGAGGTATCCTTGAAGTAGTTTCACTAAAGTTCACTTGAAGAAAAGTTCACTTGAAGTACAATTAGAACTTGAAGATCACTTGATCTAGCATCAAGAAAAGTTCACTTGATCTAGCATCAAGAAAAGTTCACTTGAAGGAGTTATTAAAGTTATTTAACTATCTAGCCTTTAACGGTATCCGCACGATTTCTAAATGATTGGATCTACTTGATAAGCGTAAAAAGCGGGGTCGTCGAATGCCGATTTTTATGTATCAAACAAAATTTATTCTCAACTCTTGAAACTGATTTTGTTTAGAGATTAGAACAGGTGGCAAGTCGAGAGTCGAATCCACGAGGTTAGAG
>CM044106.1:14743229-14774297 GCA_024174645.1 Lemna minuta
CCATCCATTGAGTGATGTAGGATAATTTAGAAACGATATTTTATATGAGTATGATGATGCAATGAGTGATAAATGATGGAGAAATGAATGAAAAGGGTATGTGAATATCTACTGACTTAATTAATAAATAATCCTACAATCTAGTGGAGGATCTATGAAATGATATCAGTGGGATTTATGGTTATAATTCAGTGGAGATATGGAAGGATAAGTAGTGAAGATGAGTATATAAGAATGATGACGAGGTTGTGGGATGTAATGAAAGAGAATAGTGGATATTAGAGAAGATAAATAAGTATATGAGTGGAGATATTTTGAGATTAACTAATATAGTAATTATAGAGTTTGAGAATAGATAGAAGAAATCAGAATGAAATGGAATAGGAGGGTGAATAATGTTGGACTTATGATACTAAATCTGAACTATTATTCACGGTTTTAAGAGATAGAGGATGATACCTTGTGGACGAGAAGTGGTTGCCTTGAGAACACTCCACGACCAATTGATGTCCTCTGAAGTGCTTCTGATTTTGAGATGAATGAAAGTGGACAGAAAGGAGGGAGAGTAGAAAGGGACATAGAACTTGCGATGAAGAACCGGGAAGGGAAATGGAGGGAGATAAGAGGAAGAAACGATGAACACAAGGGTGACAAGCACCGAGAACCAAAGTAACCCAAATTTCATCAAAATAACATCATTTTGTTTCTTACATTTCTCTCTTTTATAGGTTAAGAGGTTTGAGGAAAGAGATGATACAGATTGAGGGAGTTGCACCGCTGGGGAAAGAAGAGGTTATGGACGGTTATCGCAACCCGTCAGGATGTCTTCATGCCTTTTCCTATTCCCGTCGACAAAGTCAAAGTACGCGGATGATTATGGAATGTCCTTCGATTTTGACGGTTGTAGGCGTCGTGACAATAATATGGTTGTTGAAATCGTTGGGCGTTGCAGACGGTCCATCACGTGATCAGTAGTCTGCGTCCAGAGGAGATGGATCTAGTCAACTCAACTGCGGAATGGTGACGTGGGCCGGTCGCGTTCACGTGCGTGCAATTGGCCCCATCGTCTTCTTTAGTCGTTAGCAACTCAAAATCTGGTTTATCCACAGTGTATGTGTTCTATGTGCTTCGCCCCCGCAACGGATCTCGGGAGAGAACTTCTCAGACTCACCAATAGTATGCTCCGAAACTTCAACGTCCACGCTACCCGAGGATAGGTGATAGGTCCTGGTGAAGTCAAACGTCTCCGTAAAGAGCTTCTCGTTAATGTTTTCTTCGACACAACTGTGGTTCTTTCTCCGGAAAGATGTGGTCAGGGTCAACACCAACTCTCGGATTTCCGCCGGAGGGTAGACTTTGAGCTATTTACATCACTTCGCATAAATAACTGCGGTCCAGATAGATATCAAATTCGGGGGACACCCTACCGTGGTATAAGCTCATGTTTGGTGACTATATGATGATACATCTTCCAAGCAGCACCCTGTACAGTCGTAGCAGGCCGTGGGTTTTAATATTCTTTAGAAACAATGGTAAACTTGTGTCGTTTGGCTGGCCTTTAGTACATATTCATTGTACTCATCATGTAGACAGCTTAAGCTTCATTCTCTTCTTCAGCCGTGGAGATGTTTCTTAAGGAGAGATGTTCTCCTTGATTGAAGTGTTCTTTATAGTTCTCATAAATGGCTTCATACGTCTTCAGGGTTCTTTAGAAGTCATGGTGATGTTGCTTCATATGGGTAGCTTCATATATCGTCAAAATTCTCAAGATGGTAGCTCTTTGATGATCGTCTTCATTTTGATAGCTCTCTTCATGCTGATTTTGAAATATAAATGCTTGATCAGCTTTGACTTTAGGATCTTCTTGAATGGGAGATTGATTTGAAGTAGAATCCGATGGCAGTGCTTCTCTAAATACTAATAATGAGATCTCTCTTAAATTCTATCTAAGGGAGGTTTTCAAAGAGAAAAGGACATTAATATCAAAGGGATTCCTATTAATTTTCTTGAGATCATTACTTTATGACTATACAAGGTTACCTATGATATAGTGGATGTGGTTTGGAAATTAGGATCCTATATCAAGGTAGAAGGTGGTTGACTTGGTCCATTCAAGGAATTCTAATTATCTAAGGATAAGGCTAATTTCTTTTGACCAAGTCAATCTTTAGATCAGTGTAAAATAGAGTGAGGGAAGTTAATTCCCTTAAGATCTACACTCTCTTTCAATTATTTAGAGAGGTCTTCTTCATCCATTTAATAAATGTATAATTTTCAAACTCATGAGTGAATAAGGAGGAGGAGGAGGAGGATAGGTTCACTTAGAACCCTTGTGTTCATGTTTCAAAATAATTCTCCATCACTGAGGAGTGAAACCGGTATGTCTACTTCTATTTTGATGTTAACAAGCACAAATTATCGTCTTTGGGCTATGAGGATGGAAGTTTCTTTAGAGGCTCATGACTTGTGGGGAGTTATTGATGGAAGTGAGGTAAATCGGAAGAAGGATCGCCCTGCATTGTCGATGATCCTCAATTCCATCTCCGAGTCACAAAGCAACCAAATCGACATCAAGAAGAGTGCAAAGGAGAATTGGGAAGTTCTCCGTACATTCCTTGTGGGAATGGACAAAGTGGTGCAAGCAAAGGTGCAAGCATTGAAGAGGGAATTTGAAACAATTTCCATGAAGAAGAATGAGAAGATTGATGACTACTCAAATCATTTTGCCCGAATTGTTAATAATTTGAGAGACTTGGGAGGAAAGTCTTGATGAGTATGGCGCTGTTTCAAGGCTTCTCAGGTCAGTCCCTAAAGATTTTGATTCTCTAATTCTTCTACTTGAGCAGACAAGTGATTTAATGACCATGAGACTTGAGGAAGCATTTGGGCAACTCAAAGTTCATGAGTTGAGACTCCAAGAGAGGAACTGAAGAGATGAGGAGCAAGCACTCCTATCTACGGAATTTAATATGTCTAAGAAGGATCAAAAGGGGTCATCTTCAAGCGGAAGGGGACGAGGAAAGAAAGGAAAAGGCAAAGATCGTGGTGATGATGCCAATGGAGAGAAGAAAAAGAAGCAATTTGACAAATCCAAGGTAAAATGCTACAATTGTCAAAAGCTTGGGCATTTTGCAGATGAGTTTGAACTTCCTAAGAAGGAGAAGTCAAAGGGAAAAGAAAAGATGCATATAGCCCAAGAAGATGAAGAGGAACAATCATCGTTGCTAATGGTGCTAGCCGATGAACATGCAGATGTGTTACTTCAAGGTATGAATAGCTCTCCTATAGATGATATGTGGTATCTAGATACGGGAGCTAGCAGCCATATGACTGGTATGAAGACCTATCAGTCCCTTGATGAGTCTCACCAAGGAGTGGTGAGATTCGGTGATGGTTCTTCAATTAGGTATGAAGGCAAAGGTGAAGTACATGTGGAGTGTACAAATGGAGAACAAATAATATTTGAAAATGTTCTTTATATACCTAAATTGAAGACTAACAAATTAAGTTTGGGAAAACTTGATTCACAAGGTTGCGACATACGTTTGAGGGATGGTTTTCTCACCCTTTATGATGGCCAAGGAAGGTTGCTGACCAAGACTCCCAAGATGAGGGGGAATATGTACCTTTTGAAGCTCAACATTGTCGAGAATTGTCTTCTTGTAGAGAAAAATGATGAAGAGACATGGTTGTGGCATAGAAGGATGTGTGATCAAACTGCTTACACTCTCCATGGTATGGTGAAAGGTAATCATGCTATTGGATTACCTAGTTCTTCAAAATTTGAGCACAAGTGCAGTTGTTGTGTGGCCGGGAAGCATGAGAGAGCCCCATTTCCCAAAGCACCTGAATTTAGAGCTTCAAAGCCCCTGGAATTGGTCTATGCCGATATTTATGGACCAATCACACCATCAACAATTAGTGGAGGGAAGTACTTTTTGCTAATTGTTGATGATTTTTCTAGAGTGATGTGGGTGGCGATTTTGAAGAACAAGTCGGAAGCGTTTGGAGCCTTTCAAAAATTCAAGACTCTAGCGGAGAGTGAATCCAATGGAGCATTGATCAAGTGCTTGAGGACTGATCGTGGTGAAGAATTCACTTCTGAAGACTTGTCAAAGTGGTGTGAAAAGAAAGGCATTCAAAGGCAGCTCACTACTCCATATACGCCCCAACAAAATGGAGTAGTTGAGAGGAAGAATGGGACCGTTGTGGGTCTTCTAAGAAGCATGCTCAAATACAAGAGTTTACCTCTTGAATTATGGGGTGAGGCTATCAATACTTGTGTGTGTGTGTTGAATAGGTCCTCTACGAAGAGATTGCAAGGGAAGACGCCCTATGAGATGTGGAGTGGGAAGAAGCCTAAACTGAGTCATCTTAGGATCTTCAGCTCAATTGTGCATGTGAAGACTCCTGGAGCTTTGGGGAAACTTGAAGATAGGAGTAAGGAGATGGTGTTTGTGGGGTATGAGAGAGGTACCAAGGGCTATCGGTGTTTTAATCGTACCACACACAAGGTTCATTTGAGCCAAGATGTCATCTTCGATGAAGGGCGCAAGTGGAACTTCATGGAACGACAAGAGTGAAGGTAAAGAGTTGTGTGTTTCAGGTGTAAATCTTGGATTTTACAATCCAAGTATGAGTATGGAAGAAGATGGAGACAATCTTGAAGGTGTGCTTCGAGATATAGCTTCAAATGAAGAAGCGGGTCAAGGTGAAGGATTGACATCAACGAGCAATGAAGCGATGCCAAGATTTCGATCCATCCAAGCTCTTTATGAAGCAACTGATCCGATTGACGAGGAGTGCCTCATCTCATTTGAAGAACCCACCACTTATTCCAAGGCACCTGAAGATGAAGCATGGAGGAAAGCTATGGAGGAGGAGATCACCTCCATTGAGAAGAATGATACATGGAAGCTAGTGAAGGCTCCTAAGTCATGCAAGCCCATTGGTGTGAAATGGGTATACAAGCTAAAGAGAATCCGCTTGGTGAAATTGTGAAGCACAAAGCGAGATTAGTGGTGAAAGGGTATCGCCAAAGATACGGGATTGATTGTGATGAGGTATTTGCTCATGTTGCTCGTTTTGAATCAATCTGTATCTTGATTGCATTGGGAGCCCAAGAGTGTTAGAGTTTGAATCATCTAGATGTGAAATCTGCCTTCTTAAATGGTGAAATCAAGGAGGAGATCTATGTGAGTCAACTGGAGGGCTATGTGAAAGAAGGAAAGGAGGAGTGGGTCCTCAAACTAAACAAAGCACTTTACAGCCTCAAGTAAGCACCAAGAGCATGGAATGCAAAGCTTGATGATACTTTGAAGAGCATTGGCTTTGTGAAAAGCAAAAATGACCAAGGTGTGTATTATTTGAACTCAAGTCAAGATAAAGTGATTGTCGGAGTATATGTAGATGACTTGATCATCACAGGGGCAAGTGAAGCCAAAGTGAAGGAGTTCAAGAAAAATATGATGAAGATTTCTGAGATGACAGATTTGGGATTGCTATGTTCTTATTTGGGCATTGAAGTGCATCAAGGTAAGTCCCAAATAACCTTGTCTCAAAGACCATAGGCAGCACATATCTTGGAGAGTTTTCAAATGGTTGAATGCAATCCAACCAACACTCCAATGGAAGCTCAGCTAAAGCTAAAGAAAGAAGGAGGTGGAAGAAGCATGGATGCGACTTTATATAGGAGCTTAATTGGAAGCCTAAGGTATCTACTTCATACGCGACCCGACATGACTTACTCGGTGAGCATATTAAGTAGATATATGGTTAATCCTACCTCTGACCATTGGATAGCAGCAAAGAGGGTGTTGAGGTATCTCAAAGGTACCATTGATTTTGGTCTTGTGTATGTGAAAGGCGTGAAGAATCTCAATGTAATTGGCTATAGCGATAGTGACTTTGCCGGTGATGTGGAAGATAGAAAGAGCACTTCAGGACAAGTTTTCTTTCTAGGTGGTCTGCCAATCACTTGGAACAGCTTGAAGCAAAAGGTGGCGGCCTTATCTTTGCGTGAAGCTGAATATATAGCAATTACGTCAGCCGTATGTCAAGGAGTGTGGATTGCAAGGTTAGTGATGGAAGTAATGAGAGTAAAGATGGAAGTGGTGAAGATTATGGTTGATAATCAATCAGCCATTATGTTAAGCAAGACCTCAGCTCATCACAATAGAACCAAGCACATCGACACACGATATCATTTCATTTGAGATTGCGTCGAAGACGGGAGAGTCGTCATCGAGCATGTGAAGACTGAAGATCAATTGGCTGACATTTTCACAAAATCATTGGGGAGAGTGAAGTTTATGGAGCTTCAAGGAATGTAACGAATTGATCTCTCGTTCATAACTGTAGCTATCAGATCTGACCACTCACTAAGTTTTGTATAAGACTTCCATCTAAGTTTAATGTGAAGGGGATGAAAGCTCAGGCTTAAAAAAGGACCTAACGCCGACTTCCTCTTCACCAAATCTCATTTAATCTCATTTAGATGATATCTGTCTAATTTATGTTAGTTATAGCATTCTTTGGATTATCAAATTCAATATTCCTTGAATTTATTGACTTTCTAGAAAGATTCCTCTTGAAATCCTCTGTAATCTGCAATCAATCTACCTTGCTAGCCACGTTTTCTTATTACTTGAGCCACGTTTTCTTATTACCTCTATAATCTGTAATCTGTAATCCTCTTGAAAGCAAGGCGCTTGCGCTTTTCTTATTACTTGCTCGTTTATTACTTGCGCCGCGTTGTAAGTAAATGCGTTGACTCTCTTCGCTACTATTAAATCATTAAGTCAAGGATTCCAAATATGCGTCCGGAATCTAGTATCGCGCCTGAAGCATCTGGACCAGATCCTCGAGGCTTTTGGAAGATGAACCTCTGGGCCTCGTCGCGTTTACTGCCATCTCCTTCCACTCCTCCGCCCGCCGCCTCATTTCCTTCCCCTTTGGCCCTTCCATGAGATCCTGAATCAGTCCCCTCACCTTCTCCCTCCTCACGTTTCCGTCGATCTCCATTCCCACACCCCACTCGGCGCAGACGTAGCGGCAATTTGTCTGCTGCTCCGCGAAGAAGGGCCAGCATATCATGGGCACGCCGGAGCTTAAACTCTCTATCGTGGAGTTCCACCCGCAGTGCGTCAAAAAGCCTCCCACGGCCGAGTGCCCGAGAACCTTCTCCTGCGGACACCAGCTAGCCAGCTTCCCTCTCTCTCTAGTCTCCTCCAGAAACTCTTCCGGAAGAACAGCCGAGTCTCCCTTCACAAGATCCGGCCGAATGATCCAGAGAAAATCCTGCTCACTGTTTGCGAGTCCCCAAGCGAACTCCACCAGCTGCTCATTAGTCATAACCGTGATGCTCCCAAAGTTGACGTACACGACGGAGTCCAGCTTCCTCCCTTCCAGCCACTCTAAACAGCTCCAGTCTTCTTTCCAGAGATTAGAGCCCATGATTGACGCCGGGCTTGTTTCACTCTGTTGCGAAAGAAGAGAGAGCGGCCCGACCGTGTATATCGGGGGAAGAATTTTCTCCATAGCCTCGAGAACGTTGCCTTCCAAGCTTTGGAACGAGTTCAGGATAATTGCAGACGCTCTAGACGCTCTCTCTGTTTCTCGGAGGACGAATTTTATCATGAAGGCGTCTTCGTCCATCGTCCATATGAAGCTGGGAAAATCCTTTAGTCGCATGATGGGTATCCCTGGAATCCCGTCGAATGTCGTGTTTAGGAAGCCATTCGCGATATCCCATTTATCTGCACATGACAGAAAAAAGATCATCAAAATTCACGTGCAAGGAAGAGAGAGAGAGAGGGAGTTGGCGTCCAAACCTTTCACAAAAACTCCTCGACGAATCAGCTCTCTGTACTGGATATAACCCATGAAGCCGCAAGCGCTGGTGGTCCAGAAAAGCACCTCTGGGACGCCAATTTCCTCCGCTGCGTCCAGAGTGAAGCTCATAACGCCGTCGGACACTACGCAGGAGACTGGCGGAGAATCATTAGCCGCGTTCAAGTCAACGAGGAGCTCTCGGAAAGGAGCCAGGCAAGTGTTCATCGTTGACTCGCACAGCGAAGGAATATCCTGTGTCCCGTCGAGATCTGAAGGAGGGAGGCCGTCGGGAATGGATCTGAATCGAAAGTCGGGGAGACCGTTGAGGGACGAGGGTCCTCTGGATTTTAACAAGCGTTGGTGATTGTAGTCGGTGTTGACGAAGGTGATGTGAAAGCCACGGGAGTGCAGCTCCTTGGCCAACTTCATCATCGGATTGACGTGTCCTTGAGCAGGGTAGGGGATGCATACGGCATGGGGCTTCTCTGTTGCTGCTGCGACGGAACCCATGCCTCTCTCTATCTATCTATCTATCTATCTCTATGTCGATCTGGTCTGCTCCCTGGTATATCGGGTATTTTTATAGGACCCGGGCGCCAGGAGTCACGTGAGGTGTCTTCGGAGAAGTTGGGCTTCTGTGGTCTTCCTCGCCGAATGGAAACCAATATCGATTGATTCCGTAAGCGCTGAAGTCAGTTGCTGGAGGGTGCCGGCAGCTGGGTCCACCAGTTCCAGCGACTTTAACTCAACGGACAAGTCCATGCCTTATCACAGCGAGCCAGGTGTATGTCCGCTGTTCTCTACTCGAAAATGGTTTTGACTGATGGACTCATCACATCGACCGAGAGCGACACGTTGAAAATAGTAATTAAGGATCGGAAAGAATTGACTATTCTTCTCTCGGCCTTGACCAAATTTGCGAAAGGAAACACCTTGGTATCTTCCTGATTTTCTTTCACCGAAGCATCAAGAAAAGATGATCTAGCCTCTAGAGGTATCCTTGAAGTAGTTTCACTAAAGTTCACTTGAAGAAAAGTTCACTTGAAGTACAATTAGAACTTGAAGTTCACTTGATCTAGCATCAAGAAAAGTTCACTTGAAGGAGTTATTAAATTTATTTAACTATCTAGCCTTTAACGGTATCCGCACGATTTCTAAATGATTAGATCTACTCTTTAAAGCTCTTCACCAAGATAAGAAGAGAAGAAATGAGAGAATTCTTTTATAAGGCTTGTATAGGCACCTTAAGTTGTGATTGTTCTCTCCCTATTTATAGACATTTAAAATATAAATTTTTCACAAAAACCATCATACTTATGTTTAAATCTATCAACATCTATAGATCATATGTGTATGACCCTCTAGGTCTATATATGTCACTAGTTAATAACTCTATAGACCCAATAACATCATCTTGGTTAACTTTTATCAATTATTTACATCAGCATATAGATAAATTAATCATAGATCAATTTAACCCATTTGATAAGTTGACTTTCTAGTCTATTGGGTGCCAAGATCTACCACGTACTCATATACAATCTTATAGCCATCGATTACTATGTATATATAATCATTCATCTGCATGAGACTCATGAATGACTTAAGATATGGTTAAATATCAAACCCTAATTGGTCACTCAAGTTAATAATGATGCTTGGAAGAAATCATCGGGAACTCTTTCTCCAATATTTTTACTAAATTTCTAAGGATTTTATCATATCTCATTCCTTGAGTCAATTTCCTCAAATATCGAGGGCGGACATTCCCATTTTGACCATAAAATCAAGGACTTCATGTCATATCTAATACATGATTTTTTATAAATCTCATGGCTAAAGATTCATAAGTTGTAATCTAAATATAGTCATCTATCCATAAGATGTCTTTGGTGTCTCAAGTCAAAGGACCACACACACAACCATAACATAAATCAAGTTAATTGATATTTAGGTATAATACTATTCAGGGATTGATACGAATTAATTCATTAAACTCTTTTCCCCAAAGAGCACCCACTACCTATCTTTAATATCGCCACACTGATGACTACAAGATCAACTATACTCTTCATATGAGTCGGATGACATAATATTATCCTTTCTAGGTAATTTGATGTCATCTGACGAGACGAGACCGCGAGGTCGTCGATTTCACACATTCTCGTGTCAAAAATAATACCGAACTTACCAATTTGGGGAATTAAGAGAGAATTGAGGGGTATAATGGTAAATACGGGTCGAATCCATAGGGAATTTAGGTATTTTCGAGATATCTTTTAGAATTTGGTCAAATTTGACGATGAATTGAGGTGAGAAATTAGGGAAAATGGTGGATTTAGAAAGATAACTTCAAAACGAATCCACGGAATCAAGAATCGTTGAATTTGGACTTGATTTCGCGGAGAAATCGAAATTTGAAGTGGAGAGAAATTTTCGGACGTCGAAATCGGAATTTTAGATGAAATTCTATGAAATTGAAAGCAAAATCCTAATCTAAACGAAAATTAAAGATAATAGGAGGATAATTGAGGTAAAAACCGCTTCCACTAAACCCGTTTAGCGATCAAAAACGAGGTGATTAAGCTGATTAATCACCGAAAAACGTCAAGATCGTCACGCCGAGCTTCAAGCGCGATTTCTCCCTCGATTTTCCACCAAATCTCGACTTCTACCCCTCCATGGATGCGGAATTGAGAGAGGAGGAGGAAGAAATCGAGAGAAACAAGTGAGAGAGGTGTCTAGACAGTCAATTTTGTTGAATTCTCACTCGAATACATAGAACGACGAAGAACTCGTCTATTTATAGGGCGAAAAAGCATAACCGTCCGATCAGTGTATTTAAGGCTCCATCAACGGTCCAGATGCGTTTTGTAACGGTGAACCGTTACGATGGAAGATAGGCCTTACGATCTTGAATGGACGCTCCCGATTTGATCTTGTGATATGCGTTATAAAACGCATCAGACGTCGTCCTTTAGATCGCGATCCAACGGTCAAGATGAGTAGCGCCCGATTAAATCAGGACCGTTATAATACTTTAATTAACGCACGTGTCTTTGATGATCTCTGGTGCACCCGGCGTACACGCGATCGAAGCGTGGTGATGCTGCCACGTGTCGCCTCATCCGACCGTTATAATTCTTCTATTTAGCACGTGCGTCTGATCGCGATCAATGGTCCGGCGCTCACGCGATCGACGCACGAGATCGACGCGCGCCGTCGATCCAACGTCCAGCCTTCTTCCACGTCACCTGCAAGGTAAGTAAAGTGTGGGAATTTGTCCCACACTGAAAAAAAGAGAAGGGATCGTCGAGTTTATAAGACCTGACGACCTATACGGGTATGACCCTTCCCATATAGGGAAGGACAAAGAACTATTTATATATATGTATGTAATAAATAAATATAATAATATACCGCGCCACGTAGGCGCGCTGCGCGGGTCCGCGTGGCTCTGCCACGTGGCCTTGCGTGCCACGTCGCACCCGCGCGGGCCCCGCGCGCTTTTTACCTTTTTTTATATTTATTTTTAACGTTTTTAAATAGAAATTAAATCAGAAAAATCAGGAAAAATCCAGAAAAAATCCCTAATATTGTAAAAATCATATCTTTTAAAATACAACTCCAAATTAATCTAAATTTCTTTTCATTGGATCTGAAATTTAATTATCTATCATTCTAAAAAAATTCAAAATATTTAAATAACAAGAGATTTAATTTATATTTCAAAAAAATACGTTCATTTCTTTTTAAAGATTTTTAACTTTAGAAAATTAAATGAATGTTCATAAAATATGATTTCTCTCATTATTTAACTTTAAAAACCATTCATAATCTCAAGTAAAGATGGGTTATAAAATTATTTATCATTAATTTATCATAATTAACCCTAATTTAGTGCATTTTGAGATTATGACATAAATATGCATAGAATGATAGAAATGCACTCAAAGTATGATAACATGCACATAAATGTAATGTTTTATGCCTTAAATTGCATGAATAATCATGTTTTATCATGTTAAGATTGCATGTTATCACACCCCTCAACTTAAATAATTGCTAGTCTCTTAGCAATTTCCTATATAATCTCCCTAGAAAGTCCTTTCTACTTCTCAATCCTACTACTAGAGAGGTGAAATGTATATAAGTATGATTACTTTTCCTCATAGTGTGGACCATAGTGATCTAGATTCCATTTCTAGGTTGACTTCTTTAGTGCATATTAGGGTAGTGCTCATCGGCTGATGCTCGAGTCTAATTCTCAATTGTGATCGAGGTGAGCATATCTAAGGTTTAATGCTATGGGGATGAAAAGATCCTCACACTATCATGAGCAGATGTAATCCTTACCCTCTCCATAGATTCATCACTCCTTCCCTCAAAATGGAGGCTACTTAATGTATTAGAATTCCCTTCAACTTACCTCCCTCCTAAAAAGAGTGCAATTGCAAAGGTATTCCTATCTTTGGATGCAGCGTTTGAGGTGGTTGAAAGAAATTTAAAGACACTATTTCTAAAGGAATGATGTGGTTAAAAGCAAACATGTGTGTAAACAAAATGGATTTAAAAAGCAAAGGTGGTACCACTTATGATAGTTTAACTCCCAAATGATATGGATGGTGATGGATGGTAGGGATAGGTGGAAATGGTAGAGATGGTGGTGTTGAGAAGAGAAGATATTCCTCTAACTTATTCTCCTTCTTTTCACTTCTTCTATTTTTCTCTTTTTCTTTCTTTTTTTCTCCTTCCTTTTTTTCCTTGCCTTTTTCTTTTTTTCTCTTTTGTTTTTTTCTTTTTGTAACATACTTCAAAAATTTCAAAAAGAGTTTACATGAAATAAGGATATGGAGGAGTTGTTTCGTGGAGGTTTGAAGAGAGTTTGTAATGTTTGAAGGAATGTGTACATGTGAGAGGAATGTGGAGGAGATGTGATGGATGTGTGAGTCACTTGGGAGTGTGATTATCATAAGTGAGGTTTAAAACAAAGTGGTGTAACTACTTGACTGATTTGGAAGAGATAAACTAAATGCCTATAAGGAAAAGATAGGTATTTCAAAAATTGATGGATCATTGCACTCTTTTAAGGGAAAGTTTGGTATCGAGGAATTCCCACACTAAGCAGGTTCGGCTGATGTAAGGTAGGGGATAAGAATTTTGCTTGAACTTCACTCAAAATCTCTCAATTTCAAATCCATAGCACTTCAACCTTCTGATTACTCATTTTTCCTCGGTGCCTTGTTAGATACCCAACCCCAAAGAAGTCAACTATTAAGAATATTCCAATGGTTTATCTAGATCACTTGGTTTTATTACTCAAAATGTAATCATATGGGCTATTAGGCCCTCATTTCTACATCTCTAGTAGATAAGATCTCAAGCTTTCAAGACTTCTAAGGTGGAGAAGAGTGGTAAAAAAATTTGGAAAAATAGGAGTTTTTTTAGAATTTAGATTTTTTTAAAATTTTTTTGAAAAAAATTGTTGAATTTTTTTCTAAGTCCTCACCCCCCAACTTAAACTCTTCATTGTCCTCAATGAAATTACTATGCTCATGATGAAAGATAGCAATAATAATGATCATGGCATGAAAAAAAGATGATAAAAATGTGGTAAGGAGAAAAAGGGTTTAGAAAAAACTCATTTGGGCTTTTTGATGCTTGTTCACGGGATTTCTCGTGCGTGCGCGCCCTTCATAATATAGTTCTTCGCCAATGTATTCATTCTAAGAAAAACTAAAGTAAAAACACAAAAATGATAACTTTGGGCTGCCTCCCAATAAGCGCTAAGTTTACCGTCTTCAGCCAGACTCGTTTAAACTCATATTCTCCAAAAATTGATGTGATTATTATGAATAAAAACTTGATGCAGGATAAGAAAATTCCTCAAGATTCAAACCATAATTATCCTTGTTATGAATAATAAATCATTATACTCTATGATTTAAAAGTGAAATTTTGATTTTATGCATGAAATTCAAATCATATCATCAGATTAAATTCATTTAATCACAATTTATTGGAGATAATATATTATAGATATATTATATTATATATATAAATATAGAGATATAAATTTTGTTTTCGAGAAAAATTTTCTATCGATAGAGCGGTTGAAATTCAGATCATTTCGAATCTATCATGGCCTAAGTCTACGCAGAGCATGGCTTCGATGCGGCCTAGGACGACGAGAAACTCTAATAACCTTAGTACAACAGGCTTTTTCGTATAGAATCGTGAATTTCAATAAAGATAAAAATTTCAACAATGATTTAGAAAATCAAGTCATGCGTACTTACGTGAGAGCTTGGCCCTCTCAAAACGATACATGTGAGCAATAGACCGTAATCCTTAGAAGAGGGAAAATTACTCAAGATGGCATCGAGTTGAGGATCATTTAAGATAGATTTAATCTTAGAAGGCATTAAACATGTTTTCTAAATGAATGACATTTCATGAAAATAATTATATACTACTAATTTATCAAATAATAGCAAAGATCATACCTGGGTGTCGGTATCCGCGAGTGTTTATAATTTCTTAACGCGATTTTGAAAAATGATCGCCCGTAGTCCGTAGAGAAGGGGTCGAATTCACTTATTCTCGTCGAATTAAGGATCACGAAGATAGATCTCACTTCGGATCACTCAAATTATGATCGATGCGAGTTAATTTCAACAAATAAAAAGAAAAATCCGATGTTGACCAAGTCAAAATTGACGAATTATCTAAAAAATATGCCTTAAATTCCCCGGCAACGGCGCCATTTGACGAGACGAGACCGCGAGGTCTTTTATTTCACATGGTCTCGTGTCAAAAATAATACCGAACTTACCAATTTGGGGAATTAAGAGAGAATTGAGGGGTATAATGGTAAATACGGGTCGAATCCACAGGGAATTTAGGTATTTTCGAGATATCTTTTAGAATTTGGTCAAATTTGACGATGAATTGAGGTGAGAAATTAGGGAAAATGGTGCATTTAGAAAGATAACTTCAAAACGAATCCACGGAATCAAGAATCGTTGAATTTAGACTTGATTTCGCGGAGAAATCAAAATTTGAAGTGGAGAGAAATTTTCGGACGTCGAAATCGGAATTTTAGACGAAATTCTATGAAATTGAAAGCTAAATCCTAATATAAATGAAAATTAAAGATAATAGGAGGATAATTGAGGTAAAACTGCTTCCACTAAACCCGTTTAGCGATCAAAACGAGGTGATTAAGCCGATTAATCACCGAAAACGTCAAGATCGTCACGCCGAGCTTCAAGCGTCGATTTCTCCCTCGATTTTCCACCAAATCTCGACTTCTACCCCTCCATGGATGCGGAATTGAGAGAGGAGGAGGAAGAAATTGAGAGAAACGAGTTAGAGAGGTGTTTAGATAGTCAATTTTGTTGAATTCTCACTCGAATACATAGAACGACGAAGAACTCGTCTATTTATAGGGCGAAAAAGCATAACCGTCCGATCAGTGTATTTAAGGCTCCATCAACGGTCCAGATGCGTTTTGTAACGGTGAACCGTTACGATGGAAGATAGGCCTTACGATCTTGAATGGACGCTCCCGATTTGATCTTGTGATATGCGTTATAAAACGCATCAGACGTCGTCCTTTAGATCGCGATCCAACGGTCAAGATGAGTAGCGCCCGATTAAATCAGGACCGTTATAATACTTTAATTAACGCACGTGTCTTTGATGATCTCTGGTGCACCCGGCGTACACGCGATCGAAGCGTGGTGATGCTGCCACGTGTCGCCTCATCCGACCGTTCTAATTCTTCTATTTAGCACGTGCGTCTGATCGCGATCAATGGTCCGGCGCTCACGCGATCGACGCACGAGATCGATGCGCGCCGTCGATCCAACGTCCAGCCTTCTTCCACGTCACCTGCAAGGTAAGTAAAGTGTGGGAATTAGTCCCACACTGAAAAAAAGAGAAGGGATCGTCGGGTTTATAAGACCCGACGACCTATACGGGTATGACCCTTCCCATATAGGGAAGGACAAAGAACTATTTATATATATGTATGTAATAAATAAATATAATAATATACCGCACCACGTAGGCGCGCTGCGCGGGTCCGCGTGGCTCTGCCACGTGGCCTTGCGTGCCACGTCGCACCCGCGCGGGCCCCGCGCGCTTTTTACCTTTCTTTATATTTATTTTTAACGTTTTTAAATAGAAATTAAATCAGAAAAATCAGGAAAAATCCCTAAAATTGTAAAAATCATATCTTTTAAAATACAACTCCAAATTAATCCAAATTTCTTTCATTGGATCTGAAATTTAATTATCTATCATTCTAAAAATTCAAAATATTTAAATAACAAGAGATTTAATTTATATTTCAAAAATACGTTCATTTCTTTAAGATTTTAACTTTAGAAAATTAAATGAATGTTCATAAATATGATTTCTCTCATTATTTAACTTTAAAAACCATTCATAATCTCAAGTAAAGATGGGTTATAAAATTATTTATGATTAATTTATCATAATTAACCCTAATTTAGTGCATTTTGAGATTATGACATAAATATGCATAGAATGATAGAAATGCACTCAAAGTATGATAACATGCACATAAATGTAATGTTTTATGCCTTAAATTGCATGAATAATCATGTTTTATCATGTTAAGATTGCATGTTATCACACCCCTCAACTTATCCTACGAATTAGAATGTTTACAACATATATTTAAAGACTAGTCATCATTTTATTATGATTTTGTCACACTCCACTTAGTCATTACATATGTTCGTAGACTTTTATGCAAGCAACACTAAAAAATAATAATAAATAAGTTTCAGTTTAATGAACATAAACAATAAAGAAAGTGTAATTTGATTATGGGCCACATAATATCTATCACGGCCTACCTCTTTATTAATAGTCATGCCACTTCTTTAAGTGGTTGTTTTAGCCACTTTTATAGATTTATTTATCCATTGTTCATTAAGTAGCACATGAAGATAATAAATCTCCACCAATGATCTAAGGAAACCTTTAATATTTACATATAAAAGATCCTTTTTCTTCCTTTTTCTTGATTTTTGGCTCTTTTTTAACATTAGGGAACTAAAATAAGAAGGAAAGGGTTAAGCCCAAGCTTTGCATTGTTTGGTATTGAAGCTTTTTTTGGAGGAATGATCAAGTAGATGAGTGAGGTCTAATTATGTCTAGCATCACCTAGCAAGATTGGAATCAAGAATGAGGTTTATCAAAGGATTTCGATCTATTTCTTGTTTATAATCCTATCCACGGATACTATAATCCATATTTCACTTTTTATTTTTATATTTCTTCTCTTTTCTTCAAAAAGTTTTTTATCATTACCTGATTTTCTGATTATATGATTTCTTAGAATTCTTCCATCATCTTTCATTTCATCCTTCCATTCCAAAATTCATTCTTACCATTTCTTACAAAATATAAATATATAACTATCTAATTATAATTTTTTTCATTAAACATTCATTTGTTATCCTTCTATATTTCTAAAAAATCCCTTTTAGAAAGGTTTTCCATATAATGATATCTCTTCTGCCTAAAAGCATTAATCTAATTTTCTAGGCTCGTTGAAGACTTGAGCCTTACTAGAACCTAAATTAAGTGAGGAAAATATAAATATTATTGTATAAATTCAATCCATAATAATGAATAAAATATCCTAAAATCGAGTTCATCATGACAAGTTCTTATTTGGTTTTTCCTTCGATTGGGAGCCTAATAACATGAGATTATGTGATTATTTATGCAAATTAAGGTATAAACATTATATGCTTATGTATGTTATCATACTTTGAGTGCATATCTATCATTTCATGTAATTTTAAGTTATAATCTCAAAATACACTATTTTGGGGATAATTATCCATTTTTAAAGAATATATTTTATAGTAGATTATTCCTATCTATATTTCAAATTATAATTGGGTTTTAATGTTCAATAATAAGATAAAAAAATTTTATATACTCATTTATTTTTCTAACTTTAATTCCTAAAATAAATTAGTATATTTTTTAAATAGAAATTTATTCTCTAGTCATTTATTAAATTTGACTTTTTAAAATGATATATTATTTAATTTTTGATCCAACAAAATAAATTTGGATTGATTTGGAAATGTGTTTTGAAAGTTATGAATTTTCAAATTTTTAGAAATTTAATAGATTTTTTTTTAATTTTCTATGAATTCAATTCAATTTATTTTTTATTAAAATGAATAAAAATTTAAAGAAGAATAAATGATGAATTCAAAAATACGATTAAGTGAACCCTATCATCCACTCATTTTCTTTGATTCCTCTATCATCTTCTTCTTCATTTTCTTGTTTTACTCATCTTCACTGAAGACAAAATAAAAATCACTAAAGGTGGTAATTTTGATTTTTTTTATCTTATAAAAGATCATAAATCATTAAAGCACATATTTAACCCTAAATTATGCAAAAAATATGAACTTCAGTAAAATGGCATACCAATGGAGAAAATTTATAAAACTATGATAACATGCATCATAATTACATAAAATAAGCATAAATATTAGTTAAATAAGATAAGAATTTAAGTTAAATATGCATGTTATCAAGGACCGACTCAATAGGGAGAACCGAATTTTCTGGGTGCATACCCGAATTATTATAATACCTCTATTTTCAATAATCCTTCGCAGCATCCAGGATTTAGCAAGAACAATGATCAACCCTATCCTCCATCAGAAAATGGTCAACAACAACATCAACAAACCTACGTGAATCAAAGATAGTCGTCGTTCGTCCCACAGACACAGCTACAAGCCTACACGCAAGCCCCACACTAGACCACACCAGCATCAGACCCGATCCTCGGAGCGATCTTGTAATTGATAGAGCAAATGACGCGGATGAACTCACATGTGGATGAAATGCACGACTTCATCAAGACGAACGTCCAACCGACAATCGATAAGAAGGGTAAGCAAGTAACTTTTACTGACCAACTACCCTTGCATGCCACAGCTAACCCGAAGAATCAAGGGGCTTCATTGAGCCAGACGCATAACTTGAACCATGTTCACGTCGACGAGGAGGCTATGGAAACGGAACTAGCAATTTCGAGCCTTTGAAGTGGAAAAGACCTACCGGATCCATACAAGGATCATCCAATCAACCAAGGCTCGATCGATGAAGAAACACCAATTATCGTAGAGCACGATAGCGATTTGGAGGATGAGGAAGAACAGACCAAGGCTGAACCTAACCTTGATATATACAAGCCCCCTGTGCCTTATCCTCAAGCACTTAATTGGCTAAAAGCCAAGATTAGTGAATCTAATGATAATCTACTATAAGCCTTCAAGAAGGTAACCATTACCATTCTCTTAATATATGCCATCAAGTATATCCCATCCTATGCCAAATTTCTCAAATGTATATGCACACCTCATAGAAACCCTAGAAGGATCCAACTTAGTGAAACGTTGAGTTCAATCATGATGAACTCCCTACCGATTAACAAGAGAGATCCGGGAGCACCCATGATAACAAGTGAAATAAGAGGAATGACATTTACTAGATCCTTGCTAGATACCGGAGCTAGTATTAACATCATTCGTAAAGTCGTACTCAATCGTCATCTTGTAGAGGAGTTACAACCTTTCCTTGTAGAACTATGCTTAGCAAATGGATCAATGAGAAAACCACATGGAGTAGTAGAAGATGTCATTGTGAGAATAGAAGATTGTTATTTCCTAGTATATTTCTTAGTCGTCGATATTAAAAATAATCAAGGAGCTTAGTGAAGCCCCGATCATCTTAGGACGACCCTTCCTAGTTACCGCGAAAGCCGTCACAGATTGGGGGAAACGAGAAGTAATTCTCAAGGTAAGAGAGCACACCGTGAAGGTTGACATCAAGAAGCTTATGAAATACCGTTCACAGGCTTCTGAGGAATTGGGCGCCATCAACTTCTCGATGACCAAGATACCGACTCATGTATAGAAGAAGTGATGATGATCGACAAGGAAGCAAGATTTGAAGAGCTGCCATTGGAGGAGTGACGAATCGTTTTCGTGTGTCGTTAAATCACAGAGACGATGGTCAAAAAAAATTTATAAAACCGAACTCACAAAGATAAGATATTAAAATCAAGTAATGTTTAAGTATCGGGTCGATCCACGAGAGGCTGGGTTGACTTTAATCGCAGAGTTGACTTGGTCAAACTTCGGTTTAAAAGGAGTATTAAATAAGAGGAAATAAGGTGTAAGATATGGAAAGGATATAAATAAGGTAAATAAGAAGTTTTAAGAATTGAAATCTCGAATTTGACAGAGAAAGTCAAAAGTCAAAGTCAAAGCATTGACTTTGACCAGCAGTAGGTGTTCTACAAAATCAGAGAATCAAACAGAGTCAGAAGATTACGAAAATTAGATATTTGGAAACTAGAGAGAAAATGAAATTTATTGATATATATTTCGTAATTTTTGGATAAGAAATGGATTTATTATGAATTATTGAAGATCAACTATCATAAAATCCCCGAAATTAAAACCTCAGAGGAAATCTTCAAATTGAATGACCAAATGAAATCCAAATCTTGCAATTTCTATGTCAATAGAAATATAAGAACCAGATAAATCTAACAAGACCAAAATTATCAAATTCTGATTTGTCAATCAAAAGTAATTGACCCCGAAAGTCAACGTTTGACTTCTGATGAAAGATGAATAGTCCTTGGTCAAATGTCAAATTGGAGGGTCCAATGAACTCGGAATTTGATGAATTTGTATCCATGGAAAGCTGATGAAAAGAGGAATGCAATGAAATGATTTGGAATTGTAATCAAAGAGATATCCTATTTTTAAAATCAGCAACTTTTCGGACCTAAAATTAGGGAAAATGAAGAACACTATATGAAGTAATTTGCAAAATTAAACTTCTAAATCTAATAAAAACTCAAATTACCTCCTCATAATCGATCGAATCTCACTACTAATCCGATTTCCGCAAGGATGGGGCTCCAATTCTCATGGATTGAAGCAAATTTACTCAGATTCTTCCTCGTGGATGTTTGGAATTCAAGGGGAAAATTCGATGAAATCAAGCAGAAATTCGTGATCAATTCCGCTCCAATTGCTTCGCAATCGAGTCTAAACGCGGGGGGATCACGATGAACTAGAGATGTTCCTCGAAACTTGCTTAATTTCATCACGAGTCGATCAAAAGTCATTGAACAATGAAGAGCTACATGAGTTTTTAAAGGGGAAATTGGCCCGAGGATCGTGGGCAATTGAAGCGGTCGTGGGAGCGGATTTGCAACGTCGTGGAGGCGGTTTCACTTGGTGATGACAGTGCTTCCGGATTGGCTTTGACTAAGCCACAATTTTGCTTCAAATTAGCTTCCGAATGGCCCCAATTTTTCGCCATGATCGGGCCACGATCGCGCCACAATCGGGCCACGATCAGGCGTCGACCGTGGTACTAAGGCTTCAACGACCGTCATACGATGATTGTGGAGGAGATTCCACGGCGAATAATGCGCGATCGCGGCTCGATCGCGCCGCGATCGTTGCTGGATCGGACCGTGTTCACGGTGTTCTTCCACGAAACATTTGGGCCGTCCGATGGAGATTCCGGCGATCGTGATCTGCACGATCATCGTGGTCCACATGATTTGCTGTCGTCCACGTGATGGAAATCGGACGCACCGGAAGGCTCCGCGCGTCTCCACAGTGAGCCGTCGATTAGGCTTCATTTCAGCCGTCCGATGACGATCCAGCGCTCGAGCATCGTCCACGTGTCACGAGGTAAGGCGTCGATCCATTTCACTTACTCTCCTTTTTTTACAACGTGCTATGATGGATGATCGCGTGGACTCGGGTCCACGCGATTGACGCATTTTAAATGAAGCCTTTTTTGATCCGACGTTTTCCGCGCGTCCACGTGACCTGTAGAAGGTAAGTATCGTGTGGGACTATGTCCCACACGGAAGAAAAAAATAGAACTTCCGCCTATAAATTAGGGGCGGTTTTACGCTTATGCGTTACCGCCCCTAATTACTATTCAGGGCCCACTATTCTCGTGGGCCCTCCACTTACCAGCCTGCCACATGGCGCCCCACACGGGCGCCCACGTGGACCGCGTAATCACGTGGCCTCCTGCCATGTGGCCGCGCCACCATGCGCCTCCTGCGCCCCGTGCGGGCCACCCGGGCTCTGCCACGTGGCCTCAGTGCCGTGTCGCACCCCGAGGCGGTCCCGCACGCCACGTCAGCCGCTCGCTTGGGCCCACTCGCCACGTCAGCCTGCAGGTAATAATCCCTTTTTTGCGATATTTTTAATTAGAAATTCAATTTATAAATCAAATAAAAATCGGAAAAAATGCATAAAACTTCAGAAATTCATATTTCTTAAAATACAACTCCTTTTAATCTCAAATTTTCTCCATTGGATCATAAATTTCTTCTTCTTTAATATTATGCCATTTAAAATATATTTAGAAAGAAGAAATCAAGATGACTTATAATTTACTTAAATCATTTCTCATTAAACATTCTAAATCATAAATTCATCTTAAAATCATCCTTCCCAAACATTTACTAAATTCAAAACTCATCCCATAACAGAGATTAACTTCTATTAATTTAAACAAAAGATTAATTATCTATTAAGCATGAAATTATCTCTAATTTATGCATAAATATCAACTTTAGTGAAATGACATGCCAATGGAGAAAATTCCTAAAAAGTATGATAACATGCATCATATTCACATAAAATAAGCATGAATATAAGTTAATTAAGATAAGAATTCAAGTTATAAATGCATGTTATCAAGGAGCCTACCTTGGAGTTCAAGACTCTCCCATCTACACTCAAGTATGCCTTCCTTGATGAAGAGTAAGCAAAACTAGTCACTATTTCGTCCCAACTGGATATGAAGCAGGAGGAACAATTACTGGAAATATTAAGGCGGAATGAAGACGCAATTGGTTGGACCCTGATGGACCTAAAAGAGTTGGATCCCTCACTATGCACTCATCTCATCTTCCTAGAGGATAAGTCAAGACCCATGAAGGAGGCCCAGAGATGACTCAACCCGAAGGTATGGGAGGCCGTGAAAGAAGAAATTTTTAAATGGCTAAATATAGAAATTATCTACCCCATGTTCGATAGCCAATGGGTGAGTCTGGTGCACGTTGTTCCGAAGAAAGTTGGAGTAACGGTCGCGATTAAAAAGAAAGGCGAAGATATCCAAACACGCCTTCTGACAAAATCGAGAGTCTGCATCGACTATCGGAAGCCAAACTACACAATGGAGAAGGACCACTTCCCTCTTCTGTTCATCGACCAAATCCTACACCAACTCGCACAATCAAATTACTTCTGCTTCCTGGATGGATATTCGAGCTACAACCAGATTGTGATTCATCTCGACGATCAAGAGAAGACGATGTTCACATGTCCTTTTCGCACATTTGCCTTCAGACGCATGCCATTCGGGCTGTGCAACGCCCCCATGACATTTCAATGATGCATGACAGCAATCTTCCCGACTTTCTTGGCGACAGCTTGGAAGTTTTCATAGAAAACTTCTCCGTCTTTTGAAACGACTTTGATAGTTGTCTTGCTCACCTAACTAAGATCCTCGAGGTCTATGTTAGGAAACAACTGGTGCTGAGCTGTGAGAAATCCTATTTTATGGTACGAGAGGAAGTAGTGCTCGGGCATATCATCTCGGGCAAAGGACTAGAGGTGGACAAGGCCAAGATAGAGGTCATCTAAGACCTCCCTCTTCCAGCTACCATACAAGATTTGAGGAGCTTTCTCGAGCACGTTGGCTTCTACCGGAGATTCATACAAGACTTTGCAAAAGTCTCTAAGCCACTCACCACCCTTCTTTGCAAGGACAAAGACTTTATTATCGATGAATAAGGGAAGCACGCATTTGTGATGCTGAAGCAAGCACTGATCGAGGCACCGATTCTTTAAAGTCCTAATTGAGACTTACCATTCGAGCTCATGTGCCATGCTTCAGATTACGTAGTGGAAGCAGTCTTGGGGCAACGATTAGACAAAAGCCGACGGCCATATGCTATGCAAGCAAGACCCTTGTCGAAGCTCAAATAAACTACATGACTATGGACAAAGAGATTTTGGCGGTGGTCTACGCACTCGAGAAGTTCCGGTCATGCATCTTGGGGAGCAAGATCGTTATCTACACCGATCATGCAGCCTTAAAATACTTTCTCTTCAAGAAATAGGCCAAACCATGACTTATACGATGGGTAATGCTCCTTCAAGAATTCGACTAGGAGATCAAAGACAAGAAGGGCAACGAGAACTCGGTGGTAGACCACTTATCGCGTCTCCAGGTTCCAGGATGAGGAGACATCGGTGAAACATTCCCTGATGAGCATCTCCTTGCCATCTCGAGCCACGCCCCTAGTATGCGCACATCATCAACTTCATCATGACTGGATCGATCCCGGAGCATTAGAATCGTCATCAAAGAGATAAGCTCTTCCATGATCTCAAGTACTACTTTTGGGAAGAACCATTCCTCTTCCGTCTAAGATACGATCAGATCATTCGGCAATGCATACCAAAGGAGGAGAAAGCAGACATTTTAGTGATGTGTCACTCATCGACGTGCGGAGGACATTTTGCGACGTGCAAGACCACAAACAAGATCCCTGCAGAGCGGCTTCTACTGGCCCACCATCTTCAAGGACGCCCACTGTTTCTATACGAAATGCCTACAGTGTCAAGCGGCATTAAATATCTCCAAGCAAGACGAAATGCCAATGTGGTCGATCCTTGAAGTGGAGATTTTTAATGTATGGGGGATAGACTTTAGGGGACCTTTCCCACCTCGCGGGAAAAAGTACATCTTGATAGCGGTGGATTATGTGTCCCCACTAGGATAAACGACCATCGAGAGGTGCTCAGATTTGTTACAAGATGCATTTTGTACGCCCGATACAGATGTCAGAGGGCCATCATCAGCGATAGGGGCTCACACTTCACGAGTACGCATTTCAGGGCATTACTGAAGAGATATGGAGTACACCATCACGTCACCACTCCATACCACCCCTAGGCGAATAGGCAAGTAGAGTTAAGTAATAGAGAAGTGATAACATGCTATATTAACATAATAAAACTATTATTTTTGATGCATATTAAGGTATAAATGATTTCATTTCCATGCATGTTATCATACTTATGCGTATTTTTCTATCGTTCCATGAAAAAGTAATTATAATCTCCAAATACCTTAAATTAGGGTTAAATATGATGATTTAAGAGATAAATAATTAATAACCCATCCTTACTTGAGATTATAAATGTTTTGAAAGTGGAAATAATGAGAGAAAACGATTTATAAACATTTATTTATATTTTCTTAAGTTTAAAATCCTTAAAAATAAATGTGTTTTTGAAATTAAATTGAAAACTCTCATTATTTGTCAATTTTTATCTTTTAGTATGATAGATAATTAACTTTCGGATCAAATAAAAGAAATTTGGATTAATTTGGAGTTATATTTTAAAAGTTATAAATTTTCTAATTTTTAAGATTTTTTCTGGATTTTTCTGATTTATTTTACGATTTTTAATGTTAAAAATACGATTTAAAAAATACAAAAAGGGTTTATATTTTCGCGCGGGACCCACGTGGATGCAACGTGTGCCTACGCGGCGAAGAGGTGACACGTGTGCAATCTATTTATATTTACTCGTAATATTAATATAATATACATATAGCCTTCCGTTTATCGGAAGGAGATTATTAACTCCTTAAAGTGTCGCTCGTTATAAACCCATCAATATCTTTTAATTTTCTCCGTGTGGGACTAAGTCCCACACAGTTTTATTAAAATGCAGGACACGTGGCTGAAGGGGAGACGTCGGATCGGGTGGAGGTTGATCGAGGCGCGTCGATCACGTGGATCCACTGGATCATCATCAGGCGCACGTGCTTTAATTGAAGTGTTATAACGGTCTGGATTTAACGTGTGGGATGGAATCCAGAGCTTTGGATCGTGATCCAACGACGGCAAGAAGAAGCGTTTTTAAACGTTTAATGTAAGCCCTTCATCAAGATCGGACGGCCATGACATGTTTGAAATGGTCCACGATGGACCGTTCCATCGTAACCGTCGATCGTTTTGATCGGACGATTACGCCCAAAATCCCTATAAAGCGATGGGTTCTTCCTAATTCTAAGCATTCGAGTTGGAATTCAATCTAATTGAGCATTCTAGACACTCTCCTCTCGATTCAGCACCTCCGGAGCCTTTGAGATCGAGATTTGGCTGATTAGATTAGAAGAAATCGACGCTTGAATCTCCTCTTCGCGTTCTTCATGTTATTGGCGATTAAGCGATTTAATCGCGATGATTTGGTCGCTAATTGGGATTAGTGGAAGCGGTTTTGTATGATCTACCTTCCCATTATGTTTAATTTCAATTTAGATTAGGATTTTAAGTTTAATTTTGGTTAATTTTTGCTAAAATAGTGATTTCTTCGTCCAAAAATTCCTCTCCACTTCGATCTTCAATTTCTCCGTGAAATCAAGTCCAAATTTGATGATTCTTGATTCCGTGGAATCGATTTGAAGTTCTCTTTCATAATCATCAATTCACCATCCGATTTGATCAATTTTGAAGAATACATCAAGAAATTCGTTATTTCCCTATGGATTCCACCCTTATTTACCATTATACCCTTCAGTTCGATACATTTTCATCAAATTGGTAAGTTCGGAATTATTTTTGACCTGATACCGTGTGAAATCAATGACCTCGCGGTCTCGTCTCGTCAAGAAGTCAAGAGCATTCCAAATAAAATAATTCAACAAGATGGGAAGGATTGGGCACACAAGCTTCCAGATGCACTGTGGGCATATGATAACATGCATATTTAACTTAAATTCTTATGTTAATTAACTAATATTCATGCCTATTTTATGTGATTATGATGCATGTTATCATAGTTTTATGAATTTTCTTCACTGGTAGGCCATTTCACTAAAGTCTATATTTAGGCATAATTTAGGGTTAATTATATGATTTATTGATGATTAATCTTTTGCAAGGTTAAATTAATAGAAATTAATCACTTTCCTTGAATTACTTTGACGTTAGTGGATGTTTCAAATAATAAATTTCAAGAAGAAAATGTTAGGATGATATAAAGAGGATTTCTTAAGAGATGATCTAAGTTAATTATAAATTCATCATATATTCTTCTTTGAAATTATATTTTAATTGGCATGATATTAAAAAGAAATAAATTTATGATCCAATGGAGAAAATTTGAATTAAAAAGGAGTTCTATTTTAAAAGTTATTGATTTTTGAATATTCTGGATTTTTTCTAGATTTTGTATTTGATTTTTATTGATTTTTCCTTATTTAATAAAAGGCAAAAATGGGGTTTTATTCTCAACAGAACCCGCGGAACTGACGTGGCATGCGGGACTCACATGGCGCGTGGGACCCGGGCGGATGCAACATGGCACGCAAGGCCATGTGGCAGAGCCGCGCGAGCCCACGCGGAGCCTAGGTGCCGCGAAGGAGGCGCAGACTCGTGGCATGGGCCACGCAAGTCCACGCAGACGCCCAAGTGGCACCACATGGCTAGTGAGGGGGCTAGCAGGTGAAGGGCCCACGGGTTAGTGGGCCCTGGTTGGAGTATTGGGGTGGTAACGCAAATGCGTTATTTCGCCCCAGCTTATATACTCACCTTCTTCTCCCTTTTTCTCCATGTAGGACTATGTTCCCTTTAATTTTAAATTTGCAGGTGACGTGGCACTATGTGGCGCGTCGGATGCGATCAGCGAGGCGTCAATCGCGTGGACACGGAGTCCATCGGATCATCGATCAAACACGTGCGCTTAAAGGGATTTAAGTGAACGCGATCAACGAATCACCTTGTGACACGTGGTTTCATCGAACGAATGCGGTTCAACGCGATTTCGGCGCATCATGGGGAAACACGTGGATGCATCATGACGGTCAGATTGAAGATCCAACGACGGAGATTAAAGAAGATCGTGGACCTTATGACGTGGGATCGTGTCCACTATTTACGAGCGGCGTGGACGCATCAGGAGCTTCCAATCCTCATCGAACGATAAAAATGACGAAATCATGGGATGTGGGATCGTGGCCCATGGTCGTCGCACGATTATCGCCGTTGATTGGTCTTCACCGAATCGAACGACCCGCGTTTCTCGCGAGAATTATTCTTTAAAAACCGATGCATTCTCCTCCTTTACTCAACTATTGATTGAATCGAGAAGTAATTAAGCAATTTTTGAGCAAGATCTTGAGTTCCTCATAATCCTCACGCGTTAAGACTCGATTGCAGTCCAATTGGAGCGGGATTGATCACGAAATTTTGCTTAATTTGATCGAATTCTCCCCTTGAATGCCGAACGCCCGTCGAGGAAGAAACAGAGCCAATACCCTTCAATCCGCGTGAATTGAAGCCCCATCTTCATGTAAATTGGGTTAGTAGTGTGAATCAATCATTCATCTTGCGGTAATTTGTATTTAGATTAGATTTAGGAGATAAATTTTTGCTTTAAAAGTCGTTTTGTTCTTCACTTTCGCCCAAATTTGGTTTGAATTTTTGCTGATTTTGAAATAAGGATATCTCTCTGATCTTAAGTCTGAATCACTTGATTCTAGTTTCATTATTCATTGTTTCATCAGCTTTCCAGGGGATTGAAAATTCGTCAGATTCCATGATCATTTGGCTCCTCAATTTTAACGTTTGACCAACCACTGTTCATTTTTAATCCAAATTTGGGCGTTGACTTGCGGGATCATTTACTCTTAAAATATAAATTGAAATTTGACAATTTTGGTGTCTTTGGAATCCAATTCTATTGATATATCAATTGCAAGATTTGAATATCATTTGGTTAGTTAATTTGAAAATTTTCACCATAGTGTTCATTTCGGGATTTTTCTGTGATCTTTGATTTTCAATAATTCATAATAAATCCAATTCTTATTAAAAATAAAAACCTTATATCAATAAATTCCATTTTCTCTGTAGTTTCTGAATATATAATTTTCGTGATATTTTAAGCCCTTTTGATTCTCTAATTTTACAAAAGTCAACTATTGGTCAAAGTCAATACTTTGACCTTGACTTTTGACATTTCTCTATCAAATCAGAAATTTAAAATCTTAAAATATCTTATCTCATATATTAGATCATTTCAATTGATTTTATATCATTATCACTTCTTTAAAACCCTAATTAAACCTAAGTTTGACGCAGTCAACTACGTGATCAAAGTCAACCGCGTTCTTTGTGGATCGACCCGATACGTACACTATACTTAATATTACATCTTTGTCATTATGAGTTCGGAATTATAAATTTTGTTCAATGTTTGTGTGTTTTAACGACCGCATAAAATGCTTCGTCAGCATACCAGACGGCATACACGACACCCATCAGGATGTCTCCCTTCCGGCTTATCTTCGGGAAAGCCTACCACCTTACAGGTTGAGCTCGAGTATCGAGCCTATTGGGCCATCAACAAACTCAACCTATCTTTGGACAAAGCAAGGAAACAACGACTTCTCCAGCTCCAGGAGTTGGAAGAGCTAAGGCACAATGCGTAGGAGAATGCGGCAATCTACAAGGAGAAGACGAATGCCTTCACGACCGACACATCAGACGACAATCATTTCAGGTCAATGACAAGGTCTGGCTCTACAATTCTCACCTCAAGCTCTTTCCTACGAAGCTACACTCTCGATGGGATGGTCCATATGTGGTTCTGGAATTGTTCGATGGCGGATTGGTACTCATCTTCGACATCAAATCCGGTCTACAATTCAAGGTAAACGACCATCATCTCAAGCAGTACCTGACATCAGAACCACCCGCACTAGCAGATAAGGTAGATCTGCATCTTCCTAAGTACATGAGGACGTGACGACAGTATCACCCTTGCCCCATCAGTAGTCGTAGGTTTTTATTAGAGTTTTGTTTGGCTGAAGACCTTAAACTTAGCACTCTAGGAAGGCACCCCAAGATTACCTCAATTTTTAGTTTTCTTTTTGTACTTTTTTTGGAGTTTTTAGGAGTCGAAGAAGAACCACACTATGAAAAGGGCACACTTGCAAGAAATCCCGTGAACGAGCATCAATAGATCAATGTGTTTTTCTAATCCTTTATCCTCTCACCATATTTTTTGTATCTTTTTCATGCCATGTTCGGTGTTTTGCGATCTTTTACATGATCATGTAGATTTCATTGAGGGCAATGAAATGTTCTAGTTGGGGGGTGATAACATGCATTTATAACCTGAATTCTTACCCTAATTAACTCATATTCATGCTTATTTTATGTGAATATGATGCATGTTATCATACTTTTTAGGAATTTTCTCCATTGGCATGTCATTTCACTAAAGTTGATATTTATGCATAAATTAGAGATAATTTCATGCTTAATAGATGATTAATCTTTTTTTTAAATTAATAGAAGTTAATCTCTATTATTAAATGATTTTTGACTTTAGGAAATGTTTAGAAAGATAATTTCAAGATGAATTTATGATTTAAAGTGTTTAATGAGAAATGATTTAAGTAAATATTAATTCATCTTGATTTCTTCTTTCTAAATATGTTTTAAATGGCATAATATTAAAAAGGGAAGAATTTATGATCCAATGGAGAAAATTTCAATTAAAAAGGAGTTGTATTTTGAGAAATATGAATTTCTGAAGTTTTATACTCTTTTTCTAATTTTTATTTGATTTTTAAATGAATTTTAAGCCCTTTTTTCTATTAAACAATCGAAAAAAGGGGGTAGGCTTACCGCAGGAGCTGACGTGGCAAGCGGGCCCAGGCGGAGCTGACGTGGAGCGCGGGACCACCGCGCCGTTACAATGTGGCACTGAGGCCACGTGGCAGGACGCGTGTGGCCCACGCGTGGCGCGCATGTGGCGCTGACGTGTGGCCAGGTGCCACGTGGACAGGCCACGCGGACGCCCGTGAGGGGCGCCACGTGGCGAAGGGGGTTGGTAAGTGGAGGGCCCACGGGTTAGTGGGCCCTGGTTAGTATTTTGAGGCGGTAACGCAATAGGCGTTTACCGCCCCCTAATTTATAGGGGCGCAATTCTTTTTCTTCTTCCGTGTGGGACTATGTCCCACACGGTTCCTACCTTGCAGGCAACGTGGCGGCCTCGCGGGCGTCCGATCAAA
>CM044106.1:14774797-14848920 GCA_024174645.1 Lemna minuta
AGAAATAAAACTAAATTAAAAATGAACGATGAGTATCTACACTGAATTATTCAATTCAGAAAAGAAAAAAAGAAGAAGAATGAAGAACAACCAAAACAAATGATGTAGGATATTTCTAAAGTGGATAATATTCCTACAAATTAGGGAGGACCTATGAATTGATATCAGTAGGATGGAATGTATATAATTCACAGGATAATGAATAGGATATATTAGAATTATAAAATTAAGAGCAGTGATACTGGAGATGATTATGGAGATGAAATAATGGTAGAGAAGAGGGAATGATTTTGTTAATGAGTAAGAGTGTTGAACATTATAGATTTTATAATGTGGAAGGAATTTAAGACTGATAATATGAAGAAGAGAAGGATGGAAGAGTAATAGATAATTTAAATATTGATAAGAGAAGAGATATTATAAAATAGAGATATTATATAATATATGAAATAGGAATAGAGAAGATAACGGGGATGACAGTGAATGAGAGAACGGATATGAAGAGAAATATAACGAATATAAATGAAGTGGCGGATGCTAATGTGGACTTATGATTTTGTGATAGAACTATCATTCACGAAATGAGGGGAGGATGATACCTGAGGAAGCCGTGAAGGTGACGCTCGTTGAACTATTAAAATAATCCGATGTTTCCGCCGCTTGCACTTGACGCGAGATGGATGAAAGACGGACAGAAAAGGGGGAGGAAGGGAAAGGAAGGTAGAATCGAAAATGAAGTTTACGGGAGAAGCACAATAACACACGAACACAGGGTAAACGTACCCAGATAGAACCAAGTTTATCAATTAACAACATCTGCCTTTTTCGTTTACAACTGTGTGTTTTTATAGAAATAGAAAGCGCGGAGGTCGCGCTGAGGCGTCACGTCGTGAAACAGTATTTGAGAAATAGTATGTTAAATTATTAGGAGCATTTGATGGCCTTAGTTGCTTATAAATCTCAACGTGAAACCTTTCCAAGTGCTTCCATAACTTGATTGTGCTACTACTTCTATCCCTCTTCACTTTTATCTCTTTCGATGGGGTAGCTACCTTACAAATTTTGCAAAGATACTCATCGTCCGTGATCTTCATGAAATGAACTAAGACTGGTGAGGCTTTTCTTTGTTGTGAAGAGCTTGTAGCTGAGCACTTGCAGAAACAAATGTTGATGCATTGTTTGATTCAATCTAAAAGAAAAATATAGTATTAGTAAGCTATGATCCTATATTTTTAGAGATCAGTGTAAAATAAAATGTACCTCATCTCCCAATTGATTCCATTGATGATAAGAAAACACAGGTAATAAATTAGATTTAAAAGGAAAAATTAATTGGAAAATAATGTGTGCCATCCATAATGGATATTAGTATAATGCATATCAATATAATAGAAATATAATATATAATCCATAATAAAAATCAAAATTAAATGATATTTAATACTTACGAATAGAAACAAGATACTGAATTGATCAATCATGATGATCACAACAGCAAAAATAATATTGTAAAATACTGAAATTATTTAGAACAAAATGATAATCATTGTTTTAAATAAAAAATCAGATTAAAGGAGGTCGAAATATGATTACTCATGTCTTCCTTTCCTCCTAATAAAGGATAATTAGATTGAGACACTAATGAGTATTCGACAATTTAGTTCATTTTCATCGACAAGAAATCGATCATCAAAATGGCAAAAGAGAGATCGAATTCCGATAACATAGATCATCAAAGAGATCGCAGAAGCACAAAGGAAATCAACGGGCACTGGCCCATGCACTGAAAATAGTAAAATAACAAAGGCCAGCTCTTGGCTGTAATGTCACCGGGATTGACAAAAAACAAGGCAACAAGAGATCAATCAAACAAAGCTGTTTTGATCACCCGTGTGGGAGTGAGAACTGTTCTAGAATTCTCAATAGTTGTCGAGTTTGTAGAAGGTAAGGTTTCATTCATTTCTGCAGTAATCACGGAGGAAGCTCTGGAGACTACTAGTTCTTTGCCGTTCTCCATCTCGAAGGGAGTTTGTGGAGAGAATGGTTGACAAGATTAGGGTTTCTTTGCCGTAGTTAGGATTGGCAATCAGAAACGGTCAATTTTCTGCCCTGTTTACTTGCTGCAGAGAATTTTAACTCGTTTAACCATCAAAGCAACTTTTCATTTTGTTTATGGCCTTCATACATTGTCATATTTTCTTGAAATTTTGGCTGCTAAAAATCAATCATTTTTTTCTTTATAAATGCGAAGGTAAATATATAGATTCCCGAACCGTGATTGGAACTCACCCTTCTCTATTCTCATGGATGATAAATACAAAAAAATACGTTCCCCTGTATATTAAATATGATCATTCATGGGGAAACTTTCATCTGGATGATTATTTGTAAAACTGCAGGCCATGGTGGAATTAATAGAATCTTTTGGAAAAACCAACATCTTTGGAGGATAGGATCAAGAATTTTTGGACTAAGGGTGAGCTGCATGCTATGAGATCATTGTTCTTTGTGATCATCAGCATGAAGTTTCTTTTGTCGACCATTACCATGGAGTTCTCTGTATAAGAATGTTGTTCTTTGATGTATCCCATATCTCTTTGATGTAAGAGCAAAAGTCAACATCGAGTTCAAGAGAGAGGAAGGGAGCGAGAGATGAGAGCTGAATGGAAAACCTAGAGCAGAATGAAAAATTAAACATTGATAAAAAATTTTGAATTGAAAAACATACCGAAACATCAACCTAGATGCGTAATAGAAGAAGAGTTCAGAACATAAACCTAGATGCAGTTGGATTTAGCCCTCTTCTTGCCTGGTGGGAAGATAGAGAAGGCCAAAAGGGTATAGAATAGGTGCAAGAATGAGGATTGAGGAGAGGCTAGAACGAGATGTCAGATGCGGGGAATGAGGATTGAGGAGAGAGAAGAGACTAATTTGGTCCAAGACCGACGCACTCATAAGGACCGGACCGAAACTGGATTGAAACCAGGTCCGACCCATTTTGTGGGACCGACGGTCTCGGTTTCGGTCTGGTCTTCCGACATTTGGTCGGTCTTTGCCCTTCCCTAAATGTATGCAATACGGTCTTTTTACTTCTAGTTTTGCACGAGGGATGGTCGATCATGATCGATATCGATCATCACGTGATCGATCATGCAGTTAAATGTGCGGAGTGGGAATTGATGAAAGTGAAGAAATTCAAGTTTTCAAGTTCCAAAACTAGAATCTCACCTTCTATTTACTGCCTTACTTTTGAAGATATCACTCACATAAAATGAGAATAAAACTATTTCTCGGTCTTTCTTGTCCCTCCTCTATAGCCTATACACTTCTAGGGTTTTCAGTGTACCACTAGCGAAGATGGCGTCTTCCTGAGTTGACGACAAGTGGGAAGCGCAACGATGACAAGGCTTAGGGCAGACAGCTTCATGAGTAGAAATGTAGAATCAACTTCACAAGTGAGACATAGAGATGGAGGAGGGAAATGAGAGTTTGGGATCAACCCGTGTCAAAATGTTTGGCCACTTTGAGTTGTTGGATTCTATTGATCACGATTTAGAGTGGCCATCCCAACTTTATTGTCATTTTTGATCAATTTTTTCTTGACTGTTGACCAACTGACAATCAAATGTTCATGATGTTGGGTAATTATTGGTCGAGCACCATACCACTGATCAAGTATTCAATTGATAGCTTTTGGCCATCCTTAGTTGTAGCTACAATAGCAGGTGAGGGATAGGGTAGTGCTATTTGTGGACTTTGACTTGACGAAATCATGATCGAATTGAAATTGATCTTAGTGGATTCAACTCAATACAAATCCATTTTTTCTAATTTTTTTTAAAAATTCTCTCATACTACCTTGTAATCCAATTATTCAAAAAATATATCCTAGTCCAATGTTCATCAAGAACTTGTAATAGGAAGTTTTATTTTTCCCACTTCTTTTCCCCTAATTCAATAAAATGTCCTCTTTGTCTATCTTTATCATTCACAAAATGGTTACTAGAAATCTCAAGATTGATAATGAGAAGAGGGAAGAGACTGATAACATACATTTTGCACATATAATTCATGATTCTTTAATCTTTTAAAGATATAATTCTCATCATTATGATTCATGTTATCATATTTTAATCAAATTTTTGCATTCATCGCATCATCTCTTATAAGCTTATTTTTTCAATAAATTAGAGGAACAAAGATGAGAAGATGGAGTGGGCTAAAAGTAATTTGGCAAATTTGTTATCTTGTTAAATTTTGATTTCAAGTTGTATCAAGAAAGAGGATGCGATAAAAAAATTCATCTAAAAATGAGTTTTCTACAAAAATATTTGAACATTTGAATTTTAGGATTTTACAAATTTTTTCCTATTTTTACTATTTTTTTTAATTTTCTATATATTTTGCTGATTTTTTCAGAAAGAATTCATATTTTCTAGATATTTTTTCTGGTTTAAAATACACAAATCAATTTTTTAGGCATCATTGACATGGGCATAGTGATATGTCAGCGTGCTCACATGGCGTGATAAGGCACGCCACATGGCACACACTCAGTGTCTATGTGGCGCTATTAAGAGGAGTATTATTTTTTAATAGCATTGTTAACCAATAATAGTCCTTATTGGGCCATTATTTTAAGTCTACTTATTTTAGCATTTTCAATGTGGAACTAACCCCCTCTCTTTTAGAAAGAACATGCGGTAGCATCAAAGGCAAATATATCAACTCCTTGATCATGAGTTGTCCATCAAATTGATGACTCAAATCGAGTCATTTTTTTCTTATTTGCGATTATCGATTTGACAAGAAAATTGACGATTAAAATCATCCTTTGACACAAGTCATAGTATCATAGGTGAGGGACACTATCACATGGTGAGGTTAAGCAACTCTACTTTCTCTTTAATATGCTTTGGGTCCATGTGCATGATGTAGACTATGGAGAATCCTGATGTTCGTGTCCATCAAAGTGGACTCAAAATGGGGGTAGACTAAGTATAGGCACTGACAAGACGAATCTTTGAGGTCATTGAATACACGCAAACTTGTGTTAATCAAACAAACCAATTTAGAGAAATAATCACGAAATTAGATAGTATAGTGGTGAATAAGGGTGGAATCCATGGATAATTAAGGTATTTTCGAGGTGTTCTTTGAAATTCAATCAAATCAGATGATGAATTGAGGTGAGAAATTATAGAGTTTTAGTATTTTTAGAAAGATAACTCGAAGAAAAATCTTTAGAATAAAAAATCACAGAATTTGGATCAAGATTTGCGGAGAAATCAACGAGGGAAAATTAGATAGAAAATTGGAACGCGAAGAAAAAGAAAACCAAAATTAAATCTAAAATTACACTAATCAACTATTTGAAATTGAAATCTAATGTTATAGGAAGAGAGATTAGGAAAGAAACACCAATTCTAACCCAAGATAGTGCTCGAATTGATCCAATTGCTTGTCGGATCAAAGGCTTTTCATTCCGTGAATTTGAATACGATCGTCTGCATTCAAGAAGCGATTTCTCCTTATTCTCTCGACAAAATTTCACTTTCAAACACTCGTTAGATGCAAAAATTAATCTAGAAGATGAAGAAAGTAAATTATTCAAGGATTGAGACGTCTAAACAGTTCGATTACCCAAGAATGTTTTATATCGTTGAAGAACATGTATATTTATAGGGAGATTTGGGCGTAACCGTTGTATCGAGCGTTTAATTTTGATCAACGGCTTTGCTGAAATGCTTGGATGCAAATCGGTACATTTAAATCACTTCTGTTGGATCAAAGATGAACAGTTGAGATTTTGCCACATTGCGTGTGAAGAAGAAACGCATGAAACATCTGCCATTTGATCTTCATTTGATGCTTTGGATGCGTCCATGTGTCCACGAGGTCCACCAAACGATTTTAATCTCAGTCGATATAACTCCTTAGACAAACGGCTGAGAATAAACCATTTTAAAATGATTCATTGATGAACTAGAGTGCTCCTGGGACCCCTCTCACTTAAGTGACAATGAAGGATCGCGATTAAATTGCTCGATCGTACGTTCCACATGTCGCCATGTCACCTGCGCATAAAAATAGAAGAAAATAGTCCCACATGACAAAAATTACAGTGATTCGACGGGCATATAAGTATTGTGTCATTAATGAGATAGCAAAAATCCTAAAAAGGATCCTTATTCTCATTAATCACACACACGCTCACACATGCACACTGTGTGACACATGGCGTTCTCATACGTCGCCACGTTAGTTGCCACACCAGCACCCTATAAAAGTATAATTTTTATTTATTTTAAGTCAAAATAAATCCAATTAAATTCATACAAAAATAAAAAATTTCTAAAAAAGGCCCTAAAAATTAGAAAATTCATATATTTAAAAATCTAATTCCAAATTAATCCAAATTTGTTTTTTTGGATCAGTAATTAAATTATCTATCATTCTAAAAATTCAAATTCAATAAATAACTATAGAATAATTTTTGATTTAAACAATATACTCATTTCTATTAGAAAATAAGACTTAGAAAAATAAGTGAGTATAGAAGAAGTATTTTCTCTTATTATTTAACATTAAAACCTAATTATAATCTAAAATAAAAAATGAGAATAATCTAATCTCTTAAATACTTCTTTTAATTATCATAATTATCACTTAATTAGTGCATTTTTGGATTATAACTTAATTTTCAAGGAATGATAGATATACACTAAAAAAATATGATAACGTGCATAAGAATGGAATGTTTTATGCCTTAATTTGTATTAATAATCATATATTTTCAGATATTTTCATATATTTTTTAGGGGGTAACCCCCTTGATTAATAGTGGTCAACAAGGTAAGTAAATATCAAAAAATATTAAAATAATTATGTGAAATTCTAGTTAATTCATATGACATAATTATGTTTACATATAATAGACAAATGGAGGAAGGGGAAAGTCTAGTGAAAGATAGAAGAGAAAGGTAGTGACAAGATGTGAGAAGCTAGAGAGAGTATGATGAAGCGAATTCACGAGGTCATTAAAAACACATGAACATGCGTCAAAATAAATTCCAAACTCACCTATTTAAAGAAACAATCACAAATGTATGAGTATAGTGGTGAATAAGGGTCGAATCCATGGAGAATTATGGTATTTTTAATGTATTATTTGAAATTCAATCAAATTAGATGATGAAATGAGGTGAGAAATTAGGGATTTTGATATATTTGGAAAGAGAACTTGAAGGCAAATCCACGAGAATCAAAAATCACTGAATTTGGATCAAGATTCGCGGAGAAATCGACGAGCGAATCAGAGAGAAATTTTTGAACAAAAAGATAGCAAAAAACCAAAATTAAAATTGAAATTGACTAAATCTACTGATTCTAAATTGAAACCTAATGTTATATGAAGAAAGATTATAATGAAAATTTTTTTTTCTAACCCAAGATAATGCTCAATTTGATCCAATTTCTCGCTGGATCAAAGGCTTTTCATTGTGCGAATTCGAAGATGATCATTGGCATTCAAGAATCGATTTCTCCACATTCTCTTGACGGAAATCTCACTTTCAAACACTCCTTGGATGCGAAAATTGATCTAGAAGCGAAAGGGAAGCAAGAGATTCAAGGATTTGTGGTGTCTAGATAGTTCAATTACTCAAAAAACCCTAGAATGATTTACATCGTTGAAGAACGTCTCAATTTATAGGGAGAAATTAGGTGTAACCCGTCGAATTCGACATTTAATCTTCGATAACTAGCTCTGATAAAATGTATAGATGCAAATCATTATGCTTAAATTGAGTCTGTTGGATCAAAGATGAATTGCTGAGATGTAGCCACATCGTGTGTGAAGAGAAAACACATGAAACACCATCTGTCTGATCTTGATCTAACGCTCCAGATGCGTTATGTCGGTTTTAATCTTGCATCTAGCGATTTTGAAGACAAAATTTGATATTCAAGAAAAGCAATTTCTCCCTATTTTTTTGACAAAATTTTTACTTCAAACACTCTATGGATGTAGAAATGAGTCCAGACGAGGAATAAATCAAGAGATTCATGGATTGTGATCTCTAAATAGTTCGATAACTTGAAACATCCAAGAATATATTTCTCATCGAAGAGAGTGAATTTATAATGTTTTGAAATTGGGTGTGACCATCAAATCTTCTCCTTGATGAGATCAACGATCGCGATGGAATCCAAAGAGGTGAATCATTTTGATTAAGTCGCGACCATTGGATCTTCATCAGAGCATCAGAATCGCACCACTTGATCGCATGAAAAGAGAGCGTCACAAGATCTCATCTGTCCGATTGTGAATCGATATTTTAGATTCTCAGATGGCGCTTTAAATACTGGCCATTCTAACTCAAATGAATGGTCAAGATTGATCCGTTTAATAAAACGAATTGTCGTCCACTTAGAAGAAATCTTTAATCGATTAAATACCCCTCACTTAAGAGAAAACGAGGGGTTGAGATTAAATCGCATTAATTCTCGTCAATCAAATGATTCTGAGCGCACAACATCACTTGCATAAAATAAACAGAAACTCTCACATGACAAAAATAAATGCATTCTGACGGGTATATAAGTAAAGTGTATACAATGTGTTAGCAAAAATCTTTAATGGATGCTTAACCCACTAATCACATGCGCAGACACGTACACACGCATGTACACACGTTCACCACGTGGCGTGTAGACATGTCGCCATGTGGCGACATGTCACTCAACCGTTGAGTCAACTGCCACGTCAGCGCGTGATAAAAGCTTGCTTTTTATTTTTTAAAAATCTAAATAAATCCAAATAAATTCAGAAAAATTTAGAAAAATTAGAGAAAAATCCCTACAAATTATTAAATTCATAACTTTTAAAATACAACTCCAAATTAATCCAAATCTGTTTCGTTGGATCAGAAATTAAATACTCTATCATTTTAAAAATTAAATTTTAATAAATAATAAGAGAATAAATTTTCCTTTTAAAAAATACACCCATTTCTCTTAGAAATTAAAACTTAGAAAAATAAATGAGTATAGAAAAAGTATTTTCTCTTATTATTTAACAGTCAAACTCAATTATCATATCAAATATAGATGGGAATAATCTACTCTAAAATATATTATTTAAAAATGTATAATCATCCCAAAAATAGTGCATTTGGAGATTATATCTGAAACTTGTATGAATTGATAGATATGTACTCAAAAGTATGATAATATACATAAGAATGGACTGGTTTATGCCTAAATTTTTATTAATAATGACATAATTAAATGTATAAATTGCATGTTATTATTGAACAACCTCTTTAAAAGGTAGAAAGGTTTGACCAACCTCCTAAAAAGCTAGAAATGGTTGGCCAACCTCCCAAAAAGGTGGAAAGGTTTAATCAATCTCTAAAAAAGGTTTTATGTTTGAACCTTTTTCAAGGTCACACGAAGATGATGTTATCGTAGGTTCGAACGACCTTTTGCATGAGTTTTGGGATCATAGGTATGAATGAGGTGATAAGAACATAAAATGTAGTTATAACCACCCATTGATTACTCTTATTTAACTTTGTTAAACCCTTGAATACACCATCTCCTCTACTATTTCATAACTTGATGTTGTAGACTATTAGTGCATCAAAAAGAGTTTATTTTACATGCCTTTTTTTTTTCTGATTTTCAAGAACTATACAAGAGGAAGGGCAACAAGATCCTCCAAAATGGAAGTGTTTAAAGGGCTTAATGGGCTGTCCAATACAAGCAATTGCAAGCCCAGTCAAACAAAGAAGTGTACAAGAGGAAGGGCAGCAAGATCCTCCAAAATGGAAGTGTTTAAAGGGCTTAATGGGCTGTCCAAGACAAGCAACTGCAAACCCAGTCAAACAAAGTGAGCCCATCAACGAGGAGACACGGGGGACTTAAATTGGGCAAAAGTTCTCTTCTCCCATCTCTCTCCCCTCTCTCCCTTTTTTCGATGCCTCTTCACCTTCTTTGTCTCCTTCTTGTTCTCCATCTTCCTTTTTTTTGGTTCTTTCTCTCTCCTAAGCTTTTAGAATCTCTCCCGCTGTACCTCCTCTCCCGGGACTGATTCTGAAAGATGTTAATGAATTTTACTTTGCGTTCTTTTCTCACTATTTCTCTTGCAGTCTCTATCTACCTCCTCCCCAGCTTCTCAGTAAGTTTCTTCATCGTTGTAGGATTTTTCTCTCACCTTCTCTTTCTTGTTACTTTTTTGTTCAATTTATCTGTTCTTTCTTCCTCTTCCCCCTTCTCACGCTCCCTATCTCCCTCTAAATCACGTTCTTCCTCTTTTCTATTCTTCTCTCATTTCCTATTCTCCAAAATTTCTATTCTTCTCTCATCTCTTTTTCTACTCTCCTAGTGTTCGCTCCCTCCCTCCTTCCCGTTCTCTCTTTTCATATTTCGCTTGCTTTGCCTCTCTCTCTCCTTCTCCTATCCTTTATCTCCTCCATTCCCTCGGTCTCCCCTTGCAAATCACCATTTATCGTCATTTCCCCGATTTTCCCCTCTACCTCTGCTGCATTTCTCCCCTCAGCAACATTTCTCTCTCTCTCTCTCTCTCTAGGCTCTTCTCAATATTTTTCATCTTCCTCTTCTGTTCCGATGACCGCACCTATATTATTTAAGTTCCTCCCAATCACTTCTCTCTCTCCCCTCTATCAATTTTCCTCCATGGCGTTCTTCCTCTGACATCTTAAAGGTGATCTCTCTGCAAATTCGCTTTTTCCGGTTCTTCTTCTTGTCTTCCTCATTTTCTCGTTTCTTTCTGTCACAGTTCTTTTCGTCGCAGTTCTTTTCGTTTATTATGTTTCGTCAGCTCAGTATCATCTCTCTCTCTCTCTCAAATCTCCGTCTATTTCGCTCCCTCGATCTTTCTCTCCTATCTCATGCAACATCTCTCTCTCTTTCAATTTCTCTCCCTCTCTCCCATCGAATAGCTCACATACTCCTATTTCCCTCTCTCTCCTTCTCTCTTGCTTTCGTGCTTTTTCTTGTTCCACTTGAATCTCCAGTTTTGTCCTCGACGTCACTCTCTCCTCCTCCACAATTCTGCACTTCTCACTCTCTTGTCTCTTTCAATTTCAATCTTGCAATCTCTCTCTCCCTCTCGATCTTCCTATTTCCCCAATTCGCTCCCTCATTCTCCTGCGTCCTCTCTCTTCGAACCAATCCTTCTCTCTTCCTCCTCCTTCCATCGTCTTCATATTGTGAGCCGTGTCCCCTCTTCTCGCTCTCTTCTCCTGGAAATTTCCCGTTCCCCCTCTTTTCTCTCTCTCTCTTCTCTCTCTTGCGGCTTCTCTCTCTTAATTTCCATTCTTCCGCTTTTGTGCCTCTTCCGATTCTTGTCTTTCCCTCTCACTTGCCCCATATCCCAAACTATCCCTATAAGAATCTCGCTTTCTCGTTCCCCACCTTCTCCTAAACTTCTTTCGCTCTCTCTCTCTCTCTCTCTCTCTCTATCTTCCTCCCGCAATCTTGATTCTCTCTCCTAATCTTCCCTCACGGTCAATCTCTCATTTCTCCCACTCAATAATTCCAGTCGCCTCTCTTCCTCTACTGCATTTTAATTTCCACTCTATTTCATCCCTCTCTTATTTTCGATTTAGTCACTCTCTTTCAGTTAATCTTTCCTCTTATTTCCCCGCTATTTCAATCCAATCTTTCCTCTCTTTCAATTCTTCCAATCCTGCTATTTCCCTCTCTCTATTATCGCTCTCCCTCTCTCCCTCATTCTAGATCTAGCCCTCTCTCTAACGCCTTATCTCTCTCACCCCAATTTCTCTCTCGCGTCTGTCCACTTTCTTTTCATCTCCTTTATCACTCCTCTTTATTTATTTCCCCTAAAAACATCCCCTCTCTAGTTCTTTATTCTCTCCATTTCCCTCTCCCTCTTACTACCTTTCTCTCCCGATGGCCCAACTTCTCATCTCTCAATTCTTTCTTCTTCCCCTTCTTACTTCTTTACTTTCTACATGGTTTACATTTCCTTAGTTATTCATTCTAATACTTTTTTACTCTGAATTTAGGATCTTTGCATTTGTAGGTTTACTTAAATCATCTATTACAATTCCTTCCTCCCACGGTCAACTCGAAGAGTTGACCACCAATCCTTCATCATTACCCTCATCTCTACTCCTATTATCGACATTGTTATGCCCTAAAGTCCCTGTGGATCGACCTAGGAAACCTATACATCCCAATTACCCTAGTTGATTCATAGTTTCCTAGTATATAAATAGTAAGTTTGTCAGGGCTTAAACACACGACGACTTTGATTTCAACATGAGGAACAATGATGAATGAAGAGGAAAAATGATTCCAACCACCTTTTGCATCAGCCACCTTTTAAATGAAGGTGGAAAGGTTTGAACAACCACCTTTTGCATGAGTTTTATGATCATAGATATGAACGAGGAGCAATGATGAATGAAGAGGACAAACAATTCTAATGCAAAATTTCCCCTTTTTTCATTTTCATATTGTCTTTCAAGTGATATGATGCAAAAAAGGACAAAACAAGCTTTAAAAGAGTGATTTCATCCAAAAAGTAGTTTTCTCTACAAAGATATGAATGTTTTAAGTTTTAGGTGCTTTTATGATTTACCCTAATTTTGCTATATTTTATCAAAGTTTTCTTGATTTTTGATTAAATTTCTTGATTTTTCTAAAGATTTTCCTATCTCTAAAATTTTTATAGAATTTTTAGGAAATTTTAAAATAAAAAAATCAATTTTATTTCCACATGTTGACGTGACATGCTACATGGCATCGTGTATCCATGGCGTGAAGGCCTGACACCACACACTGCCTAATTCAACAAACACATGGTGCTATTAAGGGGAGTGTTAGTCTAAAATATTTTTATTTTTTACTAACTTCTTAATTGGGCCTCGATAGTCAAGGCCCAAAATAATTTTGGTTTGTTGAATGTGGGACAATTTAAAACTTTTGTAGGGACATGTGGTGCATTGTGGAGCATTGGATCTTGTGGGAAAGGTCGATTAGATCTCTTCTTCTCACATTGCCATGTGGCACAATCTTGTGTGTTCTTCACTTATTAAAGGTGATTTGACGGCTTAGATCTCACTCGCTCTTTCTCTGTACTCCTCACAAACCACAATGTGACACATGACAAAATTTGGTGCATTTCGACCATCAACTTAATGAAAATCAACGGTTCTCTGCAAATCAAGCAATTTTTAAGGAATCTTGAAAACTAAAAGTGCTCCAAATGGAAATCATGATATCTTCTAATCCTGAAGGAGTTAATGGTTGAAATTTTATGAGCATGATATGTTAGGACTTGAGTTTGACAAGCCTTCTAAATTTTTGATCAAAACATTCAGTGCATCTGAATACATTTAATCGGATATAAATCCTATCATCTAGTATGTAAGAGAAAACATACAAGGTTCACTTTAAAGAGTTCTTCAAGCAATCCATGTGTCTAGCCTTTTTAGGGTATCACACACGAGTTTTCGGATGGCTCGATCTCTTCTTCAAAGCTCTTCACTAAGAGAGAAAGAGAAGAAATGAGAGAATTTCCACAAAGCTTGCATAGGCACCTTGATTTGTGGTCGTTCTCCCCCTATTTATAGACATTTAGTATGTGAATTTTTCATAAAACCCTCATAATTATGTCTATATTCGCAAACATTTATAAGCTTTATGTGTGTGACCCTCTAGTCCATATATCTCACTAGATAATAACTCTATAGACCTAATAATATCTTATTGGCCAACCATAATTAATTATCTAAATCAACATTGTTGACGATGAGATGAAGAAACCCTAGAATTGTATATGGAAATGAGAGTACAGAGGTCCTTATATAAGAGGTGAAGATGAGAGGAGAGGATAAATGGTCCAAGATCCCAATACCACTATCAGACACTCCCCCTCAAGCTGGAGCATATAAATAAAACATGCCCAGCTTGGTAAAATGGTGTCATATGAGATTCTGGCTAGACTCTTTGTAAAGACGTCCGCAAGCTAATAAGATGATGCCGCATGAGGAGTGGAGATGACTCCGAAAATAACCTTGTCTTGTATGTAGTGTCAGTCAATCTTAATGTGCTTTATACGCTTATGAAAGGTGGAATTACCATCGATGAAGATAGCAACTTGATTATCACAATGCATGGGCATTGGAAAAGGAGATGAAATGCGCGGTCTCAGCCATAGCTCGATACTTAGACTCTGTGATGGAGCATGATATCACCTTCTGTTTTCACGATCGCCAAGTGACGAGATTACCTCCAATGTAAGTGCAATAGCCTGTTGTAGATTTACGATCTCCCTTGTCACCTGCATACCAAGCGTCAGAGTAGGCTTTGATACGGAGATGATTGTGTCGTTGATAGATGAGCCCTCTCCTTGGGGCTCGCTTGATGTATGCTAGAACCCGCATAGCTCCCTCCTATTGAACTCGTTAAGGTTCCTGCATGAACAAAATCAAGACACTAACCAGGTATACAATGTTAGGGCGAGTGACGGTGAGATATATCAACTTGTCCAACAATCTCTAATAGCAGTCAACATCCTCAAAGAGTGGAGACAAAGTATCCCAAAACTGTGGGCTAGCTTCCATGGGCGAGGTCTCTAGCTTGCACCTAAGAAGTCTCGTCTCCTTAAGCATGTTAAGGGTATACTTCCACTGGGTCAAAGCAAGCTTCCCGTCCTGATGAGCAAACTTGATCCCCAGAAAGTATCTAGGACTCCCTAAGTCATGAATGTTGAGGTGGTACTATAAATAAATCTTCGTAGAAAGAATACCAGAGTCATCACTCCCAGTCAAAATAATATCATCAACATAAATTACAAGAATGACAAGACCACCCTTAGTCTTCTTAGTGAGCACGGTGGGATCGGCCACACATGATGTGAAGCCAAAGGCAGAGATAAGGCCACTAAACTTGGAAAACCAAGCACGTGAACTCTACTTGAGTCTGTAAATAGCTCATCGCAGAAAACACACCTTAGATGACTCCCCCTGAGCAACATACCTGATCCTCAAGATCACCATAAAGAAAGGCGGAGAAAGCGAGGGAGGAGAGAAGAAGGGAGAGTCCTCATGGAAGGTAACGTCGGCAGAAGTTATATAATGACAGGGTGTCAGGAAAGTACACCCGGTAGCCTTTATGTGTCCTAGAGTAGCCAAAAAACATGCCTTTGAGAGCACGAGGGGCAAGTTTAGAGAGGGAAGGAGAATGATCTTGGACAAAAGCAATACATCCAAAAACATGAGGAGGAAGGGAGAAGAGGGACGAGGTGGATAAGAGACAATGAAAGGGGAATAGCGCAGAGGGGAGCTGATTATGGAGATAGGTCGTAGTCATGAGGGCATCAGACCAAAGATAAGATAGGACGTGGATCTCAATGAGTAGTGTGAGAGTGATATCAAGGAGTTGATGGTGTTTTTGCTCTGCGACACCATTTTGCTGTGAGGTGTGAGGACAAGTGGTTTGGTGAATAATGTCACGATCAGCGCAAAAGGTACGTAGATAGGTTTGGAAAAACTCAAGAGTGTTATCAATACAAAGAATCTTTGGCGTAGTGGAGTATTGAGTGACGACTTCCGTGATGAAGTGGGTGATTGTAGTGACAACCTCAGAGCAATCATAGAGAAGGTAGACCCAACTCACATGAGTATAGTCATCAATAAACACGATATAGTAGCAATGACCTGAAATGGAGGGGATACAAGAGGGACCCCAAACATCACAATGAAGAAGATCAAAAGGTGCAGAACAGGGGATGCCATCGCGACTAGAGTAAGAAGATCGATGATGTTTGCCCAACTGACATGACTTGCACACAAATTGACTAAGAGAAAGCCATGGTAAGGTTTTTTAAATTTTTCAAAACATAGATGGCCTAAGTGACAATGCCACAAAAGGGAGGAAGTAGCAGTAGATGTAACAAAAGAGCTTGAAGACCCTGATGAGGGTCTATTAGCAACTAGCTCATAGATGTCCTGCCCATTCTCACGGCCCAAACCAATCCTTTGTTCGATGTACAGATCTTGAAAAATATAATGAAAGGGAAATAAGGTAACTGTACAGGGAAGAGCACGAGTGATAGCACTAATAGAGAGAAGGTTTACAGGGAAACCATGAACATAGAGGATTTGGTGAAGAGAAAGAGAAGGGGTGACACGAGTAGTACCACGGCCTTGGATCGGACAAAGTCGACCATCGACAATGGTAACAGGGGGATGGGAGGGGGTAGGGTGATATGACGATAAGAGCGATGAATTCCTGGTCATGTGAGAGGAAGCTGACAGAACAAGACCGAGTGGTCGTATATTGCACACGGTCAAGAGTAAAAAATAATTCCAAAAGTACCAATTTTATGAAAATATCTCGAATTGAGGGGTATAATGGTAAATAAGGGTCGAATCCACAGGGAATTAGGGAAATTTATTATGATCTCTTCGAATTTGATCAAATCGGACAATGAATCAATGATAGAAATTGGGGAAAATGGTAGATTATGAAAGAGAACTTCAAGATGATTCCACGGAATAAAAAATCATCAAATTTGACTTTAATTTCGCAAAGAAATTGAAGATCGAAAAGAGGTGATTTTTCTAAAATTGAAAATCACGAAAATAACAAAATTGAGACGAAATTAACTTGAAATTACTAATCTAAACGGAAACTAAACATGAATAGACGATAGATTAGGCAAAACCGCTTCCACTAACCCACAATTGCGATTGGATTAACCCAATTAATCGCCGTAATCAAGGCTTTTCATCAAAAATCCAAAAATCACGATCATGGAGTTCAAGTGTCGATTTCTTCCTCATCTTTTGCCCAAATCTTGATCTTAAGTACTTCGTGGACGCGATCAATTTGATTGATTTTCTCTCGAATGCTTTACAAATAAGAAGAACATCCCAATTTATAGGGATTTTGGGCGTAACCGTCCGATTAATTTAATCAACAGCTCAGATGAAACGGTCCATCGCAAACCGTTACCATTAAGTCGCGTTCCTTGGCCGCCGATGGACGCTCGAGATGAAGCCACATATTTGCGCGTTATAAAACGCCTTGAAAATGCATCCGTTGGATCGCGATCTGACGCCTCTGATGCGTTTCATCGCGATTTAATCTCGACCGTTATAACTCTCAGGATCAACGGTTGAGATTAGACTCGATCCAGTGTACCCGATTAAGCCACGTGTCCATAGATCTTAAGTGAAGATCGACGGCTGATATCGCGCGCGATTGGACGTTCCACAAGCCACCACGTCGCCTCCTCATCGCGATAATTGATCACGATCAATCGGACGGTTCTGATCGTGCCACGTCACCAGCGCTCTTAAAATATTTTGAAAAATCGATATTAAATTAGAAAAATCAATTTTTAATTCCGGAAAATCCTTAGAAATTCATTAAAAATTCTAAAAAATTCTGAAAAATCCCTAAAAATTAGAAAATTCGCAACATTCAAAATATAACTTCAAATTAATCGAATTTTCTTTCATTTGATTAGAAATTTAATTATCTATCATTTTAAAAAGTCAACATTAATAAATAACAAGAGTTTTAATTTATTTTTCAAAAATACATTTACTTCTTTATGATTTTAAGTTTAGAAAATTAAGTAAATGTTTATAAAAATGATTACTCTCATTATTTAACTTTAAAAATCATTTATAATCTCAAGTAAAGATAGGTTATAAAATTATTTATCTTTAATTCACCATAATTAACCCTAAGTTAAAGTATTTTGAGATTATAATGAATTTTTGATAGAATGATAGATAAATACTCATAAATATGATAACATGCATAGGAATGAAATCTTCTATGCCTTAATATGCATCAATAATCATGTATTATCATGTCTAATTAGCATGTTATCAGAAGCCCCCGAGTTGATAATCCATGATCGTGAAGATGAAGTAAGTAGAGCAAATGTACCTGACGTGGAGGGAGCCGGAAGCGATGCGAGGCTGGCAGAAGAGGAGGCATCAATACTTGCAAAATGCTTCAACGTCATGAGATTTGTGGTGGGAGGCTGATAAAGGTCAACCTCTTGAATTAAAGCCTGCAAGCGACCGAAGTGGGCCTCAGAGAGAGATTGCCTTGCTTGAGAGTGAGAAGAGTCTCACAAGATCTCTACCACACGACCAATGTTCATCTGATTGGCATACATTGTTTCATGGGTTTTCCAAAGAGAGCGCGCCAGCTTGATGCGTCGCGAGAGACTTGGAAATGCTATGCTCGATGATGTGAAGCAGCCAAGTGATAATGGCTGAGTTGGATTGTGACCAAGAGGCATAAGATGGGTCGCGAAGTGGCGGAGGGTCATCCATGAGATGATGATAAAGTTTGTGAGACTCAAGAAAGAGCTCAAAGCCAGAAGCTTATACTGTGTAATTATGGCAGGCAAAATTATAGGCAGGGTGAGTAAGTTGTGTCGTGATTGAGAAACGAGGTGAAAATGTCCATGGAGTAGGAAGCACTATAGGCGGTGATGGATATTATGTGGCATGCAAGCCAATCACACTTTCATCTTTCGTTTATATTCATTGAAATGAACTTTTATTCATTGTCATTCATGTGTGATGTTTGCAATGAAGTCCATGAACATATGCAATGATCAAGTGAATTATGATGAGATCATAATACAACGATTGCTGGTCTTTAAACATATGTTCTAAATATTCCTATTCTTAGGATATTCGAGAAGGACATCGAATCATCCGGAAAGAATATCACTATCTGATCTGACTCATATGATGAGTATGACTGATCCTGTGGCCATCGGTGTTGAGACACCAAGGATAGATAGCGGGTGCTCTTTGGAGAAAGAGTTCACTAAATTGATCTGTACGAATCCCTGAATGGTCTTATGCCAAATTGTTAATGAGGTTGATTCATGTCATGGTTGTGTACGTGGTCCTTTGACCTGAGACACCAAAGACATCTTGTGGATGGATGGTCATATTTTGACTATGACTTACGAATCTCTAGCCACGGGATCTCCAAAATGTCATAGATTGGATACGACATGAAGTCCTTGAAGGTGATTGAGTGGTTAAGATGGGATCATCCGCCCTTGGTATATGAGGAGATCGACTCAAGGAATGAGATGCGGTTAAATCCTTGGCCAAGGTAGTGGAAATATTAGAGAAGTTGTTCTCAATATTTCCTACTCGCATCAGTACTAAATTGAGTGACCGATTAGGGTTTGACAATTAACCATACCCTAAGTCATTCATGAGTCTCGTACACGGTAACCAATGACGGCAGGGTTCCATGAAAGAGTTCTAATATACTCCATATCTCCTAGAGCACGTGGTGGAGCTTGGCACCCACCGGGCTGGCAACTCAACCTGTTAATTGGGTTAAATCGATCCTTAGTCATTTAATCTATATGTTAATATAGTTAATTGATAAGGATGACCAATAAGTGTTATTGGGTTTATAGAGTCATTAACTGGTGAGAGATATGGACCTAGAGGGTCACACACATAAGGTCAATGGATGTCAGTGGATATAGACATAGTAATAAGGGTTTTTGTGAAAATTTCACATTCCTAAAGTCTATAAATAGGGGGAGAACAACCATAGTAGTGGTGCCCATGCAAGCCTAGTGGAACTTCTCCTCCCTCTTCTCTTCCTCTCGTGGTGACGAGTGTTCAAGATGAGATCCGATCGTCTAGAGACTGTGTGGATACCGCTAGAGGCCGGACGCTTGAACGGTTGAAGAACTCTTTTAAATGATCCATGTAAGTATGAATTTTATTCTATACTAGATGATATGATCACCTAGAATAAATGATGAGATCATCTATTCTTGGTGCTTCAATTATGTTGAATGTTTTGATTCATTATTTTGGTCGAAGATTTGGAGTGATTTTCGAGCCTTAGATCCCAGCAGGCAGGAGAATCATCTGAGTGTCAACCTAAGGTAACGAAGTATTGGAACCCGGAGCCGAAGAGTGTGGAGATGAAATAGAATCCCCAAATGAAGCCATGAGTTATTGATGCAGACCTTGTAATAGGTTGGAATAAAAGATGTAGGCGTCAATAAATTCACCGTCTGGAGCGAAGCGACGAGAAGGCTTGATAACAATAATGATTGTAGACAAGGAAGGAGAGGATATTGCATCGGAGTGGGAGGAGGCGGCACACTAGGAATGACAACTATAGCCTCCGATGGCGGCGGCGGCGACGACGAGAAGATTTTATGACTCTGCTACCATGTTGACGATGAGATGAAGAAACCCTAGAATAGTGGATAACAGGCAAAAGTATGCTCTAAACCATCCTTTTTATTTGCATTTTGATCATTGAAAGTTTTAAATCAACAAGGATTTTGCATGTTATCATGATGTTATGCCTGAACTAAACACTTTTATTGCACTTGAACATGGATGAGTTAATGACAAATAACTAGGGCTATTATGAGAAATTTTATGTAAGAATTACTCTCATAAATAAATTTCTAATAGCAACTGTTGGACAGGATAATTCATATTCTTTTAGCATTTACTTTAAATGAAGCATATTCTTTTCTTTTTCAGCAATTAGCACCTTCATTTAAGTCTTTTAAATTCAATTCAGTTTATTAATGACCTTAATGGGACTATTATTACTAATGTATTTTCGGAGCAATGCACAGAGGATTTGCATGTGATTGGCCTCCACCAATCAAATGAAGGAATGGTAGGCTGTGTACACAGCGATGTGTACACAGCCAGCCGTAAGCTCACCTGTAGGGTATAAGCACCAAGGCATGCAAGCCATCCTCCACCAATCAGATGGAGGCAGGCAAGGTGTTGACCGACCGCAGTGAAAAGCACCGATACACGTGTGGAGAGAGACACACCGAGGACCTAACAAACTCGAAAAAAAGGGGGAAACAAATTTTGCGATTTCGAAAGGCTTTAAGAGAAAGAGGAGGATCGATGAAAGGGTCCTTCTTGATTTCTCGCCCGAAATCGTTCGGCCTGGAGGACACAGCGAGAAGGGAGATCTAATTTGAAGCAGTGAAGATTGGGAGCATTCGCGTGGAGTTGAATCATCCGATCGAGATCTGCAAATAGGTTTGCAGAATTAGGTTTAGTTCCGAATTTCTATTTTGGTTTCTTTTATCGATCTTTCTGTCCTTCTTTTGTCTTTTGATTTGAATCGTCAGTATAGATATTAGAAATTTCATTTTAATTCATTCTTTTCGGTTGTCTTTTTTTTATTCTTTCCTTTTCTTTTCCGAATTTGAATAATTCAGTGTAGATACTTGTTCTTCATTTTTAATTCTATAAATTCATGTTTTTCTTTCTCCTTTCTTATGAAATGAATCGTTTCGTGTTATAGCTTGACTGAGATTTTAATTCATAGCTATGGTGATCCTTTATTAGCTTAATCAGTGAGATTAATTGAATTTCTAAAGTCTGAATTGCTTATTACAGTTTCCTGATTTCAGGAGAGTTATTTTTCTCATTAAGAAAAGCTTAAAAAGAAGTAATAAATGGAAGTTCTCCTGTTTTAGTCTTAGTCCTATTTCTTTTCTTTTTATTCTGTTGTGAATTTTAAAACTACAAAGTCGATTTATCAAATAGATTTTTTTGTAGATTGTAGTGAAGCAAATTCAGTAATCTACTATTTTGCATTAAGCCATGAAGCATAGAGATTAATTCCTAAAAAAAATATTAAGACATTAATAGATACATTTAAAAAGACTAAGAAAGACAACAAAATATTAAATAATAAAATTTAGATTGAATTGAAGGTTCTGTGGAAAATAAAATTCGAAAAATCAGTAAGAAGTTATCTGAAAAAGTTTACACATGATATTAACATACTTCATATAGTTTGATAAATAAATAAAAAGATGACAGAAAATATGTTTTAGCAGAAATAGAAAAAGAGAAGTCCGACTAATTGTTTCTTGAATTTTTGTTAACATATCTTTGTATTTTGAAATTACAATTTATTGCATATAACTATCTTGGTGTTTAGAGTACTAGATCTAGGAAAAATTCTGATTGGAAATAGAAGAAAAGAAAAGAAATTGGTGCAACCTCCCTTGGATTCGACCCCTTACTAAGCCTTAACTGTTGATTTTTGTAAATTCTAAGGGAAATTCTGTTATAAACATTTCATTGTTTAAGTCTGAAAGAAAGCACTACGATGTATTAAATCATCTATTTTTGGACTTATCAATAGTATATGAAAATGAGAGTACAAAGGTTCTTATTTAAGAGGTGAAGATGAGAGGAGAAGATAAATGGGCCGAGATCCCAATACTACTATCGGACAAGCATATAGATTATTAATCAAGGATTGATTGCCAAGCTATATCGCGTACTCTAGAAGATATAGAGTATATAAGAACTCCTGTATAGAATCTTACCATCATTGGTTACCATGTATATATAATCCTTCATCTGCACAAGATTCATGAATGACCAACTATCAAACCCTAATCGGTCACTTGAGTTAATTCTAATGTATGGATGAAATCATAAAGACCTATTTTTCTGATATTTCTACTACCTTGGTCAAGGATTTCATCATATATCATTTCTTGAGTCAATCTCTTCAAATACTAAAGGCGGATGATCCCATGTTGACCACATAATCATCTTCGAGGACTTGATGTTATATCTAACATATGAAATTTTAGAGATACATGGCTAGGGATTCGGAAGTCATAATCAAAACATGGTCATCCATCAACAAGATGCCTTTTGTGTCTCAAGTTAAAGGACCACATACACAACCGTGACATGAATCAACTTGATTTCCAACTACGTATATTACCATTACAAGATTCTTATGGATAAATTTAATAAACACTTTCTCTAAAGAGCAACCACTATATATATGTTGTGTCTTCACATGGATGGCTACAAGATCAACCATACTCATAATATGAGTTATATCACATAGTGATATTCTTTTCAAATAATCCGATGTCTTTCCCAAATATCTCACATTAGGAATGTTTATAACATATGTTTAAAGACTAGTGATAGTTATATTGTGATCTTATTATAATTCACTTAGTCATTATGTATGCTCATGCACTTAATTACAAACATCACACAATAATGACAATGAATAAATTTCATTTCAATGCTTATAAATAAGATATATTGAAAGGTGGTTGGCTTAGAGGCCACATTATATCTATCATGATCATTAGTTCAAGATCTATAAATATGTCAGGGCTAATATAAATTCTTAGACTGAAAAATTATGATTTTTAATGTTTAATTGTGTGCTTCTAGTATTTTCTTCTAGTATAGTCACAAATTGATCATTATTTGTGTATGGAACATCATTTATAGTGAGTTTCTTATATTATTTATTCATTCATCGTGTTAGATGCAAGACATCAAGTCTAGGCGAGATATACGGGCTCTCTCGGTGTGTTTTGATTAGAGAACAATAGTAGAGAGTATTTTTGTTGCAAAGTTGTAGATTATGATCATTTTTTCATCGATCTTCTTTATTTTCTCTATCTTTTCATAATATTTTTATATTTTCAAACCCTAGAATCTCTGTCTATTGATTACGAGATTTTAATCTTCAAAATGAGTTTATAAGCATTAATCGGTTCATTTCATTTCTCACGTACTTATTCTTCTTTTTATCAATCATCTCTGCTTTCTTAATCTAAAAAAAATATTAAAAATATTCTTTGATTTAAATTTTTTTAACCTTCCTTCATACGGATTTGACCTAGGTTCTCCACTATTCTAAATTTCAAAACTAACTACGAAGAATTGAGTGAAATTTTTGATATGCTAACTTGCATGCTAAAAAACCTTAATCTTACACATATCAATGAGATATTAGCAAAATTAGATGTTGTGAAAAATACAAGAGAGGAGGTGAGATTGTGAAGGAAAATCAAGAAGATCTAATACGAAAGAAGAATAGGCAATGCTTTCCATCCCTTGACAATTATTTTTAATGTGAACCTATTGGTCAACGTATCTCTCAACTCATGTGACAAGTCTGATAACATGCTAATTAAACATGAAAATACATGATTATTAATGCAAATTAAGGCATAAATCATTCTATTCGAATGCATGTTATCATATTTTTTGAGTGTTTATCTATCATTCTATGAAAATAGTCATTATTATATCAAAATACATTAATTTAGGGTTAATTATGATGAATTAAGGATAAATATCTTCATAACCCTTCTTTACTTGAGATTATAATTAGTTTTTAAAGTTAAATAATAAGAGAAATCATTTATACACATATTTTCTCTAAGTTTTAAAATCTAAAAAAATGAGTGTATTTTTTAAATATAAATTTAATCTCTTGTTATATTTGACTTTATAGAATGATAGATAATTGAATTTCTAATCTAATAAAATAAATTTGGATTAATATGGAGTTATATTTTGAAAGATATGAATTTTCTAATTTTTAGGTATTTTTTTAGATTTTTTCTAAATTTTTATAAATTTAAAATCGATTTATTTAATTTAAAATCAATTTTATAAGTGTACAGGTGACATGGCGCAATTTGAAGCATCCGATCGCGCATTTAATTGTGACTGTTGATTGTCACTTTAAAGTGGGGTACATGGCGTAATCTCATTTGTTGGCGAATCATTTTACAACGATTTAATCTCAGCCGTTGATCTGAGGAGTTATAATGGTTGAGATTAAAACCAACGAAATGCATCTAGAGCATCCGATCGAGATCAAATGGGGGCAATTCAATGCGTTACTTATAATGCGCGTGAAGTGGCATCATCTTGGCGTTCTATTGGAGATCTAACGTCCACGACTTAATCTTAACGATTTGTAATTGTACATTTCATTAGAGCCATTAATCGAAGATTAAGTGTCCGATTGGACGGTTACACCCAATTTCTCTTATAAATTGAGATGTTATTTGACATTGTAAAGCATTCTAGGACAATTCGAGTAATCGAACTGTTTAGACACCAAATCCCTTGAATCTCTTGCTTCCAATCACTTCTAGGCTCATTTCTATATTCATGGAGTGCTTGAGGGTGAGATTTTGTTCATAGAATAAAACGAAATTGGCGCTTGAATATTAACGATCGTGTTTTCGAATTCAGAATGAAAAACCTTTGATCCGGCGACTAATTGGATCAATTTGAACGTAATCTTGGGTTAGGGATCGTATTTCATCCTAATCTTCCTTCGTATAGCTTTAGGTTTTATTTTCGAATCGTAATTTGAGTCATTTTCAATTTTAATTTCGATTTTTCGTGATTTTATTTTTCAAAAACTTCTCTCATGTTCATTCGATCATTTCTTGGCGAATCTTGATCCAAATTCAGTGATTTTTGATTTCGGGATTTGTGTTCGAGTCTTGATTCATTAGAGTCCAACGGTGAAGAACATTTTATGGGTAGAAAACAATGTACAAACTCACGGCTTGTTGTTATGATAAGTGGACCAGTCCTTTGAATTCAAGTAGGTGGAACTGGTGGACTGAGCCACCCCCTCCCCTCCAGCAACTGATGGTAGCGCTTACGGAATCACTCGTTATGGGTTTCTAATGCGGCGGGAAGGACCACAACAGCCCAACTTGTTAAAACGAAGCGTCAGAAGAGATCTCAAGGGATCAGACGAGATCCAGAGAGAGATAGCTAGATAGATAGAGAGAGGCATGGGTTCCGTCGCAGCAGCAATAGAGAAGCCCCATGCCGTATGCATCCCCTACCCTGCTCAAGGACACGTCAATCCGATGATGAAGTTGGCCAAGGAGCTGCACTCCCGTGGCTTCCACATCACCTTCGTCAACACCGACTACAATCACCAACGCTTGTTAAAATCCAGAGGACCCTCGTCCCTCAACGGTCTCCCCGACTTTCGATTCAGATCCATTCCCGACGGCCTCCCTCCTTCAGCTCTCGACGGGACACAGGATATTCCTTCGCTGTGCGAGTCAACGATGAACACTTGCCTGGATCCTTTCCGAGAGCTCCTCGTTGACTTGAACGCGTCTAATGATTCTCCGCCAGTCTCCTGCGTAGTGTCCGACGGCGCTATGAGCTTCACTCTGGACGCAGCGGAGGAAATTGGCGTCCCAGAGGTGCTTTTCTGGACCACCAGCGCTTGCGGCTTCATGGGTTATATCCAGTACAGAGAGCTGATTCGTCGAGGAGTTTTTGTGAAAGGTTTGGACGCCAACTCCCTCTCTCTCTTCCTTGCACGTGAATTTTGATGATCTTTTTCTGTAATGTGCAGAAAAATGGGATATCGCGAATGGCTTCCTCGACACGACAATCGACGGGATTCCAGGGATGCCCAGCATGCGACTAAAGGATTTTCCCAGCTTCATATGGACGATGGACGAAGACGCCTTCATGATAAAATTCGCCCTCCGAGAAACAGAGAGAGCGTCTAGAGCGTCTGCAATTATCCTGAACACGTTCCAAAGCTTGGAAGGCAACGTTCTCGAGGCTATGGAGAAAATTCTTTCCCCCGATATACACGGTCGGGCCGCTCTCTCTTCTCTCGCAACAGACTGAAAAAAGCCCGGCGTCAATCATGGGCTCTAATCTCTGGAAAGAAGACTGGAGCTGTTTAGAGTGGCTGGAAGGGAGGAAGCTGGACTCCGTCGTGTACGTCAACTTTGGGAGCATCACGGTTATGACTAATGAGCAGCTGGTGGAGTTCGCTTGGGGACTCGCGAACAGTGAGCAGGATTTTCTCTGGATCATTCGGCCAGATCTCGTGAATGGAGACTCGGCTGTTCTTCCGGAAGAGTTTCTGGAGGAGACTAGAGAGAGAGGGAAGCTGGCTAGCTGGTGTCCGCAGGAGAAGGTTCTCGGGCACTCGGCCGTGGGAGGCTTTTTGACGCACTGCGGGTGGAACTCCACGATAGAGAGTTTAAGCGCCGGCGTGCCCATGATATGCTGGCCCTTCTTCGCGGACCAGCAGACCAACTGCCGCTACGTCTGCGCCGAGTGGGGCGTGGGAATGGAGATCGACGGAAACGTGAGGAGGGAGAAGGTGCGGGGACTGATTCAGGATCTCATGGAAGGGCCAAAGGGGAAGGAAATGAGGCGGCGGGCCGAGGAGTGGAAGGAGATGGCAGTAAACGCGACGAGGCCCGGAGGTTCATCTTCCAAAAGCCTTGAGGATCTGGTCCGGATGCTTCAGACGCGATACTAGATTCCTGACGCATATTTGGAATCCTTGACTTTATGATTTAATAGTAGCGAAGAGAGTCAACGCATTTACTTCAACGTGGCGCAAGAAATAAGAAAAGCGCAAGCGCCTTGCTTTAAATAACGCTGTTTACGTTGAGAATAAAACAGGGGCTGAATACCGAGAAGCAAGGTAGATTGATTGCAGATTACAGAGGATTTCAAGAGGAATCTTTCTAGAAAGTCAATAAATTCAAGGAATATTGAATTTGATAATCCAAAGAATGCTATAACTAACATAAATTAGACAGATATCATCTGTAAAGAGCGAATAAATAAAGTCAAGGGCAAACTTCCATTAAATGGGTTCCTTTTTTAAGCCTGAGCTTACATCCCCTTCACATAAAACTTGAACAGAAGTCTTGTATAAAACTTCGCGAGCGATCAGATCTGATCTTATATAAATGAACGAGCGATCATTTCGTTCCATTCCTTGATTATTCTTTTCAGGGTGAATCTCATTGGTCAATTTGACTCTCTCGGCTGATGATTAGTGGAACCATGATATGCTCGCTGTGATGAACGGGGACTCGTCCGTTGAATTCAAGTCGCTGGAATCACTCGGTATGGGTTTCCCATTCGGGCGGAAAAGACCACAGCAGCCCAACTCGTTAAAACCAAGTGTCAGAAGATAACCGACGCTACTGATCCTATAAAAATACCCGATCTGTCAGGGGACAGATGAGATCCAGACCTCTATATAGAGAGAAAGCGAGAGAGAGAAAGAGTCAGAGAGCCCCATGCCGTATGCATCCGCTTCCCTGCTCAAGGCCACATCAATCCGATAATGAAGTTGAACTAGGAGCTGCACTCCCGTGGCTTCCATATTACCTTTGTCAACACCGACTACTACTACCAGCGGTTGTTAAAATCTAGGGGACCCACCCTCCTATCTCGACGGTCTCCATGACTTTCTGTCAAAGATTGAGAAGCGCTTTGGAAGAAAATTTGCACGCCAACGGATTTAGATGAGGATGCTGTGACACCGTGCTTTTATCTCCACTTTTCTCACCAGGTTCTTGAAGGCGTTTAGGTCACCGACACCAGACGAGGCAGCCCCAGTTTTCGCCCTTCCTATTTTTATACTCGTAACACCCATTAAATATGGGACCATATTTTATTAGAATGGCATAAAGGCCCAAACAAACAATAGAACTAACTATATATAAATAGTCGTATTCTTCAACACTCCCGCTCAAGGATGAAGTTCTCATCATTTTCTCCATGGCAATATTAGCTAATGAACTCTTGGATTTTTTATTTCCTATTCTCAGGACTTTAAATCTTGTAAAAATCTAGTTTGTTTATAACACTAAATTTATTCTCCCTTTGTACGTGATTCTGACAATGACATGAAAAATTCAAAGACAAAAATTTTTTATGCTACCCCCTCAATTCTGAAAAGAAGGTCTCCCACTCCAAGCTTCTTATATAGAAATTAAATCGAGATATTCACAAAATGTTTCCTCAATTTGAATGTAAAGATTACAAATTATTCCTAAGTCAATCTTCTCTTTTATAAAATGTCTAGCAATGTCTACATGTTACATTCTAAAATCTTGTATCAAATCAAGAGCACTAAACATAGCTGACTTATTATCACAAAATAAATTAATTGGTAAAATAAAAACATTTTTAAAATCATCTAGGATTTCGATTTTATTCGCATAGCTTCCATTATACCTTGGGCCAAAGCCCTCAATTCAGCTTCAGTTGTTGACCTTGAGACTACTTGTTTCTTACTAATCCATGTAATCAAATCCCCCCAAGAAAGGTGCAAATCCCTATAATTACTTTCGGTCAACTAAGGACTGTAAAAAAGTCAGAATTTACATAAATTTCTAAGTTCAAATTTTGATTCCTTTTAAAAACTAGACTCAAACCTATGGTTCCTTTGAGATATCTTAGAACTCAAAATGCATCTTGTAAATGATGAATATTTGGAGAATGCATGAATTAGCTCAATACACTAACAGAATGTGCTATGTCAGGTCTAGTATGTGATAGAGATATTCGCCTCCCTATTAATCTATGACCAGTTTCTTCATCCATTGTTTCAACTCCCAAGCACCTTGTTGCAAATAGCTGGAAAATCGATTTCAATATTCTTGGTTTAATCATGGAAGGTGGGGGTGTTGGAAATAAAAATGACTTCTTGGTCATCACAAAACATTGGCATGGCCCCCTGAATTAGAAAGCCAACCTCATGAAGTAGCCAATGTACCCATAACATCTTAGAGAAAAACTGGTCATAATCTAGTACTTGGCTTCTACACTAGAGAGAGAGAGACCACACGTTGCTTGTGAATCCCCCTAGTCAAAAGATTCTCCCCAACGTCACTGTAGCAACATGAGATAAACTTTTGGTCACCAAGATTGCCTGCACAGTTGGAGTCTGAATATGCTTCAACATAGAGGTGATTGTGGTGTAGATAAAGAAGGCTGCACCTACAGGCATGCTTCAAATAGGCAAGAGGGTGATAAGGGTGTGCCAACAAATCTTTTGAGGTGCATGCATAAATTGATTAAAAAGGTCCATCATATAAGCAATGTATGGGCAAGTAACAGTTAAATAAATGAGCTTCCCAAAGAGTTACAAATAAGCATGAATGTTTTTAAGCAAAGGATAAGAAGAAACCCAAAAAGTAGCCTTACTTTCTATTAGGGACAACTAGGGTTTGCAACCAAGGATTCTAGCCTCCTAAAGTGGATCAAAACATACTTGTGTAGGTTGAGTAAAAATTTCCTTGCCAATAAGCAAACTCAATACCTAGAAAGTACTTGGGTGCACCCCAAATCTCATATAATTAGATGCATTTTTTTGAGAAGACCTTTATGCAAGTAATTTTAACCATGTCACTACTATTGATCAATACATTGATTGACTCAAATTTGCAAGTATAACCCTTTGAGTGGAAAGTGTTCTTGCTAAACATTGTGAGATTGACCTTGTAGGTGGTCAACCCTTGATCAGGAATGAACTAGGTGAACTTCACAAACCATGCACGTGGTCTTTGATTGAGGCCATAAATAACATGATGAAGGTGGCAAACTTTGGCGGTCTCCCCTTGAATAGCATTGTCAAGTGGTTGCTCCATGAACATTGGCTCGATGTAGGTCTCCATAAATAGAAGAATTGGAGACATCTAACCGATGTAGAGGCCATCCCTAATTCATAGCCAATGAAAGAATTTCTCAAGAGCTGCATACTATAAGTCATTGGCCGCTTTCTAGTGAGGTAATTAAAAAAGGGTGATCATACAGTCATTGAAAACGCACGTTCACTATCAAAAAATGTAATCCAAAATCACAAAATTAAGGATTTAATTCAGAATTAATTAGCATAATGGTGGTTAAGGGTTGAATCCAAGGATAATATGAGAAATTTTGGAGATAATTCAAATTCGATCAGACTGGATGATGAATTAAGGAGAGTGTCGTGGATCTTTTTGATAAAGGAGTCTAAAGTATCTATCCGACTAAGCTCAAGTATCCACCAAGAGTCTAAGGATGAGATAAGACAAAGCCTACAAAAAATTAGAGAAAAATAACCATATTAAATGAGATGAAAAATATTCACAATAGAGGTCCAAAACAGCTAGGAAAAAAGGAGGAAAGAGAAAAAGTTTACCAAAGGGACTAATGACGAATCGAGATCATGAGATCATTGAAAGCAAGTGGTTAAGAGTCAAAAAAATATCCAAACTCACCAATTTTAAGATTAAATCAAGAATTGAGGGGTATATTGGTAAATAAGGGTCGAATCCACAAGGAATTAACGTAATTTATGAAGATCTCTTCGAATTTGATCAAATCGGAAAATGAAATGGTGATAGAAATTAGGAAATTTGATATTTTTAGAAAGAGGACTCAAAGACGAATCCACAGAATCAAGAATCACTGAACTTGGATCTGATTTTGCGAAGAAATCATTGAATTAACGGGAGAAAAATTTCCAAAAAGTGAAAATCGCGAAAAACCGAAATTAAAAACGAAATTGACTCAAATTATGATTCAAAAATATAAAGTTAAAGGAAAAAAAGATTAGGATGAAATATGATCCCTAACTCAAGATTGCGCTTGAATTGATCCAATTACTCACCGGAATCAAAGCTATTCATCAAAATTGAGAAAACGCGATTGTCAGAATTCAAGCATCGATTTCTTCCTCATCGATCATCAAAATCTCACTATAAGCACTCCCTGGATGCGGAAATGAGTGTAGAAGCGATTGGGAGCAAGAGATTCAAGGGATTTTGTGTCTAAATAGTTCGATTAAGTCGAATCACCCTGGAATGCTTTAGATCGTCGAAGAACATCTCAAATTTTAGGGCAATTTGGGCGTAACCGTTCGATCGGCATTTAATCTGCGATCAACAGCTCTAATGAAATGCATGAGATGCAAATCGTTAGGATTAAGTCATGGTCGTTGGATCACAGATGGACCGCCAAGATGATGCCACGTCGCGTGCGTTATAAATAAAGCATGAAATGCCCGCCGTTAGATCTTGATCGGATGCTCAGATGCATTTTTTGTCGGTTTGAATCTCAGCCGTTATAACTCTTTTTATGAACAGCTGAGATTAAATTATTTTAAAAAAATGATTCACCAACAAATCAGGATGCGCCTTAAGTGACAATCAACGGTCTTGATTCTTCACATGATCGAACGCTTCACATGCTGCCATGTCACCTCCCGCTTTGACCATTGATCACGACGTGATCAGACGCTCCCGATTGTGTCACGTCTCCTGTGCACATATAAATAATCGAAATTGCAATTTTTGATTAGAAAAATAGATTTTTAATTGCGAAAAATCCTGAAAAATTTATTAAAAATTCAGAAAAATTTAAAAAAAATCTCTAAAAATTAGAAAATTCATAACTTTCAAAATATAACTCCAAATTAATCCAAATTCCTTTCATTTGATCAGAAATTAAATTATCTATTCTAAAAAGTCAATTTAATAAATAACAAGAGATTTAATTTCTATTTAAAAAATGCACTCATTTCTTTAAGATTTTAAAACTTAGAAAGTTAGACGAGTGTATATAAAATAATTTCCCTCATTATTTATTATTAAAAACTAATTATAATCTCAAGAAAATGTGGGTTATGAAATTATTTATCTTTAATTTATCATAATTAACCTTAAATTAATGTAATTTGAGATTATAATGACTTTTTCATAGAATGATAGATAAATAATCATAAATATGATTACATGCATAGGAATGGAATCTTTAATTATATTAATATGCATAAATAATTATGTATTATATTGTCTAATTATCATGTTATCAATTAATCAACAAGAAGAGACACATTGGATGTGGTGGCGTACGACCCCCGTCGCCACCAAGGCATGACACTACGGCGCCGGAGGAGCCAACACCCACGCGCGTCCAGCCCCCTCGACAGGCGAAGACGAAGGATGCCGTCTTTCACTACACTAAGTGAGGACTTCATCTCGCCACCACAGACTTCATCAGGCTCTCGCGCGCGGGGATTTATCGTTCTACCCTTTCCTTTTATTTCGCACTTTTGTAGCCCGCACGTGTTTAAGCGTGCCTTTGCATATCTTCCTCTCTCTCTTTTAGGCCTTGGGGTGGGTTCCCTTCGTTTCGGGGCCCTAGCCTAAGGCCCTTTCCCTTTGTGAACCTTATTTCTTTTCTATGAGCATGGGTGTGGGTTGTGGGCCTCAAGTGGGCCCTTTCCTCTCTTGGCCCACCATGGGCTCTATAAGAGGGAAGGGACCCCCACAAACCCTAGCCGTCATTTGAGAAAAGAAGAGTCTTCCTCTCGAGTGGCTGCTCAAGGAAGGTTAGGGAAGAAGTCCTACCGCCGTCGCCGCCGCCGCCGCCGCACCAGTTCGTGCCGCCGCCGCCGCCGCCGCCTCCGCCGCCACTCCTGCCCTAGCCCGGATCGCGCTCCACGCCGCTGCTCCAAGCCGCCGTCGTTGCCGCCGCGAGATCCGTCGCCGCCGCCGCGCTGGGCGCCCAGCTCGCCGCCGCCGATCGTCAGCCGCTGCCGCCATCGCCGCCCAAGCGCCGCACGCTGCCGCCACGCTAAAGCCGCCATTCCTCGCCGGCCGCCGCTGCCGCAGATCGCCGCCGCCGCATCGCACGCCGCCCGCAACGTCGCCGCTCGCCGCTCCCGTCGCCGCTGCACTTGCGTCCTCGCTGCTCCGCGCCACGTGCTGCAGCTGCGGCGCAGCCTTCCGCTCCCTCCCGCTTCCCGCAGCCGCCCCGTCCGGGCTGCGTCCGATCCCACCCATCGTCGAGCGGACGCGCCCCATCACCCGTCCGTCGTGCCCGGCCCCAGCCGCGCCCGCCGCGCCTACCGCCGGCCGCCGCGATCCGCCGCGCCCGGCCAGCGGCCTCAGCCGCGTCCCGCCTCACCGCCGCGTCCGATCACCCCGGCCCGATCGCCTCGCTCCATCGCCGGGCCCATTCTACCACTGTTTCGATCGTCACTCACCAGCATCCCGCCGCATCAAGCATCCGCCGTCGCGCCCGCCACCACCGCTCAGCGCATCGCTCGATACTGCTGCCGACGCCGCCCTCTCTCCGTCGAGCTCGCCGCGAGTCTCCCTCGCCTACGACCAGTGCCGACCGTCCCTTCCGCGCCACCCCGCCGGCTCGCCTCGGCGACGCCGTCGCCTGCCGCGCCCGACGACCTCCCTCGCCCCGACCGACCCGGGCTCGCGCCTGCAGGTTAGGCACGCATCCCCTCCCTTTTATTTTGAAGTGCAATATTTCTTTCAGTACTTCCCGCATCTGTCTCCACCGCCCTCGGGCCTAGTTAGGTTGAGTGAGTTTTGGTTACGGGATTGGGATCGTGGATCCGGCCGCCGGGTTGACGGTCGAGCTCCCACCGACGACTCGAGGTTGCTCTCTCTCCTGCCACGACAAGCCCGGGAGGATTCCCGACCCCTCCTACTCGGCGCATCCCAGGAACTCCGAGACGACGTGTTGGGAAGGTTGACTGCTTGAGGAGTGCATCGAGACATCATCGCATCATCTAGATACCATAGGCCACACCCCTTCCCTAGTTCCCCATAGTATCCTTAGCGTCAGGCCGAGCTCACCCCTCGGTCCGGGATCAGGATGTCATCTCTTCACAAAGCTTCTTTTAATCAAGGTGCTCATCAAGTAATGCTCAAGTCTAATTCTCAATTGTGATCAAGGTGAGCATATCTAAGGTTTGATGTTATGGGGATGAAAAGATGCTCACTCTCTCATGATTGGATGTAATTCCGTACCCTCTCCATAGATACATCACTCCTTTCCTCAAAATGGAGGCTACTTAATGCATTAGAATTCCCCTCAACTCACCTTCCTCCTATAAAGAGTGCAATTTAAAGAGATTCCTATCTTTGGGATTTAATGTGTGAGGTGGGTGAAGGAAATAAAAAGATACTATTTCTAAGGGAATGATGTGGTTTAAAGCAAATATGCAGATAACAAAGTGGATTTTTTTATTTTTTTAAAAAGGTACCACTTATGATAATTATACTCCCAAATGAGGTGGATGGTGATGGATAGGGTAGATGGTAAAGATGGTGGTGGAGGTGGTAGAAGATATTTCTCACTGATTTTCCTTTTTTTCACTTCTTATTTCTCTCTTTCTTTGACTTTTCTCCTTCTTCTTTTCTTATTTTTTTTTAAATTTCAGAAGAATGACATAAGGATATGGAGGAGTTTTAGGATTTTTGAAGAGAATATGTAGAAAATGTGAAGTGTAGTGTGAAGGGATACGTACATGTGAGGGAAATATTGATGGAGAATTATTTTGAAACATGAACACAACGGTTCTAAGTGAATCTACCCTCCTCCTCATGAGTTTAAAAAAATTATCCATTCATTTAATGGATGAAGAAGACCTCTCTAAATCATTAAAGAGAGAGTAGATCTTAAGGGATTTATTTTCCCTCCTTCCTCTATTTTACACTGATCTAATGATTGACTTGGTCAAAAGAATTAGCCTTATCATAGATACTTAGAAGTCCTTGAATGGATCAAGTCAACCACCCTTTTACCTTTGATATAGGTTCCTAATTGTCCAAACCACATCCACTATATCATAGGTACCTTATATCATTTTAAATAGTGATCTCAAAAGAAAAATCAGTAGGAACACCATTGTGATATATTCCTTCTTTCTTTGAAACCACCAATAGTTAGAATTTAGGAGAGATCTAAACTATTACTATTTATGAAAGCATGGCCATTGAATTCTCTTTCAAGCCAAGCATAATTGAAGAGGAAATGAAATGTGATCTTCTTGCCATTATGAGGTCAAAAAAATACCTACAAACCACCCATGAGAAGCTTGGATGAAGAATTAACAAGGAGAATTACCTCCTTTCTAAACAAAGTCCTCATGGAGATCAAAGTCTACTTCACATCCTCTCTTCCTATTGGCATGGAACACAGGCACCGAACAAAGAAGACATCGACGGCCGCCCTTACAAAGCAAGATCACCGAGATGCTTGAAGAATATTTGTCATTACCTCTCTGCCAAATGACCGCTACAAGACAGAGAGGCCAAGGATCGAAACACATCGTCCTTAAGTCCCTCTCACAGATACATCGACGAACGCGCGGAGGACAAGAGATCTACACCAAGAGAAAGGCTCGCGGCCTGAACCATCGGGGCGGAGCTCTGAATATGTTGGCCAAGAGTTAACATCCTTTACCTTGGCCGGAAGCGTGGTTAAGCACGCAGTGACACGCCAGTAGTCACTCGTCATGCTCCCATCCAGAATGAAGAAGATTGAAGCCTCCAAGACATCGTGGTAGAAATGAAGACACTCGAAAGCAGAGAAGAAGACAAGAAATCTCTCCCGAAGTTAAGCGATGAATATCCAGACATCGCGCGCAGACACACAAATGCTCCATGCAAAGACTCGAACAGAGAAGAGGATTTATGTTTCGAACTCAACATATCGGCGGCGATATAAATGAAATTTCCGGAAGTGACTGCGCTACCACCAAAAGGGAACCTATCAACGACAAGATTGCAACAGCTGCCCAACAATACCGACTAAAGCATTTCAACGGATTTGAATGGTTTCGACAGGGCGAATCACATAATACAACGATTGTCACACACTTTCTCGTCATCTCATCGAGTGAACGTCAACGGACGTCAAGCCAAGTCAACCTATCAACTCCAACATTCACAACTTTACGAAGCAGCGTCGGAATCACGAATGGACGTGAAATCGTTACGAGAGAAGGCCTTAACTACTAGAACGGCAAATCAAACGCGAATGAATTCTTATTGAACGGCCTCGGACGTGGAAAAATACATAGAGGTTCGTTTCCGCCAGAACGTTGCCCGAACAGAACTTGCTTTCCCCACCGAAAGAACGATCGGCGAGGACTTTCCAGCTTCTGCAGCCGATCATTTGCACCAATAGTTCTTCATCGGATATGAATCGTGAAGAAGACAAGAACCGTCACGAAGAGTTATCATCATCGACGCGAAAATTCTCCACGTCACCACTGTTGCATCACAACCCGAAGACGGAATATCCTTTACCTCTCAACGGATTTCGAGCCAATTCCCGCAGTTGAAAAGCCGAGAATCAAAAGAGCATCTACCTTTTCTGCCAGACAACGCGTCTTCATCCTCTGTTCCTCTTCTTCATTGAATATCTGCCTTCCGCCGATCTCAAGTCATCGACACCTGCAGAAAACAAGTCAATGCCCTGAGGATCTCCATTGAACCGGCCACCTCTCGGTCAACAACTGTCACAAATCCACGTGTCTTCATTTTACGTGAAGAATTTGTCACGCCAAAGCCTGACCGTAGCCACGGAGAGGAACCCGAACCGTCGTAACTACCTATCTTCTACAACGCGTCCGCTCATTTTATCTTCTCTTTCCCTACTCTATAAAATAGGGAACGTACGGAGAAAACAGGATGATATATTTTGATAAAATTGGTTCCTTTGGTTCGTTTTACCCTTCTGTGTTCATCGTGTTTTCTTGTGTCTCCACCTTCCTCCCGCAACCCCATCATTTCCGATTCTAGCTCCCTCTCTTTTCTTCCTCCCGTTCTGTCTCGTTCAATCGTTTACCGTCAGAGGTTATCTCGAAGGATATCTAGATCAGTGGAGCGATTCGGGAGCATCGCTTCTTCCACTTCTTTTAGGTATTCGCCTCTATCATTTTATCATGATGAATAGTTCTTCTGAAGATCTTCTTTAAGTCCATGTTAGACATTGGCTCTTTCATATCTCCTATCATCCTTCATTTTTCCATCTATTTTCTTCCTTCCTTCTCCGTTCTCCCTACTCTCTGCCTACGTTATATTTATTCTCTCCGTCTCTCTCTCTTTATTTCTTTATTATAATATATCCCTGTCCATCTATTCTGTCTTCTCTCTCCCTAATTCTATATTACTATATATATAAACTCTTCTCTTTATACTTCTGAATTATTCTTAATATATTCTCACTGAATTATAAATTCATTTCATAGTGATATCAATTCATAGGTCCTCGCTCATATGTAGGATTTAGATACCTCTTCTAGAATATCCTACATCAAATATGGTAGAAAATGTGATGGATGTGTGAATCACTTGGGAGTGTTATTATTATGAGTGAAGTTTAAAATAAAGTGGTGTAACTACTTGATTGCTTTGGAAAAGATAAAACTACATGCCTAATAGGGAAAGATAGGTGCTTAAAAAATAATGGATCATTGCACTCTTTGAAAGGGAAAGTCTAAAAGCGAGGAATTCTCATACTAAGCAGTTTTGGTTGATGCTAGGCAGGGGATAGGAATTTAACTTCTCTCAAAAACTCTTCTTTTCATTCACATAGCATTTCAACCTTTGATCACTTGTTTTCCTTGGAGCCTGTTAGATACCCAGCCCTAAAGAAGTCAACCACTAAATATCATCCATTGGTTATTCTAGATCACTTAGCTTTATTACTAAAACTGTAATCATGTGGGCTATAAGGCCTCACTTCTACATCTCTAGTAGGTTGGATCTCTAAATTTCAAGACTTCTAAGATGGGGTAGAGTGGGTCAAATTTGAAAAATAGGAGTTTTTATAATGTAGAATTTTTAATTTTTTTTAAAAATGGCTGAGATTTTCAGAAGTCCTCACCCCCCAACTAGAACTTTTTATTGCCCTAAATGAAATCTACATGCTCATGCAAAAGATAGCAAAAATACCGAACATGGCATGAAAAAGATACAAAAATGTGGTGAGAGCATAAAGGATTAGAAAATCTCATTGATCCATTGATGCTCGTTCACGGGATTTCTTGCAGATGTGCCCTTTTCATAGTGTGGTTCTTCTTCGACATCTAAAAACTGAAAACAAAGTACAAAAAGAAAACTAAAAAGTGAGATAATCTTGGGGTGCCTCCCAAGAGCGTTAAGTTTAACGTCTTCACCCAGACGAAACTCTAATTAAAACCTATGACTTCTGAGGGGTGAGAGTGATACTGTTGTCACGTCCTCGCGTACTTGAGAAGATGTAGAACTACCTTATCTGCTGGTGCGGGTGGTTCTGATGTCAGGTATGACTGGAGACGATGACCATTTACCTTGAATTGTAGACCATATTTGATGTTAGAGATGAGTACCAATCCGCCATCGAACAATTCCAGAGCTACATATGGACCATCCCATCGAGAGCGTAGCTTGAGGTGAGAATTGTAGAGCCAGACCTTGTCGTTGACCTGAAGTGATTGTTGTTTGATGTGTCAGTCATGAAAGGCATTCGTCTTCTGCTTGTAGATTCCCGTGTTCTTGCACGTGTCGTGTCTTAGCTCTTCTCACTCCTGGAGTAGGAGAAGTTGTTGTTTCCTTGATTCGTCTAGAGATAAGTTGAGTTTTTTGATGGGCCAATAAGCTCGATGCTCCAGCTCAACTGGAAGGTGGTAGGCTTTCTCAAAGATAAGCCGGAAGGGAGACCCCTGATGGGTGTCTTGTATGCGGTCTGGTATGCCCATAGTGCGTCTGGAAGCTTGTGTGCCCAATCATTCCCATTTAGTCGAATTATTTTCTTTAGAATGCTCTTGACATCTCTATTAGTTACCTCTGCTAACCCATTCACCTGGGAATGGTATTGGTGGCGTACGACTCCCATTATCACCAAGACATGATATCACGGCACTGGAGGAGCCCTTTTGCGTGCACCGGATCTATCCGCTTATCTTTATTTCTTTATTATGAACTTTTGACATGCACATGTTTAAGTTGGTCCTTGCTTATTTCTTCTCTCCTTTTTAGGCTTCCGGGTGGGTTCTTCCCTTTTCGGGATCCCATTCGTGAAGCCCATCCTTCTTTCTGAACCTTATTTCTTTCTATGAGCATGTTAGATGTGGGTTGTGGGCCTCAAGTGGGCCTAGTCCCCTGTCGGCCCATTATTAGCTCTATAAGAGGGGAAGGGACCCCCCCCCCACAAACCCTAGCCATCATTTGAAGAAAGAAAGGAGTGCTCTCCCTCTCAAGTGGCTGCTCAAGGAAGGTCGGGGAAGGAGTCTTACCGCCCTCGCTGCTGCCGCCGCCGTCGCATGCCTCTGTGTCGCCGTCGCCGCTGCCACTCCTTGCCCCGGTGATGGTTCTTCTCCATTGCCTCACCGCGATGCCGCCGTCCCCAAGCCGCCGCTGCCGCCACCCTCATACCGTCGTTGTCGCCGCCTCCGGACTGCTGCGCTGCCATCACCTCCACCAACGATCTCCATGCTCCGGCCAACCTCCACCATTCCCCTCGTCCCCAGCCACACCCCCAGCTCCCTCCCCGTCACCGCAATCTGCGTGCTCCCACGCAAGTCCCGCGCAAACCCTGCTTCGTTGTGCCTTCCTCCTGCAAACATCCCCATCCCCACTCCCGTTCCTGCACGAATTTTCTTCTATCTTGACACCCCGCATCGCCACCTCGCAACTCCCCAAATTCTCTTCCCCCCCCCTTCCACCCTGAAGATCACTTAAAGTTCTTACCCTGTTACACCCCCAAAACCCATTCCGCAACCAAAATTCCCCCACGGTCCCGCCGGAGTTCTCCTGCACTCCACGAATTCACGTCGACCGGCCTTGTCATCTTGTCCCCTCGTTTCGACGCCCGAAATTCCCTCAATTCCCTCCCTGGGTTCCTTCCCGAATTCCCTGCTGATTCGGCGTGAACACCCCGCCAATTCTGCACTATTCCTCGACAGATTTGATACTATCATACTTCCCCTTCACCGAATTTGGTCGTGCTCGAACTCGATTTCCTAGAGTGGGTTCTTCCCAACTTGCGCTCAAATTCACGCACGAGTCCGCATACCTGCTGAATCTTCCTACCTCGTCTGGCCAATCTTCGCTCGTCATCTCTTCAAATTCTACCTGCTGCCTTGTGGATCAAATCTTCTCCTCCTGCCAATCCCCCACCCAATGCCTAGTTGATTTCGCCCCATTTCATTCCGAATTCTGACTCACGAGTTCCCATCTTGACTCACATTGGTTTTCCATCCGCTGCCTACTCGCTTCCCTCCGGTCGCCCAGCCCCTCCCACATAGTCATTTGGGTGTCGTGCAAGCGCCATTTCGCTCAGCCGCCCTGTCGCGCCTCACGCTGCCCTGCCGTACGAATTGGCACCCCCTCCCATCCCTCCAACGACCACATGTCCCTGCTCTCCCACAACTACTTCACGCGCCTCTCCCGCTTCCGCGCTCATGTCTGGGTTCCGCCTGCTCTTGCCTGCACATTGACCGCAGAAACCCCCACGGTCAATGCCCGCTCGTTGACTCGTTTCCCCTCCATTTCTTTTCTCTTGTGTGAATCGGACCACACCGAGTAACTACACGCGCGTGAAGCCCTCCAGGCCGGAAGCGGCCCGCGGGTTCATGTCAGATCACTAATTGAGCCTACGTTGCTTGTCACTCGCCTATGTGCTCACCTCCTTGCCATGTGTCTGCGCGTTTCCCCGGCTGCTCGCGCTCCGAGTGATAGTGTTCGGTTGGCCCGCGCTCTGTAGGTCCGTACCCGACCGGGCTGCCTAGATTGCCGCCACCCCATCACCTCACACTAGCGCACGCTCGATAAGCGACATCGCGCGCGCTGCTGGTTGCTCTTGTGGTTGTTCCTGGCACTCGCTAGCGATCAGCTTGTTGCTTGTGCGCGCCCGGATCTTCTAGCTTCTTCTTCCCCTCGGTGCACCACGATCTCCCTCGTCTCAACCGACCGGGCTCACGCCCCATAGGTTAGCTTCAACCCCTCATTTTAAAGTTCAATTACTTTCTGAAGCGTTTCCTTTATTTGTCTCCACCGCCCTCAGACGACGTAGATAGGATAGTACTAGTATAGGTTTGAGATTTCTGACGCATGTATCAGGTTCGACATCGAACGTGGGCTACAGCCTCTCGGCTACGCCACGACGAGCGACTTCCATGCCTCCGAACATGGATTGAGAGGATTTCACCCTATCCATCATCGCAAGTTTCCCCAGGTCACCCAGAGTCGACTCTGCTGATCGGCACGCCTGCAGCCCATTCATCATACTTAGGGTCTAGGACTCGCCTACCTATAGGTTAGGTTTGACCAGATATCTTCGGTTAGCCTCAGCTCCAGTGATTAGGCACGAGGGTATTCACAACCCACGTCCTACATCAAATTGGTATCGGAGCGATCGTTGGGTTCTCGCCCCAACCCTTGTCCTTGAGGACGCTCACCTGAGCCTCCGTAGCGTAGTTAGGACATCACACGTAGGTCATTGCATCATGTAGGCACCCCTAGGTTATCACCATGGCATACGAGACACGCTCCACTAGAGCTAGAGGAGGATCCCCAGTTTCACGGCACTAGCGCGATGCCTTGGAGCCAGCTCCCCTGTGGTTTCATGAGCCCTGACGGCGCGTGAGCCCATATAGAGATCATTACAATCACCACTACCCTGACTACTATGATTGTCCAGATGATCCTAGTCGTCAAGGCGTCCCGCGTCACGACGATGGTCGCGACTGAGTGTACCATCGCTCGCCCTCATATGCTTATGGTCGGCACAGACAGGCCTACCCAGCTCACTTGGATGATTGACCCCATTCGCCGCTGCCACCACTAGCCGCACAGCTCACCACACTGCCTATTAGTCAGGCTCCTTTAGAGTTTCACGAGCTCCGGCGGCCCATGAACCCCAGTAGTGATCGTTACGATTACCGCTACCCTGACTACTATTATCAGGATGAGCCTAGCCGTCGAGGCGCGCCATGCCATGATGATAGACGCAACTGAGTGGACGGTCATCAGCCCCAGGATATAAATGACTGCTGCGGACAGGCCTATTAAGCTCATGTGGACGACCCACCCCATCTGGAACCACCACAACTGTGTTATGATGATCATCGACACCACGATAGCGACCAGGGTCAGGATCAGAGAGATTACTCTTGATATAGAGGTGACCCTCCTTGACGAGGCGATCTCGATTAGCGAGTTGACTGTCAGCCATAGGATCGCGGTGCTTATCATCGCGACTATACGCGTACGCGAGACTACCGTCACGCACTCGAGGACGCACGTTACGATCCTTATCACGATCAGGAGCGCTATCCCAATTAGAGGCATTACCGGAGTCCTCCCCACCACGACGTTGGTGATGATGGTCGTGTTGCTCGATATGACAATCGGGATAGGTGACATGAGGATCATAGTGCTCGCATACTGAAAAGTATGCGCGCTGATGATCTAGTCTTTGATGGCTCCTGAGGGCCTAGAGACTGGGAGTCTGGTATGAACTCCTAATTTTGATGGTCTCCCATGGATGACGACCTCCGCGTCGAGTACACTAAGATGAGACTTGGCAAACACGCCAAGATCTTTTGGGAGAATGAGCATCATGCAACTTATCGACGAGGACAGCCCATCACTTCATGGATGGATATGGCTTAATGCTTGAAGAACAAGTATGTTCCTCGAGAGTCCTTTGCCCGAGATGATATGCCCGAGCACTACTCCCTCTCATACCATAAAATGGGATTTCTCCCAGCTTAGCACATGTTGTTTCTTGACACAGACCTCAAGGATCTTGGTCAAGTGAGCAAGACAGCTGTCAAAGTTATTTCCAAAGATAGAGAAGTCGTCTATGAAAACTTCCAAGTTGTTTCCAAGAAAGTTAGAAAAGATTGCTCTCATGCATCGTGGAAATGTCGCGGGGGTGTTGCACAGTCCAAATGGCATGCGTGTGAAGGTGAATTTTCCAAAAGGACATGTGAACGTCATCTTCTCTTGATCGTGGGGATGAATCAAAATTTGGTTGTAGCCCAAATATCCATTTAGGAAGCAGAATTAACCTGATCCTATGAGTCGGTCCAAGATTTGGTTGATGAACAGAAGAGAGAAGTGGTCCTTCTTCGTTGCGTAGTTCAACTTTTGATAGTCAATGCAGACTCTCCATTTCATTGGAAGGCATGTCTAGATCTCCTCGCCTTTCTCATTCATCGTGACCATTACTCCAGCTTTCTTTGGAATAACGTGCACTGGACTCACCCATTGGTTATCGAATAAGGGGTAGATAATTTCTACATTTAGCCATTTAAGAATTTCTTCTTTCACGGCCTCCCATACCTTTGAGTTGAGTCGTCTTTGGGCCTCCTTGACGGCTCTTAACTCATCCTCTAGGAAGATGCGATGAGTGCATAGTGCAGGGTCCAACCCTTTTAGGTCTGTCAGGGTCCAACCAATTGTGTCTTCATTCCGCCTTAATATTTCCAATAATTGTTCATCCTGCTTCATATCTAGATGGGATGAAATAATGACTGGTTTTGCTTTCTCTTCATCAAGGAAGGCATACTTGAGTGTAGATGATAGAGTCTTGAGCTCCAAGGTAGGCTCTGATGGATATTATGTGGCCTATAAGCCAATCACACTTTCATGTATCTTATTTATGTTCATTGAAATGAAATTTATTCATCGTCATTCTTCTATGATGTTTGCAATGAAGTCCATGAGCATGTGCAATGACTAAGTGAAATATGATGAGATCATAATATAGTGATCACTAGTCTTTAAATATATGTTCTAAACATTCCTATTCATGGGATATTCGAGAAGGACATCAAATTATCCAAAAAGAATAGCACTATCTAATCCATCTCATATGATGAGTATGGCTGATCCTATAGCCATCAGTGTTGAGACACTAAGAATAGATAAGGAGTGCTCTTTGGAGAAAGAGTTATGATGGAGAATTCTCCCAAGAGTAGAACACAAGGGTTCCTATGGAACCAAGGTATACATGAAGGAAGAGAACCCACTCTCAGTTGCAACAACATGCCATTCTTTTCCTCATCCAAAATTTTGAGAAACTCACTATCCATGAAGTAAGTAAAAGAGACCTCTCTAAATCTTTAAAAGAGAGTGAAGATGCAATGGGAATCACTTTCCCTCTCTTCCCATTTATAAACTGATCTAAAGATTGACTTGGTCAAAAGAAATTAAACTTTTATCCTTAGATAGAATTCTTTGAATGGACTAAGTCAACCACCATTTTCCTTTGATCTAGGTTCCTAATTCTCCAAACCACATTCACTATGTCATAGATACTTTGTGTGAATAAATGATCTCAAAAGAAAGAAAAAAATAGGAACATCTTTGTTATCCCATTTCCTTCACCTTTGAATACCACCTCTAGTTAGAATCATAGGATAGATCAACCACTTATGGAGAAAGGTATCTTTTATTCTATATTCAAGACAATGCTTATTCAAGACATCCAAGCATATCTCAGGAGAACTGAAGACAAGGAGACTGTCCTCATTATCAGCATCCATCTCAGCCATCCCTTTCGCTCATCCAGAGTATTTCTCAAAGTCAAAAGGCAATGATATAGAGTCCAAGTGAAGTCAGCTTAAAGAATGAAGAAGAGCTCAGTCACGAGCTCAATCACGACCAATCATCAAGATAAATCCCCTACTTAGGAGAAAAGAAGAATCGCCCGTCTCGCCCATCGTCCCACCTGCCATGGAGTTCTGCATCACCATGAAATTTCTGAAATTGGACGTCAATGAAACCCTCACTGACGTGCAACTCGAGCTTACCTTCCGATGAAAATCCAAAACTAATGTTGACTATGACCCATCCTTCCAAGCAAGAGATCCTCAACTGTATTACTGGAAAACAAGGAGAATAGCCCATAGAGATACTTCCATCGCCGAAGAGTTCTCAATTGAATCAGCCAATCGTCGGAGAGTTCCTAAAGCTTTCCAGAACTGCAATGCAAGAATGATACAAGTTCTTCGCGAGACACTGTGGAAAAATCCGACTTGAAGTGATAAAGACCAAGCGATGCCACGAGATAATTATCGCGTCTGTAATCGCGAGTGAAAGCTTCACCAATCTGCTAGCAGACTGAAAAGTCAAAGCGATCAGCGTGTGGAATATGCATTAGTAAACAAGCAACTATGACCCTTGATAAAACCAAAACAGACTCGTGAAAAAAACAACAAGATATTCCAGAACTTACCATGACGTCGGATCTACCAACTAACAATATTCTGTTACGTCCAAACCGAAGAAAGACTTCAACATCGCGACACCGGAATAATTACAAGACAAACTAGAGATTCGCGATGCCGGAGTAACTGTTTGTTCATGAACATATCCTCCGCAAGATGTTTTCTCTTCGTCAAGCATCAACCTAAGAGAGCTTACTCAAGAAGCAAAACCGAATTCGCATATCTTTCCTGCTCACGTGGAGTATTAAAAGCAATCCGACATCACAAAGAAACACCCACGACTTCCAGAATGATAACTGTCGGGGCGACGCTGTCTCACGTCTCTTCGGTTTTTCCATCCCTGTCTTATAAAACGACGATTGTAACAAAGATACAAACAACATATTTTGAATGAAAAGTTGGTTACCTTTGGTTACTCCTTGTGTTCGCATTCATCCCGTATCTCCATCGATCCCATCCCGCATCATCTTCGTCATCCAGTTCTATCCTTCCTCTACGTTCTCCCTCCGTTCTGTTGCTTTCCCACTCTTTTATGTTAGAGATTCACCGAGGATATCTTCTGTCATCGGACGTAATTCCGGAGTATCGCTTTCCCGTCTCGATTAGGTGATCATTCCTCTCTCTTTTGTGGTAATAATAGTTCTTACCTTATAGTCTATAAGTCCAACATCTGTTCCCGCCATTCTCTATCCATCCACTCCATCCGTATCTTCCATATTCATTTCTTCATCAATTTCTTCTCTTTCCCATTTCTCTTCCCCACGTGACTTCTACCTTATACGTAATCTGGATTCTTTTCTCAACGTTTTCTCGTCCTATATCGTCTCTCTCTTATCACCATTAATCTAAAACTCATCTTAACCATTCTCTTCTCCCTAATATTAATTATATTCCTTCCACTTCCACCTCTTCATATCATTATTTCTCATAATCCTCTAACTGCATCATCATCTCCATACATTCACTAAAATATATTTTAATCTACCATCGTTTCATCCTTTCTATCTACTCCAACATTATCCTCTATTCTTCCCATCTATTATCATTCTTCTAACTCTTATATTCTCGATTGATATAATTTCATAGATCCTCCATTTACTTGTAGGATTCTTTCTCTATTATATTATTGTCTTCATTCATATCATCATATTTCGAAATATCCTACATCAAGTTCACTGAATTGATCCGTATAAATCCTTGAATGGTATTATACCTACATTCAATCAAGTTCATTCATGTCATGATTGTGTATGTGGTCCTTTGACTTGACACACCAAAGACATCTTGTGGATTGGGTGATTATGTATTTTGATTATGACTTACGAATCCCTAGCCACGTGATATCTAAAACGTCATATATTGGGTATGACATGAAGTTCACGAAGATGATTGTGTGATCAAGATGGAATCATCCACCCTCGGTACTTGAGGATATTGACTCAAAGGAATGAGATGCGATGAAATCCTTGGCCCAAGTAGTAGAAATATCAAAGAAGGAGTTCTTGATGATTTCTACACGCATCAGTACTAAATTAAGTGACCGATTAGGGTTTGACAATTGACCATACCCTAAGTCATTCATGAGTCTAATGTGGATGAAGGATTATACATACATGGTAATCGATGACAGGAAGGTTCCATAAGTGAGTTCTTACATACTCCATATCTCCTAGTATATGTGGTGTAGCTTGGCACCCAACGGGCTGGCAACTCAACCTATTGATTGGGTTAAATCAATCCTTGATTAATTAATCTATAGGTGAATGTGGATAATTAATTAAGGTTGACCAATAAGGTGTTATTTGGTCTATAGAGTTATTAACTAGTTAGATATATGGACCTTGAGGGTCATACTGACGCAGCCTTAGCGCAGGAACAATGAAGAATAATGGTTTGAATCCACAAACCTTGATCTTCAAGAAGGGTTAGGTTCTGAGTCCATAGAACTAACCTCTTCAACCCTTGAATCCACAAGCACAGAGCACTCTCTAATAGGGAGAACACTCAACAGAAGAAAGCAAAGCTCTCAAAAGGGATAACCTCAAAATTGTGAGTTCAAGTGTTACAATGGGGGTCTTATATAGGCCTCAAAAAGTGAAGGGTCGTCCAAGTGACAAGATCCATGAAAAGACAACACAAAAGTCTTGAAAATACAACTTTGACAGCATGCATGTGTCAAGAGACGAAGTGACAAAAGCAAAAGAGAATCTTCTAGGCCTTGTCAGGTCTCTCTAGAAAGATATTTGTAGTTTCCAAAGCATGTCATAAATATTTCTGGTCCCAAGGAGATTTTCTGACAGATGTGTCAGGTCCTCGGGATTCTCCCAAGGCCCAAAAAGCTTTAAGTGGGCCTCCAATAAGAATTTGCCCATAACAGTAGAAAATAAGCTCCTAAGAAATATTCTGGGCTACATCACATACAGATAAGGTTTATGGATGTTGGTAGATATAGACATAATTATGAGGATTTTTATGAAAAAAACCTCATATCAAATGTCTATAAATAGGGGGAGGACGACCACAACTGAAGGTGCCCATGCAAGCCTTGTGGGAATTCTCTCCTTTCTTTTCTTTCTCTCTTGGTGAAGAGCTTTGAAGAGGAGATCCAACCATCCGGAGACCGTGTCGATACTGCTAGAGGCTAGACACTTGAATAGCTTCAAGAACTCCTTTAAGGAAACCCTGTAAGTATGTTTTCTCATTCATACTAGATGATAGGATCATCTGTTCTTGGTGGCTTGGTCTTTTGAATGTCTGATTCAATATTTTTTGTTGCATTTGATGTTTTGATCAAAATTTCTGAAATTTATTGACCTCAGATCCCATCAGTGGTATTAGAGGCAGGTTCTACTCGTTGAGAGCTTTCCAACGAGCCCAAAAACATCCAAAACGGATGAGAAATGAGGGCGATATGGTCATTTCAAAAATGAACCAAGAATGAATGAAAGAACAATTTATTATTTCACGTGGGGCCCACCGTCCCCACTTGGGTGCAGGATTGAGGCCTGGTCAAACCCCCTCCCATGGGGTGGGTCCCCTTTCTGATGGAGAATTATTTCTATACATGAACACAAGGGTTCTAAGTGAACCTATTCTCCTCCTCCTCCTACTCCTTATCCATCAACTTGAGAAATTATCCATTAATTAAATGGATGAAGAAGACCTCTCTAAATAATTAAAGAGAGTGTAGATCTTAAGGGAATTATCTTCCCTCCTTTCCCTATTTTATACTGATCTAAAGACTGACTTGGTCAAAACATTTAATCCTTATCTTTAGAAACCTAAAATTCCTTGAGTGGACCAAGTCAACTACCTTCTACCTTGGTATAGGATCCTAATTTTCAAACCATATCCACTATATCATAGGTACCTTATATCATTTTAAATAATGATCTCAAAAGAAAAATCAATAGGAATCTCTTTGACATTAAACTCCCTTATTTTCTCTTCGAAAACCCACCTATAGATAGAAATTATAGGAGAGATCTAAATAAAATTACTACCTTCGGGTTCTACTTCAAGACAAAATGAAGACGTAAAGCTTCAAGATGACAAGTCTTCTATCGGATGGCCTTTTGTAACAATAAAGTCCAGCAAACCCATTTGAAACCCATCTCAAGTTGGTACAAACACATTCAAGGCCACAATGGTTATTCTTGTTGAGCAATTTTGACAAGCAAAGCCTCAAAGAACTTATTCTCCTTACCATTATGAAAGCGAAGAAGCCAAAGCTCGTTCAGTTCTTGTTTGAAGTCAAAGCCCATGCAAGCACACGGGTTCTCCAACAAAAATCTACTTACGGTCAGACAAAAGAGATGTCAGAAAGAAAGAGATGCCATCATGGGAGAGTTCCGCTCTGGCACCACCCAAGTTCTCAGTACGATTGATGTATGGACTCGTGGACTTGATGTTCAGCAGGTTCCCTGGTCATAAACTACGATCGTCCCAGCAACTGAGAGCTCTGCATCCATAGAGCTGGTCGCTCTGGTCGATTTGGACGAAAGGGTGTTGCTATAAATTTCGTCCGGAGTGATGACATCAAGATCAGAAAGGATATAGAGCAATATTACAGCACCCCGATAGATGAAATGCCCATGAATGTTGCCGGTCTGATCTCTGGAAATAAAAGACATGAATGTTGCCATTTTACCGAAGACAGCAAAGACAAGAAATTAAATCTGCGTCAACCACAAACTCGCGAAATCGCGAGATGACGTCAATATGTAACTCTTATGGCTGAAACGACAAGATGCACCGATGACTAAAGAGCTTCAGGAAATCGTTGACTTGACCCAACCTCGCATACGCATCGAACGAGCTTCAAAATTGTCATCTTCATCATCAACGATCTTTACGCCACATCGTCAGCTCTCTACGACCACCAGAAATTATCTTTATGGATATTTGATGCCTGTGATGGATCCACGTCATCAGGGGAATATTGACACAATTGACTAGCAGGGAAGGCATATGAACAAACTGGGAAATCATATAACTACGTCCCTTCGCAGCACGAAGCAGAGCCACCCTTCCTCGCCGACGTGGAATAAGGAGGACTGTAACACCTTCACGAAGAGTCACTCTGACTCTTCAGACGCATAACTTCCCTTTTCAACGCAATCCTTCACGTCTGATCATTTCTCTCTCTCATCTCTCTTCTATAAAAGAGATGATTGTAAACAAGGAAAGTCAGATGTTGAATTTGATAAATTTGGTTACTATTGGATCCATTTTTACCTATGTGTTCATCATGTTCTCCTGTGCCTCCACCACTCATCCCGCATCTCCTTCATCTTCTACTTCTATCTCCCTATTTTATCTCCCCCATTTCTATCGTCTTTCACCACTTCAAGCCTAAAGCTTACCAAGGAGATCTTGGATCATTCTGGTGATTCGATAAGCATTCACTTCATGAAGATTAAGGTAACATCCTCTCTCCTTTTCGTGAATAATAGTTCAGTCGATATCTTTAAGTCCAACCCCGTCCCCTCTATTTCATCTATCTCCTATCTATTTCATCACTCTTCTATTATGTTTCTTATCATATCTGTCTACTCACTGACTATTATATAAATTAAACTTTCTAAGCATTACGCCACCGACTTGTTCACCTACTCCGTATTCTATTCTTTCCCATCACTCTACCTATTTTCGTAACTCCTTCACTCTCTATCCATTCTCTATCTTATAATATATGTTATAATTTCTTCACCATTCATCCCTTCTAAATATTCTCCCTTCCGACATTATTAATCTTCCTCTCATTATTCATCTTATCATCCCTACTAAATCATTATATATCTTTATATTCTCTCATATTTCAATATTATATCCCACTATATTCTCATTGAATTATAAATTCATTTCATAGTGATATAATTTCATAGATCCTCCCTATATTGTAGGGTTTAGATACATCTTCTAAATTATCCTACATCACATTCTCTCCCACGTGTGAAGGAATGATCAATCGAGATCAATCTGGGGAGGAACGATCGAGATCGAGGAGATCGATCGAGATCAATCGTGGAGATCGACCGGGGGAGATCGATGGTGATCGATGGTGATCCACCGTGATAGATCAATGGTGATCGATCAAGATTGATGGTGATCAATTGAGATCGATCGATGGAGATCGATCGGATCGAGAAAAAAAAAGAAAAATTCCAAAAAATTCTAGAAAAATCAAGAAAAATAGAAAATTGATTTATTGACTCAAATAAAATATTTTTATTAATTTTGATGACATTTAATTCAATTTTTATATATTTTGGGATTTATTCAATTGAATAGTTTAAGAGTTAAATTATTTTATAGTAAGGAAAAATCCATAAATCATTTTAAAGTGTTTAAATGATTATTTCCTTATTATAATGCATGATTGTCATGTTTATTTTGCAAAATATTGATATGATTAATTTTTGCATTGAATTAAATTTATTTATTTAATTGTGATGTTATTAAATTAAATGTGAAACCAAGAATATAGTTGTACCTATTATAGGATCCCATATTTATAAGTTTTGGTTTATTGATATAACATCACATATGACATATGCTTATTGAGATAATCATATATGTGATATATGTAAATAATTATTGAGATAATCATATTCTTGGGTATGGTTATATAGATAACCATGATGTACCCTACCAAATCAGCAGCAATTCAGTATGCCGTACCAGCAGAATAATCAACCATTCTATCATAATATGCACTTCCAGCACAGTCAATTTCCCTATCAACACACTCAGCCTCAGTTTTACCAAAATGCAGCTAATATGCAGCTACCAGCACAGAGTTATACTAATCCGACTTTTAATAATAATCTATGGGAAACTGTGAAACGTTTGCAGGATAAAGAGAAGACTTGGGAAGAGGAGAAGAAGCTTTTATTACTGCAAATTGAAGGGCTGAGATCATCGCAGAACACTGGAATGGGCAATGAAGTGCAAAGAGAAGACAAAAATCAAGGTAAAATGGATGACAATTTCTCTAAAAGAAGTCTAGAAGGTTAGTTACCAACTAAACCTTGTATTAATCCACGAAACTTATTACATGTTGATAGATCTAATATTTTTTCATATACTCCTAGTGCTGAAATTAGTAATAACCAGAAATATGAAAGTAGCTATAATCTTAGCAAAAATGGAACAGCAATCAATGCTATTTCAGCATTGAGAAGTGGGAGAATTTTATCAAATTCAGAGGATATTAAAAGTAAGGATGTAGAGAATAATAAACTTAGAATAGAAGATAAGATAGAGGACAGGGAAATAATTCCAGAAAAAGAGGAATTAAATAGAGAAGGGAAAGAACAGTTGATTCCCTTCCCAAGTGCTCTAGTTTCAAAAAAAAAGAAAATAGACAATTCCTCCTTACTTGAGGTGTTAAAAAACACTTCCATTACCATTCCTCTAACGGATGCAATCCGTTATATTCCACTTTTATGGAAAGTTTGTGAAAGAACTTTGCACTCCTTGCGAGAAAAGAAAGAAAAATTAAACTTTCTGAAAATATTAGCTCCCATTATTTTAAATAGTCTACACGAGAAGTTACAAGATCTGGAGCACCTAGGTGATTGGGTGTACTATACAAAATTTGGAATTTAAGAGAGTATTGCTAGATACGGGAGCAAGTGTGAATATACTCCCAAAACTCTTATATGACAAACTCAATCTTGTTGCATTAGAACCAATTAAATTAGAATTGCAATTAGCTGATGGTTCAGTTCGCGCGCCTTATGGACGATTAGAGGATATTATTGTCCTTGTAGGGGATTTAGCATTTCCCGTAGACTTCATAGTGACTGATGTGAAAGTTATTGGAGCATTATGCAATGCTCCAATCATATTGGGAAGACCCTTTCTTGCTACTGCTAGAGCAATAACTGATTTTGATAAGGGAAAAATTGAATTGAGGGTAGGGAATGATAAATTAGAAATCCCAATACCAAGTTTGAGGAGGATACCTGAATACACATATGAGGATGCAAATAGGATGGATCAATTCTTAGAAGAAGAGGTAGATTATGATGAATTAATTGAAGAAGTATTTGCAATTAATGACAGTGAAGAAGTAGATCTTGAGACACTATTAATAGCAAAAAATTCAGCTGAGTTAGAATTAAAACCCCTACCCGAAACATTAAAATACATTTTCTTAGAGGAAGGGAACTCTAAACCAATTATCATCTCATCATTGCTCTCTGAAGAGCAAGAAGGAAAATTGATTTCAGTCATCTCGAAATACAAAGCAGCCATAGGTTGGAAGATAGATGATATAAAAGGAATAAATAGGGAAATCTGTGAGCACAGAATTTTTTTAGAAGAAGATTCAAAACCTACCCGGCAACCTCAAAGAAGGCTGAATCCCCACATCTTTGAAGTTGTAAAAAAAGAAATACTAAAATGGTTAAAAGCTGATTTTATTTATGCTATATCAGACAGCCCCTGGGTAAGTCCAGTCCACGTAGTACCAAAAAAATCAAGAACTACAGTGATTAAGAGTGAAGATGGAGGGGAGATGCAAACGAGAATAGTTTCAGGGCATCGAGTATGCATAGATTACCGGAAACTCAATTTGGCTACAAAAAAAGATCATTATCCACTCCCCTTCACTGATCAAATCTTAGAAAAATTAGCTGGACATGAATTTTATTGTTTTTTGGACGGTTATTCAGGATATAATCAAATTGCTGTTCATGAACACGATCAGGAAAAAACAACATTTACGTGCCCGGTAGGTACTTATGCCTTTAAAAGGATGCCCTTTCGTTTGTGTAATGCACCGGCAACCTTTCAAAGGTGTATGAATGCACTTTTTTTCTGATTTTATTGGAGAATTTTTAGAAATTTTTATGGATGATTTTTCTGTTTTCGGTGTTTCATTTGATAATTGCCTAACTAACCTTGAACAAGTTCTGAAAATCTGTGTGCAGAACAACCTAGTTCTCAGTTGGGAGAAATCCCATTTTATGGTGCAAGAGGGGATTGTTCTAGGCCACATTATCAGCAAAGAGGGAATCAAAGTGGATCAAGCCAAGGTGGAAGTCATCAAGAATCTTCCATTGCCGCAGACCCAAAAACAACTTAGAGGATTTTTAGGACATGCTGGATTTTACCGTCGCTTCATTAAAGACTTTGCAAAAATAGCTAAACCTCTAACACATTTGCTTTGTAATAATGTGGATTTTTCTTTAGGAGAAGAAGCTAAATCTTCATTTTTACTCATTAAAGAAGCTCTTATAAAAGCACCTATCTTGCAAGCTCCAAGATGGGAATTTCCCTTTGAAATTATGTGTGATGCATCTAACACCGCAGTGGGAGCAATTCGTGGCCAACGCATCGATGGTAATCCGGTAGCAATCTATTATGCAAGTAAAACACTCGGAGGGGCACAGGTAAATTACTCAACAACAGAGAAAGAATTACTTGCTATTATTTTTGCATTGGAAAAATTTCGGCAATATGTGTTAGGGAGCAAAATTATTGTTTTTTCTGTCCATGCAGCATTGAAATATCTGCTAACTAAAAAAGAATCGAAATCTCGGCTAATTAGATGGATTCTTTTATTACAAGAATTTGATATAGAAATTAAGGATCGGCCTGGAAAAGAAAATGTTGCAGCAGATCACCTCTCGCGAATTCAAGCTGAAGATTCACAAATCATCAACGAGAATTTTCCCGATGAAAGCATCCTCACAGTGAATTGCCAACCATTACCTTGGTACGCCCATATAATTAACTATTTGGCTGCAGGTTTAATACCGGAGGATTGGGATTATGCAACTCGGAAAAAATTCTACAAAGAGGTAAAACATTATTTTTATGATGAACCTGAACTTTTCAAATTAGGGGCTGATGATATATTTCGACGATGTGTGCCCGAGGTAGAACAGGTCGGTATTTTAAATGCATTCCATTCTTCACTTTGTGGGGGACATTATGCATCAAAAATAACAGCATTTAAAGTACTTCAAGCTAGATTTTTTTGGCCTACCCTCTTTTCTGATGCACACATCTATTGTTTAGCATGTCTTAAGTGTCAAGCATCCATTGATCTGAAGAAAAAAGATGCAATGCCTCTCCGTCCGATAATTGAAGTCGAAATCTTTGATTTATGGGGAATTGACTTTATGGGTCCATTCCCCAATTCTAATGGTTTTGAATATATTTTAATTGCAGTGGATTACATGTCAAGATGGGCAGAAGCAATTCCAACAAGAACCAATGACCATCAAGTGGTGGTAAAATTCATTCACCAACATATTTTTTGCAGATTTGGTTGCCCAAGAGCTATCATCAGTGATGGAGGGAAACATTTTAGCAACCATCAATTGCAACTGATGCTTAAAAAATATGGAGTGGAGCATCGAGTCACAACTCCTTATCATCCTCAAGCCAATGGTCAAGTGGAGAATACCAACAGGGAGGTAAAGAAAATTTTAAAGAAAATAGTGAGATTAGATGGTAAGGATTGGTCTTCCAAACTTTATGATGCATTGTGGGCATATAGAACAGCCTATAAAACACCCTTAGGAATGTCACCATTTAGGTTAGTTTATGGTAAGGCTTGTCATTTACCTGTGGAAATTCAACATCGAAGTTATTGGGCTATTAAGAAACTTAATCTTTCTTTAGATAATGTAGGGAAGGCAAGATTGCTCCAATTACATGAGTTAGAAGAATTAAGAAATGAAGCTTACAATAATTCTCTGATTTACAAGGACAAAATGAAAAAGTTTCATGATAAGCACCTCAACCGTAAGACATTCTCTCCAGGACAAAAGGTATGGCTGTATAACTCAAGGTTGAAATTATTTCCAGGTAAGTTGAAGTCCAAATGGGATGGACCCATGATAGTAATTGAAAGTTATGAAAATGGAGTAGTTCTCATTGAAAATGAAAAAAATAAATCTCAATTTAAGGTGAATGGACAGAGACTCAAACCATTTATAGAACTGGAAAACCGAAATTTTTCATCAATTCTTACTTCTGAAGTCCACAATTTACAAGATCCTAGTGTAGGGTAGCATACGTTTTTCTGTTTTTTGTTTTTACATGTCTTCGTTTTTCTGTCACTGTTATATTTACATCCCGAGTCTACGGTTATAGCAAATTATAACGAGAATGATTTTTTTATCTTTTGCAGGGTACAATTCTGTCATAAAAATTCAGAAAAAAAGAGCACGATCTTTTTGGGAATTGAGGTGCGAAACGAGATGAAGATAGTACAATAGGTTTTGCCAATCCTACAAAAAATGCGGTTTTGCAGTTTTGCTATTTTCACTTGTTTCATTGCCTTTTATACATATGAATGCATAAAAAGAGAAAATTTTTGTGTTTCAGTTTTAAACCATGATGATATATGTTGGAATTACTTACATCTAGGGGGAAGGTTTTATAATCTGTTTATTAAGGAGCATTCTTGGATTGAAAATGCAGGAATATGCAGGAATAACCATGATGATATAATCTGTGATTAAAAGAGTTAGACTTCAATAGTGAAGAACATTTCCCCAAAATTTAGAGCCAACAATTAGAATGGTTTAGAGAAACTAAAAGAAGGGACAGAATAGTTACCTTTAAACTCAGGTTTACTTAGTCTTTAGCTATGATTGAGGTGGAAGTTGGAATACACTAGAGATTTACAAGCTGAATGAAATCAGGTAACCTACGGTGCCACTGTAGTCTAAAGAAGAAAAGCTCAGTAGGAGAGTTTAGTGGAAAGTTCAACATGATTAGGAGTGCTTTGCTGCTAAAGTCTTTTTCTTAATATTCCAATTTCTTATCCCTACCAAATCGTTTCTCCAACCCATGAGCAATTGTGAAACAGATGGTGAAAATAAGGGGAGAAATTATTTTAAACCCTTGTTCACTCATGTGCAAGACCAGAGGGGAATAAGCTGTAGAGCAACATCAAACTCTCAGATAGCGGCTACCGCTGCAAATAAGTTGCAAACGACGAGTGAGGAACACTTGTCATTTACCAAATAAGTGTGTGAATACCACAAAAAGGAACTATGTTCTGCATCCTTTTTAACATAAAATTCTTGCACATGAGTGGGATGGGAAGTTCCTATTTAAACCCCAATGGCAAACACCAAGAAAACACAAGAAAACTCATGTGGAAGGAGAAATTTTTCTTCTTTTATTTTCTTTTCTGCTTTCTTTCCTTTTAGCAGCAAAGCTCCTTGATCAAAGTTGGATAAATGATGACCCTGAATGAGCTTCTATTAATATCTTCTTTTCCTCATTTCTGCAAAGGAATGACAATTTGGCACTGCTAGGGGAAACTTAAAATACCCGTCATAATGATGCAAAGTGCAGGCAAAATGATGTATTCATGGCTGAATCCTCAATCATTGCTAAGGGACTAGCAATAGGTAAAGTAGGGGGTTATGATAACAGGCAAAAATATGCTCTAAAACATCCTTTTATCTGCATTTTGATCATTAAAAGTTTGAAATCAACAAGGATTTTGCATGTTATCATGATGTCATGCCTGAAATAATCACTTTTTCATTGCATTTTAAAATGGGTAGTTAATTGCAAATAATTAGTGCAATTATGAGAAATTTTAAGTAATAATTAGGATTCTCATAAATAAATACTCTATTAGCAATTTACTAATAACTGTTGGACAAAATAATCCAAATTTACCTTAAATAAAACATTATTTTCTTTTTCTGAAATAATTACTTTCAGAACTTTCTTTAATTTTCTATTATATCAATAAAGCCCTAAATGGCTGGTTTGTACTTATGCTTTTTGAGGAATTGTGGACGAGGCACCGTACATGACGGTGGGAGCCAATCACATGAAGAGCGGTGAGCTGTGTACACGGCGATGTGTACACGGCTAACAAACAGCTCACCTGCAGGGTATAAGCATCAACGCGCGCATGGCGTCCTCCACCAATAAGATGGAAGCAGATCAGGCGCTGACCAACCGCAGCATCCCGCACCGACGCGTGTGTGGAGCGAGCCACACCAAAGACCTAATAGATTTTAAAAGAGGTGGGAAGCTCGCCATTTCAGAAGCGTCGGCGATTTTCTTTAAGAGGGAGGAGGTGGAGACGGAGGGGGCGTTCTTGAATTCTCGCCCGCGGGAGCTCGGCCTGGAGGGCACAGCGGGAAGAAGGTTCCAATCCGAAGCAGCTTTAATCAGGAGCATTCAAGACGCGTTGATTCCTCCGATTGAAGTCTGCAAATTAGGTTTCGGTCTGAAAATTTGGTTCGAATTCTTTTTGTTTTGTTTTCTTTGTTCTTTTTTTGTTTTCTGTTCTTCTTTCTTATTCTAATTTGAAATCTTCAAGAAAAATACTTCAGATTGCATTTTGAATTCAGTTGTTTAGGTCGTTCTTTGTTTTTTTTCTTCTCTTTCTTTTGTTTTGTTTTGAAGTGAATAATTAGGTGGAGTTATTACATGTTGCAGTTTAATTCGGTTCATTTCTGTAATTCTTCATCCCTTCTCTTCTGAATAGGTTAATTCCTCTTTCATAATTTTTGTTTTACCTGGATTGTTCGCTAGTTTTCTTTTTTTTTTAGTCAGAAATATATTTTTGTTTAGATCTGAAATTAGTTTTGACCGTGAGTTGTTTCAGCTTAAATATGAAAGTGAATCTTTGTCTCTCAGAATTCTGCATTGTAATCTTTTTGAGGATGTATTGTTAATTTTACTGTTGATGCCTAGTTTGTTTGGACGAGTAAACTCCTATTCTCTTACGTTCAGCAATTCCTCAGCAAGTCTTCTTTGTGAGAAAATCAATACACATCTCTCTGCTGAACTCCTTCCACCTTATTCTTTCGTATTTGTATTTCTCTTAATCTCTATTCTTTCTTTTCTTTTTCTTCACCTTAAGCTTTTCTTCTTCTTTCTCATTTCCTCATTTCATTTCTCTCCTTTTCTTTCTGGTTTAAAATTCTGCAGTCCTTATTTTCAGTGAGGAAATACATACTTATAGATAAATAAGGACATTCTTCTCTATGACGATCAGATTTCTGGATAAAACTGATTTTTAAATCAAGTAAATCCAATTAAAAAAAGAAAAAGAAAAAAATAAAGAATTTTATCAAAACAGATAATATTTCTGCAAAAGAGTGAGTTGAAAATACAATTCTCTTTGTAAAGTTTTAGTAATACAAATAATAACAGCAATTTGATAAAAAAAATCTTTGAAAATAAAAATTTTAAAACAATGAAAGGGGATTTAGCATATTAAACCTCACATTTCTGCAACTTGATTTTTTTGTATAGATATATTGTTGCAATTTATTTCATATAACTGCAACTCATTGAAGATAGCAGTCTTGCAATTAACTTTCCTTTCATATAATTTGCTTGCGGTTCATTGAAGATTAAAGGAGGAGAATTGCAATGCTTTTCATATAATTGAGTTGTTGATCTGCATCTGTATGAAAAAGAAAACGTAAATTCTGTTTTGAATATTAAAAAGAAAGGAAGATACCGGTGTAACCTCCCTTGGATTCGACCCCTTACAAGCCACGTATTTTTGATATTCGCAATTGTTAAGGGAAATTCTTTTCTATAAATTTTCTTGATTAAGTCTGAAATAGAAAAAAACTACGACACATTGCATTCAATATTTCAGACTTATCATTGTACCTATTATAGGATCCCATATTTATAAGTTTTGGTTTATTGATATAACATCACATATGAAATATGCTTATTGAGATAATCATATATGTCATATATGTAAATGATTATTGAGATAATCATATTCTTGGGTATGGTTATATAGATAACCATGATGTACCCTACCAAAGAGACTCGATAAAATATAAAACCCCTCAAATGTTAAAATCTAGGCTAAAACGCAAGAGTTACGAACTCACGCGTGGTCCTCCCTTGTTATAGCCTTAGTATCCAAGTCACCTTAAGCTGGGTTGGTGGAGTATCTCCAAGCACACTTATTGAAGATGAGGAACTAAGAACTAGTGTGATGGATAATTATTTTGAAACATGAACACAAGGGTTCCAAGTGAACCTATCCTCCTCCTCCTCCTCCTTATTCACCAACTTGATAACTTATCCATTTATTAAATGGATGAAGAAGACCTCTCTAAATACTTGAAAGAGAGTGTAGATCTTATGAAAATTATCTTCCCTCCTTCTATTTTACACTGATTTAAAGATTGACTTGGTCAAACATTTAATCCTTATCTTTAGAAACCTAGAATTCCTCGAGTGGACCAAGTCAACCACCATCTTACCGTGAAATAGGGTCCTTAATTTCCAAACCTTATCCACCATATCATAGGTACCCTTTATAATTTTAATTAATGATCTCAAGAAACATCAATAGGAAGCCTTTTGTTTTAGAAGTCTCTTATTCTTTGAAAACCACCCTTAGATAGAATTTAGGGGAGGTCTAATTGATATTATTACCTTGGAGGTTACCTCAAGACAAGACTCTTGCATGAGTAGCCCATGCAATTATCAAATTAGTTGGCATGATGGTAGTCAACATGAAGACAATCAAAAGGATCACATTCCTAACTATCTAAGACCTCCAAGACCATCCAAAGGTCAAGGAGTTACACACCTGCTTTCTCAGACATCAGGAGAACAGTGGAGGCATATGAAGCCAAGTTATGAAGAACCTAAGAGAAGCTCAATCCACGAGGACTACTTCCCATCCATGAAGGCCCACAGGGCTGTGATAGAAAAGAGACTCGGATGATACCTGCTAGTGAGCAGCCCTCCTATTTATCAACAGCTGACCCCGTCACAAGTCAATAGAAGACCCTAGAAATTATCGCCTACTACTCAATACCAAGATGAAATTTTCCTCTCGGAGAGTCGTTGCACGACTGTCCGTACTTTATGCACATTTCAAGAGAACAACGTTGACTTGCAGAAGAAACACACGACGATTCCGAACAGAACCAATTTCACCAGCCAATCAAGTTAAGGAAGGAATTATATACGACGTTCCGTGTTTCGCCCCCCCACAGAAGATTGAACACCTCTATCCACGTAAACACTCAACGACATCAACTCCAAGCAAGATCTTTCTCAACATCAAAGCAAGCATACCATTACTGATGATATCGCCTGCTATCTACTTGTCGTCTTCTCAACCGATTGAATGGCAAAGGCACGTCACCGGTCAACTTCATCACCAACGATCATGCGATAAAGGCCAGCTCTCTACGACTACTGAAAATTTTCTTATTATGGTTATTGGACGCCCGCGCGATAAGAGAATCTTCTTACGGTTACGGTTAGGGTTATTGGAGCATCTCAAAATCAATCCAGTCCACGCACACCGCCCTATAATGGCACGAATGATAAATAAGACTCCAGGAAGATTTCACAATTCTTCATGCGCGACAGATAATTATCGCGACGCGTCGATCCAACGAAACTTCTCCCTCCTCACCCTATAAAAGGAAATTGTAAGAGAATGAAGAGGATGTTATTTTTGATAAAGAAATTGGTTACCCGTGGTTCGTTTACCCTTTTGTGTTCATCATCGTGTTCCTGTGTCTCCATCAATCTCTTCCACATCCTCTTCATCTTCCGCGTTCTAGCTCTCTTCTATTCTCCCTCCTCTTCTGTCCACTTTCATCAACATCACGTCTAAAGCATTCCGAGGTAGATCTGGATCAATACGGCATCCTCAAAAGCATCATCTTCCTGCCAACTCAGGTAATCATCCTGTTATTTCCATCTTCGTGATAACGGTTCAAAAACCCTGAATATCGTAAGTCCAACGTTGATTCTTCGCGTCACCGCCATTTCTCTCGTCTCCATCACCTCTCCTATCTACTTTCTATCTATCTGTAGTCTCTCTCTAAGTTATATCTCATTCTCTCTCTTTTCTATCCCTTTTCTATCTCTTCTCCCTATCTACTTTCTAAACCATATATCTACCATCTAAATCTTATCATATTAAACATTACTAATCCCCATATCTGATTTCTCCTAATTTTTCCCTCACTATTCCCTTCTCATCATCCACACCCTCATCTTTTCTTAACTCCCGAACTTCATAATCCATCATTATCATTCATCTATTCCCATTATTCTTCTCACATTACTCACGGTTTAAGTATCTTTAAACATAATAATATCTATCTTCTATATTCTCTCCTATTTCTACATTATATCACCCTATATTCTCACTGATTTCCTACTATCTTTTCATAATGATATCACTTCATAGATCCTCCACTCATTTGTAGGATTATTTTCTTAATAATATCATTATTATCATACATAGTACAACATTCTAAAATTATCCTACATCATAGTGTATGACACAAGGCGGGGTGAAAGCTGTTTGGTGGTGGAGTTAACTCAAGACTACTCACGAATCTATTCCCTTCAAGTAATAAGGGTACTGCCTTGGCCAGAACTCGGTGGTTGGTGGAGTCGCTCCAAGCCACATAAGCGTGAGGGGACTGAGTATGATCGAGATATTACAAATGTTGTAAATCTCATGAGATGAGTGCTCAACAATATATTGTGATTCGAGGTCATAACTCAGTTGTTGAATTTTGATCCCCACTAGGAGATTTTTGTTTTCCCTTTTTCATGCACATGAGGTTGTATGAATTGTTTAATTTTAGTGGGAGCATTATTTTTCAATGAACACAATATCGCAAAGTAATCATTAATTCTTATTCATCTCCTAAAAAGGCAAAGATGTGGAGTCGACTAACCCTCTTCGTGGAATTATGAATGCCAACCTTTTTGACTAGCCGAACTTCTTGATTGGCTCAAGAACTTAAAGATCTTACTTTAGTGCGGGTGTATGAACATGCATGATAACACATAAAACTATGACCTTTAACCCTGAATTTTCATGAACATTTGGCTTACAGGAGTATATTTATGTGTTATTATGATTAAATTAGCGATTTTTTGCTTCATTACAATTTATGGTATTTCCTTGCTTTTATAATATTTTTGCTTTTAATATCTCTCTTCGATTATAAGTTGGCAATGAAATGAACTTTCATAGCAAATATATATTTTTCAAGAATTTATAAATGATTTAAATGAATTTTTATAGTATATTTCTAAGTAATCTAATGATTATTGCATAATTATGAGTGTCGGGGCATATCTCCAATTTTCGGATCTTCAAGGTAAGGCGGGTAGAAGCTACCGAGATCGCGACACGTGTCGCGATGCGGGAGCAACTTGATTAGTAGTTTTAATATTATTTTATTATTACTATTATGACTATTTAGTTCTTTTTGTCGTTTACTCACGTGCGAGATGACGTGGAATCCTCGCCGCAAGAGTTGATCGAGAATGGAATATGAGAACACGACGTGTCGCGGTCTTAGTCGCTATAGATCATTCGCTTCAAATTCTCGTTTTGTCGTTTCTGCCGAATCGAAGCTTATATTAAATTATATTCTATTTCATCGAACGGAATTTGCTGTTTTTGTCGTTTCTTGTCGCGATTTCGTCGTTTTTGTATTACCGTTTTTATTTTGTCGTTTAGCGTCTTTCTCGTCGTTTTGTTTACTTACATTTTGTCGTTTTCCCCTCAAGCCTAACAAGAGAGCGACGGGGCGCTCTCTTATTGGCGCTCAATGAGGAATCTGTGGCGAAAGTAATCGCCGCAGATTCCTCTCGTCAGATTGTTTTCCCTATTAAAATAGTATTTAATTCTTACTTACCTGTGCAGGTGAGGGCACCGCCTTGTTTGACCACGAAGCGAGAATAAGAGAGCGACGTGGCGCTCTCTTATTCGCGCAAAAGAGAAGCGTGACTCACCTGCTTATTTTGTCTTTTTCTCACTTACCTATAAAGGTGACGTGGAGGAAATCTGGCGGTTGGCTCTGCAGTGACGTGGCGAAATCTCAGGAGTTTGATGAAGGAGGACTACTGACGCAAGGGATTGATAACATGCATTTATAACATGAATTCTTATCTTAATTAACTCATATTCATGCTTATTTTATGTGAATATGATGCATGTTATCATACTTTTTAGTAATTTTCTCCATTGGCATGTCATTTCACTAAAGTTGATATTTATGCATAAATTAGAGATAATTTCATGCTTAATAGATGATTAATCTTTTGTTTAAGTTAATAGAAGTTAATCTCTGTCATGGAATGAGTTTTGACTTTAGTAAATGTTTAGAAGGATGATTTTAGGATGAATTTATGATTAAAAATTTTTAATGAGAAATTATTTAAGTAAATTATAAGTCATCTTGATTTCCTCTTTCTAAATATATTTTAAATGGCATATAATTAAAAAGGAAGAAATTTGTGATCCAATGGAGAAAATTTGAGATTAAAAGGAGTTGTATTTTGAGAAATATGAATTTCTGAAGTTTTATGCCCTTTTTCTGAATTTTATTTGATTTTTATTTATTTTTTTTAGGTATTTTCTATTAACAAAATCGCGAAAAAGGGGAGTTTTATTACCTGTAGGTGCTGACGTGGCGAGGCATCTGCTGACGTGGCGTGCGGGACCGACCCGGGGTGCGACGTGGCACTAAGGCCACGTGGCAGAGCCCGGGCGGCCCACGCGGGGCGCAGGTGGCGCTGACGCGTGGCAGGAGGCCACGCGACGGTCCACGTGGGCGCCCGTGTGGGGCACCACGTGGCAGAGGGTTCGCATGTGGAGGGCCCACAGGTATAGTGGGCCCTGGTTAGTATTTAGGGGCGGTAACGCATAAGCGTATAACCGCCCCCTAATTTATAGAAGCAGTTTCTTTATTTTTCTCCCATGTGGGACTATGTCCCACACGAGACTTACCGACTGCAGGTGACGTGGCGGCTTTTCAGCCGTTGGATTTAGTCAGAACGGCGTTGATCGTGTGGACTCGGGTCCACGCGATCATCACATCGAGACGTGTCAGGGAGAAAGGCGGCGGCCAATGAAAAAAATGAGGGATTTTTTCCCGCCTAATAGGACAAAAAAACATTTAATGCTTTCTTTTTTCAGGAGTAACGGTCGAGGCGACGTGGACCAATGAAAAAACTGATGATTTTTTTCCCGCCTAATAGGACAAAAGACATTTAATGCTCTCTTTTTCAAGAGCGGGGGTTGAGGCAACGTGGACCAATGGAAAAAAAGATGGCCTTTTTTCCATTGGCCGCCTAATAAGACAAAGCCGTGTCAGAGGCATTAAATGTTCTGCATTAAATGCGGCATTAAATGAAACCGCGTGCATTAAATGCAACGCGGTTTCAATTCTGCCGTTCTACATGGCGGCTCGAGATTCGCTGAAAGCGAATGTGACGATGTGGCCACCTACAGTTAACTGATTAATTTATTCTCTTTAGACAGGTGGCGGCGCGTCTCATCAGAACGGTTGGATCGCCATCGGACGGACGAGGAGAGTGGATCGCGATCGCGCGATCGTGACCCTCCAGTCGCCTGATGATCGATCGGACGACGTGGAGGGGTTCTGGAAGAACTCCAAGCGAGCCGCGATCGTGGCGTGATCGAGCCGCGATCGGGGAGCTTCAGCGGCGGAATCACCTCCAGATGATCGGACGCCGACCGACGAGCGACCAAGACGACGATTGTGGCCCGATCGCGGCCCGATCGTGGCCCGATCGTGCCAAAATTCGTGGCCTTTTCGAAGCGAAATTCAAGCTCCTTCCCCGCGGATTTGAAGCCCCAAAGCCATAAAAACAGAAACTGCATCCACGAAGCTTGAAAACCGCCCCCACGAACGCGTCAATTGCCAATGATCCTCGGGCCAATTTCCCTTTTTAAAAGCGATGTAGTTCTTCATTGTTCTTTAACTTTTGATCGATTCGTGAAGGAATTAAGCGAATTTCAAGGAAGATCTTTAGTTCATCATGATCCCCCTGCGTTCAGACTCAATTCCGAAGGGATTGGAGCGGGATTGATCACGAATTCCTCCTTGATTTCATCGAATTTTCCCCTTGAATTCGGAAAGTCCGTGAGAAAGGATCCGAGCAAATTCACTCCAATTCGCGCAAATTGGAGCTTAATTCTCGTGGCAATCGGGTTAGTAGTGAGATTCGATCGATTATCAGGAGGTAATTTCAGTTTTTATTAGATTTAGAAGTTTAATTTTGCAAATTAGTTCATAGTGTTCTTCATTATCCCCAAATTTCGGTCTGAAATTTTTCTGATTTTGAAAATAAGATATCTCTCTGATTATAATTCCTAATCACTTGATTGGTTTCACTGGATTCCTCTTTTCATCAGCTTTCCGTGGATAGAAAATTTATCAAATTCTGAGTTCATTTGACCCTTCAATTTGACGTTTGACAAAGGACTGTTCATCTTTCATCAGAAGTCAAACGTTGACTTTTGGGGTCAATTACTTTCTATTGACAAATCAGAATTTGATAATTTTGGTCTTGTTGGATTCCTCTGGTTCATACTTTCCATTGACATATAAATTGCAATTTTGGATTTCATTTAGTCATTCAATTTGAAGATGTCCTCTAACGTGTTGATTTCGGGGATTTTCTGATAGTTGATTTTGAATAATTCATAATAAATCCATTTATTATCCAAAAATTACGAATTATATATCAATAAATTTCATTTTCTCTCTAGTTTCCAAATATCTAATTTTCGTAATCTTCTGACTCTGTTTGATTCTCTGATTTTGTAGAACACCTACTACTGGTCAAAGTCAACACTTTGACTTTGACTTTTGACTTTTCTCTGTCAAATCCGAGATTTCAATTCTTAAAACTTCGTATTAGATCTATTTATATCATTTCAACTCATTACATCTTATTTTCTCTTATTCAAAACTCCTTTTAAACCTTAGTTTGACCAAGTCAACTCTGCGATTAAAGTCAACCCTGCTCTCTGTGGATCGACCCGATACTTACCCACTACTTGATTATTATATCTTGTCTTTGTGAGTTCGGTTTTATAAATTTTGTTTGACCATCGTCTTTGTGTTTTAACGACGCACGAAAACGACACGTCAGGGATCACCCGATCAGACGGCTAGAAATGCTCGAAAAAGAGAGGGTGATATCTCATGATCTAGCCGTCCGATCGGGCTGAAATTTTGATGACAAGTTAATCTCACCGTGCCCTTCCCATCTACATGATTGAACTTTCCATCAGACTCCTGAAGTTCTCGAAAATCAATCTCAACCGTCGGATTGGGAGGAAGCCCTAACTCCTAAAAGCTCTCTTCCTCCACTCCGAATTCTCTTGTCTTTTGGCTCTCTCTTGACACCAGGTCACCAGCAGGAAAGGGGGAGAAGCTTAGGCCCAAGCTAGGTATCATTGGATGCTTGAGTTTGTTCTGGAGGAGGAGAACAAGAGGAGATCGTCGTCGTAGCGAATCAAGCACCACCCGGCCTAGGATTGGCATCAACACGGGGTTTGTGGGAAGATTCTGAGGAGGGATTCTCTTGTAAGCCTCTTCCATGGATAATATAGGACCTTTTCTTCTATTTTAATTGTAGGTTATTGCATTTGCTTCACAAATCATACCAAACCATATCATCTATCTCCATACGATTTCACCTCTTTCATCTCCCCTTCATTTCTCTTTTCTCACCTTCAATCAATCTCTAACCTTCCAATTCTACTCTCTTTTCATCTAATTAGTACTACAGAAATATAATCCCACCAATTACATCCATTACCTCTATATAATTCACCTTCTAATTTCTAATATCCTCCACTATAGGAATTCATCCCTTCTTCTACTTTCGTCTCAACCCTCATTACCTAGATTCCCTGAGGATCGACCCTTGCTTACTACTGTCCTAAGTGAGGAATTATAAATGTACTGCATGAATTAGAACACACAACAACGATATAATCAACCAAGTTTTAGTTCATCACTTACTACTCTCGAGGGGAACATTTAGAAGGAAACACCACAAGTCCTCTTTGTTCGTGGGACCAACAAGAAGAGGAAGGTAGCCTTTTGATAACATGCTATTTATGCATGTAATTATATGATTATTAATGTAATTTAAGGCATTAATTACTCCAATTATATGCATGTTATCATATTTTAAGAGTATTTCTATCATTTATACATTATTTCCTGATTAGATCTTAAAATACATCAATTTATGAGTTATTATGCATAATTAAACATTATAATATTTAATCCTAATTATAATTTAAATCGTAATCATGTTTTAAGGATGAAAATATAAGAGAAAAGACTTTTATTGACATTTATGTGTATTTATGAATTTATTTTATAAGATACATGATGTATTAAATTAACTAAAATTAATTCTCTTATTATTTTAATAATTTGACTTTTCATAATGATAGATTATTCAATTCTCAATCCAACAAAATAAATTTGACTTAATTTGGAGTTGTATTTTGAAAGTTATGATTTTTCCAATTTTTAGGAATTTTCTGGAATTTTTCTGAATTTATTAATATTTACTTTCGATTTTTAAAGTCTTTAAATTAATTTAAAAATCACAAAAAGGGGGTATATTTAGTGCGTGTACACATGGATGCGACATGGCACTAGGGGCCACATGGCTCTGCCACGTGGACAGGCGCGAGCGCCTGCGTGGCGCGGATGTGACACATGGAGGAGCATATTTATATTTACATATATAGTGTATGATAATATGTATATAGGTCCTCCGATTATCGGAAGACATTTTATTAACCCTCAATGTCGTCATATCTTATATACTCGCAAAATCCTTATATTTCTTCGATGTGGGACTATTGCTCCTTCGTTATCTTTATTTCAGGGCGACGTGGCAGCGTCTCACGCGTCGGATCGGAATCAGTAGAAATCACTTGCGTAGGTACGATGGACACATGGCTCACCGATCTTCAAATCAAGCACGTGCGCAAAAGGGGGAATAAGTAAACGCATCCGAGCCGTCCATCAACGAGTTATAACGACTGAGATCGCATGCGATCGATGGACCTCCGATTAATCGTAACCGCACGATTAAAATCCGACGGAAGATCTAAAGCAACGACTTACGTCACACGATCGACGTGGACGCATTTGAAGCCTCCATTTCTGATCGAACGACTGCGACTTAATTGCGTCGTTTCGATCAAACGACGCTGCACCTGAGCTGTTGATCGCGCGACCTCTATAAGATCAACGGCCACACCCAAATCCGATTGATTTAAAAGTAGTTCTTCGCGATGGAAGAACGCGCCCGAGATTATTGATCAAATACTCTTTGTTTAGTCAACCATTTCACGTGCCGCTTGTTTCCTGTTTCTCTTAATGCATTTCCGCATCTATTGAATGCTTGAAATCAAGCTTTGATCGAGAGAGAAGGAAGAAATCACATCTTGAACTCCAATTTTCGTATTCGTCAATTTGGAATGAAAATCCTTGCATCCGGCAATTAATTGGATCATTTCGAAGGCTAATTTGGGTTAGGTTGCGTGATTTCATCTTAATCTTTCATCATTTAGTGTTAATTTTACTTTTAGCATCGTAGATTAGTTTAATTTTAGTTTAAATTTCAGTTTTTAATCGTTTTTCGAAACAAAAATTTCTCTTAACTTAAAATTTCAATTACTCTTCGAATTATTATCCAAATCATCTGATTTTTATTCCGTGGAATTCAAAATTCTTATCTTTCTTAATATACTAAAACGCCCAATTTGTAATCTCAATTCGTTGTCCGATTTGACCGAATTTTAAAGATATATCTCAAATTTCCCTAATTCTCCGTGGATTCGACCCTCAATTACCATTATACTAATTAATTAAATTGATTAATCATAAATTGGTAAGTTTAGGACTTTGTTTTGACACTAAGTCGTGTGCATTCAATGACCATACGATGTAGTCTCGTCACCTTTGCCTCCAAAAAGGGGCAAAGGGAAGAAGCAAGTGAAAGCAACTTTGACAAGGACGGTGATGACAACGGAACATGTTTCTACTGTGGTGTGAAAGGACATTGGAAGAGCAACTGTTAAAAGTACCTCAACGAGAAAGCTCGGCGGAAGCATGACAATGCTCCATGTATCTATCTGATTGATACTTATTTGTCTTATAGAGATTTTGCATCTTAGGTATTAGATACTAGACGTACTTCTCACATCTACAATGATTCGTAGAGGCTAACAAGTAAGCGAAAGCTGAGAAAGGGCGAAGTGGAACTAAGGATGGGACATAGCGCAAGAGTTACTGATGTGGCGCTAGGGGTTGTGAACCTGAAGCTACCATCCGGAGATTATCTTTCTTTAGAAGAATGTCATTATGTTCCTAGCATAGTTAAGAACATCATTTCAGTTTCTTGTTTGGACAAGATGGGATATACCTTGATTATTAAGGACAAGTGTTGTTCTATTTACTTGGGAAGTAAATTGCTTGTTACAGCACCATTAGTCACTGGTTTATATCTGATTGATGTTTCTTCTTATAATCTCCAAATGGATGCTGCTCTTAAGAAGAGTAAACAGGGTGTGAACGAAGCCTACTTATGGCATTGTAGACTTGGGCATGTTGGTGATGGAAGATTATAAAAGTTGCATAAAGATGCATACTTGGGAGCATTTGATTATGAATCATTTGTAACATGTGAATCTTGCATTATGGGTAAATTATCCAAATCTCCATTCTCAGTGATTGGAGAACGAGCCAAGGGTATCTTGGAGCTAATACATTCTGATGTATGTGGTCCAATGCATGTCCAAGCCAAAAGTGGTAGTTTCTAATTCATCACTTTTACTGATGATTTCTCTAGGTTTGAATGGGTATACCTTATCAGGTATAAGTCTGAAAGCCTTGAGAAATTTAGAGAGTTTAAGAATGAAGTGGAGAAACAATCTGGAAAGAGTATCAAGACTCTTCGATCACATCGAGGAGGTGAATACTAAATCTGAGTTCTGACTAGTTAAGGATAATGATATCCTAGCTCAATTGACTCTCCTTCACACCTCAAATGAATGGTGTTTGGGAGAGAAATCATCTTCTGTTGGACATGGTGCGATCTATGATGAGTTTCTTGAAACTTCTAATATCCCTTTGGGGATATGCGCTTGAGACAGCAGTGCTTGTCCTTACCTAGCAAATCTGTAGCTTCTACTCCATATGAGATATGGAAAGGGAAGAAGCCGGACTTGTCTTACTTTAGAGTATGGGGTTGTCCTACTCATGTTATGAAACATGATATAGATAAGCTAGAATCAAGGACTGAGTTTTGTAGATTTGTGGGATATCTGAAAGAAACATCAAGATACTACTTTTACCGACTTGAAGAACAATCGATATTTGTTGCAAAAAGGGTTGTCTTCTTGGAAGATGAGTATCTCTTGAGAAGAGATAGTGGGAGTAATGTAGAACTGGAAGAAGTTCCAGATCATAACACAAATGCTACCTCATTAGATGAGAACTCAGTCCCCAAAAATATTCAAGTACACATAGAGGCACTGCGTAGGACTGGTAGAGTACCGAGACAACCAGATCGATATGTAGGATATATTGTGATGGATGATGTCGATACTCTCCACTTAAAGGATAGTGATCCTTCAACCTACAGTGAAGCAGTACATGATTCCAACTCTAAGAAATGGCGAGAAGCAATGGATTCGAGGATCCAATCCATGCATCAAAACCAAGTATGGTACTTGGTTGACACTCCTGAGGGTATAGTACCCATCGGGTGTAAGTGGATCTTCAAGAAGAAGATCGGTGCTGATGGAAAGATTGACACCTTCAAGGTAAGGTTGGTGGCGAAGGGTTATCGTCAAAGACAAGGAGTTGACTATGACGAAACCTTCTCACCAGTTGCTATGATAAAGTCAATCAGGATTCTTCTCACCATAGCTTCACACTATGACTACGAGGTCTGGCAAATGGATGTGAAAACTGCCTTCCTCAATGGAAACCTTGAGGAAGAGGTGTATATGATACAACTTGAAGGTTATACATGCAAGGAGTTTCCAGAAAATGTGTACAGGTTGCAAAGATCCATTTATGGATTGAAGAAATCATCTAGAAGTTGGAATATGAGATTTGATGAGGCAATCAGATCTTATGACTTCATTAAAAATGAAGACAAACCTTGTGTGTACAAGAAGATTAGTGGGAGCGTGATCACTTTTCTTGTCCTTTATGTGGATGACATCCTACTCATTGGGAATGATGTAGGTATGTTATCATCAGTGAAGGCATGGCTGTCAAAGAACTTCTCCATGAAGGATTTGGGAGAAGCAACCTACGTATTAGGAATACGTATCTATAGAGATAGATCAAAGAGGTTGCTTGGCTTATCCCAATCCATGTACATAGACACCATTGTCAAAAGGTTTGGCATGGAGAACTCCAAGAGAGGTTTCATACTGATGAGACATAGAGTTCAGATATCTAAGGAGCATTTGCCTAAGACTCCTCAAGATAGAGCGTTGATGGAAAAGATCCCATATGCATCAGCGATTGGATCCATCATGTACGCTATGCTATGTACAAGACCAGATGTGGCATTTGCTCTAAGTGTTACGAGCAAATTTCAGGCTAACTCAGGTGAGAGTCATTGGGAAGCCGTGAAATACATCCTTAAGTACTTGAGAAGGACTAAGGATTTATTTCTGGTCTATGGGGGAGAGGAGCTTAAGCTCTAGGGTTACACTGACTCGAGTTTTCAGTCATACCAGATGATAGTAGATCTACATGTGGATTCCTATTCACTTTGAATGGGGGGAGCAGTGTCTTGGAAAAGTTCCAAGCAGCCCACCACTGCAAATTCGACGATAGAGGCTGAGTATATTGCTGTGAGTGATGCTGTTAAGGAAGCAGTTTGGTTGAAGAAGTTCATCACAGACCTTGGTGTTGTCCCTACGATCTCAGACCCTATTCCATTATTGTGTGACAACAATGGTGCAATAGCACAAGCGAAAGAGCCAAGGTCTCATCAAAAGTCTAAGCACATTTTGAGGCACTTTCACTTGATTAGGGAGATTGTCACAAGAGGAGATGTGATGGTGGAAAGAGTTCCATCAACCGACAATGTTGCAGATCCACTAACTAAGCCTTTAGCTCAAGAAGTCTTTGAGAGTCATTGCACAACTATGGGGTTGTTGCACAAGGGCGATTGTCTTTAGTCCAGGTAGGCTCTGATGGATATCAAGTGGCCTATAAGCCAATCACACTTTCATGTATCTTGTTTATGTTCATTGAAATGAAATTTATTCATCTTCATTCTTCTGTGATGTTTGCAATGAAGTCCATGAGCATGTGCAATGACTAAGTGAATTATGATGAGATCATAATATAGTGATCACTACTCTTTAAACATATGTTCTAAACATTCCTATTCGTGGGATATTCAAGAAGGACATCGAATTATCCGGAAAGAATAGCACTATCTAATCCATCTCATATGATGAGTATGGCTGATCCTATAGCCATCGGTGTGGAGTGATAACATGCTATTTATACTTGAATTTACATGATTATTAATACAAATAAAGGCATTAATCATTCCAAATATATGCATGTTATCATATTTTAAGTATATTTCTATCATATTTTAAGTATATTTCTGTTGCAGGAGTGGGAAAGGAGGGATGGGTCATGTGTTGAGAGAGAGAAAGAGAGTTTGAGGGATGGAAGGAGAGGGATCTGAACAAAAGGCAGAGAAGAGCGCGGAAGAGTTCCTAGATGGGAGGAGAAGACAAAAAGGAAGGAAAGAGGTGTTGCGAAGAGAGAGGAAGAGAGGAGCGCACATGCGAGAGAGAAAGGGGAGAGAGAAGGAGAAAAGAAGGAGAAGAGGGACATCACGAGAAACGGAGAAGTGATTTCTCCCTCTCGCGCGAGGAATAGAGGAACACACAAGAGAGAGAGATGAACGAGAGAAAGGGAAAGAGAAGAGTGATCGGGAGAAGAAATCTCCCTCTCTCCCTTACGCGTCCACGCGTGTGATAAAATGCATATTTAACTTGAATTCTCATCCTATTTAACAAAGATTCATGCTTATCTTATGTAATTATGATGCATGTTTTCATAGTTTTATGA